>OY728161.1:1569668357-1570943610 GCA_963277665.1 Viscum album
TACACATTAAAAATGTTATGCATGGACCTATTTGCATGTCCATATGTTGATGTGGGGGCCTAATTTCATGTTCTCAACTAAATTATTGTACTTGTTTCTACTTATACATGCCAACAATGTTATAAACTAATGTCATATGGAAAATTCCATATCATATTTCTATGTTATGATTCCATGCTATATGATCTTAATTCTATTATGATATTTGTCTTACGAAATGCCAATATTTATTATTATACCTAATATACTGGGTATGATCTTCAAATCTTATGATTGAGTTTCATACCCTCTTTTTCATGCTATGATTGTGAATTTTCATTTAATTACCCTTACTAAGATTCTGAGCTCACCCCTTTTTTATGTTTCCTTTCCCCATGTTAGGAAGATATTTTTTAGCTACAAGTACTATATGTGGAGATATCTATGGGATATTTTGATTATATTTCACTAAGATAGAAGATTATGTTTCTAAGTTTCTAAAGGCACTAAACTATTATTGTCCTCAGGCATGTTTTTTTAGAGTTTAATAAACATTCATTAAAAATGATTTAATATGTATATATGTTAAGCCTTAATATCTATATCTAAAGGGTAATATAATCCACAAAAGGATAACATGTTATTCCACCTATCTATAAAAAATAACCAAAAACAAAAAATAGCTAGAACAAGGTATTATAAGTCCCTAAAAGAGTAAAACATTATATGAAGAAATAAATCATTAATTTATATGGTCTTAATAATATCATAAAAGGCTCAAATTATATCATTCAATAAATAACAAACCTCAAAATTGTTCAAAATATTCCCAACGAAGTTTGAAATGAAAAAATCAGAAGGATCTGATCAAATATTTTTCCTAGATGAACATAAAATTTATCTCCAATCAATATTAGTCACTCATAAATCCATATACTAAGAAATTCATATTCCATAATCATATAATCTAAAAAATATTCTAATTATATCTATAAATAACCTATTTCAGTATAAATTAACATTAAAATAATATATACTTCCAAAATAAAATTTAACCTTTATTACTCAAATAAAATACCAAAATATTCTTTTTTACCATAAACATATAAAATTCTATAAATTGAAAATTTCTTCTAAAATATCATTAATCAAACAATTACGAAAGCACTTTTCAGTCCCATTGTTATTTATATGATGAAAAATATGTTCCTAAAATAAAATTAATCATTACCTAACGTATAGTTTAAGTAGAAAAATGTACAACTAACCAGGACATCACATATTCCTCTGGTATTCTTTTCAACCTTATCTCTCTTAGGTTGTGGATTTAAGCCCCTCAGCCTTTGCAGATGTGATAGGTTATTTCACATTGTGCGGTTTATCAATTTTTTTATAATATTAATATAATTACTATAACATTTCCAAAAATGTGGTGACAAAACTCAAAAATATAATAGAATTATACAAAAATAACCCTTCACATTAACCTTAATTGTTACATATACATCAACCTAATAAAACATATCCCAATAATTCCATTAGTGACATTAAAATAACTAAACATAAATGCTCATAAGGGGTTTCTATTCCTTTAAAATTTTGATAAACCTTAATCATATAAACCACTGATGGTATCCATAACTCTTTAGTTGACATTACAAGACTCACCCTAATCTATAAAGTTATATAAAACATTATCTTGATACAATCTATGATGAACTAGCCTTAAACATTACATAATATTTAGTTTTTAATAAATAATTCATTCTCTTATAATAGAGGGTATTTATGGTTTAGTGATTTAGAGAATTTGGCCATCACCCATAAAAAAATGTTACATCATAAAGTGGACTCCTCTACTTAGTATAAACTTTTCCCATAAAAGAAACCTTTTAATATTTAATGATATTTATTTTCATGACATATCTTCACAATTTGAATCCTATCCTCATCGTTATCCCGACTCATCCTTATAACCCTATGAAAAATATTTAAAACATGGGATCAACATAAAATCTCAATAACGTATATAAAATAATACAAAAACTGATTAGTAATTTTGAGAACTGGGTAATCATAAAATTGAGTTTTACATTAAAAAATAAACATTGAACTAAAATAATCATTTACTTTTACATGATTTATACCTTTCTACCCAAATTTATTTTACACAATAAATTATAATAATACATATTGTAAATATCACAGGTATGAGGAATTATTATGAAACAAGAGAAACTATGAAAAAAATATTCTTACAAAACCATTTTACCTTAAAATGGAAATATCCTTCCTTTTTAAAAAATACAATTCTCTTACCTCTAGAAATATAATAATTTCCCTAAAAACATATTATAAATCAAGAAAATGTGATGTTGGTAACATGAGATCATCACATGAACAACATGTTATCTTATGATCATAGAACCAAAGAAAATGTGGCAACAATAAAAAACAGGACATAATCTTAATACACATATTAATTCCAAGACAATATCACATGGTGGAAAAATTCTCATTAGAGATTTACATTAACTTTCAAATCCCAAGCATAATGTCTCAGGAGACTAAAACATTACCCAACACACTATAAGGCTATATGGGAACACCCATCATAATAAGTTCATGATTATGTGTGAAAAAAATGAAAGAGGGGTTTTTATTTAAAAAAATTGAAATATTGTAAATAATAAAAACATCAAATAATGATTATTGTGATGGAAATAACATCAACATCATATTTTGTTAAAATAAAACATTCCTTTTATCATTTTTTCTTAACATTTTTTTATAAAATACATTAACGAATTCCTATTAAAAATCATTAAAACAATGTAAAAATTAACACAAAATTTCATTTAAAATTTAATTATTTACATATATATATATATATATAATTTTATGAATATGGACATGGAATAAAAATATTTAGAAAATAAATATTTTAGACATTTTAAATAGGGGTTCAAAAGTAAAGTGTCCATTACCTCGAGTATGACTCATTACCTACATTATTTATCATTATTAATAATAAAATTATGTTAATTAATAAATATATTAATAAAACTATTCAATTTTATTATTTATTTTACCATGTTATAATAAATTACATAACTAATTAAGTACACAATTGAAGTTTTAAGTATATTTAACTCATATGTCCAAATGGATTTTGGTAAGTTGAATATGGTCTATGTTGTAATTATTACCAAATATACATAATAATAATCATCGAATAATTATAATTTTTATACATTAACTATAATTTTAAAACCAACCATGAAATATGGTTAAGAAAAAATGTACTACACTAAATTCATGGTGACAGTGGGCTGAACGTACGCATGAGAGACCTTTCCAATTTTCAATGATAATTATAGAAATAAGGTATGTATTATTTTATCTTTAAATAAATATAATTATATGATATATATAGTATTATTTATTAAAATACAATTACATACAGTATTTGTGTGATTTTGTTATGAAATATAATTCACATCACTTTGTGGAGGTGGTAATCCACATGTACACAAGAATGAGGTTATAATTTTCCAATAAATAGAAAGGAAAAAATTATATGGCACATTATATTTAAAAATTGATAAATATTTCATTAATATAATATATATATATATATATATATATTAAATCCATCATGATAAAAAGATATGAGAAACAACGATGGAAAATGAATTAAATCAGTTCGCGAGGAAGAAGTCCACAGTACACACGAATGAAAAAATTGTTTCTTATTTGATGGAAGAGAAGACGAGTATAGGTTATTACATTAATATAATAAACCTAAAATATATTTAATATAATTATATTATTATCTCTTCATGTTTAGAGTATATTTTATGAAAGCAGACGAAGAAATAGAACTAAAACATTTTGTTAAAAGATATAATTCTTCTTTAGACAACCTCATTTTCTTTTCACAGTAAGCACTATAAGGTCGGTATTATTCCTAAAATAATACCTATATAATATTTTAAAGGATTTTATGAATTTATTTTTTAGGGTTTTTCTAAAATAAAAGTTTTTTTAGTGTGAAGAAAAGTGGTGATAAGGTGCCCATTAATAAGTGAGGGGAGGGGCACTCTTAGAACTATTTGAAATATTAAATTAACAAAAACTAATATCTATAGAAAAAAGATAAAAAATATTATAATTATGATATATGATGATTACATGTCTGAATAATATCTTCCAATAAAATTTTAATATGTTTATATATGGTTATCCCCTTATCTATTTTTTTTAAACCACGTTAACCCTTTTTGACAATTACTTTGTTAACAATGTTTTTTACTCAATAGGGGTCAATATATTTACTATAAAAGGAGGATTAGACCATAATTGGAAAATATTTTAAATTTTAAAACATATACCAAACTATTGACCAAATATGGGTATTTTATGAATTTTAAATCATTTAATAAAATATTTATTATTATAAAATATCCAAAATATATTTTTTGGAAATATTCATTTAATTTGAATTTGAAAAAAACATAAAAATAATATAATTACAATATAATAATTTAACTCAAAATAACATGTTATAAGTGTCTAAAAAATACATGAAACACAATAATTATTTCTTATTATAATTCCTTTAAAACATTTACAATCATTTACTATATTTTTCTATTAATTAATAAAATGTCATGTTAGCGTTGTGTAAGTATTTAAGATAATTATTTCTACATTAGAAATTTAACAAAAATTATGATAATAAAAAAGTCACTTATATTTCAAATAAAATTTATAAAATAAAAATAATTTGTTTTTATCCCTATCAAAAAATATTATATTTGTTAAAAGAAAGAAAGTGACATTTTTTGACTTTATGTTTTACATTAATATTATAAAGAACATAATGACATAAAAATGTCTTAAAAGTTCATATATATAGATAATTGATGATTTTTGATGAAATAGACTCATAAAATAAAATTTAAGCAGGTGGTAAGGATAATTTATTGTGTTTATCATATTATTTTTAACCTTAATTACTAGATTTACCCTTACCGTGGTGATAATTATGTACTATAGTTACAATTAGGAAAGAATAAATATAAAAGGGAATTATTTTTAATAATGGGAAATCATGATTATAAATATGGAATAAATTTTTCAAGATTAACTTTCTATAAGTGTCCAAAGTTAATTTAATATTAAAATGAAAAGCGTAAAAAAAGAATTTTTTTTAGAAAAATGACTTTCTAAGTATGAAAAAGTTTTTAAATCATATTAAAATCTAAAATTTAATAAAATTAAATTAATTGGATCATTAATAATATAATATAAATTAATTTTCTTTTAATCCAATTTTAAACAAAATTTAACCCTGTAAATTCTTGTAATAAAAATACCATTTTTCTTAAAAATCAGTATTTACACTATTCACTAGAAGATCAATATATTCAAAAAAACCCAAAAAAAATGAAATAAAATGTTAATAGGATGATTTTAAAAATTATAACCTTTTTATATTATAGAATTTCTTGAAATTAATCTTAATATTTTCTTATAAAAATAAATAAAACATTTTTTTGAAGAAAACTTATTCTTGGAAAATTAAATGAATTTGCTAAAAAATTGAATTATTATTTCCTATGAAATTGTGAATAAATTATATTTATTAAGCCATATATATATTCCCTAAATTATTTAATCCTATTAATTCCCTCCAATTTAACTGTAAGGATATAAGGATTATAATTAAATAATAATAATTTACAGTTTATTGAGGCTCGGTGTTGCATGTGGTATATGATATCGAACATAGTTTTATTTTTAAAATATCATGGTGTTACATAAATTATTTATATTCACAAAGATAATGAATAAATTGGTAACTTATTATAGGTATAAATATTTTTATATTACCTTCGATGAAATCAATAGTTATCATATGCATTATCAAATGTTTCTATCTTTTGTATAAGGAAGGCCCATTATCCTCTTCGTATTATCCATGGAAAGATTTATTGGTTATATCCTCACTTAGAAAATTTATGCTAGAAAGTAGAATAACCATTATAATATATGAATAATAATTTTGGAATCTAAGACATGGTACATTTATATTGAATAGAACTACCTCACATTGATTTTTGTAGTAATAAATATTCAATATTATCTACATCATTATGAGATCCACCTTACATCTCATGTGTATCTTCTCAAGAATATACTCTATCACCTAATGCGGAATGGGAATTAGGAACAATGGAAGATGATTCTATAATATTTTTACACTTCCATTTTATCCTAGAAGGTGATAATGGGATAAACTCTAATGGATTTGCTTATAGAATATCCCACCCTGACAGAATCATAACTAGAAATAGAACTCCATAATATGGAAGTTTTCTCTATCAACAATACTTATTAAACATGGTAAATTAACTTTTATCATGATTCCCAAATTCCAATTGACAAAATGATGGAGGTTTTAAGAATTAATTCAGTTTGATTTGGGATTGTGTTCATTTCTCTAAATGGGTAGTACTACCCAATTATTTCCTCCCATAAGAATGATGTATCAACTATG
Organism: Viscum album; assembly: GCA_963277665.1. Classification (NCBI taxonomy): domain Eukaryota; kingdom Viridiplantae; phylum Streptophyta; class Magnoliopsida; order Santalales; family Viscaceae; genus Viscum; species Viscum album. Next base: position 1,569,674,902 of record OY728161.1, read on the forward strand.
AGGAAGAATTCTAGGATCTCATTAAAAGTTTATAGTTTACTTTGTAGATACCTATTTCCTCATTGAATACTATTAATGACATGAAGTTGGTAATTAGGAAGGGTATTATGTACTATTCCATCTAAACAGAGAAACTAGTAACCTTAAATTATTATATTCAATATTTGATGTCACAATTTATTTTATATTTGGTGTTATCCTACATTATTTTCTCATATAATTCTTAATATGATGTATTAGAAAATGTTGCAATTACCTTGGAATACCCACATCTGGACAAGATGGAGATTTTTATTTCACACTATATGGTGGTCTCTCCCATTTTCAGTAATGATATAGAGGAGATGAATGATGTTAATGACACGTTAGGTCCAATAAAATCATTCTACCCACAAACTAAAACAATATATATTTAAATATCAACCATAGTATAATATCTTTAGAGTAGTTCTCTTCCATTAGATAAAAATAAGAAGGAGAAAATTAGTTGATGGCCAGTAAATTATGTTCTTTATGATATCAAATTATTTAGAAAATACTATAAAAATGTGGCCTTGATAGGGTCATTATTAGGTTCATTGAAGGAGGAGATTATGGGTTTTGTGAGTTCATATTAAAAACAGGTAATTGATTGAAATCCATTATAATTCAAGATCTATATTAAAATATATCAACAAATTATAAAACAAAGAACATAAAAGAGTAAATTTTCTCCCTCGACTACTAATATTTCTTCTATGTTTGATAATGATCACCCATGAACATCCAAATTAACGGTTATTCCCTATGATGTGTATCCCTAAGTTTCAATGAATCACCCAACACTTTTCAGTAGAATCTTTTATTCCTTCATGGGATATTCTAGTCTTTGGCGATAAATAAGTAAGAGATAGGGAGATTTTGGGGAGGGTAGAGATTTAGCTAAGAGGATTTCATGGAAAATCACATCAATGATATGGTTGTTAGTCTCCTTTATAGAGGATATAGTGACACTCATTAATTCATACAATAAAATTAACAATTTAGTCATATTTTTCAGAAGTGTATAAATAATGGATTAACTCTCATCCATCAATCCCCATTCTATTTTATTCCACGATGTGGTTAATTAATGATAACATACTATGGTATATAAATGAACATTAACACTTATCCTCCAGCTACAGAAAATCATTAGTCCATGATATGTTAGTGGAAACATAGTCTAAATATATACATAGTATGTATATCTTACAACATTGGAGCCAACATATGATCTAGTATTCTCTTTAGATTAAGCATAACGATTGTGTATCCTTAATCCTAATGGAAACTTATGATGTCCACATAATCATACCATGTGATTGGAATAATTTTTGAAATGGAATCCCATTCCATGTATTATGATATTACTATCTTATAAGAGATGATATTGCCTCTTACATCATATTTCTTGATTGATTTTGGGAATTTCATCTTCCATCCCCCTCTTTCACTAAATCCTAAAAACCATTGTGCTATTTATTCTTGTGTTGTATCATATACAATAACTTATGAAATCATATCAAAAACAATTTTGGCTATCTTCCAAAACAATTTTGTAAATCAATAATTAATTTCATGTTATATTACATAGTTTGTATTAAAATTTTAAAATCCTTATCAAAAAATCTTTTGGTACCACTCTAAAACAGTTTTAGAGTCTGTATTTGACTCATAGTCAATCACCATTCGGTAATCCACCAAGTGTGACCCCATGGGCCACTGTGTCATTGAAAAAAATAATTATAATAAAATCCATAAATGTTAGAAAAGAGTGATATCTAGGAAAGTATTAATGTTACTCAAAGTATAAAGGGTTCTGGGATGATATCCATTAAACACATGTATCATTGTACCCATGTCCACGATTTTCATCTCATGGAAGCTTGGATTTTCATTTGTTCCCTTTATCTATGATATCGAGTGACCATGATAGATAGTGTATGTCTATCCTATATAGTCTTGTCAAACATTATTGATTCACTGAGTACAGACTAACCATCTTGATGAATACATCACATGTTATTTATCTAATATATGAGTACATGACATTCCCCTCATCCAAGTAGATAATTACATCACGATCACTTTCTTCGTATGTCTCACATTTCATCAGTAAATCTTAATTGATGGATAATATATCATACTCATTATTTTAGAGGAAAAATCCCAACATGGTTGAGCTCTAACCGATGACATGATCGACAACATACCCAACCACCCCCTGATTAGTTATTTCTCAATTTATTGTGTGATAATGGTATCAATTAATGAATTATATCATGATAAGAATCTCACCAACCATAGATAGTGGGGACCCCTGCAAAAAAGACATCCCTAGTATACTAAATACATAGTGTATTATGTTTCATATGGTGTACTTAGTGGGACATCATAGTAATAAAAGAACTTTTTGGTCAATATGAGAATATTCTATATCTCATATAAAAATTATACTCATACAAACCTTAACATTTCATAATAACATATAATATTCCATAAATAACATCGGTTAGGGATAACTCAAAGTTATACTTTGAGTGGTCAACTATTATTATCATCTATGAGATATATATAAATATATACATGTAGTCTACATTAAGGAATGATAAAGTGATGATTTATTTTTATATGACACATTTATTATTCTTAAAATATTTGATGAATATTTAACAAAATATTATATAAGCACCTATCTTTCATATCATATATGATAAACTACCAGATCAACCTTATGTTTTCATTACTTAATTTATTTTTTGTTAAACTCATTACATCTATATGTAATTCCCATTATATCTCTTGGTGACCATATGAAAGAAATATCCCACTAAAAACTTTAGATAGTTACACAAATAGAGGAATAAAACATCCATAATGGTGGAATTTAAGAATCCTATTAATAATATTAAAGTTTTAATCATATTAAAACTTCTTTACTCCACAAAATCTAATGTTACAATGTTAATAACTACTTTTTTCTACTTAAAACTATTAAAGGTTCATCATCATCATCCTTGGAACCATTTTAATCAAAAATCTTCCTTGAAACCTAGTAATAACTAATGTAACATTTACATTTCATTTTAATAACACATCCTAAAATATTTGAGGATACCTAATGGAATTCACACTATTATGGTAAGTAATTTAACAATTAAATTATTTATTTACTATCATATCCTAAACTATTTAGGATATCTACTTAATTTTATTAGTAGATTCAATTAGTACCATCTTTTATTTTTTAACTTTGAACTTATCAGGCCCAAACATTCTCCCACTGCCCTCTTAGACATAATATCATTTTATGATATCATACTAAGATACCAAATCTACTACATGCTTAGGAGATAATATTTATTTCCCTTTATTAGGAATATTCAAGAAATAATCCATTATTTTTATATCAAATATAATAATCGACTATTTAAAAATATCATTTAAAATAATATTTTACCTAATATTTTGTAGTTGGTAGTGGAATCATATTCCCTCATATTTTTTGATTGAAAAATTATTCTAGATAAAAAACCATTTAATATTTATCTTATATAAAATCATGTTTTAGTATTTTGATGTATCATGAATAATATATATAAAAAATATATAATTAATTCATTCAAATAATATTTGTTTATGAGATCTTCTTAATAGAAAAATTTATAAAAATACTCACTCTTTAAAGATTCATCCTAGCCCAAAGTTATACTTATAAGAAAGTCTTTAATGAAACAATTCCTTACTCCATTAAATGGAAGAAAAAAATTCAATCTCTACCCTTTAACTCATATTTATATTCTAAACACTTGTATATTTACTATATTTATGAAATATATAGTTTTTATCATACACCATTTCAAAATATAATAATTAAACTCTTATAACATTGATACATAATGTAGAATATCAATGCGCTTTCTTGGAAACCTTAATGTATTTTAGTTAATTATTCTTATAATGTATTGGTTTTTAGTAATAGAAACATTTCCCCTCCATCATCTTCCTTGTTTTAGGTGGTAGTGTAGACTCTTGTTGACCTCATTTTTTCTCTCTTTGGAAAAAGTCTGGAACTAGTCTTTATGAACCATTATAATGGAAATCTGACCTAGACCATCCATGTATTGCTTAGATATCCTCAAAATATTGAGGATCTTTGGTAAAATCATATTAACTCCATACATATAATCATCAGAACCTTTTTCGTAGTGATTGTAGGATGAAGTTACTAGCTAGATAGAGCCAAAGTGATGAACCTAGCCTCTAAAATCTTTTTATGTACCCAATCATATTAAGAACATGTGTTGAGACTGAGGATAGTTCTTTTATATTACACTAAAAAAGATCCTTTTACACCTAATACCTATCATACTTATCCTTTCTTATATATTATCTTTTTTTGGTTATTTATCATTTTATAGAAATCCACGATTTTATATTACCTTTTCAACTTGTCTTCTTTGGTTAAAAGTATGAGGATAAAAAATTCTAGTGAATTATTTAGTTACCTATCACAGACATCTATCGCTGATTGTGGAACACCATCACTAGTATGTTTGTTTCCCAAAAAGGGGTTTTTACATATAAGATCCTAACCTAGGAGACACGAAACGATGTGTCATGTCAGTGGGTCACATAGACTCAAGTTCAGCTCCCCTAAAACTAGAGGCTATTGACTAACAGTGATGCTTCAAGGTAGTATAGTGGGGAGACTTTCCCCTCATGATCATAGTGTCACAATGTTGAAATATATAAAATAAATTATGGAAGGATAATATAAATAAGTATCAATAATAAATTAACATCCAAATAGAAGGAGTAATAAACAAAGCCAAGGGTTAGATAGAGAGATAACACACAACCAATGGGGTGGTATATCATGGGGAAGATACATAAACACACCACATGGGTGGTCATAATTGATAATGACATTATCCAACCATCAAATGGGGCTATGTGGGAAACCTAATAAGGTCACAATAATTTAATAAAGACCTTTAATTAATTTTGGATCAATTTTTGAAGGCCTTGTGTGTGGAATAATGATAATGTAGTATAAAACAACTACAATTAAGTGAAAAGGTATAGAACACCTTCCTTATGACCATGGTAGAAAAATCATCCAGTATGGGATCCTCAATAATCATAGATCAGATTAAAATGGAAGAATATAAGAACTACATGAAAATAGGGCATATGTGTCTGCACAATAATAGTATCCCTAATAGAAAGTATAATAGTGAAGGTGAAATAGGAACATAGAACTCACTAGTGACTCTCGAATGAGATAAACGACACATGAATCGGTGGTAGGATGATGAAAAAGAATCAAAACCAAGGTTTAAGGATTGAGGGAGATCTCAACAGACGGATGTTCTATTCACTATAGGATAGTAGATGGAAAAATATTGTAGTAATAATTTTAATGAAGAAATAGTCATTTCCCATTATGAAACTAGGTTTCATGGTTTGGACACATGGTTGGAAAAACCATACATAAACTAGGCACCCCTCTCTACCTCAATACCACCCACACATAGTAGATGCACATGGTTTGGAAAACCATGTGCAATGTGTTCCATTTTTTACTACTAAAAAATGTAGGTGGTTCACACTAGCATGTGGTATATGTTTCATGGTTAGGAAAAAAAATTTGGCCAAATTTTACATTATTAACAAGACACATGGCTCAATTTAATGATTTGGCCCAAGCTGCACAACTTCTACTAACCATGCGGCCTAACTGCATCTTCAAAAAAAACAATCCACCTAGATCTGAACAAACCTCAAACACCACTGAAACACATGTGACCTCATTAGGCATTCACAATACATAATAACAAGTGAATTAAACTAAAATTAAATATATTCATACCTTAAGGAATAATTAGGATCATAAAATATCCCCATTATAAGAAAACTCATCCCCGAGTTAATATTCAATGGTTGGTGAAGCATCTGAAATGAGTTCTAACCATTAAGAATGTATATCTAGATCTATCTCCTATGTCTCATCCTGCACATTTTCAAGCTACCATATCACCCTAAATAAAGTAACTAACCCACCACAAAGATATTTCATGCTCCGTTAAAAGATACATAGAGGATTCTCCTCGAAGGAAACATCTACATCTAACTAAAAATCCTATGGATGAATCGATTTTGATAGGTTGGAGTGATAAAAACATTCCTGAGATACATGGAAGATTTCATGAATGGCTAGGTACCTATGAGGTAACTCCAACTAATAGGACATTGGTCAAACTCTCCCTTGCATCTTGAAAGGAACAACATATTGCAGTGAAATCTTACCCTATCTTTAAATCTATCTATTCCACAAACTTGGTGAAAGACATAAAAATAACTGACGCATGACCATGAAATATAGAGTCCATTAATGATAATCGACATTGGATTTTTATCTAGACTGTGTGGTATCCACTTACTTTTTTATCAACTGGACATAACCTAAAGTATCCTTCATAATACATGGTTCAAGTAGAAATACATCTCCCAACTCTAACTAGAATAGAGGTTATTGACATGGCCTACCATATAAAGACATATAAGGTACCATATATATAGTCTTATGATTAAAATCTTTGTAGGAAAATATAACCAGGGGTACATTCCTTTACCAAGAGCCTCCAAAATCACGTACGCATACTATAAGCATGTCATCTAAAACCTATATTGTGCACTCTTATTAGACATCATTCTGAGGGTGGTATGATATTCTTTGAATCACATGTGTCCCCAAGTGTACCCAATACTACACGCCGTGTTGTCCCTCCATGCGTATGCGTTACCTTAAAGCAATGTGTTGACCAGTCAACGACCGCGTTCCGTGTTGAAGGCCATGTTGAAAGTTGCATGGTGACCATGTGAAACGGCCGGGTACACGACGTTTATGGTACACGTCGTGTAATTTTTCTTTTATTTCCTATAAAAGGAGGGGTACCCTCCTCGTTTTAAACTCACCCCTCTCCTCCCCATTCCTCTTACAGAGCTCTCCCAGGAGACTCGAAGGATCCTTTTCTTCTATAACATCTTAGTCCGAGGTCCGATTTACGATCTGTCAGCAGCCACGAGATCGTAATGACGAGGCGGAACTTCTGAGCTGGAATCCATTATCTTTCCTTCAGCCTTTCCTTTCCAACATCTACCCGAGGAGGTTTTTCCAGGACTCAACAGAGGTGACGGACGCTAACAGACGTCTTCTATGGTTGATCCAGGGGATCGTTGTGATCAGAACCTATTGAGGTTTGAATCTTACCTTCATCTCTCTAATTTGTGCATCATGCGGGGTAGGTATCCTCATGTTTTCATGAGAAACAGTTGAACCATTAAAAAAAATAATAACCGGTTATAGAACATGGATGGGGATGTTTTTATGTTTATCTTTGTTTATCCTATTGATATGTTGTGAATTGAATAGGCTTATGCCTACAGAAAATCACGGTCGTTGGGGGCCTTTTCTTGCACAATTAAATGTTTCCCTGTCTTTCTAGACCATTTTGTGGATGGAAACTTTGTGGAATGTGAAAATTGGTTAATCACGTAATGTTGGCTGTTTAAAATATGGAACCCTTGTGTGATCACCCCGATTAAACAAAATGGAATAATGAACATGTGGGTTTTGTCTTGGTTACTGGTGTGTGAAAGGGAGGGGTGATTCCTGGGTTATTACGAATAGAACATGCATCAAGGTTGCGGTAAATTATGTTTAAGGGGCGATGATGTGAAACGAACCTTGTTTTGTGGGTTGTTGTGGATCGGGTGGGCAGCGGGGCTATGATAAATGGTATTAAAGGGATAATGATGTATGGTGCAGTTTTGGTTATGGTGGTTGGCAGCGGGGTTGCAGGGATGGGTTTGAATGTGAACAAACTATGGGTTGTGAATAATAAATAAAGTGTGTAAGAGTTAATGAATGGTGGGGTATGTTAATGGAAAGGGATTAATAATCAATGGGTTGGTTGTCTAATAAGAAGGGATTTGATTCGCTGCTTGTGTTTTCCTAACGTGATTTGTGGATGACAAGGATATGTTTCACGAATGATTGATGTGGTTGGTTGTGGATAGTTTCCCAGTAGTTAAGGAACTAAATAAAATAATTCTACTGAAACGTGAAAAACTAATTGGGGTTGGGGTTGTTTTTTGTTTGCATTCTTCTTAATAGCATTGAAGAGGCATGTGCTCAGTTCTCTGATTAGAAGCCGTAGGTTGGGCAGAGTGTTTGGTATATATATATATATATATATATCTGTATCTTTGTGTTTTGACGCACCCCACCCATGTTGAGCACTTAGTACCGAACACTACCATTTCATGGGAGATGGTGTTTTCTCATCGTTACTAGCTCATTCCTTCTCCTTCATCCCTAGGATGTGATGGCTTCAGGCGACCATATACCTAAGAATCTTTGGGTAGGTTTTGATTGGGGTGGATTGGCCCAAGACTCTTCGGGTAGGTTTGTTTTCCCAAGAACCTTCGGGTTGAGGCCCAGGTGTGTGCGGGTGGGATACGTGGTTGTGAGGACCAGGTGTGTGCAGGCGGGATGTGTGGTTGTGAGGGCCAGGTGTGTGCGGGCGGGATACGTGGTTGTGAGGCCTAGGTGTGTGTGGGATGGATGTGTGGTTCTTGAGGCCTAGGTGTGTGCGGGCGGGAAGAGTGTGGTAGCGTCAGGACGTTCACCGTTAGGAAGAGCAGCTAACTTGTGGGAGAAGGTGCGGGGTACCGAATAATCTTGTTCTTATATACTACTACCTGTTGTGATTGTGTTTTTTGTGAATTTTGGCTGGTGAGGTTGGGATGATAGAATTCCTTGCTAGGTTTCATCTGTTGTTCTCACGGTACATTAGGATGTCTCTCCACTTGTGCACGAGAGCTTTAGGTTTCCCTACTGAGTATACTTTTATGCTCAACCTATGTTTATTTTCAGGTTTCCAAGAGGACTTCCAGGGCCGTGCGGGACCCTACTAGTCGGATAGTTGGTGTTGTTGCAGTTTCTGTACTCTTTTTTTCTTTTGGTATTGTACTTTGTGCATTCTTGTACTTGCACCTTGTTATAAAATTGTTTAAACAAGAATGTGGGATTGGTTTGGGTTTATTTCTATACGCTTGTTCTTTTCCTTTTTGGGAGGTTTACTTTCCCTATTTCTCAATATTAAATAATAAAAAGGGTAATGCCTCCCATATTTGTGAAAACTCATACCCTTGGTGCTATTCGCCACCCCGGGGCCTACTGGAGGCGGGATTCGGGGTCATTATCACCCTTTCACCATCGCCAGCTAAGGAGGGGCATCTTTGGTGGTGACAACATCATCTCATTTCAACTTGAGGATGGACAACTACAATAAAATTCTTGATTGGTCACTTGTGTTTTATATTCACACGATGACATGTGGAACAAATTTGGAAGAAACCAACTACCTCCAATTTCATACAAAGCCAAAAATACTAGTAACACATGTCTCGACATATCCTGAGGACTCTATGATGTACTTATCAAGACAAGGCATGAAATTATTGCATAATATCTTCTCAGATGGAAGCTGGAACCCACAGAATATGATAGTTGTATCATCTCACCCTATCCAAAAGATATTATGTCACTACCAAGGATGAGAGAAAAGGAAATACATAGCTATCCTCCACCTACAAGTGCATATATGAAAATAAGTGGATGAAATTCCCTTCACTACTAGCCTCCTGAACCACTAGTGATTGAGTTTTACATCTCATATCATCAACTACAACATTTCATTTACTTAGAATATATACAATCTAAAAAATCAAATAACTTGAGATAAACAACCCAACGTCTATTCTAAATGATCATGTCACACTGTGTATATAGGTATTTGAATATTTATTTTCCATGGACACCAAAAAGTTCTCTCCCAATAGGTAATTCCTCAAACAATGCATGGTGTGAACAAATGAAGCTAACTCAAGATCATTCATTGAATAATTTCATTCATGAGGCCTCAATTAGAGTGACCCATTCGCCATGAATTGATCCCCCTACTTCAGGAAAGCTCTTATTCCAATGCCTAAGGCATTGTAATTAATCAAATAGTTTCTTCTAGGCTCTAGAAAAATTATGATCGACACTATAGTCAATCTTTCCTTTAGCTCCTAGAAATATTTTTCACAGACTTCCAACCGTACAAATTTCACCCCCTTCTTGGTCAATCTTGTGTGAGTTTTATCTATAGATGAAAAGTATTTAATAAGGAACCTATAATATCCATCCAATCATATGAAAATCCTGATATCCAATAAATTCTTGCGATTCTCTCCAGAAAAAATATCACTCACCTTCTCTGGGCCCTCAGATACTCCTGTCTCTGAGATGATGTTTCATAGGAAGTGAAATATATCTATCTTGAACTAACATATTTCAATAATATAATACCAAATATGCTCAATCAATGTATTTAGAATGATTTCATGGTGTTCTACATGATTTTATCGAGTCTAATAATACACCATGATGTTATCTGTGAAAACTACCAAGAAAGAGTCCAGGCATGGAAAATTTGATTCATCGAGGCCATGAAAACTTTTGTGTGTTTATGAGGCCAAATGAAATAACCAGATACTCATGAAGGCCATACCTTCTATGGAACATTGTACAAGGTGTTTCTGTTGGCCTGAAATTCACCCAGTGATAACCTATACTCAAATTAATTTTTCCAAAAACCCGAGAACATCAGATTTGTTATAAAATTTCATCTATTATAGTTAAGGGATACCTCTTTGTAATGATAAATTGGGTACATTTATGGTAATACACACATAAATAAAGGGTTAAATCTACCTTATTGGAAGAAAAAGGATTGAAAACCCCCAGAGAGAAGTACTGGGCTATATAAGACACTTCTCTTCTATGTCCTCTAGATGTCTCTTCAGCTTTTGCAACTTAGTATCTGCCATCCTGTATGGATGAGTGGATACTAGTGAAACTCTTAGAACTATACCAATAGATAACTCCACCACTCAATAATTAGGTAAACTATAAAAATAATTCTAGAATACATCCCTAAAACTATCTACTACTGATGGGAACTCAACCTCCCACATTCCTTGAACATGTTGATATAAACGAGCTAATTGTGTTGTCATCCCATTAGACCAAGATTCCCAAGTCTAGCTCAGCATTTCCAGACACTCAATTCCCACTTTTGAATATAAAAATCACCCTCTAGTGATGTGAATGTAACCCTTCAAATATATAAGTTGACATAATCATGATAGGAAACCCACCAATCCATATCGAGAGTGATGTAAAACCTGATAATTTCAAGGAAAAAATCTGATCCATACGAAGCGAAACCCACCTATGATAATGGGGAACTCCTTTAAACATTAATATATTCTATAATATAATTATCAATAGAGTATCATGTGTCATAACCCCATTAGAAAATGGATCATTAAGCTGAAGTCTCTCCACAACTGACACATATAAGAAATAATTAGAAGCACATGTATCAAAACATAAAGATACTAAAGTATAAAATACTACTATTGTACAGATGACTATATATGGTCTGACACACTTCTCCTTCGGTATAGGCTTCAATTAATATTTCTATATTGAACTGTGACAATAAGAAATAATCTAAATACCTGAAGTAGTCCCACTCTACTGTTGTGATAAAACCAATGCCTTGCTCTCGCTGCCCTGACCACCTCATTGTCCTGAATGATTGATAAAACTCTAGCTCCCTTCCAGACATGGAGCTATGAATCTTGATCCTAAAAATATATTTTAGGTCAACCCACTCTCATTGACTTCTAGAGGAAAGTTCCTATAGATCAGCTATATTTGTCCCGTCATTCCACAGGAAGAACACTCGACTAGGTCTCCACCACACTTGCTCCTCATGTGTCATTTACACCGGCCCGGATGAAATAATACATAACTACTATGTCTCACAATCTAGTTGGTGTTATTGTCATTATAATTCTCAATAAATTAATTCCTACCATAGGAGATTAAACTACAGGTTAGAGATTCTAGGTTACCCTTATTTTAACCCCCAACTTCCCTCAAGTTACAATAATTAATAAGCACATGGTTTACTATATCAGTTATAGTTTTCAATTAAAACACATTCACCCATTATTAAACAAAATGATTGATACCTTTATCAAATAATATCACCCAAGATGGCTCATCAGTAAGATAGATATGTTCAAGGTTATGTAGCTATGTAAAGAAAACTGAATACTCTATAATAGTCATCACAGGCTGCTCCAAACACATAAACGCACTATCCCATTAAGTCTCAAAGTATTAGGAAATTATTATTCATAAACCATGGATTATAAATCCCTCAAATACATATATCAAAGCATATCATCTACTAGTTATTAGTGTCTCCTTGATGTATATAAGTTGAAATCTAGACTCTCCACTCCGAAGAAGTCTTTAAGTTCTCAAAGATCGACAACATAGTCTAAATCTATAGATCAATAGCCTGGGGAACACCATCCCCCAAAAAAGTGGGTCGATACTACTACTGGAACACATGAGTTTGCTCTTCCAAAAATGATGTAGGCAATAGATATCCCTTAATGGTTTTCATAAAGCACAAGAAACCCTCTTAGAAATAGAAATCAACACCCATTAAAGGAACAATGGGTGGTTCCTCAAGTGGAAATATTGAAGGTTCTATTAGAGTCTTAGGGCCCACCACCTCTAGAGTATGGCCATTTATACCCTCCAGGATTAAGACTAGAGGATATCATGGTGGAATATCTCAACAAATTTTAGGCACAGACCTAAAAAATGATTTAGTAATGGAAAGGTCATAGATATACTAACTGATAGGTAAAATACATATTATAAAAAAGACACACCCATATGTCTACACATAAATTTAGAAACTGGTTATAGGAACTGTGATAAAGAACACCAAAAACCCTTCCGACTCCCTACTACTAATTTTGGATCTGGTTCAGGCTCTTTATATTACAGTATGGGTCTTGGTATATGGATTTTCAGTTGCAATTTAGAGATAAAATACACTTTAAATTTCAATTGCCAACTCAATTTAACAGTGAACATTCTTTCTTTGAATTTTTAATATTTTATGTTCATTATCAATTATATAGAAATAATCTTAAATGGTTGAAATATATTGATCAAGATTTTCAATTTATTAGGGCCCATAATCATTATAAATTGAAATGTTGCACCCATTAATTCTCAAAAATAACAACTTCCAATCCATGCGACCAATGGTCCAGCGCCCAATATGACATAATTGACTTCTTATTGTGTCTATTGTAACCTATTTTGGAAAACACTCTTGGGTTAAAGAAGTATATTTATGTACCAATTATATTTCTAAATCTCATGCTAGAAATATTAGTCGATAAAAATAATATTACACTAGGCACACATAATAAATGTATGGAACTCAACCAATGAATCCTATATGGAATAGAATTATGCATGGAAATCATTTATATAATGAGCCTAAAATGATACATGATTAATGATTCATCTCCATATCTGGTCATAGATAAAATGATATTCCAAAATCATAGAAATAATAACATCACTTGTCATGTGCACCACACAATGGTGGAATCAAATCAACTACAATAGAAAAAATATAGAACAATAATTATTCATTAAAGGAAACATGGTAATTATCTAGAATGTGTGTTAGCTACTCTAAAGAATGAGTTATAAAAAAGTTCCTATATGTACCTAATATCCTATCAATTATATCATAATATTAATGAAAGGAATGAAATTCCTCTGATACCACCTTGTAAAATCCTTACTTGAGAGCCACTAAATGGTTCCTTGAGCTAGTGGGTGACATGGGATCAAGTGTACCTCATCATCCCTCAAAGGCTGTTGACATGTATCGATGATTAATAGTGGTACAATGGGTATACTATACCATCATAATATGTGTGTCGTAGTGGTGTAATAGAAATACAAGGGTAATATCATATAAAATATTAGTATGTCATGTCTCTACACAAAATTGTAAGCAATAAATGGAAATTGGAATCTAACACAATACAGGTAACAAAAGAAAAAAATAGCCAAAATGACTGTCATCAAATAACATTATGGGTCATATCTTAGTCCTTTTCTCCCTCAGTCCTATGAATGATCAATCAAGAATCATAAAGTGGGAACTTTCCTCGGTCCCTACTTATAGCCATGAAGTCATTTCGAATACCCAATGGTGGACTGAATAGGGTGAGTGGTAATACTCAGCGGGCCACCACCATCAGTGACTATAAAAAGTCAAGTCTATCCATATTAGATGAAATATTGTTCAATATATATGATCGTAATAATGTGGATCTTGTAAATATGATACTATCAAGCCTACCAAGGATCACTATAAAAAATAAATCATAAACAACGACCATCTATAACACATGATAAAATATGCACAATGGTCATTGCTGAGTAATAGAGTTTCGGGCCTACAAGGGCCATATAAAAGGTATAAAATTAGAATGGAATCTTCATCGATTCCATAGAGAATATCCATAGAAAACATGATAAATAATTGGGTGGATCTCAAGGATCATGTCTATGGTGGTCCAAAAAAGCTGGATCCTAAGAGTATAAATTTCCTAGGCATCCAATGTAAAACAGATTCATAGATTAAGAATGTCCATGGAATCCCAATTTTTGGAATCCAGTGATTGGAAATGTCTAGAGAATCCAAATCTGTAATCATCTTATAATCATACCCAATCCATGAGTTCACCCAAATAATTCTACATTTTCCATTTAACCCATTTAACCTGTTTAATATCTTAAAATTACAAGCAAAAGAGGTATAACAGTTCTCATTATTTCTAATTTAATTCATTAAGTCTCTAATTATGTTGACGAGATCATGTACACCCAACGAGGTGGAATATCATGGGAAAGATACATGAATACACCTCATCGGTGGTCTGGGTTGAGTTTGACAACCTCCAACCATCAGATGGTGCTAAGTGGTTAACCTAAAAACCTTCAAAAAATTTAATCAATTTATTGACCTCCTAGTTCTAATAATCATAAAACTGTGATTTAGATATTATTAAGTAGTTTCATATTTTTCTACAAGAATTCAATACTCTGAGCCATGTGACATATTTGTCTAAGGATAAGACACCATTGAGGTATTCACTACCAAATTGAGACACAGTTGTCCATGAATCGTCGCCATCATCCAAATCTCACAAAGTATAATATACCATCAGGATATCCCAATGCCATATTATCATACTGTTGGATTAGAATATTAATAAAGTCTGAGACGCATTCAGTCATCAGACCATCAGGATTTCATGCTTCCAGAACACAAACATAGATAAGTATGAGATACTTCTAGGTGAAGCAACACAGAAATCATACCACCAACACAAAATTTTTGATAAGTCCAAGACACCATCTGACCTCACACAACTAGACCATACACTACTAGTTAAGATACAGATAGCATAGTGGAAATTTGTCTATGTCTAAGTTACCACCCATATCATACCACCAGTATCATACAGCTTGAGTGTGGAACTGCTAGTCTAAGACACAACCACTATTTTACTTAAATCATCCTTTTGAATCATATTAATTTAACAAATATTTTTATTGATGTTAATTCCATTTAATATATAATTATTGTCTCTTAAATGTTGATAGAGAGCATTGAATAGAGTTTCAGACTCTATAGTATGAGGAAACAGTTGATACATATATTCTACTTGTTGCTGTTAATAAAGATAAAACACAATCCCTCATGAAATATATGAAGATACATGATAAATAGAATAAATTTTGGATAAATTGAACTAGTAGAAATTTCAGAGATCAAACTACCTGAACATTTGTAGAGATCATATGCTGAAAACATTTGAATGGGAAGCCAATCTGCACATTCAAATTTGCTTCATAACTTCAATCAAAGAATAAGAATCTATAAAACTATATTTTCCTAATGATTTTCTAGATAAAATAACTCAAGCTTCATTGCTGATTCAAATCAAGATTCATAAGCTTCATTCCAATGGACCGAGAACTTATAAATTCTACACTTATAGATTGATCTATTTTATTTATATTTATTACTTTTTGAACAGTGTGGTCTACACCTTGCTTTATATACACTCACTATCTTCTATTCTAAATTTTAATATACATGATATCTTTTCAGACTATATAATATTTTTATCTCCCACACATAAGAGTTCTAGAGGACTTTTCGTGGGCTATTTAGTTTTTCTGCCACAAAAATATGTGGAAGAGGTCATATGTGACCTGGATAGTGTAAACTGTTGTAAAACCTAATCTAGGTTATTAATCATTGTGTTTATTTTATATAAACTGCATGGTTGTGGGTGATCATAAAGTGGAGATGAATAAGTCTCTACTTGAGATTGAACCTATTTTTTTATTCTTTATTTTTTGTGATTTAATTTTGTTTTACTTTATTTCAACTTTAAAACTGGAATTTTTATTAACTATAAACCAAATTTATAGTTTGATAGTTTGTCTTAATTTTTGTTCATATAGTATTTTGATTAAGTAAACCTATTTTAATGGATCTAATAATATTTAATATTATTAATCCATGACCTAATCTATATTTTTAGAAATATTTATAATGATCATGTTCTATATCATACTACTTAATTTATGAAATTGGGTTTTTTTAAATATTTGGGTGATTTCAAAATAACATATTTTTCAAATAAATTATTATTTGGTTCTCAATTCAACCCCGTCTTGAGATACTCACTCCTACCAACATTTCATATTAAAGGGAATTTCTTCATTTGCAATTATTTTTTTTAAAAAATTTTTAACTGTGATATTAATTATACTTTAATGGTCTAATTTTTATTTTCATTCCGAATTTTTTTAAATGGATAATCTATAAGAATGTTATTCTACCAACAGACCTCCCTTTTTTAATGGATGAAATGATTCCAAATGGAAAATTAAAATGAATATGCATATATAAATGATGGGTTATGATATCTGGTCTGTAATATATAAGAAATATTTTATACTAGATTCTGCTATAAGCACTTGGGATGATGAAAAAAAAGTTATCTTATAACAATATTTATAAATCAATGAATTCCATATTCTATGATTTAGAAGATTAGAAATTTTATAGGATTGTTTATGTAAAATTTCTTTTGAAATTTGGGACACATTATATTTTTCTCAGGAGGGATCTTCAAATGTTAAATATATGTGGCTCAATACTTATAATATCAAATATGATAACTTTAAAATGAATCATGATGAAACCATATCTGATATGTATCACATTTTTTATGATATTTTCAACTAAATGAGCTTTCTTGGAAAACCTGTATCAGATATGGATCAAATTATGAGATTGCTAAGATTCCTAGCAGAATGATGGAGAGGTACATCTGTTTCATTAGAGAATAATGCCACATAAGAAAACTGACTATCAATGATATTATTTGAATTCTTAAGATGTTTGAAGTTGAATTAAAGGTAAACTATGGATAAAACGAGGATAATAAAAACAAGTCAATAGATTTCATGAATACTACACCTAGAAAATAAAAATAAAAAATGGAGAAGGTACAAGCTACAAGTTCTAGTGATAGTGAACCACCCTCTGATAGTGATGAAATGATGGATCACCATTCCAGAAGATTCATGAACTTTTACCAAAATAATAAATTGTCTATAAAATTAAATTATAATGTAAAGTATGACAATAGGGGAAATTGGATGAAATAATAGATGATTTATGATGATGGAAATGAATTTTTTTTCTATGAATGAAAAATAAAAGGTCACATAAAATATAACTGTCTAATGCTCAATTTCAAGAAGAAATATAGGGATAACTACATTGGATACAAAAAAGGCTATGAAGGATTCATGGAGTGATTCAAAGGATAGATACAATGACTCACATTCATCACTTGAAGATAGACAAGATATGGCTAATATGTATTTTATGACAACTGATAGTGAGATATCTATAGTACCTATAGTTTCTAGTATTCTGTCTATACATGTGTCTGATAGCTCAAACAATGAACAACATGATGAAAATATGAGAAATAAATAATTATTCAAAAACTGAAATATGATCGAGTATACCTTTAATGATTTAAAGGATAGTTATAAAAGTATTATAAGGTTTCATTATCTAACTATAAATTTAATGTTTGAATTGTCAATATAAAAAGAAAAAACATATTCAAATCCTCAAAGGAAAGACTAAACATAAATTGTATAATTATCAATTCAAGAAATAACTTGAAAATTATAATAATGTTACAGAGACACTTTCATAAATATTGGGAAAAAAAGTTCCTCCCAAATATGTTACCGGAATTGGATATAAACCTAGATATAGAAGGATATCTAAGATAAATTTTATTCCTAAATACTAATATAAAAGTTATAGTACCAATCATTTTTCAAATGAAGGTAACATGTTTTTTATTTGTTTTCAATATATTTTTAGGAAACTCGTAGGGAAAATTTGGGTTCCCAAATCCTTGATTACTAACATTTATGGACCCAAAAAGGATTTGGATACAAAAATCATTTCTTTCTTAAATCTATTTTGTAGGAAAAATACATGAAGGCCTCCAGTAAACGACTATTGTACTTGAATAATGTCTATTCAAGAAATATTATAGGAGATTATTAAAGCAAAAAGATTATTATAAAGAATGATGGTGGAAATGTCACCTTTGGTGACAATGCAAAAGGAAATATTATTGGTCTTATCCAAATTGGTATCAAACATTCAATTTTACATTCTAATGTTTTTTATGTTGATGTTTTATAGTATAACATTCTTTGAGTTTATCAGTTGTGTGATGATGGGTTTTTTGTAAAATTTTATAATTATTCTTACAATGTTTTTATTCTATAAATGATTTAATTTTTACTGATTTAAAAAAATACACTATTTATGTAGTAGATTTAAATTCCTTGATTTCTCTGAAGCTGTCTTACTTAAGTGACTTTCAAAAAGAATCATGGATTTGACATAGGAGACTGGGCCATTACAATATTCACTCTTTTATAACGCTAACTAGAAATGGGTTAGTTAGGGATCTACATAAGCTTAAGTTATCACCTGATAATGTCTATAAAATCATTCAAAAGGGAAACCACACAATGTTAATTTAAAATTAAAGAAACAAGTGTCACATTATCAACCCCTTGAGTTGGTAAGCATCGATTTTTATGGACCTTCTAGAGTTTCATGTCTTAATGAAAATCACAATGCTTATGTTCTTATATATGATTTTTCTAGGTATACGCGGGTATATTTTCTATATAACAAAAGTGAAGTCTTCTTTTACATTACCATGTATTCTAATTGTGTAGAAAAACTTAGTAGTCTTAGAATTAAAAACATTATGTGTGACTAAGGATATGAGTTTCTGAATCACGCTTTTGAATCATTTTTCTCAAAAAATGGATACACTCATAACTTCTATCCTCCAAGGATACCCCAACATAATGGATTTGTTGACAGAAGAAACGAAACCATACAAAAGATATCCCAAACTATGTTGAATGAGTATGACCTGCCTAGTTATTTTTGGGAAGAAGATGTTAATACATCCTATTATATCATAAATAGAGTTTGGATTAGACCTATTCTTAAGAAGACCAGTTATGATATATGGACTAATAGGAAACCTAATGTTAATTATATTATATTTTTTGGTTTCAAAGTCATTATTCTTAATACTAAGGATAATCTTGAAAATTTTTATTCTAAAATTGATGTTGGGATTTTCTTTGGTTATTCAATCTCAAAAAAATCCTATAGAGTTTTTAATAAGAATACCAAAAATATGAATGAATTGGTTCATGTAATACTTTATTAAACTAATACACATGAGCCTAAGACCTCTTTATAAAATCGTGAGGATGATTTATCTTCTCTAACATAAATTCCAAACCATTGAAATCTAATAGAAAACAAGCCAAAAAAATATCAAGTTCTGAATAATTTAAAAATCATCAAGAACCCAAACATGAAAATCCATATGTGGCTAGTTTTTCCTCTAGATCTATTAGTAACATTAATTAAAATAATTCAATTATGTTGTAGGTGATATAAATAAATGAAATAAAACTAGATCTTCTATTAGAAATACGGTTTAACATTGAGCTTTCATGTCTAATCTTAAACTAAAAAACATTGTTAAATCCAATATGGATTAATAATGTGGAATTGAAATGCCAGATGTGTTAAATAAATTTCAAAGAAACAATTTATGGGAACTTATAGATAAACCTAAGGACACCTTGACTATTGGTACTAAATGGGTTTTTAGGAATAAATTTGATGACTCCGGAACTATAGTTAGAAACACGGCTAGACATGTTGCACAAGGTTATAGTCAGAAAGAAGGAATTGACTTTGAGATAACCTTTTCACCTATGTATAGATATGAATCCATAAGAATCTAGCTTTTCTATGCATAAAATTTCGATTTCAATATTTTTCAAAATGAATGTGAAGTGTGATTTCTTAAATAGTTTTATAGTTGAATATGTTTTTGTTGAATGGACCCCTAGTTTTCAAAACCATCATTTAACAAATCAAGTTTTTAAATTACTAAAATCATTATATGGTTTAATGAAATATCTTAGATCTTGGTATGATAGGCTTAGCAATTTTACAATTTCAAAAGGATTCTCAAAAGAAATAGTTGACTCTACTCTTTTCATAATATGAATTTCAAAAGATGTATTAGTTGTGAAAATATATGTTGATGATATTATTTTCATATTTCTAAGAAGTTCATTATATTCTGATTTTTTCAAAAATGATGCAAAATAAATTGGAAATAAATTTAATCAGTGAAATTAAATTCTTTCTTGGATTTTAGATTTTTCAAAATAAGAAATGAATTATTTTAAATTATAGTAAATACCCAAAATATATTTTAAATCCTTTTAACTTGTATAACACTAAAATTAGTGAAACTCCTATGAGTAGGACCTATAATTTTTATTTTTATGTAGCAGGGAATAAAGTTGATCAAAACAGTTACAGAGGTATGATTGGAATTCATCTATACTTGACTACTAATTGACCGAATATTATGTTTTGTGTGTGTATGTGTGCCCATTTTAAAGATATCCCTAAAGAGTCGCACCTTATTTCTATTAAAATAATTTCCAAAAACCTCAAATATATTAGTAGTTGATGACTAATTTCCCCAAGATAAAATGAATTTGATTTAGTATGTTACTCTGATGCTGATTTTGGTGGATGCAAGTTAGATTGAAAATAAATCGATAGAACATGTCACATTTTAGGAATTTCTCTAGTTTCAGGGTGATGGAAAAATCAAAATTATGTTGTATTATATACTATTAAATATGAGTACAAAGCTTCTAGCAGTTGTTGTACAAAAAATTTTTGGATGAAATATAGTCTACAAGATTATGAATATCAATTTCAAATTGTCCCAATAAATTGTGAAAACACAACTCCTATTAACATTTCTATGAATCCTATTTTACATTATAGGACAAATAAAATTAACATAGGACATAACTTTTTGAGGGACCTTTTTCAAAAATAATATACCACTCATGAATTTTTTGTCATAGAACATGAGTTAGTTGTTATTTTTTACTAATTCCTAAAATTAAGAAAGATTGAATTATATCAAACATGAGTTAGGAATGAAATTTATTTTGTTTTGTTAACCTTTTTGTGACATACCATTGTTATTACAGCCCATTTTCTTGTCATTGCATCAGTTTTTTCATGCCATTGGCTGTCATACTGTTGGATTTCCATTCTGTTGGCTATCATACCATTAGTGTGGGACCATAACATATAGGTCAAATGATCAAAACCTTTCTATGATACCAAATGAGGGTACCAAACATGCATTTGAAGCCCCTAAATACATGATTTTAAAAGTTTTTATTGATGAATGACTTGAAATCATCGTCATCAAAAAATCACAACCCAATTTGTGCTGAGAATCTTATTTGAATAATATTAAGCACAAAATTTAAACAATAAAATACCTGGTTTTAATTTGAAGTTAAAATCTATGTCTTCTCGTCATTGGTGATTTCTTCTCCAATAATATTAATAATAATTACTCTAGATCATCCACATATACTTCAAAAATTTGTTAAAGCAATGATCGTTGAAATCTTGGTGCTAGTGCAGATTTACGATGATGCCTTCAATGCCACGATAATCAACACATCGACTTGATAACGATGCAAGAGAGGGATCTCAATTCGAACTCATTATATCCATATCCTCTCTCTCTAGAAAATGGTAGAGATAAGAAGAGACATAAATCCTATGAATAGTATTTAGCAAATACCCCTCCTCCTCTATAAATAGTTTCTCATTAAATTACGCGGAATTTCCTCTCCAGCCCCCAAATAATTAACGCACTATAAAAAACATGTTATGACTAATAAATTGAGTTATTAATATTACTATCTCATTTTTGTAATACATTTAATATATTTCGTGATAATAACTATCTCGTTAACTTGAATTTTCATTCCAACAAAAATTAATTGAACCTTTAATATTTTAAACTAATATTCATTCAATTAATATTTTTATGTACATAATTTAAAAAATTGTAAATAAATTTAATAAATAAATTCAATGACCATTATTCTTAACTTGAATAATATGAATGTATTCATTACATTTCTGATCATATATCCTCGGAAAAATCCCAGACCCTAGTGGTGGGTCCCACCAGGTCCAATATACCTATTCAACTGAATAGGGAATATTCTTGAATATCCTATTGTGTGTGACCCTATAGGACCTTATCTCAATAGAAGAGAATTCAATTCAATGACCAAGATCAGGATCTAGAAACCCATCAAGGCATCTAAAGAGATAAGGACATTCACAACTATGACAACCAACCTACAAACATGCACTGTGTAATATAATCTATTTGTATTTAATATATCATAAAGCATGGCGTACACCCATGTCATCGCCCTTTTGATGATTTATTATTTAGTGGTATAAAAAGATAGATTTACCTAATATTACCATGGAAAAGGATTTATAAAGGTACTACCATCCTGATCAACATGGCCTGAGATATATAATTTCCTTAACCTGGAAATGCAATATCCATTCTTGACCATTCAACCAATGTCCGAACCCCAATGTCCCATCCAACACAAACTACCTCACAATGATTTCATTATTATGGTTTCTTCCTTGTATAAAAGTATGTGATCAAATGGCACACATTGGTAATGATCTCTTATCAGGAGTCCAATACACATGTCCGTAGATAGGAAGAACCAATGACACCCAAAACATGTGGTGTTCTTATTGGTGGGTCTATCTTCATTATATCACTACTAGAGATCACCATGTGAGAACTTCATGAGAACAATTCTCAATGCTCATTATCCCCCAATAGACATAATGGATGTGCAACAGACATACATGATGGGGGTGAGTAGCATTCAAAGTCATGATATGACTTAGGTATTATGACCCTATGTAATTTTAAATTATCAAGACTAGTCAAGTAGTTATATTTCCTAAATGAAATTATTTATGATTTTATGAATTTTATAATAGTGGGAAACTATATAAAATAATAAATAATAAAAATATTAAAGAAGCAACATATATTTTTATGTTAATGTTCATTTTTGCGTGTTACAAAATAAATGAACAAGATTAATATAAATGGATTACATTAGCTGAGAGAAAAACTAAAAAACTCTAGAAATAAATTTCAAGTTATTAACCACCTTCCATCATTCTAATTTGAACAAAACCAGGTGTTTGGGGTATTGGTCATACTAAAGATAAGGGTGCCTCTAACTACTATGGATTTATTATAAGAGTGGTGAGTTGACTTAATTAATGATGTAGTAAAGACTATCCAAATATAAATTTCTATCATTTTAGAGTAAATAGTTGATTAAATCAAGTAGAGATTTTTGAATCATGGACTTCACTTAGTAGATAAAGGAACTACAAGTTAACATAGTTCTATATCCAAATGCATACCTTAAACCATCCAAGTAAAGGCATAGCCAAATATTTTAGACTATAATGGCTGGTTCAAGGATCCTTTCCACTATAATACTGTAGATATAGTGTATTCTGATTCTAGTATAGAGGGTTTCTAGAATTCAGAAAAAGTAGTGGAATACATTTAATGATTTAATTAATCAGTAATATCTAATTCAGTAATAAATGTAAAAGTAGTAATATGAATTTTTTTTTGAAGAAAATAATACCACAATAAAAACAATTATAAATATTGGACAAAGTTACTATCCAAAATAGCATGAATTTCCATGTGTAGAACATGCACATGAACACAATAAAACTATATCATAATTTCATGGTACTGGTGTCCCAATATCTATTAAGACACCCTAGGAAGCATGGGTGTAAATTACTTAAATGAGACTCATGAATGAATTATATGATGGTTATTTCAAAATTCTATCATCACATTCTAATGTTAGATGTGGTCACCACATTAGGACATGGATGATTAAACATATAGTATCATCTTCAAGAAGATTCAGAGGTGAAATTGAAGCAATATATGAATCAATGTTAATTAAACTGTCGTTGTTAAAATTGAAGTAAAAGTCATAATATATCGAGGAATCACATTATTACATCCAATTACTGCAATTTAGTTTTAAGTTAAAAATGAATATGATAGAGTAAATACTTCATTAACTTTTATGTATGGTTCTCCAGGTAATACAAATTGTAAAGAAAGTACCATATTTAGTTATCATAAAAATTTATATTGAGGACAATGATATAATTTCAATTTATGTTTATTCTAAAGGAACTTAATTAATATCATTCAAATAATAGAGGTCAGTTATTAAACATGTGGTTATTTTCATCATATATTATCAAATAAATGTATGGATGTTTAAAACGCAATGAACGTCATTGAAATTAATGAAACAAATTCTTCATCAGTGTATATTCATCAAATAAAAATATAATGTTCCTGATATACTCCTTGAGTATTAAATAAAATATTCATGTCACATACATGTACTGAAATACAATAACCAAGTAGGTATAGAAGCATTACAATAAGTAAGGTGTCTTTTCCAAGTAGCTGAGAAAGGGTTATTCCTAAGTCACTAGTGAGAAGTACATGACTTTTATATTTCTAGGTGAATGATTTTTGTAGATATTTTATTGATTCTGACCAAAAAAATTATCTCATGTTTTATTTGGAAACAAATATATATTATTCTAGATTTTGGAATGAATTGTTCCTTTGGTGTAAAATAATCAAGTAATAGTTCTGTAATATATTAATCATATGCAATACCACGTGAATATAAAATGAGAAACTCTTATAACTTATTTTGGAAAGTCAATTATTTTTCAGAGAAAGAATATAAGTGAACATCAAATATATACCCAATTAAGTATTTAGGCTCTATAAAGCTAAACACCTTTGGTATAATTGATGTTTTTAGTTTGGACAAAAAAAACCTTTAGAAATAAAGGTATGCCACAAGACTTTTTGGAATTAGTTCGGCAAGAGAGCGTGAACAATTCCAAGAGTAAGCTAGTGGTATACATACTCTATAAGATTCCATTAAGTAATTAAGGAATTTTAAAGTGATGTATATTCATGGTTAGATGATATATGTTTCTTCGGTTTGGTACGTTGAAGAATATTTCGACTAAGCATTCATCAATCATGACAGTGTAGTGCGGAGTAATTCCTAAATGCACATTACCTTATCCACATCATTATATGTATGTTAATGAGGATGATTTAGGATTAAGTCTTACATGATTAGCATTGTTAGAAAATTAGTGTGGAACAATTTCTAAATACACATTTTATACATCAAAGTGATGATGTATATCGTATCATTGCTTCAACTTGCAGAAACATCCATCACATTTCATAACGTGATTTGAAAATAATGGTGATGTCCCCTAACCATATGCCAACTATATATGAGTAAATTATATCCTAAAATTTATATTACGATAGGAATCCATCATTCAAAAAGGACATGTGTTTGAATGAAAATAGTTTTTTAGGACATAAACAAACATTCATCAAGAATAAACGCAATGTACATCTAAAGTTATTATCCTAATAGTTGCTTATGATATTGCCTAAATTCCAATAATTAAAATGATATAGTTAAAATATATTTATATATAATGGTGGACATCTATACCAAAGATAGAGGGAGAAATATTTAATTGGGTGTAGTCAATGATAAATATGCATGAATAGTTGGCATAGGAACTGGTTCCACAAGTTCTTGTTGAACAAGAATTTTCTAGAGACACATACTATGTTGGAAGGATAAAATTGTAAAGATGGTTCTATTTTAACCATGGTTGGTGATACATTATTCAGTGAGAATAATAATTCATAAAAGTGAAAAGTATATGACAATTATATAATATTGAAAAGGTCAATTAAAAACCAATAATGGGTTCCATGGATCAAATTGCAAAGGGTTTTATTGTTATGAATACTACGGTGGGTATTAAAGAGACACGATACATGGGTCGTACAGGTGAAGTATAATAAGGCTCAATTGGTTATACCAAGTTGGTATACCTAAATATATTTTAATTTTACTTATTATATCTCAATTAATTGATCATTTAATTAGACATTAGATGTCAAGATCAACTATCATGGAAGGTGTCTACACAACATAACCTGAAAGGGACGATGACACCATTGGATGCCAATAAGGGATGGAAGTTACTTAAATCTAGTTTTGGATAAATGAATGCAACATTATATTATATCTTTCAATTGAAATTAATATTTTTCATGTGTTTATTAGAATTTAGTGGGAGTTTCATTGTTTTCAAAGTGAAATTTGTTCAAAAAAATGCAAAAATGATATTGGTCTTATAGTTAGTAAAGACTAGGATAAAAGTAATTTTATAGTGACTGACTTAATATATCAACATATGTTATAGGGAAAAATATCTACAGAGGTAGATATAATGGTTATTTGGACCTATTCAATTGTACATAGAGTGACATGGTATTGAAAAATACAAGTTGGAACCATTCAATGGAAGAATTGTTACCAATGTCGCATGTAATAATCTTTATAGGTTATCATTTCCAGGACATGAGAATAGATTCATGTGGTGAGATGATATCAATCTTCTTAAGTGATGGATAAATCATGTATTCCATGATATGTACAAGAAATGATATTCACAAGATATAATTTAAATTTGGAAGGTATTAGTTATATCCAGGAGCACTGTAAGAGATGAAGTCAGAACTATATGATTGTACCTCATCAAGTACAAATGATATAAATCTTGTATATAGAGAAGAAGGATACTAGTTATGGTGGGAATAAAACTAGTATTCCTTAGGTAAATTTGATCTAATATAACATTTAGGAAAAATTCATGAGCATGTAAAGCTTATATAATCCATTGGTAGTAATACCTATTAAATACCGAGTACATTGCAACCTTTGAAGTATCTTAGAATCAATTATTATATGAAATTATTTGTTCCAGTTCATGGAATCACACCTAGTGGGTAAAGTATAATCACAATATAAATTATGATATTCTTACTAGCCAAGATGTCAAGTTATGATAGTGGACAAAAGGGGTATACTCAGGGATACCATCTCTTGAAAAATTTTAATCAAGGAGATAAGGTCACACATTGTAGAAGAAACACATGATGGACATATGGCAGACCCAGCAACTAAAGCTGTTACTCAGCAAAAATATGATCTTTATCATGTGAGTAGCTAATATGTATGGGTTGTATGTTATGGAAAGTGCAATTGGGAGTGTTGAAATATAGGGTTCCCTAGACCCAATTATGCAGAACATTGGAGAATCATATCATGTATCTAGTTAGATATACTTGATGTTTCCTTACCATTAAAGAATATATATTTTTTCATCCACTATTTAATGGTAATTTCCATAGATTAATTTTCATGTCAAATGGTTATAAATGATCCCAGGATATAATGAGAACCTTGAGATACTATGACATTAATCTTAAATAATGGTCTTATGGAATTGATACATCATACTAAATAGACACAGTTGATATATCACTATCAGGTGCTAGGGGAGCATATGCATTGAGACTTCTTATAATTAAGTTCACACTTGGTGATATATTGTAATGAGATCGTGAGGAAATACCCGCCAATAAGAACACCACATTTTTTGGGTGACATTGGTAGCTACTATATATGGACATGTGTATTGGTCTCCTAACCTGAGATCATTACTCATATGATCTATTTAATTGAATTCATTGATGCAAGGAAAAAATCATGACAGTGAAATCATGGTGAGGTAGTTTTTTTTGGGTTCTTCATTGGTGGTATGACATTTTTTGATGGTTAAGAAAGGTTTTGTCATTTCAAGGTTAATAAAGATGTATATCTAGGGCCATGTTGATATGAATGGTAGTGCCTTGATAAATCCATGGCCGTGGTAGTCCAAGGTAAATACAACTAGTTAGATCAGAAAATAATAAAGCATGAAAAGTTTGATGACATTGGGGTGCATCATGCTTTATTTGATATTAAAGAAAATGATATAATATTATTTTTTTGTGTTTGTAGGTTGGTTGTCACTATTGTGACAATACTTATCTCAATAGGGTCCATGATGGGTTTATTGATCTTGTTCTTGGTCTGTGAATAGTATTCACTACTATCAGGATTAGGGCTTTGAGGGTCACACACAATAGTGTATTCATGAATGTACCCTTTCTAGTTGATTAGGTATATTAGACATAGTGGGCCACACCACTGGGGTTCGGGATTTTTCAATGGAGATATGATCACCAATGAAATAAATAAATTCATATTATTCAGTTAAGAATAATGAGCATTGAATTTATGAATTAAAAGTATTTACATATTTTTAATGAAAATACATAAAAACATTAATGGAAGGAAGATTAGTTTAAAATATTCAAGGCTCAATTAATTTCTGTGATATTGAAGAGTTGAGTTAATGACTCATTTATTATCATATAACTTATTTAATGTATTAAAAGAATGTGATAATAATATTTTTAACTTAGTTTAGTAGTCATAATAGGTTGTTAATAGTTTGTTAATTATTTGGTGGGTGAAGAGGCGATTCCATGTAATTTAATTACACAGTATATATAGAGGAGAAGGAATATTCACTAAATACTATTAATGGGATTTCTATCTCCCGTGTTCTAGAGAGAGAGGATACGATTCCAAAGGGTGAAATTTGAGTTCCCTCTCTTGCATCGCAAGAAAGAAAATGTGGTGATCATTAGAGCATCTAAGGAATCATCAAAACATTATGAAAGCACTTGGATTTTGATGATTAGTTATTCCACATATTTTTGGAGCATGTGTGGAAGATCTAGAGAAATTTAGCTTTATATTCTTCAAGCAGGGATCCCCAACAATGAGAAAGTGTCAAGCATAACTTTATATTTAAACCAAGTATTTTGTTATTTTAATTTTGTTCATAATATTATTCATATGAGATCATTGTCATAAACTGAGTAGTGATTCCCTAATGATGATGAGTTCATGTAATTAATCCGTGAAAAATTTTAAAACCCAATATTTTGGGGCTTCCCCTGTGTGCCTGGTACCTTCAGTTGTTTTTCATTCTATTGGATGTCATTCCATTGGCTTGTCATGTCATTGTCTATCACATTGTTGGTTATCATTACATTTTATATAATACTGATGGGTTTTTATATTATTGTCTTCTCATTATATTATTTCATTATACTGTTTGACTATAACACTGTTGATTTAATGCCTTTTCAATTTATTTTTCTATTTCTTGATATTTTTATCTACCAATTAATTTCTCCTTATTTATGCTATTTTATGTAACCACGAAGCATATATTTGACACCGATTTCAATTTTAGTTGAAAGTATTATTTTGATTTTAGAATACCTAATATCCCAAATGATATTAAAGTGGATACATTTTTAATCCCAAAATACGTTGAGCCCGACATGATGCTCTCATATCTCTCTTAAACCTACTGTAACCCCTTCATATTTCTCTTTTCAATCCTTCTCTTTACCCTTGACTGAGCTTGCTAAGATAATTTTAATTCCTAGAACGAAGTGTGTTTCTGAGTCTTCTCTTTCTAAGTCTAGATCTTCAATGAAGAAGAAGAATGTAACAAGTATTATTGCTCTAGCTACATCACTTTCTCTAATCAATTCTATGATTTCTGACAGGATTATACTACCAGAAATGGATGTTGAATGAATTTGTCTTCTATCCATCAAGTATTTCGTTCATAAAGTACTTCAAAATCAAGTTTTTCTAGATTATATTTATTCAAACAAAAGGCCATTTTACCCTACGTTGGCCTTTGAGTTTTATCAGAATGTAGAGTTTTCTTTTAATGATTATGGTGATGATTGGATAAGAAGATGTGTAAATGGTCAATTTTTTGTTTTTCCATCAAGGAAATAGGAAAAAAGTTATGTGTAACTCAATATAGATTTTATGATGATTTCAATAGAAAAATTCCAAAAACTAGAGATTTTTTAACCATGAGGATGCTTTTTTTGTGTAAAGAGGAGACGACACAACCCAATGGCATGTTGCATCTGAGTTAGATAGATAGTGCAAGCTACCTTTTACATTTGTGCATTATATGATTTGTTCAAGGATGAGTGA
Source organism: Viscum album (assembly GCA_963277665.1). Taxonomy (NCBI): domain Eukaryota; kingdom Viridiplantae; phylum Streptophyta; class Magnoliopsida; order Santalales; family Viscaceae; genus Viscum; species Viscum album. The sequence goes on from OY728161.1 coordinate 1,569,705,659, forward strand.
TTTTGAAACATTATGTTACTGGGATGTGTATCTTATTTCTATGATGAAATAAGTCAACAAAATCAATCTATGTATGTAACATGTGATCTATATTAGAGAAAAGACAATGAAATCCTCAAGATCTAATTCATTGATCTAACTGAAGATGATTTTTCCCTGTTGAAGGCCAAGATACTACTTACTGAGAATGAGGAGTCTAGTGTAGACTTTAGTTGTGTCTATCTTATTTGTGATAATTGCTCAAGAATTAAGATATCTATAACCCATGGGAAATAAAATGGGATAGAGATGATGAGAAATTATATGTTGGGTATAATCTTGTTGATCATATAACCATACTAAATGATGACGTTGATCCAGGCTTAGATCTTAATAAAGTTGTTCAGTACTCTATTGAGAATATTGACGAAATTGTTTTTATAGAATAAATAGAAATGGAACCATATATGGTTATAGTGAGTGACCCTGATATACCAATCCTGGCATCTCCCATTACTTTTGGGTCTCCTAGTCTAGCTAGAATTTTTCAAAAAAGAGAAAAGTTGTTTAACATTTATGAAGAAGAGACTGATGTCTCAATAGGCGAGTAGTATAAAAGTTCCAAATCCACTAAAGATATGAGGGCAATGAGGAGGATGAAAAGGAAGAATAAGATCATAATGGAAGTAAATACGGTGATGATGAAGACGCTGACCTAAGTGGTGCCAGTCGCTGAATCCAAAAAAAAAGTAAGCAAAGATGACTCCATATATTGAAAATATATTTTTTGAGGGGGAGAAATCCCAATCAGTGGAAATTTTACACAAAGTTCTACCTGTTGATGAAGTTAAGGCTAGTTATTTTTCAATAGGTCAAACTATTTTATATACTTTTTTGATGGAACAATTAGGTGCGACAACTTCTGTAGAACAATATATATATGATTAAGAGAACATTATGATTATTGAGGAGGAATTTTGGGATGAACACCTTAATGTTTTAAACAATCATAAACATCTAGTGGATGAGATTATATATGGTTTATCCACTATTGTTTCAAATCAATAATCTGTTTAGAAGTCAGATGCTTCTAATATTAGAACATAGATAGAAGATGAGTCTACCAATACTGCTCCTTAGAACATAGATGATAAATAGTTGAAATAAATACCAATATCCATCATACAGTTTTTACTTAAAAAGAGTTCAGTTGTTCTTAGAAATTTTGAGTCAGTGATGGTTATTCCTGATATTGTGGGTTATCAAACCACTTCTCTAGTTGATGCTAATGTTTTGGGAATATGGGTAGATCCCATAATTTAAAAATACGGAAGGTGTAGCAGGAGTTAAGAAAATAGTGATAGACCAATTGTTCAAAATGAAAGTGATCATAATGAATATTTGATAACTAAAATATAATTTGATGGGATACTATATAAATTTTCCTCTCTTAGAAATCTTTCCCCTGAACCTACTCTAGAACCTGTTTCTGTTCCAGTTGAAGTTGTCACTAAATGTGACTTGGAATCTCTTGGTATGATGTCGATGTCTGATTTTTCATTGATGTTAAAGAATATACTACATCAAGAGAATATCTTCGATGAGAGTTAATGAAGGTACATATTTGAGTTGGTTATTCAGCATATCCAACCAATGATGACACATCACAATCATGTGGTAGAGATTGAAAATAAGTGGATATGTAGTGAACTAGACTCTGTCAGGTATTTGACTGAAGAAATGAGATATGAGTTCAAAACATCCTTGGATGGAATCCTTAAAATTCATGAGGATAATTCTTTAGGTACTTCTGTTATTGCTCCTCCTCCTCTTGGTATGTTTAATTTTAATTATTTGGGGATATTTGTTAGTGATGAGCTACGATCTACTTCATATAATGCTTTTGTTAATGTCACAGATCATCCCCAAGAGGCTTTGAGAAGAATTTGGTGTAACTCTAATCATGTTCCAAAGATGGTTACCAGAAATGGACATGATATGAAAGATGAAAATGATACCATTAAAAAGGATATTATGTACTCTATCTCTAGAAATTATTCCAAGCATTCCATGTAATCAAATTTCAAATTCCTGGTCGATAATCTCCAGATACCTCCTGTGACTCAATATTTAAAAGAGAAAGTATGAAAACTCAAGGTGATTAATCCTGTATTGCACCAACTTATGGAATATAAGGCTTATTTTCTTTATTGTAATGGAATGATGTGGTCGAATCCTAATAGATTTTATAAATCTATTTTGGCGCCTAAATATTGAACGCAAAGGGAAGATGGAAAAGAAGCCCGCACGCTACCTAGTGAAACCCCAACACAGAGTTCCCTCGAGCAACACAGCCACTGCGAAGCAAAGGAGGCGGTACCGCTCCGCGACTGCCCTGACATTTGCGATCCCTCCGCGAAGCCCCGGAGGCGGTATTGCTCCACCAACCCCATTGACGTTCGCGACCCGCTGCGAAGAAATCACCGCCCCTTCGTGCCATGTGAGCTCTGCTTCATGACGCCCCTTGCCTAAAAATATTGGGCTCCTTGTGAGTCTAGGAGACAGAGAATCTGACCTTTCAACTTCTCAACCCCTGAATCACGAAGCACCCTTCACCCTAGGAATCATGAGATTTGTGAGGTATTTTTTCTTCACGAGATTCCTTCGCCTTGTCTTGTTTTGATCCCCGCTTCTTAGACGGATTCCCTTTGCGAAGCATAAGGGAATTCGCGAAGGAAGGGGATTCCCAAGGGAACCTGGGAATCCGTGGAGCATTTATGCTTCGCGAAACACCCATCATGTACTAGTGATCTACATCCCAATGTAGGGTCACTGTGCTTCGCAAAGCACACTGCTTCACAACACCTTGTTTCGCGAGGCACCTCTGCTTCACGAGGCAGTGCTCTGTGAATACTAGTCCACTTCATGAAGCACCTCCCATTCACACCCCTACCCCATGCTAAGGCCAAGGCACTCCACTTCGTGAAGCACATCCCTTTTCATGGAAATTCTTCTTCCCGTGTGACCCTCTAGATTTGCACGATGTGATTTCAAAGTCCCATGGAAAACACCACTCGTAGCATTTCTTTGCATAATACTTCTTCGCATGGGCACGATAATGGATATTTCTTCTTCACACAGCCACACTTACATGGACCCCTCGATGGTTCGCTCTGCGACCCCCCTTGACCATGGCCTTGCTGGTACCTTTCCTTCCCCAAGGGGCATAGGGTACCAGTCGTGTAAGTCCTAGTGGTGCGGAGTAAACCCACATCGTCCGAGTTGCAAGACGTTAAACTGCCAAGCACCTCATCCTCAACACATGGCGTTAAACTGTGATCTGACCCCGTGCCTCTCACACAGGGTCCCCTCGGCTCGAACGTTATTTATTCCCACTGGTCTCCATAGAGATGGGATCACCCCTCCACATGGGATGATATCCTCCTTATCGAAGTGGTGTATGTCCGCGGGATAACGGAAACCACCTTGGTGTAATCCCCCCATCCTCTATTGTGGAAGGTAGCACCCGTACACCTCCGTACTTACCCACTGCCAGGGCCAGTGGAGGGCGCGATAGGGAACGAGGCACCTTCCATCTTTGGTCCCAAATCCCTCTACTGTTGCGCTTTGAATCACATCGGGCCTCCATCCTGGAGTAAATACCAGCACCATGGGCCTCCTAACGCGTATGCCGCTCTTCATTTCTCATGGGCTCTCCCTTCGTGACGTGATCGTCAGGTCTCTGCAGCCTCTTGTTTCTCAGCCCGAGCACGACTCACGTGGGCTTAGAGTAAGCATTGGCCATGAAAATTCCCTCGTCCAGCATGACATTAAACTGTATGCCCTCATCCAGAATGACGTTAAACTGTTCATCCATTTACCGCATGACATTAAACTACACATCTCTAACTACGTCGACATTGATCCATGTAAAGGCATGGTACGTAGGAAGACTCCAAGAGGATTGATCCCACCACCCATCATTTCATCACGTCAGGTTCCACCCTCATCCAGCCTGACATTAAACTGCTTTCCAACCCGACGACAAGCCGTTGTGACCAACCCAAACTACGAGGACTATGATCCATGTCAAGGCACGATACGTAGGAAGCCTCCCTGAGGTTCAAGCCCATATCCCATCGGACCAAGGTCCTTTCTTCACGTCGGTTCACCAGCACCCACTATTTCCTCCCAAACTATGAGGTCTTTGATCCATGTCAAGGCACGGTATGTAGGAAGCCTCCATGAGGTTCAATCCCACCACCAGTGGACCCACGGGATCACCTCCATGTTGGTTCACTGACAAAAACCACCACTTGAACTATGAGGTCTTTGATCCATGTCAAGGCATGGTACGTAGGGAGCCTTCATGAGGTTCAAGCCCATCACCCGATCGTTCTGACCTCATTCACGTCAGTTCACCCCCATCCTGCATGATGTTAAAATGTATTCCACATCCCATTTGAACTATGAGGACTTTGATCCATGTCAAAGAATGGTAAGTAGGAAGCCTCGCTGAGGTTCAAGCTGAACATTCATTGGCCCAGACCGTCTCCTTGTCGGTGTGCCAAGCCCCCCCCCCCCCCACACCCCATTTTCTCTTAAACTATGAGGAATTTGATCCATTCTAAGGCATGGTATGTATATAATCCTTCCTTTTTATCACATAAACTTTCATTAAATTTTACAAAACAGATGATCTTTAAGGTTTAGTGTCTTGGAAACTAGGAACTTAAGGCATGAAGACATAAAACATTCTTCTTAAACACCTGAAAGGCTTCTTCTCATGTTCATCCTAGGTTCATTACTGCATCACATAACCTGGGGACATACATCAAAATAAAGGGTGAGAAGAGGGCCTAGTAAGGGAAACAAGGGAAACATTTTACATGTGAACTTGAGATACATCAACTATGTCATGAAAAAGAACTTTAAGGCATGAGAAAGAAATCATGTGGCATATCATTATAAAAATAATATTTTTCATAACATGAAGATTTGGCTAAATAATTTAACATAAAAAATCATGAACATATCACCAAAGTCCATCCCCAAGGTGTCATTTAAAAATTACCAAGGTTATTCACCAAGATATCATGAAAATTGTAATCTCTAGTGGTTACATCATTACCCAATGCATTGGAGCGCTATAAGGGAGCACCATTTAATTTTACTTTATTATCATGTGATCCACATATATCATCATCAAACATTTCATAAATAACCCATATAGCATAAAATGAATGGGTTTCATTTCATAATCATAATGTTTTAAAAACTACTTTAATGACATGATCTTTACGTCACTTTAAACCCACAGAAAGGGAGAGCGGGTCTCATGTATGTAAATACCAGAATTTAAAATAAAACATTTTGGTATATATGTGAATACCCCTTTTGAAGAAATATCTTTGAGAATTCACTTAATAAAATAAAAGTACTTTAGAAAAAGAGAGAGACATTTTGAGACGGAAATTCTGCAGCATAACGGCTATGTTTCGGGGTTTTAGAAAACATTGAAAAGAGAGGGGACATGGGTCAAACACTCATAAATGACCCATAAAACAGTATAGGGACAGAATATAAAGGACTTGAAAACATGGTAATGAAATTTTAAAGATATACCATATGAAATGAATAACATGAAAGGAAGACAAAAATAAGATTTCTCTTATGAAAATTAGGCAGCCCAACGGCATCACTTAGACTTCAACAAAAATGAAATGACGAGATCAAATAGGGTCTCTCATCATATGAACATAAAAGATCAGTATGATAGATATAGAGATAATACCCCAACATAATGCAAAAGGAACTTGAAATACATGACATGAATGTAGATCTTTGAAAAATGAGAAAGGCGAATGAATCCCTTAAAAATTCAGCAGCCTAACGGCTTCACTTAAACTTCAACCAAAAATGAATTGACAAGATCAAAATAGGGTCTCTCGTCATATAAACATAAGGTTTCATTATGATAGATATAGAGATCATACCCCAACATAATAAAAAGTAACTTGAAAGACTTGACATGAAAATAGATCTTGAAAACGAGAAGGGTGAAAGAATCCCTCAAAAATTTCGGCAGCCTAACGACGCCACATAAACTTTCATAAAATGAAATGATGAGAGTATGAAGGGGTATCTCATCATATGAACATAAAATGGACAGTATAATGAAAATAAAATAACATCCTCCAACATAAGAACATGGAGCATTAAATAAATGACATAGAAGAGATTACTTGAAATGAAAGAGAGAGGTCAGATCCCTTACCTTAAAACGTGACTCTTAAAACTCAAAGGTTTGGACCTTGAGGGATTGGGGAACCTTGGGAGGACTACTTGGGAGGTAAGGAGACCATAACATTTTTGAGAATTCTTTTTGAGTCCAAAGGATGAGAGAATGGCTTGGTATTTTTAGGGAAAGTGAGGGGACAAGGCATTAATGGCCAAGGGACACCTCATAAGTGGGTTTCTCAAAACCATATGCTCTCCCAAGATATTTCCCAAGAAAATAGGCCACATGGGGCCCCCAATACAATAATTCATCACCTTTGGTTGGCGAACCCATAAAATATCTCATGAAATCATCATGACACAGTTATGATGTCATTAAACATACAGAAACCCTAAAACTGTATTTTTACTATTCACTGAAAATTCAAATTTCTCAGAAAAATCCCAAAATTTTACCATAACCAAATATAGATGATCTGATTTCAAAAATGAACTCTATTTTATAAAAATAATTTTCTAAATATTTTTAATTTAATTTTTAAATAAATACACTATTCACCGAAAATTCATTTTTTTCAGAAAAAACCCCAAAATTTACCTTAACATAATATTGATGCTCTGAGTTCAAAAATGAAATCCATTTTATAAAAATAATTTTCTAAATATTTTTGATTTAATTTTTAATTAAAAAACACTATTCACCTGAGAAAACTAATACTTGAATAATAATTTATGAAACCGTTATTTAACCATTTTATTGAATCACATTACTTAATCAAGGTGCCTAGATTATATTAATACTTTATTTAAGTGAGATTACTAATCCATTTGGTCACATTACTAATCCTAAGCATAAAATCACTATTAATAATTTACTATTCCTCAAAAATTATGTTGATCTTATTTGACTCTAAATTTCATACTGAACATAATTGTAGAAGACCATTTTTTGAAAATCATTACACATTTTTAATTATTTAAGGTTTACATAAACATTTTTTAAAATATCATTTCTCTAAAATTCACCAAAAATATGCGTACTATATTTATCCGGACATTTAAAAAGTCATAAACATCATCATAAGAAGAAATCCCAATTTTTTTTTAAAACAAAGGATTACACAAGGCAGTTACGGTCTCCTTACATAGCCCCTTATCAAACCAGCATAGGACCTAAGTGTAAGTTGTGCTAAGGTGAGAGAATCTGAGGGAGGGTCGGCCAACATCGCACGAGTAGTAATTTCTATCAGTTTGAACTTCTCGTGAAGGTGATCCCGTTCTAGCTTCACACGATGAAGTTCAGCTTGGTTTTGGTCCAGAGCAAAGCCCAGTGGTTCTACCTCCTTCCCAAGTTCTGTTAGATGGGCTTTGATCGGTCCAAGACTACAGGGTGAGGCCATCGAATCTTCTTTATATATTAATTTACCAAGATCACTTGTATTTGGAGACAATAACCATAACGTTTAGTTTCCAGCGGTCATATTGACCAATGGTCATATAATAGTCAAAACCCAATGGTCTCATTTTAATTATACTCGTGCTATCAAATGAAACATTTTTTTGAGTATAAAAATAAAATAAAATAACACAAAAAATTAGGAAACAAGATTTATTCAAAATTTTGGGTCATTACAGCATGTAGGAAGTTGTCCTGAGGTTCAAGTCCCCCACCTGTTGGTCATTCCGACATCATTCACATCTGTCCACCATCACCTGGGTAGCCTGGTGTGTAAGCCCCACACCATTGGACCAAGGTCCCCATTCATGTCGGTTCCCTGACGACACCCATAGGACCAAGGTCCACATCCACGCTAGTTCGCTGACGACACCCATTGGACCAAGGTTCACATTCACGTCGGTTCACTGACAACACCATCGGGCCAAGGTCCTCCTTCAAGTCGGTTCACCAGCACCATCCTGAACTAAACAGACTTTGATTCCCTTCCACGGGGGTACGTAGGAGGTCTCTTTGAGGCTCAAGAACAACTTCACCGTTGCCCTTGCGATGGTTATATTTCATCCCCTATACTTCATTCATCCATCTATCATCCATTCTGATTCTCAACCGGGCCGCATCCCGGGGAGATCGTGCCACTCCACTTCCCTCCACAGCATCCGGGAAGCCGCCCACAGGCTGACCCCAATATCGGCATCCCTTCAAGGGGGATTCCTCAATCTGATCCACTCCAGATAGTGTTCTGATCAGGCCGATCCATCTCCTCTGGACGTTAAACATCCGACATACCCTGTGTTAAACATAGGAAGCTGAGGAAAACCTCGGATACCTGGCTATGGCATATGATCCCATGTGCTCGATGTGGGATGGCTCGAGCTTCCACTCCCTTGAGAAGCCCTATAACAATGGAAAAATAGAGACACACCAATTCCCCAGTGTTCAGACACATTAATGATGCCTCGACATGACTACTCCCCTGACTGAAGGTTGCTGCCCTGACTGGACCCTTTGGAATGTCCTGACAGAAGCTGTTTAATTAACCGGAGTCCATGGAAACATGGCACTGGGAAGAGTTTCACGAACAACGTATTAAATCTACGAAGGAGATTCGGACTAGGTGACGAGTTCCGAGGAGGAATCCACGGAAGGAAGAACCGACATCCCATCATCTCGGTTTTGATAAAGGAGAAGACGTCCCTGAATAATGAGCGGATGCCGCCTGCCTTTGGAAAGCCGGAATGCGGGGCAACACAATAAAGCCGCACCTGTCATGCCCAGGAGAATAGACGCGCGCGCCCCGGTGAAAGCTTTAGAAACAGAAATGGTGAACCCAATGTGAAATTATTCTCCTCAATATGGATATTAGTATCATTCAAGACATATGTATATTGACGTGTCACCAAATATAGATATCTAGTGTCGGGTCCCGCCAAACAAATAGCGGGCCTAGCATGAAACTCACCAGATGTTGGGGCAGTAGAACGTGGGGAATTCCTTTATAAAACGTTGTCGGTGTGGATCCCTCTTACAGACCACGGAGGACGAAATGACGTTGGGGCACTGGTTATCGATCCTCTTCCTTGCAGTGCTGATGAGTTGATCTCCCTGCTTCTCTGGAACTAGGTTGCTGCTATGGAGACACGAACCCTACCCGCTCGCCTATGCAAGGGTGGGGGAAGCACCAGCATAGCCCCTCCGCACAGCTCCACTGTCGTCACGATGGCCTCTACATCCGTGAATACAAGACGCCCACACCCCTCTCTTCGTCAGAGATCATCCAACGAAGGGTGATCAATAACCTTGTACGTAGGTACAAGGAGGAAGGGGTCATCCCAACTCGGGATATGGCCCGCCTAGACCTGGAGGAATCCATGCCCCACTGTCAACGCCACCTTCAAAGGCCGTGCAGGAATCCCCTACTCCCCACCCCAACGTTCAATCGTTTCAGGAGCCTATCCCCGGAACGCCTCGACGACTCCTTGCCTTACGCTGATGAGGTGGGTGATGTACGGCTCAACCCGGTCAGAGTCCCAATCCAAGGTCTCTAGGCAAGGGCACCCATCCGGCCGCGTCAGCACATCCATCTGTCTTCGCCCCTGGAACAGGAAGTTTATTCCCCTACACCACCTGCGCCAGCTCGTCTGACCGGACGTCAGCGTCGGGCACAAGGAGAGGATGCCCGTCAAGGGGCGTCGACATCAACAGATACTATGGACCGAGCCACCACTGTCGTGAATTACAGATTCCCTGCATAAATTGAGCAGGGGCACACCATTACCCGACCAGGACTAACACCCCAACTGTCCCATGGGCAGGTTGGGTTAGCTCTCGGGGTCTCAGGCCTGAGTGGTGATCGTCGCGAACCAAATCGCGGTGATGTCACCCCGTACGGAGGGACTCCCCATACCATCATTCCATAGAGCGTGGGAATTCCCCGCTCCGAAGATCGTCATGGAGGGATGCCTCGTGCTACCCCCATCCCGAATGAAGACTTGTCTTGTGGCAGTGACGCATGGCAAGGAGGTCTCTCCCGCGCCCACCACACCGGGTATGGAGTTCCTCCTCCTGCCCCCGACCATCGATGTGAAGGCACTGCCCATCCAGTCCCTCTCTGATGTGTGTATCGTCCCTATGTCATATCTGCAACTGGCGAAGTTCCTCCTCTCCCCGGAAACCCGAGGGGTGATGTTCAGCCTCACTCCACCCGCACCAAGCATGGAGGTCCTCCCCAGGCTCCTGTCGGTTCCAACAGAGGTTCTTCCCACAAGGGTGCTATCCAAGGAGGTCCTCCCCTTGTACCCTTCGACATTTTCCATAGTTCCCCTCGCACCACAGCTGTCTCAAGTGGGAGTCCTCTCCACCATGGCGCCAACGCCGCTCCGAGACTACATGTCGAGAATCATCCTTGTCTCGAAGATCCTTCTAAGGGAAAGAGATCGGGTCGTCGCCGCCACAAGAAGAGTCATGGGAAGGCCCCAGTGGAGGTCAAACCAGACCACTTTTTGGATTCTGAAGAAGAAAGTGACTCAACGATAGAACCTTCTCCCCACTCCTCCATGTCAAGGACTGGGGCACGAACAAGGCGTGTCAGTATCGTTCTCCCATAATGCGAAGTCCACATGATTCCCGCCTCTCTCCATAGGTACATCAAAGAGGAGGAAATTGGGGAAATTCTGCAAGTTCCGACCATGAAATCACCACCGTCATCACCAGAAGCACCCTCTACCTCTACCAGATATCACAAAGAGCTATTTTGGGGACCAACGGCGGTAGAGCAATGGAGTGACCCATCGCCAGTGACCACAGTTCCTGCTCGAGAATCTATGTCTATCATCCCATCATATCATGACATTGTGGTCAGGTCACCTCACTCTTCAGAGGATGGCCCGGAATTCGGCATCCAGTCAGCTCGTTCACCGTATTCTCCGCCGCCCACCATACTATCCCAGTGATCTACCTCGGTACCGCTACCGGTTCCTCAGTCACCTCTAGTTGATGAGTGGGGAAATACGGGGCCAGACCCTGAGTCCGACCCTAGGAGCTTCTGGAACATTCTCGCAGTGGATCACTTCTCAGAGCAGTTTTGGATGACGGCAGCGTCGAACATTTGCACACTGAAGTCCCTTACCCCAGAGGAAGTATGGTTCTTCCACCAAACCCTATGGGAAATGCATTTTCTCCTTCGTTATGATCGGGTAGTGTACCCCAGGAGCTGAGATCACTTTGAGGAAATCGGCGAGCAATGCCACCTGATCGATTTGTCCTCACTCCCTGTGGCCCAGCGCCTTGAGTCATCAGGCCGCCAGAGCACCCTTCAACGGAAATGCATTCAGAGTCTCAAAGTACTCCGCAGAGTCATCAGGGAAGCTACCCCACATGTGAAAGTCCGTGGCTTGGGACAGTATACCGCCCTCCTCTTCAGTCCTATCCGACGGGAGCCCGATTCTCTATGCGACATTGAGTACATTCCCCCGGGAGGGGTCGCGGTCCACAGGGCTGACATAGTGGACAAAGAGGATGAGCTTGAATTTCTCGATGGAGAATTACCCCCTGAGGGTGTACCACCATTACTGGCCCCATCAGGGAGGGTTACCCATCAGCAGTGGAACCTTCTAGGCCTCCCTGTACCCACTGAGTCGCTGGTACTCAGTCGAAATACTAGTAAGGGTAAGGAGCATGACGAAACCTTCAAGAACTCTGATCATTCTTCCTCTGTACAGAAGACGGATGAAGACCCCAAGAAGGCTGCGTTGCGCCCACAGCTTGCTGAGCAGAAGAGGCTGGTTGATGAACTCTTAGCCGAGCGCGCTACAGAGCGGCGACCCAACTATGGTGATCCCAAGCCGGGGCAGCAGGGGCATGAACAATTTCCCCCCTGCGAGATGCCTCCACGCAACCCTGAACACGCTACTTCCATAGACAGGGAAGAAGCCGGAACTCACAGAAAGAGGGCACGATACATCTCTCCAAACCCTCTTGAACGACGGGGCAATCTGGGGAATCCAGCCCGGGTTCCCCCAGCCGCCCCACAGGTCGTTCCGCCAGTCGCTCCACGAGCAGCTGAAGCCATCTACCATGGGGAATAACCCGACAACGCAATTGTGATTAGGGATACCCATCAAGACAAGGACCCCCACCTAGATGATCTTATTGTGGCACTCATCGCCCGCCTTGAAGCATTGGAAACGTGGCAGGTGGCAGTCCCACCGGATGGAAAGCCATATCCCGCGTGGGTGGATGATATTCCCGCACCCCCGAGTTTTGGGGACCCCACTTTCTTGCCCTTCAATGGGATAGGGGACCTGCCACATCACTTGGACAACTTTTCTTCCAGGTGTGGCCCCATGCTGGGGACCCCGGCCCAGAAAGAAGCCGCTAAGCTCCAATGTTTCATGTAGACATTGGAGGGACACACATTCGTCTGGTACAACCATCTCCCTATCGGATTGGTGACCGGCTGGGAGGATCTCCGCCGACAGTTCCTATATCTGGTCAGCTCCACCACGTGAAAGACCAGTATCACAGACCTCTTCAAGTGCAAACAAAGTCATGATGAGCGAGTCGAGGACTTCATCGCCCGGTGGAAGGGACTTACATACTCCCTCGACATGTCACTGACTCAGGAGAAATTACTGATGATGTGTGTATGAAACATTAAAACGGAGCTTGTTCCTTCCCTGATCACCCATAAATACCTCGGGGGGGTTCTAGGATTTCTCAGATAAGGCTCAGCACCTCGAGGATGCTCTTGAATAGGCTAGTCAGGCACGTCTGCTGCCCCTTGTCATTCCAGCCAGGAGGGCTTCCAGAGCCAAACCCGCCGCGGTGGCCCATATAGAATCCCCCAAGCAGTTAGAATTACTACCAGAAGCACCGGCCCCATAACCCCGTAGAGGTCCTCCACCTCAAGCGCAGGCTCCTGCCCAGCATCGACCGCCTCAGAATCGACAGGTTCCCCCGCACAATGCGCCGCCACCACCGAGGCGAGACAATCTGGCACCGCCTCCTTGGCAGGCCCTTCAGGACCCTCGTCAGGGCCAGGCACCTAGGGCCCTCTATCGGGAAAGAAGGCACCAGACTTACTTGTTCAATTAGAATCTGTTCCCTGGCTACTTCTGAAGTGCTCTAGAGTAAGGTATTGTGCGCTTAACCGAGTGTAGAAGGCTGACAGAGGTGAATCTCACCAATCACCCCAACTACTGTCCCTATAACTGGATTCTGGGACACACCCTCAAGAAATTCTATGTGTTTAAAGACTGGATTCAAGACCAGGTTGACAAAAACTTAGTCAGGTTGGTCCCAGCCCCGAAAAAAGTAGTGGGTGTCTTCGTAAGGTCAGAGATCGGTAGAGACAGCGAAGGCGAGTGGCAGTAGGTCCCTAGCCATGGGTCCTAGAAATACGATGAGCGGATGGATAGAAAAACCATCTCCCATGCCCATGGTATCATTCGGGAATGCCTGAAACATCTAGAGCCTTTGGAGGAATTAGTCGGAACCTCTCCATCGTCATTACAGTCGACTTCTTCCCAAAAGGGAAAGTAGTGACGGTGCAAGAAGAAGCAACACGCTACACCACAGTCATCGTCATCCCGCACTCTTAGCGACTTTATGCCCCATGCAATGTGGATTCCTCCAAGAGTCTGCCCGGTGGTGGATGATTCATCAAACGACAGCCAGGTGTACACTTTGGTTAATACCGTGGAGCGGGTAAAGCCCTATATGACTCCCGATAAGGGGGAACACCAGGCGAACCTCCCCAACGTCCCCAGCTGACATCAATGTCCGCGGAACCGTAACCACACAGGTCATCGAGGCACGTCAGCAGGCACTTTCAATCAGGCCATGCATGCTACTGAAACCAGACAGCAAGCTCAGCAGAGAGCTCAGCACGCACAACCTCACCTGATGCCCTTAGATCTACCTCCACCACCGTTTGTGCTACTAGATCAGGCAGAGCTTCCTCGTCCATATAGCATCCAGTCTTGCCCTGCTGCAGGACAATATCCATTGTCCGGTCCTAATCTGATGGCTACTCTCCATGCCTCATCTAATATGTAGTGGGATGTACCTAGTACTAGCCAGTCGTCGGTTCAACCGGCAGGACCCGTTATGCCTCCAACTGCAGAACGACCTCCTGTAAGAAGAGGCTTGCGCTTCGCACAAATGTATGATGTCCTGAAGCACCTGGTCGACATTATAGAAAGCCTTTCCATCCTTGAATTCCTTCACCTATTTTCTGAAATGTGCGAAGCACTTGCCAAGGCCCTAAGGACCCCCCTTTAGTTTGAGACAGAGGTAGCAGCTGTGGAAGCCTTCCACACTAATGCAATTGAGAACACTGAATTCCAGGCAGTTATCTCATTCTCCGGTGAAGATGAAGACCCTCCCATACATGGTCATATTTTCCCACTATACGTCACTGGCCAGTTCAATGGCGTGGATGTCTGCCGCTGTCTTGTTGACACGGGTTCTGGGATTAACCTAATCCCGACTAGGACACTGCGGATGCTGGGTTTGTCTGAGGATGATTTAACTCCCTCCAACCTCAGAATCCAGGGATATGACAGGACTGAGAAATCCCCAATCGGCAAGATACGCCTGAAGACCCAGTTTGGTGGCCTAATTTCCTGCACCGAGTTCATGGTTGTCTCCTAGGACACTGCCTACAACACATTGATAGGTAGGCCATGGATCCATCTACACACAGCGGTCCCTTCGTCGTATCACCACTGCCTCAAATAATCCCTTAATGGTTGAGTAGGCATGCTCCAAGGAGATGCGTCTCCTTTCACATATTGTGAAGCCCGCTATCTGGATGCTGACTATTACCAGAACAAGGATAAGAAAATCCTAGAAAGTGAGGATGAACCCACCCTGGTCACAAGTGATCCATCGATTGGAGGCCACAACCCCCGACATGGGGCAGTGTTTTTTTTGTATCAAGTATGAAAGGAAGGCATGTTCCCATGTCCAAACGACGACATAAAATCACCTCGTAATCCTACACCAACCAGGCTCAGGTGATCCCAGAACCTCCTACCCCTGTACGGTATCAGAATGTCAGGATTATGACAATGGTAGTATGTAACGCCCCGACCCCAGCTACCCAAAGTCGGTGCATTACTTCGTAACATTGTCATGATCACAAAAGATCAAGTCTCGAAAGACCGATTAGTTTAGTAGCCTTGGAAACACTAGATACATTCATAAGTCTTACAGTACATCATAAAGAAAGAAAACTAATAACAATGTCTTCATAGTCCACACTCATATCCTCTTCTCACAATCCCTGCAGGTCATTCATAAAATACTTCTTCACATCCTGGAAAATATTAAAACATTGAAAGGGGTGAGCTCGGATTCTCAGTAAGGTTAACAATATAGCGGAAGCTTTCATAAATAAACATTAACATTTAAGGCAATGTATAACAAAAACAAAAGCCTTTTAAACTTGAACATCAACATAATATGGAAAAAGTAAAATGAGATAATGCCATTTACTTCTTCACATGGATATTCTACTGGTCGAATAATCACATGCAATATCAATAACCACTTTCATAATGAGGGAATGTATAATGCCAGACATTCTGAAACACTTTATCAAGGCCTCGGCCAAGACGTCTAAAATGATTAAGGCCTCAGCCAAAACCATAAATCAAATTGGGAAAGGGCCTCGGCCAGTTCCACGTCTAGTTGTCTCATGAGACCTACCGATGCATCGAGGAGCTATAGCAGGCTCCACCCGTCACTTATTAAGTCCAATACCTTCCTCATATGAATAGGTTTAAACATATCATAAACCATAACATAATCGTATCACATAAAACATGCATAAAGGAAACATAAAATTTCCACATTTCTATCACAAGATATCAATACAACACATTGATATAATAAAAACGCTTTCAAAACCATTTTCAATACCAAAATAAAAGAAAGTTAAAACGTTGTATTTATTTTTCATCAAAAAAAATGATGGCTTGTAGAGGAAGCCGAAACTCAAATAATGGTCACGGCGGTGGTGAAGTCGTTGTCGCTGCATACGTACGACAAAAACAATCCCTTTTGTCGTTTAGTAAATGCTTCGTATAAAAAAGATTCCTTTTGAATAAATGTAAAAGTCAAAGTGGTTTATACACCGTATAAAAGAAATTTATGTATAAAACCAAATATGCCTCAATGAAAGGAGATTGAGACGAAGTCCTTACAAAGATCATTTTTAAAATAAAATAGATATATTATGTGTATTCACTATAGGTACACATAAATAATACAAAATAAGACATAATAATATCATGACATAATTTGAAAGACAGAGATTAACCCAAAGAATGGAAGTTGGGTTAAGAAGTTCCCTTACCTCGTGTCTGACTTGACTCAACCGTTCTTTAACCTCCTGAATAATAAACTGGAGTTAATATATACCTTATTAAGAACCATTTTTAATTTCATTATCCTTTTTATATCACTTATTACAATGTTATGAACATTATGTAATTATTTAAGTTAATAACGGTCGTTTTGTCGATCTTTGGTACTTGAGTCAACAATAAACTTCTTATAATTACAAGTTGTTTATGTGGTAGAATATCCATTATCTCTAGAATTATATTCATGATTTATATGTCATATATATCTTATATATCCAGTATATACATTCATTTATAATATTACGTAACATTTAGAGGTAAGAAATGAAATGCACCGTTCATGGAGACGGTAAGCCGTACGTACGCATGAACGCTACTTTCATTTCAATTTCATATTTAATGGAAAGAAATCATAATGATATAAATTTATAATATAATTCCAGTATAATATAGTTTATAATACCATTTACTCCATCCTTTATACATCCCACATATGGCATTAATGATTCAAATCACTTTGAGGGGGCGGTAGTCCGCACTTCCTAAAATGAAATTATCGCGTTTTACCCATAATGGAAATCATAAAGTATGCCATAAATGAGAAAAACAGAAGCATAAGTAAAACATAAACATATAATATATCATATATAAAAATAGTGACATCTTAATGGCCACCATTTAAGGTGTTATATGAGTGTTGAACAATCATCATTTCGTGAGGCAGAAATTCGCCATCCACAGAAATTGTATGTTCTTTAACCATTAGATGTAGGTGTGTGTAAGTGTAGCTCGAATCCTTCTTATAACAACATCCTAGTATATTTAGGATACTGGTGTTGTTACAAAAGAAATGAATAAAAAGAGTTTAGGGGGTTGGAGAAGAAAAATAAAACAAAACAACATTAGAGAAGACATTACCTCAAAATCGGGTAACTCTTTTTGATTTGAGCCAAAGGCTTCCTTGGGACGAGTTCTGCCCAAAGTGAGGCTTCTAGGAGTAATAGGGGGAAGTTGGGAGATTATTTGGGCAGAGTTTGGCCGAACCAAAAGTCTTGGAAGTGTGAATAAGGTGGTATAGGTGGGGGCCTTTTATAAGAGGAGAGGAGGGGCTCTTTTGGAAAGATTGAAATGTTACATTATTATACAATTATTTTCGGATTCTAAAGGTCCCAAACTTATATAATTGGTGGATAAGGTGATAAGGTTTCGAAATATCCTCATCCAATAGGCTTTGGACAAGTTTAAGCCTTGGATTTTGCATTATCTTCTCATTTTATTTAAATCGTTAAATAATGAGGTCATCGCTGCATCATAATGATGTCATAAATAATGTAATTTATTTAATGTCTAAAAATTATAAAAAAAATACTATGATGTAGGAAATCTTTTTATCTTTCTAATTAATATTTATAATCAAAATTTTGACTTGTGTAACCCCACTTAAAAACTGTTTTAGTAAAACAACTCATGTTTGTGTCAATTTAATTTTAACATTAAATAAATATATATTAATGTCATTTTCCAACTAAAGTGGCTCCATGGGTTCCCCAAGTTGACCCATGGGTTGTCTTGGTCGGCCATGACTCATCCAATATGAGTAGGACAAGTGTCAAGCTCATCTCATATTATTAAAACATCATTTTTACCTTAAACTACACTAATTACCTCTAATCGCGATTAAGAACTTAAAAGTTACTATTCACCAAAAAATTATTTTAATCTCATTGAACCACATTTTACTTCTTAATGACAACCATGTATGTCAGATTTTTGGAAATCGAATCACAGAAGTGGTAATATTTCATTTAAAAGAAAAATCAGTTATTTAACTACCACTTAGTGGTTTCACTATTCATCAAAAATTGAAGTTTTTCAGAACAATGCCAAAATTTCACCCTAAGCTATAATTGATATTCCGAATTCAAAAATTATGTCTATTTTAAAAAATTCCAAACATATAAGTCGCATTAATTACTTTTATAATTAATTCCCGCTGTCACAACAAATAGCGTGTTTTAAGAAACAATTTATATCAAAAGATTGGCAATTATTTATGTCCAATTTCAATGTTAAATTAATTCTAATGACCACCATTGGATAAAATTGTCAAAATATATTCTAATTGTACTTTAAAACCACTCAATAGTATAACTTATCATTAAAAATTAATTTGATTAAAAAAGTTGTTTTAAGTGATTTTCACTATTCATAAAAAATTAGAAGTTCTCAGAAAAATACCAAAAAATCAATATAGGCTAATTTCGATATTACGAATACAAAAATGAAGTCCATTTTGAAATATAAAATTTCTATAATTTTAAAAAGTGGTTATTACTATTCATAACGGCTACTTTGATTAGTCGTAGTGTTTTAGAACTCGAACTTGCATACAATACAAGCTATTGCATTATTGAAAGAGAAGCGTATCATGGAAGCTCGGGGTGTTACATTCTCCCCTCCTTCAATAAATTGCGTCCTCGCAATTTGAAAATTTTCTTTGAAAATAAAAGGTTGAAAATAGAAAATACATTTGTGGAAAACCCACATCAGAAATAAGGTTAATAAATATATAACATTAAAAGCAAGCAAGATAAGTACAAAGGTCACCCGATATAGCCCATTCTAGGATTCTATGAAAATATGGATATGGAGGAGAAACAAACCATCAAGGTCTGATGGAGAGTTATAGAAAACAGGATTAGGAGAAAGTTTAACTACAAGAAAATCACAAAATTGTGATTTGTTAAACGGTCATTGAATCCCAAGTTGGAAAAGTTAACCGACAACATTTTTGTTTTAAGTTACCTTTTATAATGTTGAGGAATTTATTTAGGAGATTTACTAAGAACGTAAGGGAATATACATACTTGTTATGTATACTTTCATTCGTTAATAAATTTTTACCACAAACCCATCTTTTACTCCAAATGGTAATGGAACTCCAAAATATTATATTTATCCTAATTGTATTAGGTTACAAATGTTAGCAGATACCATTTAGATTAGTAAAATTATTTTTTAATAACCAGGGACTTCCTGTAGGCTAGTGGTAGGAAATAAAGGCCTGTCGCACTATGATTGTGGGTTCGATTCCTACAGCTTTGTCCGACGCGACGGGTTATTCCCCACCCTGCAGGTTGTCCTTTTACTAAAACTATAGTAATATAATATTCCAAAAATAATCTTTAGAAATGATTTAACCTTAAACAATACTATCAATGGTTCAACTTAATCCATTCCAACCTTAACAGTTATCCAAAATACCTCCGTCCATACTTTCTCTAAAAGGTCTCTAAATTCCAAAATCAATTGTAATATCAGATTCCCCAAACAATGAAAAGTTTCTCTTATTGTCACATACTAAAAATATGATTACCTTAATCATATTAAAACCTTACTGAAATCAACAAGTACTGCAGTACAATCCATATATATATATCACATTATTCTTATAACCAGAATATAATCCTTGAGTCCAAAAGTACCAATACATTAATTATTCCGCTTCAACTGTAGTCACAGCATAAGATTGGCCTTGATCCCTTGGCCTTTTCTGAGGTAAGTTTCCTTGACGCTTAAGACATTCATTTTCATAATGCCCTGTTTCCCTACAATTGTAGCATTCAACTTTGACAGCCTCTTTCTTTCCCTTGCAATCACGAGCCTGGTGACCCTTTTCTCCACATTTATAACAAAATCTCATTCCTTTTAGGCACGTAGCAGGGTGATTCTTTCCACAATTATCACATAATGGAAAATCCTTCTATCCCTTTATCCCTTTATCTGTCTCTTGTTCCACCGTTCTCTTCTTCTCTTGCTTTACTTTGTTGTCATAAGACTTAGAGAATTCCTTTTCTGTCTTGATAGCACATGAGACAATATCTTCGTATGATGAGAAGGATTGTGATACCAAAGCTCGACGGAGAAATGGTTTTAACCGATCAAAGAAACGATCAATCTTACTCCTTGGGTTACGTATATAATCGGCAGCATGCCTCGCTAACCTTGTAAAGTTAGCCTCATACTTTGCGACATTCTCATCCTCCTTCTGCCTCAGACTCAGAAATTGCCTTTCCATATCTGCTCGATGGTCACGAGGAAAGTATTTTTCTAAGAAAAGCTCTTTGAACTCCCTCCATTCCATATTTGATACTTCATCATCTTCCTTTGTGTTTTGAATCAGCGACCACCACTGATCGGCATCTCCAGTGAGGCGGTAAACTGCCATGACAACCTTCTCCCTTTCACTACTCCCCAAGGCATGGAATATTTTCTCTAAGGAATTTATCCATTGCTCAGCTACTATAGGATTTGTACTCCCATTGAAGGTTGGTGGTTGTTGCCTCATGAAGCGGTCTAACATTGATCCTCCACATTGCGGATCAGGGTGCTCCATACGAGTAAGGTTATCATTCATAACCTGAGTGAGTTGTCCCAGTACAGTGAGAAGCTGATCAGCACCAATTGTATCACTAGCTCCTCCATAATTATCTTGAGCAGGAGGGAAATCCCTACACGGAGTGCGTGCATTGATACGGTTTCCATTCCTTCCACTAGGCGCCATTTCTAAATAATGGCATAAACTAGATTAGTTTATGAATCAAAATACATAATTCCATATTTGTAAAATACTTTACATAAATTGAACTATTTATGGATATAATTCATAATCATAAAAAAAATATGTTTCCTTTGAGGAAGTATATACTCATAACCCTTCATAGTGGTTTGTAATGAAAATGAGAATTATCCTAAGCATATCCCCCGGGAGTGTCGTAACCAAGAGTGCAGCAAGGCCCGTTGTCGTGCACCAGTTCCCGTTCGAGTCTAGCTCAAAGCGGTGTTTTAGGGTTTTACCCCTAGGTACATCTATGCCAGAACCGCCTCTACCTGCTCGTATCCAGACAGGTATGTATTGCTCGGAAAACTCATAACATCTCTATAATACCAAAATTCTAGGAAGTTCTTCTATACTAATCCTCAAAGTCTATCTTTGGATTATGTGCTCTAATCAGAGTTTATCTGCATCTAGCTACCAAGATTAGTACTAAAATGCCTCTGATACCAACTGTAACGCCCCGACCCCAGCTACCCAAAGTCGGTGCATTACTTCGTAACATTGGCATGATCACAAAAGATCGAGTCTCGAAAGACCGATTAGTTTAGTAGCCTTGGAAACACTAGATACATTCATAAGTCTTACATTACATCATAAAGAAAAAAAACTAATAACAATGTCTTCATAGTCCACACTCATATCCTCTTCTCACAATCCCTGCAGGTCATTCATAAAATACTTCTTCACATCCTGGAAAATATTAAAACATTGAAAGGGGTGAGCACGGATGCTCAGTAAGGTTAACAATACAGCGGAAGCTTTCATAAATAAACATTAACATTTAAGGAAATGTATAACTAAAACAAAAGCCTTTTAAACTTGATCATCAACATAATATGGAAAAAGTAAAATGAGATAATTCCATTTACTTCTTCACATGGATATTCTACTAGTCGAATAATCACATGCAATATCAATAACCACTTTCATAATGAGGGAATGTATAATGCCAGACATTCTGAAACACTTTGTCAAGGCCTCGGCCAAGACGTCTAAAATGATTAAGGCCTCGGCCAAAACCATAAATCAAATTGGGAAAGGGCCTCGTCCAATTCCACATCTAGTTGTCTCATGAGACCTACCGATGCATCGAGGAGCTATAGCGGGCTCCACCCTTCACTTATTAAGTCCAATACATTCCTCATATGAATAGGTTTAAACATATCATAAACCATAACATAATCGTATCACATAAAACATGCATACAGGAAACATAACGTTTCCACATTTCTATCACAAGATATCAATACAACACGTTGATATAATAAAAACGCTTTCAAAACCATTTTCAATACCAAAATAAAAGAAAGTTAAAACTTTGTATTTATTTTTCATCAAAAAAAATGATGGCTTGTAGAGGAAGCCGAAACTCAAATAATGGTCACGGTGGCGGTGAAGTCATTGTCGCCGCATACGTACGACAAAAACATTCCCTTTTGTCGTTTAGTAAACGCTTCGTATAAAAAAGATTCCTTTTGAATAAATGTAAAAGTCAAAGTGGTTTATACACCGTATAAAAGAAATTTATGTATAAACCCAAATATGCCTCAATGAAAGGAGATTGAGACAAAGTTCTTACAAAGATCATTTTTAAAATAAAATAGATATATTATGTGTATTCACTATAGGTACACATAAAGAATACAAAATAAGACATAATAATATCATGACATTATTTGAAAGTCAGAGATTAACCCAAAGAATGGAAGTTGGGTTAAGAAGTTCCCTTACCTCGTGTCTGACTTGACTCAACCATTCTTTAACCTCCTGAATAATAAACTGGATTTAATATATACCTTATTAAGAACAATTTTTAATTTCATTATCCTTTTTATATCACTTATTACAATGTTATGAACATTATGTAATTATTTAAGTTAATAACCGTCGTTTTGTCGATCTTTGGTACTTGAGTCAACAATAAACTTCTTATAATTACAAGTTGTTTATGTGGTAGAATATCCATTATCTCCAGAATTATATTCATGATTTATATGTCATATATATCTTATATATCCAGTATATACATTCATTTATAATATTACGTAACATTTAGAGGTAAGAAATGAAATGCACCGTTCATGGAGACGGTAAGCCGTACGTACGCATGAACGCTACTTTCATTTCAATTTCATATTTAATGGAAAGAAATCATAATGATATAAATTTATAATATAATTCCAGTATAATATAGTATATAATAACATTTAATCCATCCTTTATACATCCCACATATGGCATTAACGATTCAAATCACTTTGAGGGGGCGGTAGTCCACACTTCCTAAAATGAAATTATCGCGTTTTACCCATAATGGAAATCATAAAGTATGCCATAAATGAGAAACACAGAAGCATAAGTAAAACATAAACATATTATATATCATATATAAAAATAGTGACATCTTAATGGCCTCCTTTTAAGGTCTTATATGAGTGTTGAACAATCATCGTTTCGTGAGGCAGAAATTCGCCATCCACAGAAACTGTATGTTCTTTAACCATTAGATGTAGGTGTGTGTAAGTGTAGCTCGAATCCTTATTATAAAAACATCCAAGTATATTGAGGATACTGGTGTTGTTACAAAAGAAATGAATAAAAAGAGTTTAGGGGGTTGGAGAAGAAAAATAAAACAAAACAACATTAGAGAAGACATTACCTCAAAATCGGGTAACTCTTTTTGATTTGAGCCAAAGGCTTCCTTGGGAAGAGTTCTGCCCAAAGTGAGGCTTCTAGGAGTAATAGGGGGAAGTTGGGAGAGTATTTTGGCAGAGGTTTGCCGATCCAAAAGGATTGGAAGTGTGAATAAGGTGGTAGAGGTGGGGGCCTTTTATAAGAGGAGAGGAGGGGCTCTTTTGGAAAGATTGAAATGTTACATTATTATAAAATTCTTTTCGGATTATAAAGGTCCCAAACATATATAATTCGTGGATAAGGTGATAAGGTTTCGAAATATCCTCATCCAATAGGCTTTGGACAAGTGTAAGACTTGGATTTTGCATTATCTTCTCATTTTATTTAAATCGTTAAATAATGAGGTCATCGCTGCATCATAATGATGTCATAAATAATTTAATTTATTTAATGTTTAAAAATTATAAAAAAACTACTATGATGTAGGAAATCTTTTTATCTTTCTAATGAATATTTATAATAAAAATTTGGACTTGTGTAACCCCACTTAAAAACTGTTTTAGTAAAACAACTCATGTTTGTGACAATTTAATTTTAACATTAAATAAATATATATTAATGTCATTTTCCCACTAAAGTGGCTCCATGGGGTCCCCAAGTTGACCCATGGGTTATCTTGGTCGGCCATGACTCATCCAATAGGAGTAGGACAAGTTTCAAGCTCATCTCATATTATTAAAACATCATTTTTACCTTAAACTACACTAATTACCTCTAATCGCGATTAAGAACTTAAAAGTTACTATTCACCAAAAAATTATTTTAATCTCATTGAACAACATTTTACTTCTTAATGACAACCATGTATGTCGGATTTTTGAAAATCTAATCACAGAAGTGGTAATATTTCATTTAAACGAAAAATCAATTATTTAACTACCACTTAGTGGTTTCACTATTCATCAAAAATTGATGTTTTTCAGAACAATGCCAAAATTTCACCCTAAGCTATAATTGATATTCCGAATTCAAAAATGATGACTATTTTAAAAAATTCCAAACATATTAGTCGCATTAATTAATTTTATAATTGATTCCCGCTGTCACAACAAATAGCGTGTTTTAAGAAATAATTTATATCAAAAGATTGGCAATTGTTTATGTTCAATTTCAATGTTAAATTAATTCTAATGACCACCATTGGATAAAATTGTAAAAATATATTCTAATTATACTTTAAAACCACTCAATAGTATAACTTATCATTATAAATTAATTTGATTAAAAAAGTTGTTTTAAGTGATTTTCACTATTCATAAAAAATTAGAAGTTCTCAGAAAAATACCAAAAATTCAATATAGGCTAATTTCGATATTACGAATACAAAAATGAAGTCCATTTTGAAATATAAAATTTCTATAATTTTAAAAAGTGGTTATTACTATTCATAACGGCTACTTTGATTAGTAGCGGTGTTTTAGAACTCAAACTTGCGTACAATGCAAGCTATTGCATTATTGAAAAAGAAGCGTATCATGGAAGCTCGGGGTGTTACATAGTATGCCATATGTGTCTCTTCCACTGGGCTGGAATAAACCGACTCCGGCTAATGCGTCACCACTTCTTTGATGTCATCAAACGTGGCCCCTTACGTCGAAGGCCATATGGGATAGGATCGACTGCCTTCATTGCTATGGTCTCAGTGGCGTATGGGTCTCTCGATATAATGGACAATGCTACCTAGGCCAACACCAACTGCCCGTCAGGGATTGATAACTCAGAATCAGCTTCCCTTGCGGGAAATCCATCCACGGGTGGAGAGGAAGATTTGGAGGATGCTCCCCCCGCCTTTGAGGAAGGCGTCTCTACCACGGTTGATGAATTGATACAGGTGAACCGTGGAAGTGAGGAAGATCTGAGACCCACATTGATCAGTGCATCCATGTCCCCCGATGAGCAGTAGCGGTATGTAGACATTCTCAAACATCACCATGATGTGTTTTCCAGGAGTTACAGTGAGATTCCAGGACTAGATCCTCAGGTCGTCGTTCACCGCCTGGGCCTCCCGTCAAACCATCATGGGTTTAAGCAGCCTCCCAGAAAGATGCACCCTTCTCATGGTGCCTTGGTTGAGGCCAAAGTTGACAAGATTATCAAAGCCAGCTTCGTCAAGGAAGTTCAGTACCCCAAGTGGTTTTCCAGCATTGTGCTAGTTAGGAAGAAGAACGGGCAGATCTGAGTCTGCATCGACTTCCGTGATCTCAATCGCCACTGCCCAAAGGATGAATTTCCCCTTCGGGTGACTGTATTATTGATTGATTCCATGGTCGGGTTCCAAGCCCTCTCTTTCATGGATGGGTATTCCGGGTACAACCAGATCCGGATGGCCCCCGAGGAAGAGGATTACACTGCCTTCAGGGCTCCCCAAGGTACTTTTTGTTACCAGGTTATGCCCTTCGACCTGAAAAATGCTGGTGCCACTTATCAGCGGGCCATGCATTTCATATTTAGGCTGATTCTCGGGACGCTGGTGGAATGCTACATGGATGATCTAGCGGTTAAATCTCGCCAGCGCCAAGACCATCTCGAAGACCTTGAGAAAGTGTTTGGTTTCCTCTGTTCCTGCTACCTGATGATGAACCCGTTAAAGTCTGCCTTCGGGGTCACCTCTGAGAAGTTTCTTGGATTTGTTGTTAGATACCGGGGCATTGAGATAAACCAAGAGAAGATCAAGGCCATCAGCCAAATGCCTCCCCCGAGAAATATTCGGGAGCTTTGAGGTCTCCAAGGCCACTTAGCCTATATACGCCGATTCATTGCGAATCTAGATGGCAAGTGTAAGCCCTTTTCCTGGATCATGAAGAAAGGTGCCGCCTACGAATGGGATGAAGTGTGTCGGACCACCTTCGAGGAAATCAAGCAGTATCTACTCCAACCACTAGTTTTGATGCCACCCGTCTCCGGAATGCTGCTGGTCCTTTACGTGACCACCCTGGAATGGTCCCTCAGAATGCTTCTTGCCCAGAAGAACAATGAAGGGACAAGGAACAACCTCTACTATCTCAGCCGCATGCTCCTTGATACAGAGATCAGATACTCCCCTATCAAAAAGAGATGCCTTGCGCTCGTGTTTTCCATATAGATGATGCAGCATTACCTGCAGCACCATGAGGTAAAATTGGTCTCTCGGGTAGACCCACTGAATTACATCCTCAACTTCCCCGTGTTGAATGGCCTACTAGCATGGTGGGAGGTGATCCTCTAACAGTTTGACATATGGTTCGTGCCTCAGAAGGCCATCATGGGACATGCATTGGCATAATTCTTAGCTGCTCATCCATCCTCCGCGGATCAATCCCTGGACCTGGATTTTCTTGATGAGGCGATCTTCTCAGTCGATCTTGTCGTCTCATGTTGGCAAATTCACTTCGACGGTGCCTCTCGGAGCCCCACTAGTAGGAGGCTCAATGATCCTATGCTCAACAAAGTGGGTCTGGGTATCTTCTTCATCACCCCAGCACAAGCCGTCATGCATTACACATTCTTGATGTAAGAAGGTTGCACCATCAACGAGGCAAAGTACCAAGCTCTCATCACCAGCCTCGAGTTTTCCCTCGAGATCGATGTGCCCCATCTACATGTGAAAGGATATTCTGAGCTGATAATCAAGCAGTTCAATGGGGACTATGTCGTTAGGAAGCTGGAGCTTGTGCCATTGCTAGAGTGCACCCTCCATCTAATGGCCCACTTCTCCTCTCGACCAGAGGATACCTATGTCCCTCGGTCACAGAATGGTCGAGCTGACACTTTGGATGGCTCAGCTACGTCGCTCGCAGAACCCGAGCAAGATGATTTGATAATACAGGTGGCACACCAGATATTCATTGCCCCCGTCACCCCAGAGGATAATGACAGGCTGCAGGTAAGTCATCTTACCGCTATACCTTCTACGTCAGGGGTCCCAGGTTCGTCAGACACATTGGTTGAGCGCACTCCCGACTGGAGGGCACCTTTTTTCGAATATCTCCAAAATGGATTCCTCCTGGACGATCGTGCCGAGTGCAAGTGAATTCATCGCCATGTGTTGGAATTTACCCTCCAGAGTGGTCCCAGTCCTGAGCAGATCCTCTATAGAGGAGCTTTGATGGCGTTCTCCTTCGTTGCATTGAAGGAGTCGAGATTTATCAGGTTAGGCAAGAGAGTCACGCCGGTTCCTGTGGTTCCCACCAAGCTTGGCCAAAGCTGTCCCATCAAATCCGGAGGTTGGGGTACTTCTGTCCCTCTATTATCCATGATTGTTTCGAGTTTGGAAAGATATGCCACACGTTCCATGTTCATACCAACTTCCTGAATAGGCCGCCAAATCCTCTCCACTCCACCAAGTAATCTTGGCCATTTGCGGTGTGCGGACTTGATGTAGTGGGACCATATCCACCGGCGACAGCTCGCCAGTGTAGGTTCATCATAACTCCTACAGATTTAGTCTCCAAGTGGGCAGAAAAAGTTCAACTCCAAGAGGTCAAGGCCCGTTCCATCATCGACTTTGTGAGCTCCAATATCATCTACCAGTTTGGGGTCCCTCATGTTGTCCTCACCGATAACTGCACCAACTTCTGAGCAGTCGAGCTAATGAAATTGTATTCCAAGTACAATATCAATTCGAACCATAACTCTCACAATCATGCACACGTAAATGGACAGATTGAGGCATTCAACCACACCCTCTCTAACATTCTGAAGAAAATGGTTGGTCAGAACAAGAAAAGTTGGCATGAAAAGCTCCCCAACTCCCTATGGGATTATCGTACGACGACTCGCAATTCCACCCAAGTGACCCCATATTCCCTGGTGTATGAGGCTGAGGCCATCCTACCCATTGAGATCCAGATTCCATCGTTATGCACTGCAGTCTATGATTAGTAGGTGCCGGATAAAGTGGCTGAAATCCGTCTAGCTGAATTGGAAGCACTGGATGAGAACAGGCTTCGTGCCCTGTACAATCTAGAAAGGCATCAGAATAAGATAGCTAAAGCCTTCCACAATAAGGTTCTCCTTTTCCCTTTTTTGCAGGGCGACCTAGTGTTGGCCCTTCGAGCACCAATGATCCCCGGTAGGAAACCACCCAAGCTAGAGCCCAAATGGGATGGTCCATATATCATCCATAAGGTTTACCCCAATGGAGCATACTCCATGGTGACCACGAATGGTGAGCACATAACTCCTCCCACCAACGCCATGTCCCTTAAGCAGTACTTTTCCTAAGCATTTTTGGTCATGCACGACCTTAAACTGTATAGTCCCGCACGACCCTAAACTGCACGTTACGGTCCCACACGACCCTAAATTGCATGTTACAATCCCGCACGACCCTAAACTGCATGTTACGGTCCCGCATGACCCTAAAGTACACCACCGTCCTGCATGACATTGAAACTACGATATCATCCTGCATGATGATAAACTAAAAAATGGTCTGAGCTCTAGGAGATTAAAATATGATCTCCTCCGTCCTTACTGTAAGACGTTAAACTACAAGCCAGTCAGGCCTTCCTGACCAAGGATTAGCCTCAGAACCCTTGGCCTCTTCGGTCCCCTAGCCCCCTGTCCTTACTATAACACATTAAACTACAAGACAGTTAGGCCTTCCTGACCGAGGATTAGCCTAAGGCCCCTTAGCCTCTTCGGGTCCCTAGCCCTCATCCTTACTGTAAGACATTAAATTGCAAGCCAGTCAGGACTTCCTGATCGAGTCTTAGCCTCATGCCCCTTGGACTCATTGATCCCCTAGCCCCCATCCTTACTGTAAGACTTTAAACTACAAGTCGGCCAGGTCTCCCTGACCGAGGCTTGGCCTCAGGCACCTTGGCCTCCATCGACTCAGACTCCCTTGTGGGATCGTACAGTGTGGTGTGGGATACATCTTCATTCATGTCGGGATACCCGTCATACCATACATATCCACAAATGAGATGCATCCCTCATCCAGAGAGACATTAAACTGCGCTTTAAGAACTACGTGTGGCTTGATTCCCATCTTAATGGGATATGTTGGAAAGATTGGATGCCTTGTCTTGAGCCCAGCCCCGATCTCTTCTCTTTCACTATCCCCCCTGTTTACAGTTTCCTCGGAGGATCCTTTCATGACAAGGAGTAGGCTTCCTTAGCCCCACTCATGAAAGGATTATAACAGTCACACCATGTGCCCACTCCCATTATTCTATCCTCCCACGTCCTCACCACATGACATTAAACTGCATGGCATTCAAGAACTACATATGGCTTGATTCCCATCCTAATGGGATACATAGGAACGCCCAGACATTTTGTCTGTTGGCACAGCCAAAATGCCAAGATCTTCCCCTCTGGTAAAGACATATGGCAGGTTGAACACTTTTTCCCCCCACTCACGTCGATCAAGCCTTGACCCGGCTGCACGTCCCCCTGGAGATGTTCGACTCTTTCGCGGATGGAGACAGCTACGCTTCACCCTCTCCTTGACTGGGATTCTATCACTTTCCTCACCTAGAGGGACCCCCAAGAACGTCCTGGCCACCATGCCCAAGGGTTCTCCTACCAATACGGGCCAATGCCCCTAGGGGTTTCCAAGCAACAAGCCGATATAAGTCCCACGTTGCGAATTTGGTCAATGGTCGATGCTCATTTTTTGCTCCCATATCGGGTCACCATAGGGATGTTGTGTTTTGAACATGGTCAACAGTGTCCTGGATCTTCGGGTCCGCCCCGAGATGTCCCAAACATCGAGTGCAAGGATTCGTTCTACCCCATCCCGAAGCGACAAACATCCCTCCGTGTGGTGCCAGCGGTCGGGGCCATGACCTCAATTCTCTTATAAGGGATGTATGGAATGGTGTAGGATTATGTCCACATTCACGTCAGGCTACTCGCCGCATTGTACACATCCCCGTGAGGGTATCTAGCGACTTGGCTTTCTTCTAGAACTACGTGTGGCTTGATTCCCACCCTCATGGGATACGTAGGACTACCCAAATGTCTAAGCTTCATGTCCTGCCCCATATCTTGAAAATCTCTATCCCACCTTGTCCCCTCGTCCTACCTCTCATAAGTAACTTCGTCGACCCTTGTCGGCGGTTCACCGATATACCTAAGGGTACTCTGGTTTATGTTACCTGGAATTTCAGATTCTACTTGGACACGTCCGCACCCGCTTTTCAGGCTTTGTGTCCCCCTTCATCAGGGCTTTCACCACCTTTCACACGTGGAGTTACCTCCATGAACGACCTAGATACAACACCCATGGGCTCTCTTACCATTATAGGCCAACGCCCCTGAGGTTTCAGTCAACAAATCGATGAAAATCCCTCTTTGTGAATTTGGTCAGCAGTCGATGCTCATTTGTTGTTCCCACCTCGGGCTAACGCGATATGTGGACTGTTTTTCTGCCATGATTAACATTTATCCTCCATCTCCACGCCAACCCCATTAAGCCCAAAATTTCAGTTACATGATTCACATCCTTCTCCATTCTTATCATGTACAAGTAGAGTTTCAAAACTCTTGGTACTATTCCTCCGTGCACATAGGTGAGTTAGGGGAACAAAGCGATGTCAGAGGCGTCTTGCGGGGTTATTCTCCGACTTCCCCTCGATGGATGTTTCGAGTATTGCGATAAATATCTTCCCCCCTTGTTTCCCACATTGAGTTTAACTCACGTGGGCTTAGGGATCGGGTCGAGGTCTGCGCTTACCTGGAAAGTTGTCATCCACCCCTTGTCTGAGCTCTAAGACCATAAACTATGATCTTCTAGAACTACATCTGGCTTGATTCCTGTCCTCATGGGATACATAGAAATGCCCAGACCTCATGTCTATTGGGTCCATCTTATGTTCAGTGCCCTGCCTTCAGGACACTGACTACGGGACTGCATGGTGTGATGAGGGATCATGTCCCCATCCACGTCGCTTATGTCGCATGACACCATACACATTCCCTGCCTAGCATCGTCTCTGCTACGTCTGCGCTGCATGACGTTAAAATTCTTGTTTGGTCCTATCAAAGAACCCTAAACTGTGACATTATTGTCCTGGATGCACGATAAAAAACGGCACTGGATTGTGATGACCTCATTGTAGAGGACATCATATTGGGTATTGGTCATGTGCCATGCCATTTGTCAATGCCTATCACAGCTTGATTCTTGTGGCAACACCAGGGCTTGCTACCCTTGGTCGGTTGCTTCACAAAAAACCACTCATCTTAAAGGACAAAAAATATTTATCAAATTCCACTTCTTTTGGTGCAAGGGCTGCACCTGAACTTCCCCCTTTTCCCTGGCACTGGTACCTTAACGTGCCACCCTTCAAAACTATGTATGGCTTGATTCCCAACCTCATGGGATACATACCAGCACCTGGGAACATCCCCACATGCCCAACCTAACTTTCATGTTTCATCCCTCGATTCAAGCACTCCCAAGAGAACGCATGGTAAGTAGGGCTTATGTCCTCATCCACGTCGGGTTTTCGTAAATACCCATCATGCGCCTCTTGTGTTTCCTCCCACCCATGGTCCGAATTCTACGACCCTAAACTAAGACCTCTAAATGGGAAAGAACTCCGCTCCCTCTATCTAATATGCCTAATTGTCATATTCAGATGCGATTTCACAAAGAGCCCGAAGTGTGGTATTTTCATAGGTACATTCTCCTCATCCCATGGCCAAGATTTGTGCACTCTTTGTTTGGATCCTCATCCTATTCCACATCAAAAAGGACCCTCAGACAACATGGATGCTAGGATTAAGGGATCTCCATGAATGCTGGTCTTAAGGGCCCTTTGATTGTTTTGGGCCAACGTCCCTATAGATCTTTGACAACATTTGTGACATGGTCCCGTGTTTCGAACATGGTCAATGACCGACCCTCATTTGTCACTCCCCATTCTAGGCTAATAAAATATGGATGCTGCGTTTCCGCCACGGTTAACAGTTATCCTCTATCATCACACCGCCGTCATTGTGATCCAAATCTCGAGCATCATGATTCACACACTTCCACTTACTCTTGTTCAAGTGGAATTCCAAAATAATCAGCTCTATATCTTCATGCATCTAGGTGCGCCACATGGTCGCGTTAGTATTATGGGGCCGGTATTCACCGAGCGGCCCTTCACCCAAATCTTCCCCTTTATGTGTCGGAAAGTCCCACCACTACTTCTTGATTTCCACACCCAGCATGACTCACGTGGGCTTAATAGTTTTGGCAGGACGTGTACCAACATGGCCAGGCTTCTCATCATATTTCTAGAACTACGTATGTATTTATTATCATCGTCATTTGGTATGTAGGAACGCCTGACCACTCTGCTTCGGCCCCAGCCAATCCTCACTCTTTGTCCCTCGACCATGAGAGTTTCCTCTGGGGGTACATGGTGTGATTTGGACTCCATGTCCTCATTCACATTCATTTCATAACTACCACACCATATGCTCCCTGGGAACTTATCTTTCACTCCACGTCCTATCATATGACATTAAACTACAGTAGTCCATATGTCCTCAACGTACGATACTAAATTGCGGTTCTACTCTGAACATGTTCAGGATGCCCCGTGTTAATCATGGGATGCACCAGAGCCTCCGCGAAAGTGGATTTCACCTGCCAGTGTTGGTCTATGTCTACAATGCGCTTCCATAACTATGTGTGGCTTGATTACCACCCTCATGGGATACGTAGAGACACCCTAGTATATTGCCTATGGTCCAGCCCATAAGAATAATTAATCCTATTCTTCCCCTTTCCGGCCCCCTAGACGGACCCCTCGTAGAGGACCATGTAACTACGATTCTACCATGAACAAGTTCAGGATGCCCCAAGATCCCATTGGGAAGCGATAGAAACCCTCGCCATAGAGGCCCTGTCCCAAAGAAGGAAGTATCCATAATCAAACCAATGCACCCATCTAGCGTACTCCCACCACGGTGGTGTAATTACATGAGTGTTGGATTCTGTTCGGACAAACCATCAATCCATATTCCACACATTGTGTGCCTCTTATTCAGACCCTCATCCCCTTTCATGTCTGAAGGGACCCCCTAACGGCCTTGTCTCATTCTGCACCGGCTCACCTACCATCATGGGCCAACGTTCCGGAAGATTGGTCATGTTTGGAAGGACCCCCAAACAGTATGGATGCTCGACCCAGGGTCGGCCTGCTATCCTAGTCCAACGTCCCAAAGGATTGATCGGCAATATTTGTGATCGGGTCCCGTTTTTCGAACATGTTCAAAGGTCGATCCTCATTTTTCATCCCAGTTTCAGGCTAACATAGTAAGGATGTCATTTCTCTGCCATGGTTAATGGTTCTCCTTTATTTTCATGATATTCCCACAGTGTTTCGAATCTTGGGTATCATGATTCACACTTCCCATTTCGATCTGTTCGGACCAGTTTCAGCACCCCTGGCATTGCACGGTTCGTGCATAAGAGCATGCTGAATAAACGGTAATTCGGCTGTTTTGAGAACTCCATTCTACTGCCAGGTCTCTCCTCTTTTTCTGGAAATCCAGACTAGCTATCCAAACCCCGGACGCTCAAATCCTGGTTTCCACTCCTATGTTGGGTGGGACAATGAGGCAGCTATCTCCTGTTTCTCACATAGGGCTTGACCCACGTGAGCTTGGGGAATTGTCGCTGAACATCCTGAAAACAATTTAGGGATGTAATGAACTGATCCAAATAGTGGAAATCGTGCATGATACTGAATTCAAAAGAAGAAACATTGAAGCACTACAGTACCATTAAAAGGTTTGTAAATTGTTACAGCGCTCGGGGGTCGACTCCCCACATGGATGGGTTGACCCCGTCAAAAGAGTGTTGTAGCATCGCCACCCTTCGACTTGTGGCGTCCAGGAATTATTGCCACTGACTCAGCTCCCACTCCACCTCAGCAGTGGCAGGGCACAGTTCTTCAGCCTTGGCCCTGGCCCTTTCTATGCCAGCCTGAATGGCAGCAATCTTTCCAGAATCCTGCCTCATATGCTCTTCTGCCTCTGGCAGTTGGGCCTTCAACTTTGAGATCAGCTCAGACTGTGTATTAAGAGAGGCTGAGTGCGCATCCACATGGGTCTGTAGCTGTTGGACCTCACATTCAGCCTCCTGGAGCTTCTTGATGTTTTTTGCATTCCTTCGCTGCTAGCCCATGTTGAGCCCGCGATCATACTCCAAGATCTTCTCGGCCATGAGATCACGGGTGAGTTCATGAGGACGTTGGGAATCCACTCCTGCAGCGCATAGTTCGCGTAGCCACGAGCGAAGTTTGTCCATTTCGTTCAGCCATAGCACTTGGGGTGTCCTTGATGAAGCACATGATTAGATTCCATGATCAGCGGAGGAATATGCTGTTGTCTTCTTCGTCGGAGGCCGTCTCGTCCCAGTCTGCGTGATTGGCAGGATCGTACGCAGGGTACGACGTAGGAATTCCTCGACAGGATCTGTATCTGGCATTGAATCTGGCGCGACATCTGGCACCGGAGCAGGTGTGATGGGACTTGGGTCGGCCGATTGATCCTCTTCATCAGGCTCCACCTTAATAACATTGGGCATGACCCTACTGGTGGTCCCGCCAATGATAGTGTGTGCTGCAGCTCGGGGAGATGGGGGGACTATCTCCACCATCACCGACATGCCCCTAGGAGGGATTCCACTAGACATCCCGACCAGCCTTGCCGCAGCAGCCCATGTTTTTCGGAGAACTGTAAGATAGAGAGGGACATAAACATTAGTTGGCACGATCTACATATGACAACAATGAATCCAGTAGGGGAAACATACAGATATCGAAATCCTGGTGCTACTATTGAGTCGATCTTGACGGGTCCCTGAGGCGTGGCCCTCTATATACTATTGGAAGGTATGGAGATTTTGGAGGAGCCGCCTTAGGTGCCCTGGACCCACCTAATGCAGAACTGGATGCAGCCGTAGGCACTAGTTCTGATGGTTCTACATCATCACCTGTCAAGGGGCGAGAACGAGCCCTGCGTGCAAGTTCCTCCTTCATGGTTCAAATGTCGGTATGAAATCCATGATGGCCTGAGAACGGACTATGAGGAAAGAATCTTGGAATACTACCTCGAGAGCCTCTGTGAAACCATTAGAATCTGAGTCTTGATCTCTGACTTCGCCCACCTCGAACGGGCTCCCTCTGCAGGCCACATCATCTTGAAAGGAGTGATTTGATTCTTCCAGCAGGGGGAAGCGCTCCCTCATATCAAAGCCTGACAGCTGTGGTGGAACCGTCCGATCCAGCAGTACCCTCACTCAATATTTCATTGGGCGTGGAACACCACTGGAGTGAACGTAGTCCTCCAGCTCACCCAAGTATTGCTCCACCTCCACCGGAGACACCGTGAACCAAGCCCGGACTGGGCCTATACCCGGTCGAAACATCCCACGATGGTTCAGGAGTTCCCATATCTCAAGAATACTGGTGTGTTGCCGATTGATATCCCAAATGTCCGTGGCCTCCGGGATGATGGCGTCCTCTGGCATGTCGATATGACGCAGTTGCTTCCCTAGAGCCTAAATAGATATCCTACGGAATCACGTCAGTGGCCACCCCTCCAGATTCCCCTTCTCTTCTAGAATCACCGGATCCTTCGTTGCTACCACACCCTCAGTCGGTGCAGGTCTCGCCGCCACAACAGCCCTGCCACCGTGAGAGGCCTTTGCTGCCCTCCTACCTCGACCTCGGAATAGGGGAGGCCCTCCATCACCAACCTGAATGGTTGGATGCCTCAGAATCTCCCCCGGATAAGCGGCCTCCCAGCTGATGGAATACTCCCTCACCAATCCAAAGTGGCGGTGGATAGAGGCAATGCAATTCGCATCTTCCCGTCTTCCCGTGTGAACATGATCCATAGCTGCCTCATGACACACAGGTGATCCTCGTGACGCACCTCCTAGTAGACCTGCGGGGTCAGCCGCCGCAGGCACCAAAACTGCCTCGCAAACCGGTACGGGGTGCACGGTTCGTAGAATGGCTCACGATCCACTCGTGCAACCAAAACTCCGCCTTGAAAGGCCATGAGATAATCCTGGTGCTCTTCCATTCCCTGCCCGTCGTCAGTAAGTACCCCCGTCAACAATGGAAATGGGTGGAAGTTAAACCCATCTGCCCTCCACACCCGGTTCAGCACCAGCGGTACTGTTAGTTTGAATGGGAAGCTCCTTGATGCATTCATAATGGAGGGGCGAAAGTTTGATCCCGGCGGAGAGATAGGGTTTTGAAACTCATAAACCCCCCTGATGTGCACCTCAATCCACCCATACAGAAGGTGGAAGGACCCGCATATCCTTGGTGGATTCTTGCCCTCGCTAATATGTTGTAGCATCTTGTACAGCTTGGCGAGCATTGGAATCCCCAGATTGACCCACTACCCCATGGACAGCTTGGACGCCATGATAAACAAGCTGGGCCGCACACCCATGTTGGTATCCCTCACCGGTAGGATCCAACCGCAGATAAG
Organism: Viscum album; assembly: GCA_963277665.1. Lineage (NCBI taxonomy): Eukaryota > Viridiplantae > Streptophyta > Magnoliopsida > Santalales > Viscaceae > Viscum > Viscum album. Next base: position 1,569,742,962 of record OY728161.1, read on the forward strand.
GGCCGCCATGAATGATGTAAGCCTGACTATCGGCTGTTGTTCAGTGTTGACACTGAAACCCCAAGTCTTCCAATGGTTGTCCTCCAAGAGCCACCAATACGAGTGCTCATTGCCACATTGTTCCGCCTTCAGACAAGTTCGAGGCCTCTGAGGTAACTCTTGATTCTCTGGGATGTTCAGGAACCGCTCGAACTACTTATTAAAGTGGACATCCCTCACCGCCTCCTTGCCTATCCAGGGACCAGTGCCATCAGTGCTGACCCCAGTCACAGAATCTGCTCCATATCTTCCCACGTGCTCATGATGCGGAGGAACTCATCATACATGGCCCCCAAGATCGGGACCCCCGAAATCGGATGGACATCCCACAGACTGATGCCCAACTCCCCAAGGTGTAGGTGAAAAGTATTGGTTCTAGACAACTACCTACTCAGAAGCTCTGACAATAGCTGTTTCGGTTGGTAAATGTGGAACTGGGAGGACCATGCCGCCTCATACAAACCAAATCTTCTTAGCTAGGAACCAAAATCCTCTCCTGAGGCACCTACCCAGTAGGCCCATGCCAATTTTTTGGCGAAGTTTCCACCCTGGAGCAGGTCCCACTCATCGGACCACCCCTTCTTCAAATCCTACAAAGCCACCTTCAGCATTGTGTGGTATAGAGGAGGGGACGTCTCCAGTTGCAGTGGATTCCCATCAATATTTTTCACATGGTTATAGAGACCGTCGGTGGGGACGGGTGTGATGTCCTCCCACACATGACCATCGGCCACCCTGAACCACTGGTGCTGGCATGATGTGCTCCTGAACCAGTAAGTTGGTTCATCCCTACTCGTCTCAGGAATGAAGACATCATCCCTCAGTCCGAAGCCAGACAAGGGAAGATTTTTTACACTGCGGATAGTTCTTCTGACTCTCTGATAGCAGTTCTATCAAAGAATTATGGTCCTAGTGCCTTCAGACCATCTCCCCAAGGCCCAGACAGTTAGCCATCACATCCCTCCGGGCGGCGTCTGCAAGCACCCCCAACACAACTTCTTGATTGGAATTTTCGATTTCGGAACTCGGAAAAAATTTCAGGTCGGGTCGCAAAGGTTGCTCGGGAAGATCTCTCGCGGTTCTTGGGTGCATAACCAAAATGCGGAGCCTGGACTAGGCTCACAAGAAGAAGTTCGCTTGGCACAGTCGCGAAGTCAGAGACTCGTGGGTCACCGCGAAGCTCGATTCGCAGAGAGCAGATGCGGAGTACTCAGAGCTTCACGAAGTCGAGAGCGAAAAAGGAAAAAAGTCGCGAGAGGAAAAAATGGAGGTTAGCCCCCCTATTTATAGGTGGCGACCACGGAGCTTCGCGGTGCGTCCCGCTCGCGCAGAGCGTCGCGGCGCGTCCGGAATGCATGACCGCTATCATCCCCGCACGCCTCTTCTCTAGTCCGCATCATGAACCGCCAATAATTTTGGCGATTTACCTTCTGACTTAGACCCTTGGTCCCTCCGTGGCTCCAAGTCTGAGGGGGGGAATTTGTTGCAGCCAAATTATTGAACGCAAAGGGATGAAGGAAAAGAAGCATGCACGCTCCCTCACGAAGCCCCGACACGGAGCTCCCCCGAGCAACGCGGCCGTCGTGAAGCAAAGGAGGTGGTACCGCTCCGCGAACGCCCTGACATTCACAAGTCCACGGCGAAGCCCCTAAGGCGGTACAACTCAACGAATGCCCTGACATTCGCGATCCCGCCGTGAAGCCTCGGAGGCGGTACATCTCTGTGAACCCCGTTGACCTTTGCGACCCACCACGATGAAACCGCCTCCCCATAATGCCGCGTGAGCTCTGCTTCGCGGCGCCCCTTGCCTATAAATACTAGGATCCCCTTGAGTCCAGGATATGAAGAATCCAACCTTTCGGCTTCTCAACAACTGAATTGGGAAGCACCCTTCGCCCCGAGAATCATGATCTCTCCGATATATTTTTGCTTCGTGAGATGCCTTCGCCTTGTCTTGTTTTGAGCCCCTCTTCCAAGAGGGATGCCCTTCATGAAGCCTAATGGCATTTGTGAAGAAAGGGGATTCCCAAGGGAACCTAGGTAGCCGCGGAGCGTTTATGCTTCGCGAAACACTCATCTGGTACTAGTGATCCACATGCCAAGGAAAGGTCGTTGTGCTTCGCGAAGCACAATGCTTCACAGCACCTTGTTTTGCGAGGCACCTCTTCTTCGCGAGGAAGTTCTCCGCGAATACTAATCAAATTCGTGAAGCACCTCCCATTCACACCCCTTCCCCATGCTAAGGCCAAGGCACTCCACATCGCAAAGCACACCACTTTGCTTGGAAATTCCACTTCCTGTGTGACCCTCCAGGTTTGCACGATGTGATTTCAAAGTCCCATGGACAACACCACTCGTAACATTGCTTAGCCTAATGCTTCTTCTCATAGGCATGCTAATGGCTATTGCTTCTTCTCATAGACACGCTAACGTGGACCCCTTGATGGTTCGCTCTTCGACCCCTTTTGACCATGGCCTTGCTGATACCTTCCCTCTCCCAAGGGGAAGAGGGTACCGGTCATGTAAGTCCTAGGGGTGCGAAGTAAACCTACTTCATCCAATCTGCAGGACATTAAACGGCCAAGCACCTCATCCTCAACAAATGACATTAAACTATGATCTGAACCCGTTGCTCGCACTCAGGGTCCCCCCGGCTCGGACATTCATTACGCCCACTAGTCTCCACGGAGATGGGATCACCCCTCCATAGGGGATGATATCCTCCTTATTGAAGTGGGTTATGTCCACGAGAGAAGGGCCACCTCCTTGGTGTAACCCACCCACCTAGCCTCTCATTCGTAAGGTAGCACCCGTACACCTCCGTACTTCCCCACTGCCAAGGCCAGTGGAGGGCGCGGTAGGGAATGAGGAACCTTCCATCATTGGTCCCAAATCCCTGTCCCGTTGTGATTTTCACACTTCGGGCCTCCATCTTGGAGTAAGTCCCAGTACCATGGGCCGCCTAACACGTAAGCCCCTCTTCATTTCTCATGGGTGCACCCTTCGTGACATGATCGTCAGGTCTCTGCTGCCTCTTGTTTCTCACACCGAGAACGACTCACGTGGTCTTAGAGTAAGTACTGGCCTAGACTATTCCCTCATCCAGCAAGACGTTAAACTGTATGCCCTCGTACAACATGATGTTAAACTGTACATCCATGTCCAGCATGACATTAAACTGCACATCCCAAACTACAAGGACTTTGATCCATGTCAACTCATGGTACATAGGAATCCTCCAAGAGGTTCGAGCCCACCGCCCGTCATTTCTTTACGTCAGGTTCCACCCTTATCCAGCGTGACGTTAAACTACATTCCAGTCCGACGGCAAGCCGTTGTGACCTACCAGAACTATGAGGACATTGAACCATGTCATGGCATGGTACGTAGGAAGACTCCCTGAGGTTCAAGCCCATCTCCCCTCGGACCAAGGTCCTTTCTTCATGTCGGTTTTCCAACACCCACCATTTCCTCTTGAACTATGAGGACTTTCATCCATGTCAAGGCATGGTATGTATGAAGCCTCCCTGAGGTTCAAGCCCACCACCAGTGGACCCACGGGTTCACCTCCACGTCGGTTCACTGACGAAAACCTCCACCTGAACTACGAGGTCTTTAATCCATGTCAAGGAATGGTACATAGGAAGCCTTCATGAGGTTCAAGCCCATCACTCGGTCGTTCCGACCTCATTCACATCGGTTCACCCCCGTCCTGTATGACATTAAACTGTATTCCACATCCCATTTGAACTACGAGGACTTTGACCCGTGTCAAGGCATGGTATGTAGGAAGCGTCCCTGAGGTTCAGGCCCAATAATCATTGGCCCAGACAGTCTCCTTATCGGTGTGCCAAGCCCCCTCCCATTTTCTCCTAAACTACGAGTACATTGATCCATGTTAAGGCATGCTATGTATGAATACTTACTGAGGTTCAAGACCACCACCCATTGGTCATTCCGACTTCATTCAGGGTGGTCTACCAACACCTGGGAAGCCTAGTGTGTAAGCCCCACACCATCGGACCATGGTCCACATTCACATCGGTTCGCTGACGACACCCATCGGACCAAGGTCTACATCCACGTCGGTTCGCTGATGACGCCCATTAGAACAAGGTCCACATTCACCTCAGTTCACTGCCAACACCATCGGGCCATAGTCCACCTTCACGTCTGTTCACCGACACCGTTTCTAACTACACATACTTTTATTCCCAGCCACGGGGATACGAAAGAGGTCTCTTCATGGCTCAAGATCAACTTCACCATCTCCCTTGCAGTGGTTCCATTTCATCCCCCTCTACATCATTAATCCATCTATCATCCATCCTGATTCTCACCCGGGCCGCTGCATCCCGGTGAGATCGTGCCACTCCACTTCCCTCTACAGCATCCGAGAAGCCACCCACGGGCTAACCCTGATATCAGCATCCCTTCAAGGGGATTACTAAATTTTATCCACTCCAGATAGTGTTCTGATCAGGCCGATCCATCTCCACTGGACGTTAAACCTGTGAAATACCCTGTGTTAAACATAGGAAGCTGAGGAAAACCTCAGATACATGCATATGGCATATGATCCACACACTCGATGAGGGATGCCTCGGGATCCCAAGCCCTTGAGAATCCCTATAACAAGGGAAAAAAGATAGAAACACCAATTCCCCAGTGTTCAGACATGTTAATGATGCCTCGACATGACTACTACCCCGACTGAAGGTTGCTGCCCTGACTGGACCCTTGGGAATATCCTGACAGAAGCAGTGTAATTAACTAGTGTCTCGGGAAACATGGCACTAAGAAGAGTATCACGAACAACATATTAAATCTATGAGGGAGACCCGGACTAGGTGACGAGTTCCGAGGAGGAATCCACAGAAGGAAGAACTGACATCCCATCATCCCGGTTTTGATGAAGGAGTAGACATCCCTGAATAAGGAGTGGATGTCGCCCGCCTTTGGAAAGCGGGAATGCAGGGCAACACCAGAAAGTCGCACCTGTCACGCCCAGGCGGACGGACGCACGCGCCCCAGTGAAAGCATCATAAACATTCTCATTAATATATTTCTTCATATTCATGTACATGAAATGGTTGCTCAGAAATAAATTCTTATTACTCCTCAACTATCTCTCAGACAAAGAGTTTATTAGGACCCTTTATCACATTTTCCTACACATTTCCCTCCTTTCCAAATATCTCATTAATAATCTATTATATAACTTAGACCTATTTAAATTATGGAAGTCTATCCACATACTGTAGATGGACTCTCATCTGGTGTGCCTTCTATTCTACCTCATTCTGATCCAGCTACCTCAGATAAGGAGCAAGAGACAACAAAGGCTAAATTAAAAGAACCAATGGACCATTTTTCTAATTCTCCAACCTTTTTTTGTCTTAGAACTTTTTTATTTGATGGGACTTGGATTATAATAACTCCTTGACAATCATTTTGAATGCATTTTATAATTATTATTCTATTATTTTCTATTTGTTTTCATAATTATTTTATTTACGTTTTTAATAATCCCAAAAGGGGGAGTATTTTATGGCATATTGTAAAACCTTATACTTCTCTTATTTTCCCTTCGATATCATCCTCACATACTATGAATGATTTGTTATGATTTATACTACCTTACATATCTTGTTTAAACCTTTGTAACACATTTGATTCCATGATTATGATCATACAAAATGGGGAGATTGTTGACCTCATTGGTTTAATGATCACAAAATCCCGATTATGATTTTATTAATGAGTTTCATGTTTCTCTATAATTATTTGGTACTATGATCTAAGTGAAATATTTTTCTAAGTATGAGGAACCATGGAGTGTGGCACCATAAACTCAATACACCATTGTCCATAACCTGCCACCAATATCAAAATCGTGCTAAGTAATAGATACTTCCATGATATCACACTGTCATATTATCATATTGTTGGACTAAAATATTGATAATGTCTGAGACACCATCAATCATCACACCATCAAGAAGTAATTCTCCCAGAACAAAAATATGGCTATGTATAAGATACTTCTAGATGAATCACCACAAATATAATACCACCAACATAGAATTTCTCTTAATTCTAAGACACCATTAGACTTAACACCGCTAGACCAGACACTACTAGTTGAGATACCACCCACTTAGTGGAAATCATGATAAGTCTACGATACCACCAATATCATACTTCTATAGCATGACATCGACAGTCTAAGATACAACCACTATTTTCCGTATATTAACTTTTTTAATCATATTATTATGATGGATATATTTATTGAAGTTAATTCTTATATAATATTTTAATGATTATCTCTCAAATGTCGAATGAGTGAATTGAAGAGAGTGTTAAGCTGTGAAGTTCAAGGAAGAACCTGATCTAGATATTCTACTTACTATAGATAATAAATATACAAAATTATCATTCTTGTAACATAAATAGAAACATGAGAAAAAGATGTAATAGAAAATGCATTGAAATGATAGAAAGCTGGGAGCTCATTGTTCTTAAACGTACATAGTGTTAATTTGTTAAAAAAATTGAATGGGAAGCCAAAATACACTCTCACATTTTCTACACACCCTTAGTCAATGAACTAAGGTCAGTGACACTCTGTTTTCTTGATTATTTTCTAAAGAACCTGACTCAAGCTTCATTGTTGAATCAAATCAAGTGTCACAAGATGCATTGCAACATACTAAGCACTTATAAACTATACTCTTATAGATTTCACTATTCTATTTATATTTATTACGTTTTGATTCGTATGTGATATACTCTATTTTATATACGTACACTATCTCCTATGCTAAACCAGAATATATATAATATCTTCTCAAACTCTTTCATATTTATTTCCATGAATGATAAGATTGGTAGAGGTCCAGGTGTGTCATGTTTAGTTTTTCTCCAATGAAAAACTATAGAAGTGGTTGTGTGTGATTTGGACACTGTAAACTATTTTAAAACCCAATTCAAGCAGTGGATCATTTTATATATTTTATATAAACTACTTAGTGGAAGGTGTTCAACAAGTGGAGAAGACTAAGTCTCTACATGAGATAGAACCTGTGGTTTTCATTCCTTCCATCATGTGCTTTAATTTAATTTTACTTTATTTTCTATTTAAAACATGAAATTGTTTTAACAGTAAACAAAATATATACTTGAATGTTTATATTAATATGGGTCATATAGTATTTTGATCATATAAACAGATTTTAAAGGATTGAATAATATTGCATATTATTATTCTGAGACCTAATCAATATTTAGAGAAATCTTTAGAAAGATTAATATCTATACCATAAAACTTATTTGGAATAATTGGGTTGAATTTAATTATTTAGGGGATTTCAAAATAAACTATTTTAGACAGAATATTTTATTTTGTACTCAATTCACCCCCTCTTGAGATACTCACTCCGACCATCACAATTCATTGTATTAATTTAGTGGAAACATCGGAAGGTCTGGTGTGTGTCACAAAAGCAACATGCTATAAAAAATAGATTAAATATAAAAGTAATAATCTACCTACCTTATGAATCTTGTATAACAACCCTATAATATTGGTTACTAAATAGATTAGGATCAGAAGAAAATGAAAAAATAGGTGAAAACATCAGAAATTGGTCGTAGGTGCATGCACTAAAGAACATCGCTGATATAAAGAAAAATAGGCAAAGGTGTATGAGGAATATATAAATCACTGATAGATACACAATGAGATAATCAACACTCAAATATGTGGACGAATGATTGAACCGCGTCAAAGTCTAGGTTGAAGGCTTAAGAGAGCTCTCAATTAAATAAGGTTCTTTATGCTGGAGGATAATGAGTAGTGAAAATTAGGTAATAATGATTTTAAGGGAAAAGGTTTTTTAACATTTAAAAACTATGTCGCACAGTTGGCCAAAATGTGTGCCCCACTCTGCCTCAAGACCACCCTCATGTGGTTCATGTGCATAGTTTGGGAAATTGTGCACAAACAATGAAATTAACTGCTGCAAAAAATTACAGATGCATTTCATGGTCATACAACCTATGTCGCACAATTAGGGAAAATTTTTGCATTCCTATTCTACCTTATAGACACCTTTCATGGTTAGTTGTAACCTTGTTACTTGATCTGAAAAGTTTATAATAAACCTATGGCCCACCTGTATTTAGAAAAAACCAATTTTATGGGCTCCAAACAAGCCCTAGACACCCCAGAAACTCTAATTACCTCATTATGAATTCAAAATAGGTCACAAACAAGTAATTAAGATGAAATTAAAAAGATATTTACGACAAGGAAAACATGAGATCCTACATTCTAATACATGTAATTTTCCTTATTTCTTGATATCTATTCTCAAATTAAAATGATGGAAATTGAAATTGTTACCATTTAGTTTTTCCATACATCGAATAGATATTGAGGCCATTCTGGATGATGATTTCATTTTTCTATAATACAAGTAAGATCAGATGAAAATAGATTTTTACATTCATTTAATCTGGACATCTATTAAAATCACTCCCACAAAAAAAGGATTGTGGGACACATTATATATTTTTTAATGATATAATATCCATAATTCATCATAAATCACACCAAGTATAACATAAATAAGACCTGGATATAATTGGTCATTAAATATTATCAATCATATCCTATATTTTTCTTGGGTAGTCCAGTAGAGAACTATTTATCCTAATCCATTGAATGGATTCAATCAAATATATTCCTATGGTATCCTAATGGTTAGGTTTTCCAAACCAAGTGTACCACAATGCTAACATCAAGAACAAAACACATAATGGTTATGACCACCTTGCCTAATTTATTTATTCCATAAGATAATACATTGGAATATAACAGTTTTATCCACCCATATTGAATGGTTCATGTATTTTTAAGTGTATATTTCAATGGAATATCAAACTTAGTATTTTTAGGTTTTTTAATATAACCATTTAATATCATTCTCTTCCCTTTATATATATATATGTATATAAATTTATTTAGATCAATAATCGCTATTTCAACCCCCAAATTAATATGTTCAAACCATATTACTGTGTAACTATTTACACAACCCACAAGTTTGTGTTACTCACCCAAAAAATAGATGAAAAACATATTCATACATATCCAAATGCATATCATGCATAATGTACATGAAATATTAATGTAAATTGTTAGAGTCATATGAAATTAAAAATATCCACATGAGTAAGCCTGGAGAAACAAATAGCCAACCCCTGACCATTTTTTAAAAATAGTAAATCTCTAATCTAGTGGGTATTCAGACCCCAAGTTTATATCCCATATGAGACTTTACCAATGTCAGAATTCAATTCATGATAACACTATAGCTTAATATATATAAATAATATTCAAAAACTACTTCAAAATCATATCATTATTAATAAATTATGATAAAGTTGGATGAAAAATAATCTTATGATATCAAATCTAGCATGTAATACATGTCTCTTTCTTCTAGAAGTAATTTATCACATAAATTAAGCATACACAATATTGAAAATTTATAAACAAGTTTTAATCACAAATATGATAATGTAATATAGAAAATAAGTAAATAATTTATTTGTTTTAAAAAAATGTGATAAAAAAATGAACTTTTCATATTATTTAGTCTTGAATAATATCATTTTATAATTCATAACACTTATCATATATAAAAATTTATAACTATAAAAAAAGAATAAACACTAAATTTAAATATTTTTCATTTTTTAAATCATAACCTAAGAATATGATAACTCTAAACATATTGAAAAGGTATAAGCCAACAAAACATTTTCTCATGAAGTAATATAAAGAAGGGAATCTCCCATCACATTGTCTAAAAAAATAATGTAATGTATTAGATTTATGATACTCTATTTTTTGGCTAATAATGGAGGATACATTATCATATATAATATACTACACCTTAAACCCAATATTTAATTTATAAGTATAATTTATATTTTTGACCAGGAACATGTCAAATTACTATGTAATCATAGTATAAGGGATAATATTAAGGATATTTTATCCCATAATGTAATTTCAAGATCTCATAACTTAGACAATGTTATCAAATAACATAGTGTCAAGATCTAGTGCAAGACATGTTATCATATAAGCATATCTTTTGAGTCTCTGTTGAGATTATGTTAACTATTAATATATTATCAAGTAGTATCTCCACATATTATGTTATTATATAACATAATTTCTAGAAACAATTATCTTGTGATGTTATATTAAACAATTTATTCACAAAACAGTAAAAGAAACAAGTTAATCTATTGAAAAAAACGATTTTACACCACTAATGGGTTTTAGGAGTTCATCTCATGAAATTGGAGGTTGAAAAGTCTTGTTTAATTCCCAATCTATATTCAATATTATAAAAATGATATAAAATGAAGAAAATAAAAATACCCCTTCTCCTTGTCGACTACTAATACTACTTCTATTTTTGATAATGATCACCTAGGAATGAAAAAATGGTTCTTTTCTATGAGGTGTAACCAAGGGGTTTTATGAATATCCCAAACCATTTGGACATAAACTCTAATTAGAATAAGAGATATTATATTATCTAGGTAATAAAGAAGTAAGGGAGAGAGATATTTCATAAATGGTACAGGTTCATCTATGAGGATCACAAGGAATGTCTTACATATGACCATTGGATTTGTATCCTATATATATATATATATATATTCTATAACGACACTCCCCGATCCATGAAAACAAATAATATATCTAATCAAATATTTCAAAAATATTTGTGTAATTCCTATAGTTACATTGCATGTAACTCTAAACCTTTATTCTCATATTCATTTCATTATATGAAATGGTAAATTAATGATAGATGACTATAGTAGATAGCTAAAGGTTAACACTTAACACTTGACACCCAAAAATAGTAATAAAATGATACATTAAGGGAAATGTATTCAAAATATATAAATCATATGCATATCATACTATATTTTCACAACATATGCTCAAGTCTCAGCTTAATATTATGCTTGATGATAATATATCCTTAATCCTAATGGAAACATATGATGTTCACCCAATTATATAATGTGATTAGAATTGGAAGTGACATGGAATCTTATTCCATAAATTATTATAACATTATATCATTGGATATGATATAATATCTTGAATCATATGTCAATAAGGATTTAGGGACTATCTCTTTTTAGAGTGACCCACAGTGTTATGCAGGTCCATGATTGAATCTGTAGTGTAAATTAATCATATCCTAAAAACATCCACAAAATTTGGATGAATAGAAAATTATATTTGTCGACTATACATGTTTTCATTGAGTTCACCATGATTTTCCATGAATTTTATATAAATGTGAGCTTTATAAATTAACCCCTAAATTTGGTTCACATTAGAAAATACTCTTATCCATTCATCACATTGGATATAGATTTCATGGGTCCATACCCTCCAACCACAATTAGGCAATAAATGTTCATCCTTACTATGCAGAAATCTAAAAAGATCAAATTTGTAACCCTAAAAGAATTCAGAACCAATATTATGATCAACATAATAAATTCAATTATTATTACTAGATTCAGAGTCTCTCACATAATCCTAAAATACAATGGAATTACTTTTTATGCCACTGATTTGAAGAAATTGTATCATGACTAGATCATTCAGTCCAACCATTCATAACACTATCATTCAATAACAAATGTACATATAGTTTCATTCAATAAAAATATATCTAATATCCTTTAAAAATGGTATATAACAACAAAAAGACATGTTCATATAATCACAATCATATTCTATGATCTCATCACACCACAATGTGTACTACCAAACATTCGATTCCATAGTCATGGGTATACATGATAAAAGTAGGATCCACCATTGGATTTTAGTCTCCCTTACTTTAAATATCCATTTTTGATCAACTATATTAAGATAAATATTCTTATATATGTCATGATGAGTTGGAATAACATGATAAGGTAATTTTATGAAAACTATATGGCCTATAAGTTCATAAGAACTGTATTGTATAAGCATTTAACCAGAAGGTATGCCTACACTCATTTAACAAAAGGGAATTTATATTGTCCTTGACAACTCCAATGATAGTTGGAATGAATCTCATGTAGTTAGAACACAAATTGTAAGGCCCTTATATTATTGGTAAGCTCTAATCTAATAGATCGAATTCCAAAATCAGAATTTATATAGAGCATATCATTCCTGCAAATAATAAAAGGTTTCTATATAAATACATATATAACTTTATGTTGGGTTCATGATGACTTGTATAATGACCTTAAAATATATAATAAATAGACTCCAATACATTACTTTAAACCGTATAGCACGTGGTCCTCATTGTAAGATCCTAAAATTCACAAAATAATGGTCCATCTCCCATGAACGTTAAATTTAATAGAGTGGGATATTTTTTATGTCCAAATTTATTATATAAGAGTGCAATATATTTAAGAGTATTAGAATATGGTTTAATCCATCCATAATCCTACACTGGGATATAAATTGCCTCTTTCTTGGAAATATGTGTGGATTGATTCGGGTTCATGTAGGTTACATTATAATACCTTGTTATCTTTTCTTAGGCATACCCATAGATTTATTTTACTCCAATTATCTAATCTATCTCAGTGTTCACGACTTTGCTAATTTAAATAGGGTGACCCTAAAAATCTTGAAACTACAACAAAATCAATTCATTTTCCCTACCCAATAGCTATATCTACGTATAAAAACTTTTCTAAGAACTACATGTGTATTGATTTTTGTAATTCTAGGATACAAAGTGATGTTTAGATCAATATTCCAAGACTTAGTGGAAAACTCCATCCCTTAAATTATTTATTTTACCCTATTACTAAGACCTTTAATAATTCATATTGAGTTTTTATCTTCATTATCTCACCAGGTAACCCATACGCTTTACCCCTTATTTATTGTACTTGAGATAGATTTGTGAAGTGAGTTCTTATAAAAACTATACGTGGATTGATTATTATAATCAAGTCATATATAGAAATGTCGAAAAAAAACTATATTGGAGAAAGTTATATATTTTTTCCTCTTCAATTCCAAATATCATCCTGGTGTGTAGGCCTATGTAAATTCACATTAGGTATTCTTTAATAGCCTAACACTAGTATGAAATCAGTTAATTTTGCCTTATGACGGATCCATATTGATATCGATACCTATTTTTAGGGTTAAATATGTCTTGATTCATATTATTATAGAATACATAGAGGTACCTATATTTCCTATCCCAAACCTAGCCTCAAATTTCATCACTATCAAGTTCCCTCTCAGTATATGGTATCATCATTCACAACATGACTTTCATGATTTGACTCTATATTAGGATAACATATTTTGTTTTGTGAACTATGTATATTTTGATTTAAGTTATTACATGATATACAATGACTTTTTAATCAACTTTCCGAGATATATCCAAAATTTTCATCCACATCTACTCTCTTATAATATCACATAACGAACTAATCTTAGTTAGTTTTAATCCGGAGTACTCCAATTTCCTTTCAAAAATTATCTTCCAATATATTATACGTTTTACATTGACTATTTGAATCAGAAAAAACCTTTCATGAATACTGTTAATGAGTACATTGGAATCCAAAATTACCCCTCTATTCAATAATGATATATATGTGGTATATCCGAGCCACCTATAACTAACCAAAGGAATGTATTCATCCCGGAAAGAAGGTTCCTTATCCCCATACAACCTAATTTTTTTAGTTAAACCCATCACTATAATGTGATAAATATTCATCCTAAACATGATTGTTTAATGGTATTGTAATTATCACATAATTTCAAAAATAGATTGTGGTTTTCCAAGATTAATGATTTTCATTTCACTATTTCAAAATTCAAACAACACATGTTATGATTTACACTACAATAATCACATGTTATAACATGTTAAAATGGTTATAGTTCTCATAATCCCCATCTTATATGGTCACACTTCTCCCAATGGTAAATAAATATGCCCTTAAAATAAGTAGAAAGTTCTATTTAGGTGTTTCCTATACTAGAATATGGTTCCCTCATTTTTATTTGGTCTATTTTACCCCAATTTCTAAAATAATACCTCACACCCCATTTTAGTAAAATTTTTATATCCTTAAACTTAATCATTGCTCTATAAAAAGATGTATAACCTCAAATATAAACCCCTTGTACTAAATACAGGTACATTAATCTTCTAAGTAAATGTATATGATAATCTCTAGGTTGAAGACCCAAAAAGGCGTCCTGGAAAAAAAATGGATTCTCATTTATTGGGTCCTTTCCTCTCACAAATTTGGTAAAATTAAGAGCATATATACTGTTAAAAGGTGGAAATTTTATCAATTTGAAAACCAAATAAGTGTAACTTGTGAAAGAGATGATTTCTGACGCACCATTTGTCCATATAAAATATCAATCCTTTCTTTCTAGGTTTACAATTCTAAACAAATCTAGATAATCCTTATGTTCCTAACCCTTATAGATTTAGATGATCCCTGAAATATGAAAAAATATGTAATTTAAAGGCATATAATCATTAAATGAGATTTAAAACAAGCATAAAAACACCCTTTATGATTTCATTTATGTAAATTCATTCAATCCTTCATATCCCAATAGACTAACCTTGGATTAAATGATGGTAAATAAACTATATATCCAACCTAACTATACATTTCAAACAAAAATTATCAATAGGAAATAAAAATTGAAATATATTATGTAACAATCCAACATCAACTTTTGGTGATGGTATATATGCTGTGTATCTTGAATTCGTATATCCTTTTAGGAGAATATTCCTTTGAGATGATTGATTGATTCTTTTTTTATAATTTCATACATGTATTTTGACATTAATATTTTTAGGATCCATATTCATTTAATGTTTATATGGATTTACTTCACATGGAATTAATTATTTTATATTTTATATAGAATCATTATTTGAAAGGTTATATAATCTGTTGGGAACTAAAAATTACACAAATGATTGAGAAAGACAGGAAGAGCATCCATAGTTTGGAGACACTCCATTACTGTAACAGAAAAATGGATAGGAGAATATATAGTAAATAATAATACTATTATGAGGAATCCATGATGAAACCCCAAGATTAATCATTAATTTATTTGAATCAGTAATAAAATTATAGTTTTTAAACAACCTTGTGGATTCAACCTCTTTATCAATACATAATACATCTTCCCTTATAACAATATCCATTCTCACTTTCTAGGACTCCTCAAAAAGTTTCCAATACTCATTAATTTCATCCTTAGTGGAGTTTAGTTCATGATAAATATTCTCTAATAGATTTCTTACTTCCACAATGTGGTGGTCAACATAGTTATCAGTGCAGTATAGAGGGAGTCTCCTTAGAACACTGCAGTCCTTAGTTTCAAGGATTGACATATAGAATTCACCACCAAAAGATCTAATTAAAGTACATTAAGCTGATCTTATTCATTATGAAACTATTTAAACCAACATAGATTTCATGGTAATCAAATTCTCTATAATATAACGTCCTAAACATGTGTTAAATATGGTGAAACTGACCCCCATGCTCATTGAGAGGAGTTTTAGTGATCATGCTATAAATGATATACAAAACCCACTACCACAATATATATTTTAATGTCAAATAAATTGGATCTGGATCATTTAATTTCATAGGGATAATGAGATAATATTATAATATATCACTTAGAGAGAGTCTCAATTTAACACTCCCTATGCAGGTGGGAACCTAGGTAGTCATTACCCCTATACTTCTAGTGATAGTGATATTAGAGCAGTGTATTATTGAAATTTGATTACATATAGTGGGGATATCATAGTATGCAATAAAATTATATGTGATTTGATAAATATGTAAGTTAAGAAACAATATCATCAATAAAAACCTTCACTTATTGGAACACTAGTTGTTCTGGAAACTATTGTTGCATTTTTTTAGTATGAGTATTGGGTCTGTTTAAAGTAATTCTAATACAAAACCTTTGATATCCACATAAGCCCTTGAATCATGGAACCCTCTGATGGAATTATTGAACCAGATCCCAATTATTTCTCTTATGTATTTTGTTCAATGTCAAGTAAGGCTTCCAAGATAAAATATGGTATACATTGGATAATTTGACAATCATAAGGTGTAGATGAAAACCATTAGGGACCAGGGGACAAACTCTATAATCTTGTTCTTTATACAATGACATATAACTTTAGATATTTGATAGGAACGTCAATGCCTACCAAGATGTCATCTCTTGGGAATAGTTGGGTTGTAATATTAATTGAGACATTTATATCAAGGACAGATTATGACCATTCTTTAACATCAATTATAGTAGTGATGATTGATGGATCCTCTTGAAGAACATGAAATGCAATCTCTTGAATAGTCGGTGGCACCAATACAAAATGGCTTACCCCAGTATATGAAAAATGTAAAAATCTAGAAAAATATGTAATATAGTAGGATATGTATGTCTAAGACTCACTTTTCCTTATCATGTTCAATAATATTTTTGTCATCTGTTGGGAATATTTGGGTTCTAATATTAGTTGAGACATTTAAGTCAAGGACTGATTATGACTATTCTTGGATATCAATTATAGTTGTTATGATTGATGGATCCTCTTGGAGAACATGAAATGCCATCTCCTAAATAAATTGTGGACCCAATCCTGAAATTCATAACCTAGTATATGAATAATGTAAAAATCTAGAAATATGAGTTAAAGTAGTAGGTTCTGTAAGTCTAAGACTCACATTTCATTATCATGTTCAATAGAATTTCTATCTTCATCAACTACATGTGCAGTCACTGTTGGTAGGACTAGAAATACTTTCCAAGTGTCAGAATTCATGGACCTTTGTTACGCTAAAGGAGTATGAGAGTGGATCCCCTTGAAACATTCAGTAACGTTAGTGGTGGACCTAATTAGTGTTACCCATGGAATAAACTATGGGATCCTCACATGTATTAACCCATATTCTTAAGATCTGAACCTTTAGAATATTTTTAATAGTATATTGAGATGTAGTCGTGAAGTTTTAGATGTTTTAGAGACTCAACAATTATATATTTATAAAATATATTATTTTTAGTTTTTGGATGTGTATTCATGGGAATAAAGATTTTATTTCAAATCAAAGCATCGTATAGAAAATAAGATCCCTCTATTGAGTCCAGAATGAGGGTTTTACCCAACGAGAACTATAATTTTTTTTATATCATCATTTATAGGGACCAAACTAGACAATGACTATTTTAAAAATATACTGAAAACCCTAGGGATTATCTTTTTTAATTATCCATTAATATAATTCTAGGATTAGTTTCTATAAACATTATGATTATATTGGGATACTAGGAAAAATAATAAATGTGATTTATATGGATATAGATATTTTATAGATCCATAGATTTTTTATACCAAATAATTGTATTCTTAAATAAAATTCATTATTTTAATAATCAATAACACTTTATGAGGATGTGAACTTTTTCTATTATTAATCCAATGTTAGGATGGTATTTTTGATAATTGTTGCTATATAATTGATGAATTTTCTTTTGAATATATGAATTGAAACCCCACTCTTAAAATCCTAACCCTAAATTCACATGCCATGTATTTTTAGGGTATAAAATTTGATCCTAATCATTGTTCAATAATTTCAAAAAGAATGGTGTTAGATCATTAAATAACAAGGATGGGATTATATTATGCACTTAAACGCTCATATCATGCACCTCCTTTGGTGAAATTCTAAGCCACATTCCATTGCTAGTGGGACATCTTATCTCTCTCTCTACCCCTCTGTCTTCTAAAATGAATGAATGTGAACTCTTAACTCCAGTGTTATGATATTATTGTAGTGTGGGGGTGGAAATAGTGTATTAAGATGAAGGGGATGGTTGTATAGAAAATAAGGCAAGAGGATACAGTGGAGAGGAGAGTCAAACAAGGCTCAAACGTAGCATGAGGGGATGGTGGTGAGGCAGATCAGGTGCAGGATAACCTTTGATACACTAATACATAAAAAATTATGTTTTATTTATTATTTGATTTACCGATTGAGGTTTTTGGTGATGGATTTGAAAAAAAACCATTTTAATAGATATAATACGTCACAACATTAGTGAAATGTTTGTTGAATGATGCGACTAATTGTCTGACGGTGCCATAGGTTGGGATAATGAGTTTTTTCAAAATTTTAGTATGGTTTTTAATATAATAAAAGGCCCATGGGTAAGCATGTGACATTTATTTTGGGATATATTTTCACCGACATAGTTGGCACAAGGTTTTTCAGACTGTGAGGCTAAACTATGCTACCTTCGTTTCTAATTTAAAATTTTGGAATTTTCAATGTTAATGTATCAATTTTAACACCTATTTCCCTCTTTTATTCCCTCAATCTGGAACATCCCTCATGTTTTAGGTTTATAACGTTATCCCATCCATTATTTTGGATTCTACTTTAATTCAAGCTTGTTTGGATTGAGGTAAGCCCATTTTGGATTAGTTTCTTCCTACTCCCCCCTCTTCATGATTTTTCATCAATTTTCATAAAGATGTGTAACCCTAAATTGGGTGTTAGCAAAATATAGGGTATTTAAAGGGGTATTTGATTTTTTTTATGTATTATGTTTTTGAGGCATTCTACTACCTATTTTGTAAAATGTACTAGATTCAGATCACCAATAAGTAACAAAACCCTATCAGTCGCATGTCCTCTAGCACCCATCCCAGTATTCCAGAGGCTACTGACCAGTAGTAAGAGTCTATGATGGTGCCATGGTGAGATTATAACCTCATGATTTGAGACACAAAGTGGTGATAATAAATGAATAAACAGTGGAATCATAAAAATGAAAATAGATTTGCCTTTGTAAATCATCCAAATAAAAGTAATAATAAATTGAAACACATCTTCATATACAAAATGATGAGTATGTCATAGATCAATATAAAATGTATGGATTACATGGAAGAATGGAAACATACAATAAATTGATAAATAAAGTAATAAAATACAAAAAATAATATATCCCAAATAAAATCATGACCGAATGATTAATATTATGCTCCAATGCTCCCATCATATAGGACAATTAGAAATCCATCACAAGGCACTAGCCCATGTCCCTACCTATATCTATGAAGTCCGTCTATGTACTGATAAGTATCCTAGATAGGGTGTGAAATATAATGAGTAGGCCACCACCAATGGTGTCTATAAAAATCCATCATGTGTATAAAAACTATTATCATGTGCATGTATAAAAGGTAATGATGTATAATGAAAGAAAAATATAGATAAATCCATGCATAAGGGATATAACGATGAGTAGGAAATAAATGATAAGTACCAATACATAAAAGTATCATTTGAAAATAAATCCTATATTAGGCATATGCATCATACATATAAAGTGTCATACCTATACGGGCAAGGTCCTAAAACACAAGACTAGGGTGACCTCTTTGAGACCAAATAACACTTCCAAGGGAACTCAAAATAGAGTAGACCTACATGATCTATGAACCCAGGGACCATGGAAATGGCATCATAATATTTTAATATATATCTGTATACGATGGTACATGGTGACATACCTCAACCCCCCACATTGGTTCTGTACAGCAGTCCCAGTCTGTGCAATACCGTAATAATGATTGATGTAATACTATTAATCAACATCAGTGCCATACTATAATGTCCAAAATAAAACAAATAATATAAAATAAATGGATATTCTAGTGTCTAGGGTTAGGTTTAATAATACATTTCATTACAATATCCTTACTTAATCCATTTAGCAAGACATTTAATATATTTAAGGCTCCCAGAAATAGGTGGCAAGTTCACACACTCGATAGGGTGGTTTATAGCTTAGGGTGATGGAAAAACCCACCTCCGAGTTGGTTCATGTTGAGGTTGGAAACCTACAACCATGTCAAGGTGCTATGGGGGAATCACATTTATGGTTTAGACAACTAATTTAGGATCAACTTCTAGAAATTTTAGCATGCGACACAATGGTGATAATTTAATAATAAAAAAACATAGCAAAAAGGTATATACAACCTAACTTATGTCTGTAGAGGATCACTATTCTAGTATTGACTTCCCATTTAATATAAGAATAACAGAAAAAGGAGAAATAGAAAAACGTCTTATAAATGGTATAAGATCTTACATCGAGATCACGCAAAGGATGTTGAGAGAAACCAGGAAAGGAAGGTAAAGGATCAAAGCTACTACCGATAGTGATACCACATGATGGATGAAACTTGATTACGATGTCATATAGAGAATAACAAGAAAAAACTAAGAGAGTTGGAGAAGAATCTTTCCATTTGGTTTCTTATAGTGAATAATGAGGAATAAAAGAAGTGTTTTAATTTTAAAAGGATAGAAGGAAAATGGATTTTTCACCCAACATTAAAGGGTCATATGGTTTGGCTACATGGTTAACCAACCCATGTTCTAACCATGCTATAATTAATATAAAATGGGATCCATACCTTTCATGGATATCCAAAATGGTTTGTAAGAACTGTTCATTATCCATGCGAGATCACTTCCCTAGTGGAACCAAGGGTGCAATTTCGGTTCATAGTTTTCCATACCATGCATAGCTCATGTGGGTGCCCTTTGGAATATGTCTATATTTTTTGATAGGGCCATGTATGTAATGACCCAAAGTTTCTTTAATGGAAATACCTCATGATCTATTTAAATGCCTCTTTATGTTTATATAATGTGTCAACTTCATTGGTTTTATGTTAATAATTTTGACCGTTGCTAATATAGTCGTTGAACAGTGATCACATGATTAGTATAAATATAGGACTTTAACAAATCCAATTTACTCAGACAAAAGAAGCGATGGCCTCGTCTAGTAGAATTTCTTCATAAGAAGTCCATTTGTCGGAGCTCAGAAAAGAGGTGGCATCCTTGGGCTTCGCTCTTGACCAAGCCTAAGTTGAGCTTCATCATGTCAAGCTCTAACGTGACCGTCTACGGGAAAAGTGGAAGTTGATTGAAATTACCACTCGAGTGATGTTATCTGAGCCACCCCAAGAGTCTTTCACCATCACACACCTTACCCTTAGGTCTTATGCGGATATTTTAAGGGGTTATGTAACAAATAAGTAGTTCTATGTTCATGTACATTATTTTTGTATATAATAATTAATATAATTTATAGTCATTTTTATACATTTTAAATAGTTTTTAATGTACAAATAGTGATTTTAGTTATTATTTAATTAATAATTCTATTTTATTAAATTAAAGTATTTTTGAATTAAATAATATTTTAATAAAATAACAATATTATTATTAAATTATGTTTTATTAAATATAAATGATCTTATAATTTTATGAATGCAATTATAATTTTTATTAAGGATTGAATGCCATTTCTGTCAAAACCCGTGAATTTTCGATAAATATCGTTTTTTATTTTAAAAGTAAAAAATAACATATTTAGAAAATTATTTAGATAAAATAAATTTTATTTCTGGAATCAGGACGTCGAAATTTTCAAACGGTGAATTTTTCATAATTTTCTGATATAGTCAAATTTTTGGGTAAAAATTAAATACCGTTTAAATATATAATGTGTTTTATGACATCATAATGAACCAATAGTGATGTAGTAAAATAATATAATCTTTATGTTCGGCCAATATATGTTTTAACATTAAAATAATGTAATTTTGGGTTTGTTTGACTTACTTTTAAAAGCAATAATGGACCCCTCAAGACTTATTCAACACCTTGCCTTTTTAAATTAATTTCTATGGGAGTGTGACTCACCTACACATAAGAAACCCTAATATTTTAAGAATTTTGGACTTTTTCCTTATAAAATATTTTTTTCCACTTCCTTTTTCCAAAAGCCATGGGAAAAACCCATGGGATGGTTTGTGGTTTGGATTAATTTAATGTAAGGGGAACCAATTCTAAATAATAAAGAATTCCCTCACCTTTCCTATATAAACCCACCCAAGCTCCCACTTACTCCTCACTCAAAGCCTTTCGAGTTCGTCCAACCTCTGCCCAACTCTCTATAGAATCCTACCAAGGTTCCCCAAGCTCCCAAGAAGCCTCTCACAAGCCTCTCTCTAGCCTTTGGAAGCACACTTCGAAGTAAGGGTTTTTCTTCCTTTCTCATTTTTGTCAATTTTCATTATGTTGTATTGACCTTTTAATTTCAATTATGAATGTTGGAGTATGGTTTTTCAACTCCCCCATACTTCACACTTATTGTTTGAATTATGGAAGACCCCATTCTCTCTCATTAAATTCCTCCCATGTACCCCCATTACTATGCCGAAATTCTGAAAGGAACCTCTCTCTCTTCTTTTACATTCAAGAAATAATTTTGTATCATGAATCTAAATTCCATTAAAATTGTTGGGAAATGTATTTATATGACCTCCTTACTTTCCATTACATGTAAATAAGATGAGGAACCCCTTTATCTCTCATCAACCATTTTTATGAATTCTTATGTCACGCTGTTAAGCTGTCGAAATCGCACTGATTTTCTAAGCCAATGCCATTATGTAGTGGATTCCATGCCCGTTTCTCCATCAAGGGTATTCACCTTTATACACATTTACTTATTTATAACAAAGTTTCATGTATGAATTCCACATTCCTTTATCGTGGAATAAATGATTATGTTTTATGAATCCATGTTTTATTATCCATGTGGCACACTTATGCATGAAATGAAATGTTTAAGAAGGGTGCGCCCTTATAGCACTCCAATGCATTGGGTAAAGTATAATATCATGATACGTCATGTTCAATGATTATTGTCTCATGCTAATTTATGTACAATGAGGGTTTACTCGTGCTTTATGTGCAATAAAGATTTACTCATGCTCCATGTGCAATGAGTCTTGGCTCATGCTAATTCCATGTTAAGTGTTGTTGCCACATTTCCATGTTATGATTATCATGATTTATAATGCCTTTATGTTAATGTTTTTATTATGCTCTATAGATATTCCTGTTTTCTAACATTTATTGTACTCTTCATGTTATTCCATGTGTACTCCCTTACTGGGCTTTATAGCTCACCCTTTTTTATGCATGTCCTCAGGTTATCCCATGAAATGCTAAGTACGAAGGAATGTAGTGGTCATGTAATGGATATTTTCAATAAATATGTTGTATTTCATGTTTTAAGTTTTTATGTAATGATCCTAAACCCCAAAGAAACTAAACCTCTTGATCTTCTTTGTTGTATCTAGTGAAGTTTTTTGTAATAAATCATGTTTAAGTTGTAATACAAAGTAGGGTTGTCATAGTTGGTATCAGAGGATAGGATTAGTTATTCATGGGATTAGGATTAGAAAACCCTAGTAAAGCGTTAGAGAAAAGACAAAATATAATAAAAACATCCCTATGTTTTGGTAAGTACTGAGTATGTGGTTTATCAAACAAATACATACCTGTCTGGATACGAGAAGGTAGAGGTGGCTCTGGCACAGATATATCCTAGGGGTAAAACCCGAAAACACCACTTTGAGATAGACTCGAACGAGAACTGCTGCACGTCAATGGGACATTCTGCACTCTTGGTTACGACACTCCCTAGGGATATGTTTTTATAAATTCAAAGGCTTAGTATGAACCCTTATTAAGGGAATTAAAAAAATTCACCTGTGAATATATGTAAGAATGTAGATCATGAAATGCCTTGATTGAAGCCTATAGACTCTTGATTAAGGATGTAAATGTTTATTTATAAGTCATCAACTTTTGTCTTTGGATTACCCTTTATGTGTTACCCCTAACTTTCCTTTTATTCCAGCCAATGGCCGGTAATAGGAGGACTCGGGCTAACAACCGTTGTGAAGATCAGTGTGATGACTATACAAATGAGATGACAAATCCAATGGGAGCGGGAATCACAAAATTTTTCATGCTTCTCCCTCAGCTAACTCAAGTTTTGAATAGAAACATAGGTCAAGAGGAACGTTCAACCCCCCTAAGAAATAACAAGTCACTATAGAGAGCTTTATGAGACAAAGCCCTCCTACTTTTAGTGGATCATCTGATCCCATGATCGCTGAAAAATTGATCAACTCCATTGAAAAGATCTTCCCCATCCTTCAATGTTCTGAACAAGTGATGGTTCTCCTAGAGGCTTATTGTATGGAGGGTGAATCTGATCAATGGTGGACGTTGATTAAAAATTAGAAGCCTGAGGAGGAGATCGAGGCGTTGGAATTGAAGGATTTCCAGAAGATGTATTTCGATAAATATTTTTCGTGCACCCTCCGGCTTATGATGGAAAGGGACTTCCTTTCCATCCAACAAAAAGATGAATAATATGTTGGAGCGTACGAGGAAAACTTCACAAGGCTTTCACAATACGCTTCCGACTTTGTCGTTACCCCCGAATGCAAGGTTGACCGCTTCTTTAGTGGGCTGAAGCCTAGCTTGCGGAAAGCATTAGTGATCCGTGGCTTCGACAGCTATGAGGAAATTTTCTGATGTGTCGTCAAGGTTGAAATTGAGATTGGGGAATCACATGGGTATCATGGGGACAATAATTGTATGGTTGACTTCAATGCTAGTGGTTCAATGGATAAATCCAACGGTGCTAAGAATATCCAGCACCCCACTTGTCAAAAGTGCGGAAATAAGCACCATGGAAATTGCCTTAAGGGGATGAGAAAATGCATCAGGTGTGGAAGAGAAAGGCACCTAGCTGTTAATTGCTGGAAAGAAAGACCCACGACTGTGATAGAGGATAATAATGCTCCGTTCGAACCGCAACACGTTGTTCAATGCTACAAATGCAAAGAACTGGGTCATTTTGAAAATCAGTGCCCTAATCCAAGGGTTTTCGGAGGCAACCAATAACCTCCAAGGCAGCAAGAAAGAGATTTTTCCATCACTTCTGCTGAAGTGAACCCCGACAACGAAGTGGTGACAGGTACGCTAGTTATTCATTCAAGAATAGAGAACGTACTTTTTGATTCAGGTTCTACCAATTCTTTTATATCTTGAATGTTTAGTAGAACAATCCGAGCACCACCACAAATCTTGGAAGTGAAGATGTCGGTGAGTATGGAAAATGGGGCAGTCATTGCATACCATGAATATAATTCCTACCCTGTTATAATATGTGGATTGAATTTCTCGGAGAACCTCGTCATACTTTCTCTGGTGAAATTTGATGCAATTCTTGGCATGTATTGGATTTCCATATATAGATCCAACATAAATTATTGGGAGAGGGAAATCACACTCCATATAGACAATCGACCCCCGATTCTTTACATATGTCAGGAGAAGATGAATCTCCATTAGCTCCATCATCTAAAGCATGGATATTACTGCCCTATGAGCATGTGTATTTGGCTCAGATGATTGAGTCCCCAGAAGAAACCATCCTGGACGAAATGCCTATTGTGAGGGAATTCATGGAAGTGTTTCCCAAGGAACTGTCTGGTCTTCCTCCTAGAAGAGATGTTGATTCATCAATTGAACTTATACCCGGGGCTTTACCAATATCCAAGACTCCATATAGAATGGATGTTGTAGAGCATGAAGAGTGGAAGAAACAACTATATGAGAATCTGGATAAAGGGTTTATACGCCCAAGTGCATCACCATGGGGTGCACCAGTCCTCTTCGTCAAGATGAATGATGGGTCAATGCGGCTTTACATCGATTATCGTGAACTTAACAAAATCATGTTAAAAAACAAATATCCTCTCCCAAGAATTGATGACTTGTTAGATCCGTTGCATGGAGCACAATACTTATCCAAGGTGGACTTGCAGTCGAGATATTATCAAGTAAGGGTGAAGAAGGATGATATCCCCAAAACTGCTTTTTGCACAAGATACAGGCACTATGAATTCATAGTAATGCCTTTCAGACTCACCAATACTCCAGCAATCTTCATGGACTTAATGAATAGAGTAATTAGAGATTACCTCGACAAATTTGTGTTAGTCTTTATAGATGATATTCTAATATACTCCAAAACCAAGGAGGATCATGAGGCGCATTTAAGAACTGTACTATAGACTTTACGCTAGGAGAAGCTCTATGCAATGTACAACAAGTGTGAGTTTTGGTTGAAGGAGGTCTCATTCTTGGGCCATATCATCACAAGCAATGGGATATCTGTGGACACCTCCAAAACAGATGCAATTGAGGGATGACCGAGGCCAACATCGATATTGGATATCAATAGCTTCTTGGGGTTAGCTAGATATTATCGACCTTTTGTGAAAAATTTCTCACGATTTTCCAACCCTCTTACCAAGATAACATGAAAGGGAGTAAAGTTTTCATGGAGTGATGAATGCGAAGAAAGCTTCAAGGAGTTGACAAAGAGGCTTATCACTACGCCTGTGCTCACTTTACCCACAAGTGGGGCACTTTTTGTGGTATTCAGTGATGCTTCAAAGAAGGGCTTAGGCTGTGTGCTGATGCAGAATGATAATGTGATATCCTATGCCTCAAGGCAGTTGAAAATCCAAGAGAGAAACAATCCAATGCATGATCTAGAGTTTGCGGCTGTGATGTTTGCCATGAAAATTGGGCAGCATTATCTCTATGGAGAGAAATGTGAGATATATACTGACCACAAGAGTCTTAAATATATATTTAGACATAAAGAGCTTAATATGCGCCAGAGAAGATCGATAGATCTCATCAAGGATTATGACTGTTCAATACATTACCACCATGGGAAAGCGAACAAGGTGCCAGAAGCCCTAAGTAGAAAGGACCCAGCGATTCTATCAATGATGATAATTGAGAATGATCCAATCTTCTTAGACTTGATGAAGATGGACATGGGAATCATAGATAAGGGAACATCATCAATACTTTCATAAATTATTTCTCAACCATCTCTTTTGGAAAGGTTAAAGGATGCTCAAAAGGATGATGTGGGAATTCAAGAAAAAGTGGAAGCTATAGAAAAAGGGAAATCCTCAGAGTTTAATGATAATGATGAAGGAATTGTGCGGTTTGGGAAAAGACTATGTGTTCCATCAAATCCGGAGCTGAAGAAGGAACTTTTGGATGATGAACATAGTTCAAATTTCTCTATTCACCCAGGGAGCACAATGATGTATCGAGATCTCCAAGAAAACTTTTGGTGGGATAATATGAAGAAGGAGATCGCCGAATATACATCAAAGTGCCTGGTTTTTCAGCATGTGAAGGTAGAGAGGCAGAAGTCTAAGGGGATGATGCAACCATTGCCCATACTAGAATAGAAATGGGAGAACATCATCATGGACTTTGTCCCCAGACATCCAAGGACATCCCAAGGTAAAAATTCAATCTGGGTTGTTGTGGATCATCTTATAAAGACTACACACTTCATTGCTATTCGGGAGGATTTCTCATTGGATCAACTGGAACAGATATATATCAAGGAAGTGGTAGGTTGCATGGAGTACCACTATCTATTGTGTATGACCGAGATCCAAGATTCACCTCTATGTTGTGGAAGAGTCTTCAACATGCTCTGAATACTGAACTGAACTTCAGTACGACCTATCATCCTCAAACCGATGGCCAATCCAAGAGGACTATCCAAACATTTGAGGACATGTTGAGAGCATGCTCAATGGGCTTTAAAAGAGGATGGGATAAACATCTTCCTCTGGTTGAGTTCTCTTATAAAAATAGTTTCCACTCAAGAATCCAAATGGCACCATATGAAGCCCTGTATGGGAAAAGGTGCAGAACACCAGCATGTTGGGATGAGGTCGGTGAACGTAAGCTGCTAGGACCAGAAATGGTCGAGGAAATGGTGGAGAAGGTGAAAAATATTCATTAGCATATCAAGGTAGCCCAAAGTCGACAAAAGAGTTATGCAGATAATCGTCAACGAGACCTTGATTTTAAAGATGGATACTTGGTTTTTCTATGCATATCTCCGTGGAATAAGGTCATGAGGTTTGGAAAGAAAGGGAAGTTAATTCCAAGGTACATTGGCCCCTTCAAGATTCTTAATCATGTCGGGACTGTGGCCTAGAGACTAGCACTTACACCTACGATGTCCAAAGAACATGATGTATTTCATGTATCCCTATTAAGGAAGTACACACCGGTCCCTTCCCATGTAATCTCTTCTGAGAGGGTACAATTGGAAGATGATCTTTCTTATGAGTACCAACCAGTGAAGATCTTAGATCGTAGAGAAAAAGATCTATGGAATAAGACAATTCCCCTCGTCAAGGTGTTGTGGAGAAACCACAAGTTTGAAGAAGCGACTTGGGAATCGGAGGATATGATGAATCTGAGTTACCCACATATGTTTTAGTGTGGGAAAAGAAAAATTTCTAGGGCGAAATTTCTTAAGGGGGGAATATTGTAACGACCCAAAGTTTCATTAATGGAAATCCCACTTGATCTAATTAAATGTCTCTTTATGTTTATATAATGTGTCAACATCATTGGTTTTATGTTAAGAATTTTGACCGTTGCTAATATAGTCGTTGAACAGTGATCACATGATTAGTATAAATATAGGTCTTTAACAAATCCAATTTACACAGACAAAAGAAGTGATGACCTCCTCCAGTAGAATTGCTCCATACGAAGCCCATTTGTTAGAGCTCAGAAAAGTTGTGGCATCCTTGGGCTTCGCTCTTGACCAAGCCCAATCTGAGCATCATCATGTCAAGCTCGAATGTCACCGTCTACGGGAAAAGTGGAAGTTGATTGAAATTACCACCCGAGCGATGTCATCTAAGCCACCCCAAGAGTCTATCACCATCGCACACCTTACCCTTAGGTCGTATGCGGCTGTTTCAAAGGGTTATATAACAAATAAGTATTACTATGTTCATGTACATTATTTTTTTATATAATAATGAATATAATTTCTAGTCAATTTTGATACATTGTAAATAGTTTTTAAAGTACAAATAGTGTTTGTAGTTATTATATAATTAAGAATTATATTTTATTAAATTAAGGGATTTTTGAATTAAATAATATCCTAATAAACTATTATTATTATTATTAAATTAATTTTTATTAAATATAAGTGATCTTATAATTTTATGAATTCAATTATGAGTTTTATTAAGGTTTGAAAGGTATTTCTGTCAAAACCCATGAATTTTCGATAAATGTTAGTTTTTATTTTAAAAGATAAAATTAACATATTTAGAAAATTATTTAGACAAACTAAATGTTATTTCAGAAATCAGAATGTCTATATTTTCCAACAGTGAATTTTTCATAATTTTTTGAGACAGTCAATTTTTTGGGTAAAAATTAAATACCGTATAAATATATAATGTGTTTTATGACATCATAATGACCCAATAGTGATGTAATAAAATACTATAATCTTTATGTTCGACCAATATATGTTCAAAAATTAAAATAATGTGATTTGGGGTTTGTTTGACTTACTTTTCAAAGCATTAATGGACCCCTCAAGAAATATTCAACACCTTGACTTTTTAAATTAATATACATGTCGGTGTGACTCACCTCCACATAAGAAACCCAAATATTTTAAGACTTTCGGACTTTGGACTTATAAAATATTGTTTTCCTCTTCCCTTTTCTAATAACCATGGGAAAAAACCATGGGATGGTTTGTGGTTTGGATTAATTTAATGTAAGGGGACCCAAACCTAAATAATTAAGAATTCACTCACCTTTCTTATATAAACCCACCCAAACTCCCACTTCCTCCTCACTCAAACCCTTTGGAGTTCGTCCAACCTCTGCCCAACTCTCTCTAGAATCCTCCCAAGGTTCCCCAAGATCCCAAGAAGCATCTCAGAATCCTTTCTCTAGCATTTGGAAGCACACATCCAAGTAAGGGTTTTTCTTCCTTTCTCATTTTTGTCAATTTTCATTAAGTTGTATTTCCCTTTTAATTTCAATTATGAATGTATCTGTATGGTTTCTCGCCTCCCCCATAATTCCCTATTATTGTTTTAATGATGGTATACCCATTTATCTCTCATTAAATTCCTCCCATGTACACTCGTTACTATGCCGAAATTCCGAAAGGAACGTCCCTCTCTTCTTTTAGATTCGAGCAATAATTTTGTATCATGAATCTAAATTCCATTACAATTGTTCGGAAATATATCTACATGACCTCAAAACATTCCATTACATGTAAATATTATTAGTAACCCATTTATCTCTCATCAACCATTTTTATGAATTCTTATGTCACGCTGTTACACTGTTGAAATCGCACCGATTTTCTAAGCCATTGCTATTGTGTAGCGGATACCATGCCCATTTCTCCATCAATGGTATTCACCTTTATGTACATTTACTTATTGATTACATAGTTTCTTTATTAATTCCACATTCCTTTATCATGGAATAAATGATTATGTTTTATGAATCCATGTTTTATGATCCATGTGGCACAGTTATGCATGAAATGAAATGTTTAAGAAGGGTGCGCCCTTATAGTGCTCCAATGCATTGGGTAAAGTATAGGATCATGATACATCATGTCAAATGAGTGTTGACTCATGCTAATTCAAGTGAAATGAGGGTTTAATCATGTTTTATGTGCAATGAGGATTTACTCATGCTCTATGTGCAATGAGCCTTGGCTCATGCTAATTCCATGTTAAGTGTTGTTGCCACATTTCGGTGTTATGATTATCATGCTTTATCATGACTTTATGTTCATGTTTTTCTTATGCTATATTGATATTTCTATTGTCTAACATGTATTTTACTCCTCATGTTATTCCATGTGTACTCCCTTACTGGGCTTTATAGCTCACCCTTTTCTTATGCATTTCCTCAAGTTATCTCATGCAATGCTTAGTATGAAGGAATGTAGTGGTCATGTAAAGGAAGTTTTCAATAAAGATGTTGTATTTCTTGTTTTAAGTTATTATGTAATGATCCTAAGCCCAAAATACACTAAACCTCTCTATCTTCTTTGTTGTATCAAGTGAAGTTTTATGTAATAAATCATGTTTAAGTTGTAATAAAAAGCAGGGTTGTCATAATGTATGTCCCTATCACAGTTTTCAAATAGTTACCCATTAATTATGGTATGCATGGTTGAGACACATGGTTACTACTAACCATTAACCAACTGTGTTCCTCACACAACTTCTACAAAATTCAGTGATTTAGGCTCTGGACAAGCCCTAGATGCTCTGGAACCCTTTTATAAACTCTTAGGCCCATTTATAAGAACAAAACTAACGATTAGAGATGAAATTTAATTATATCACACCTTATAGAAAAAAAGATGTTATATCCTTCCCCAATTAAGACATATCATTCTCGATTTCCCATTTCAAGTGTAATTAAGCACTACTTTAGAAAAGCTCAATCCACTGGGTACACACATCGACCCCTCTCTCCTAGGAATCAAACTATACACTATCATGGTACTATAACACCCATAAAAATGGAACTAACCTGCCTCATAGATTCATTTTTTCTCCGGTCCATGATGTGTATATGATGATTCTTAAAGGACATATATACCTCTAACTTAACATCATTAGGAATAAAGATGTGAGATGGGTTTAAATAATACCACCGTATCAAAGAAATATGAACATGTGAGTTCTAACTCGGCTGAGTCGTATCCATTCACTTCGTAATCAGATAAACCTACTATGAAGTACACTAAATTAGATAAGGTCCAAGTACCACTACGTCCCCTACCTCTATCCAATATAGAGGTAATTGGAATGGACTACCCTATAAGTCTTCATAAGGATCCTTCTGTATTGTTTTCTGAAAGTTGTTATTTTCAGAGAACCCATGTAGAGGTATATGCTTCTCCCAAGAACTTATGAAATAACAGAATCATTCTCTAATCATTCCATTTAACACTAGTGATATGTACCTAAAATTCCTTTTGATCTGAGGGTGGTATACTATACTCAAAAGTACCCATGTACCTAACACCCTCTGCAAAACATTCCACAACAAAGTTGTAAAAAGAGAATCATTGTGTAATAAAATATTCCATGGAACACTTGGATGTTAGTTAATCACTCAAACATAGATCCTATCAGATTCATATAAAATGGTCTCTTTGATATATAAAATGTGAGTGACCTTTGTTAGCATATCGATGATCTTCTATACTACATCATTTACCCAAGGGTTTCCTAGTAAGAGAGTCACATAATCTGTGATAATGTCATCCCATTTCCCCTTAGGATTGGGAAATGGTTGTAGAATCCCTGCTGGTCACTATTTTATCTCCTATACTTGCTGACAAGGGGTACATTAGGTAACAAAGATATCTATAACCATTTTCATACCCTGACACCAATATTAGTGGTGTAGATAATGATATCTCATTGTAATCTTGGGGTTCAACTACCATTTAGAGGTATTATAAATTAAAATAAATTAATATCAGATGTCTCTAGGATCCCAAATACTTCCATGGATGCTCAATAATTCATTCCCATCAAAGATCCTTCTTGAGTAAATTTATCACCAGAAACACTTTCCCTTAAGACTAATCCCTTGGCTTCTGAAGTCTACCTCATCATCACTATTTCCCGAAGTGAATGGGCCATTTCTAAATATATAAGGATAGGATTATTGTGATTCTCATTGACCACTAAGTTAATATTATAATATAGTCTCATCAATACCACTCACTATTGTCCTCCTAATCCACCTACATTTGTTTCCTCCAGCTTAATGCATCCATTATAGCATTTACCTTACCAATAATATACTCAAGATCAAAATGAAGGGACATTAGGTATTCTACCCAGATTTCTTATTCAAGGTTCAAGTCACATTGTGTGCATATATACATGATAATTTTGTGGTCTTTATACACAAAAAACAGTCTCCTATTGAATAATTTCTATAACAATGCCATGCATGAACCACAACTACTCACTCGAGATCACACGTTGGGTAATTCCTCTCAGGTGGACTCAACTAACAATACATTTATACCATGTATTTATCTACCTAAATTATAACATCACCAAGATCCATGCTTGATGCACTATAATAAACTATAAAGCTCCACTTTAGTTTGAATAAATTAGGATCATCACCCTTGTCAATCTCTGTTTCAGCTTCTAAAAGGCATTATCACACGCCTCATACCATGTAAACTTTACTCCCTTCATGGTTATGCCTATGATTAGGATTGAATGGAACAATAAATCCCGACTTATTCACCTCTAATATATAGTTAGCCACAAAAAACACCCTATGTAAAAGTCATTCATGGGATGCTCCCAAGAAACCATGACACTGGCCATCTATGGGATAATAAACACTTCCTTCTCTAAAATATTATGACACGATAAGTGAAACTTATTAATAAAAAACTGCCATTTTCTGAGCTTAGCACACAACTAGCGATCTCTTAGTGCATTTAGTATGATATCAAGATATTTGAAATAGTCACTTTTAGTGTATGAGTACACAAATTTAGCATCCATGATGACCACCACAAATGAATGCAAATACGGTTGGAAAACCCAATTAATCAGGTCCATAAAAATTATGGGCATGTTTGTGAGACTAAATGACATAAAAAATACTTATATAGTTTATATATACTTAAAAAATTATGTATATGGTATTCATGAAGGTCGAAATCATACTTGACAATAACCTAACCTCAAATCATTTTTGGAGAAAGACTACGATCCTTAGAGCTGTTCAAATGAGTCATCTATATGCAGTAGTGGATACTAGTTCTACATAGAAATATGGATCAATTTATTTAAATACATTAAAATATTGAGTCCCCCCTATTCATTATTTATGAATAATTTGTGAAACCCAGGGTGAAGTACCGGTTCATATAATGATCCCATCTTCCATGTCCTCTAACTACATTTTGGGATCCTACAATATGGTATTGTCTACCCTATAAAAAGAAATGTATATTAGTATATATCCTAGATCCATATCAATAAATAACTCAATATCAATCTCTTTTAGGAGGTAATACAAAAAAATCATTGAGAATGAAATCCTTAAAATGGTCTACTAGAGGGGGAAAATTAGCTTTACATGTTCCCTGATCATCCACATCAAGGTTAAAAATCTGGGCTACCACTCTACCAAAACCACAATACCATAGCCCATATTGACATTACTAAAAATACCACTCTACCTTGTGAATATATCTATAACCCACCAAAAATTTTCAGGACACCCTCCAATGATAGAAATTTATATAAGCATTGTAAGGATTTAACCAGTCCATTCCTAGAGTGATGTCAAATCCTCTCATCTCGATGATGAAGAAGTCCCATAAGAAATGATAGAAGCCTACCCGAAGGTTTTATTCCATTCACTAGCATACACTCTCCAATATTATTCCAAATGGAGCATCATGTTTCATATTCCATATAAATACTAAATTTCAAGAATATAACCCATTGGGGATGTATATGACACCTTCCAATGATTTCAATTGACATAATGGTGGTAAAAAAGATAACTAGTCCATTCTCTTAATTATGTAAAATAATTTCATATTGAGGACTAATAAGTCCCATATGTAATAATAGATACCTACCTAAATGTGGAAATCCTTTCCCTAGCATACACTCTTCGACCATATTCATAATGAAGCATCATGTTTCTTATACCAAAAAAATACTGAATATCATAACTATAACCCATTTCTAATGTGTAGGACACCCTGTAATGATTGAAATAGACATTACCATGTTAAGGATATAACTAGAACATTCCTATAATGATGTTAAATCCTTTAATATTTAGGGTTAATAAGTCACATAAGAAACGACAGCTACCTACTACAAGGGGGAATTTCTGACCCTAGGATACACTTCCAATCATATTCCCAATGAATCATCAGGTGTCATATGACTTAGAAATACATTATGTCAATAATATGTCTTTCTAAAATTTCTTTAGATATAAACTATTGGAATTGAACTATATTAAATAAAAAAGATTCAAAGGTATATGATACTAAAATCATACCTTGAATCGTAGACAAAACACGACTCTATTTCATTGGTACATGCTACACTACATAGATCTAGCCTGATCTATGACCATGATATACAACATGACTACCCCGAGGAGGCCCACTCTAGTTGAGTTCTACCACTAGTGTTTGTCTCCCTTGACCATGAGTACCCCCTTAGTCTAATAATTTTATATCACTCAATCTCCCTTCCTATCCTTGAGGTTTTAATCCCACTATAGTAACTAGAGATGATGCAGATACACTCCCACTAGATTATGGAAGAAATATTCAAAAAAATATCTATAAATGGGATATATTTCCATAGGATCAACATTAAACTAGATCCTTTTCTCACTAATGTTTCACATTCCCTTGCAATACACACTTTTGATAGGCCGCCCAACATCCAGAATGCGTACTCTGACTGGTATTACCCTTACAAGAGATCTCTAAGTGATTCTTCCTACCAACAGATACTGCTCCAATGGGTCGAGAGGCTAGTTTACTTTGATCCATAGTTTACCAAACCATCAGGTTTTGTACAGTAATAAGATACTAGATTTTTATTTCAAAAATCGTATTCTATCGAAAAACAATCATCATATATCAAATAGAATTCTTAATCCCATCCTCAAAGTGTATTTATTTTGATGGATCATCAGTGGTATAGATAGGTTCAAAGCACTAAAGATTTATAAATTGAGATAAATAATGTATAAAAAACATAGTTCCCTATTTTGGGTGAATAAACACGCTGGCTATATCATACCTCAATGTTATAGAGAAAAAATACTCCTACACTCTAAATTGGAAATCCCTCCAAACCATTTCTTGGTGATGATTTTCCAGGTTCTGGATATCCCATAAACGATTTTTTCATCCTTAAAGGATATACATTGTGAACATGACATTCCTTTAAAGAGGAATCTCTATAATTTATAATATATATTAGATGGTATCAATCCATAACTCGACATCTTGGGAGCCACCATACCACAGGAATGTTGGTGGATGCTGCTGATGAAACTCTTGCATCAACTCTTCCATGGAGTATGTGAATCATATAACTCATTTCAAGGTCTGAATAAGATGTAATAATCACTACAAGAACATGAAATCATCAAATATTTTAGGAATAATAGTAGGTTCCATGGGTGGTATAACAGGAGTTAACACTACTGGCTCAGGACCCACGACCTCCACAGTATGATCTTCATCACCCTCCTAGAGCACGACTCATGGATGCCATGGGGGAATAGCTCTAAAAATTCAAAAACATGAATTTTATATGACTTGGTAACACATTATCTCAAATATAACAGTATGATGCGTGAAATACTTCCTATAGGTAAGTCACAACCCTTTACTTTGTTCTAAATCTAGGTTTGGGCAATATATTAGACCATAAAGAATCCCAAGAGAAATTTCCTACTACCCACAAATAAGGTTTGTTATAGGTCATGTTCTCTATTTTATTATAGGGACCTAGTATATAGAGTTCTAATTTGAAGTTATAGAGGAAAATATCTTTACGTTTCAATTGGAATCCCCATTTAATGGTGACCATTTTAGAATTTAATATTCTCCAATTCATTAATGTAAATTATGTTCTAGTTAAATGAAGAAACATTCTAATTTTTAGATTTAAATGTTTTTTAAATAAAATTTTCTAATTCATGTAAGAGTATCCAAATATTTACATTCAAAAATACAATATAATTGGTAAAATAAGATGATTTGACAAGATTAATCATCATTCCCAATTTATATAGATACATGCACTCTTTAAATAAAACAATACATTCATGTATTGAATATAAACTAATTTTTAGTCTATGTATCCTCACTTATATAACTCAAATATGTATTATTTTGTTAGTTGTGCTGAAATCATCTAACTTTATGTTAAAACATAGCTTTGGTTGATGTAGAAAATTTAATATCCAATTATTTAATCCCTATTTTCCTATAGAATCTTTAGTTGCATAATAGATATATCACTTAAGACATTATCTATAATTATCATACAATCAAAACATGAATCCTACATGGCTTGAAATACTCATGACATGTTAATCTATATGTTTCCTATAATGATGTATGAACAATGATTCCTTGATATACTAGGACAATGATAAAATAGGGTCCCCAATAATAATAAAATCCATAATCCTTGTGCGTCACCTAATAGTGAAATCAATATAATCACATTAGGAATAATCCAGAACAACAATTCCTATCCTAGGAAAATTGTTTCCCCATATGTGAGTTATAGACTCCTAGGAACATGATCCTTAAAAATTTATAAGGTATCATAACCTCCTGTCTACAAACACCAAATAGAAATTCAAAGGAAAAGATAG
Source organism: Viscum album (assembly GCA_963277665.1). Classification (NCBI taxonomy): domain Eukaryota; kingdom Viridiplantae; phylum Streptophyta; class Magnoliopsida; order Santalales; family Viscaceae; genus Viscum; species Viscum album. The sequence goes on from OY728161.1 coordinate 1,569,780,474, forward strand.
AACATTGATACTAATTTATAATATTTTGTAGCTGATTACATCATATGTAACCGAACATAGTTGATCACATGGCCTCAATCATGGATCCCCGTACACCAAAGGCTACCAAATAGTAGCGAGGGTATAAAGTGTCATTGTGGGGGGGTTGTACCATCATGATCATTTTCGCACAATAATGATAATAAATGAATAAATAGAAGGAGCATAATAATGACAACAATGTAACATAATTAAATCATCCAGACCATAGTAATAATGAAGTCAATAATGGAATTATATATAAAATGATGAGTATGTCATGGAGCTATACAAAATTGAAGACATACATTTTTGGTGCCCACATACTATAAATAGATAAAAAAAGACTAAAAATAAAAAAGATTATCTACAATAGCATCACAAGTGAATTCTTGGTCCTTTACTCCATGCTCCCATACTATAGGACAATTATTCATCCATGACTTAGCACATTCCCTTGTCCATAACTATATCAATGATGTTTTTTGGGTAAAAATTAGATTTATGAATAGGGTGTGAGATATAATCAGTATAACACCACCAATTATGCTTATAACAAACCCAACCAATGTATAAAAACCATGACTGTCAGTATGAATAAAATGAAAAGTTGTATAATGAAGTATATATATAGAGGAATCCATGAATAGGGTATGTATCTATGAGTATCCAATAAATTATATTTACTAGTTCATAAAATTAATGAATGTAAACAATAGCTAGATTAGGCATACATTGTATCCATAGAAAGTGTTAGAGCTATATGGGCTAGGTCGCAAGGCACAAAACCAGGGCGACTTCTTTGAAACCAAAGAACTCATCCAAGGGAGATCAGAATAGTATAGTCCTACATGAGGTAGGAACTAGGGGACCATGGATGAGGCATCCTAATCTCTAAATATATATATGTATTCAATGGTTATAGGTTTTATACCATGTCACATCATCAGTTCCATACCATAATCCAGATAGGTGGCATTCCGTAATAAAAATCTATACCATACTATTAATAAACATCAGTGATATAATGAAATATCCAAAATAAATCAATTAATATAAAATTCAGGTCTATGTTAGTGTCCATTCTGAGGTATAACCATCCATTTAATTACAATATCCCAATTTAATCAATTCATTAACTCATTTAATTTATATAAGTATTGCACAACTGGGTGGCATGATCACAAAACTAAAAGGGTGATTCTTAGCTTAGGGAGATGGAAGACCCCGCCCTGGAGGTGGTTCAGGTTGAGGTTGATAGCCTCCAAACAAGTAAAGGTTTCATATGGGAATAAAATTTTATGTTCAAACAATTAATTTATGACATTTATTAATTTTAGGAGCAATGTATGGAAACTACAGCATGGGAAAAAATGAAGATAATTTAATAACTGACAAAACCATAGAAAAAAGGTATAGACCACATGTATTATATAAATATAGGGGAAATAATTTAGTATCAACTTTTGATTCATAGAAGAATGAGATAAATCATAGAAATAGAACATAGCCCTGAAAATTGGGCATAATATCTTTCATAGAGATTACATAATGTATGGAGAGATAAACTATGAAATAAAGTTAAATAATTAATGATTTTACAGATAACGATCTAACATGATAGATGAAGCTTGATTTTAGAATCCATACAGAGAATAACTTGAAGAACCTAGGATAGGGGAAGAAGAATCTAACCATGTAGATACTATTGGAGAAAAATGATAAATAAAATAGGGGTTCTTGTTTTAAAAGTATGGAGGGAAATATAGACTTTTCATCAAACATTAAAGGGTCACACGGTTTGTCCACATGGTTATACAAAATCTACACAAATCATGATACATTCATAGTCCAAAGGGATCCACCAATTACAAGTTTATCCCAAAAGGTTTGTAAAACCAATATAAAACCGTACGAGGTCACTTCCTAAGAGGTAATATGGGTGCGGTCTAGGCACACAATTTTAAAAACCATGCACAACCCATGTGGGTGACCTATAGAACATGTCTTTAACTTTTTTATAGACATGTAGACTCGCTAGCTCAAATTATTAAACTATTCACTCTTATATATGGGCTATAAGGTTGGGATTCATGGTTACTACTAAATGTGTGCCAATTACGCACCTCATACAGCTTCTCCAAAATATTGATCGTCGGGATACGAACAAGACCCAAACTCTCTTGAAAACATCCTTAAACTATTAGGATCATTAATAAGAAAAAAATAAAGATTATAACTGAAAACTAAAGGTTTAATACCTTATTCAAAAACCTAGGTGTTATATTTTGGGAGGTTGTCGTCGAAGGCAATGGGGTAGGAATCGATTTTGAGGTTGGTGTCTCTATTTATGGGTGGTTCCATGAATTACCTTCAAATTTATAATCACATTTGTTTTGTCATTATAAAATATACATTTTATTAATTTATGGTTGATTTAAATCTCATTATTGATTAGTATTAGTACTTTGTTTGGCAATTTGAATACTTAAAATTGGTTTTACAATTGGGAGTGAAATTTGTGCACTCCAAGTGCTTGATAAAGGGTTTAAAGTAGATTTTTTGGTTTTAAATTTATTTATAAAGTGGTTTTATAGATATTATTTCCTTGTTCAAGGTGTTAATTTAAATTGGGTATATTATTTTATGAAATTTTCTTTTGATATGGGTTTTCATGGGTTAGAAGTTGTTTGTGATCATGTTGGCATAGAGTAGCACATGGGAAACTAGGATTTGAGTGAGCAGTTGTTTGAGGGACTACGAGAGACTTTATGGAGGAAGACTATGAGAGATTCCATTTATGTTTCAAGGGACCATGAGGGAATTTTTTCATAGGAATATGAGGGATTATATTGGTTTTTCAGGAGAATGTGAGAGCTCCTGGAGTTGGAGGATACGTGGTCTCCCATAGTCGTCTCCTGTGGAGTCATTTTAGAATTTTAAAATCCATTAGGAAGTATGTATTGGAATTATTTGGCATGGTTCTCATTAATTTTGGTTTGATATTTTGAGTTCATATTACCATGTATATATGTCATGTTAGGGAATGTTTTGTTTAGGATATATCCTTTTTCTTATGGTATCTTCTTGTCTTTATTGTATACTATATATGTTATATTTTATGTTGTTGACTCTGATGATATTTTTGTGGTTTTACAATTACATGGATGGGTCATTATTGTTTACCCTGGGAGAAACCATTCCCAATAGATTATTGGTTATTCCCCATTCTTGTCACCATCCTATGGTGATTGGGAACACACTTTATCCCATGTAATGGGATGACTTGTGTGATGGCTTAGGTTGGCCCCAGTTAGTTTGTTACAAAGTTAGGCATGAAAGTGGGGAGGTAGGACGATGAAATGATAATGGTGGGAGAATGGGGAGCCTATCCTGATGTGTGGCTAAGGCTACTGACATCGGAGTCTGGAATTGTAGATGGAGAACCTTGGGTGGGATGTGGACATGATAGCATCAACCACACCATGGTAAGAAAGAGGCAAGGTGGGGATGTCAAGGGTACTGTCGTTGGTTGTCCACATAGTTGTGATAGGACAACCAGTCACTCACTATGTGGTGGGTGATGCAGATATATGTTGATGGAATCAGTTAGGTATTCATGTTGTCATAGAGGTGGCCCCAAGACTGCATGGACTAGTGCATGTCGTTCCATGTAGCCCAACCACCCAACTGGAGATAGATCACACTAGGCTGGTTCCACTAGAACAGACTCCTAAATAGGGTGGGGGGTGCATGGAACATGTGGGTAGCCTATGCACATTCACTTTTTTCATAAGGATGTTTATGTTCCATCCCACAATCATCATGCCTGGTGGCATGCTTGGGGCAGCAATGCGGCCCACATTCACTTTCATGGGGTATTTTTCATGAATTTTAACTATTTGTTATTTTCCTGAAAATAAATAGCATATCCTGACTATTATTTTACATAGATCATAGTGTTATTTCCTATTCATCAATCTAAGGATATTTTTGGGGAATGATAGTTAGTCTTTGGATTTATCTCTACATGGTCAATGATGGGGTTCATGCATGATGATCAGATCATTTAGGGGTTGGAATCCCCCTTCAGTCATGGTTATGTTAAGGTGTGGTTCCCCCATACGTTATATTGGGTTTGTTATGTTATTATATACTCAATATATGGATTATCTGTCTATGGAGATGGTACCCCTCTTTATATGAGCTTAGATGATGTGTGGGTCCTCCATTGGGATTTGTTACCCCCTTGTATGATACTTATCCTTCGAAGAAGTGAATTCCCCCTGTAGGAATGGTATATTTTGTACTACCCTATATACTCAAAGAGCATGTCATCTACCAATGGAGTTAGTTACTCCCACATTTTATGTGCATCACTCAATGAGGTACAAGTCCTCCATTGTAAATTCTAAGAGGGGATGTGGGTTTAATCATAGCCAGATATTTATGATAGATAGGGTAGTATTACCTTGATAGACATCTGTAATTGGATAGGGTACATGTTCACCAATAATTTTCTAGAATGGTGGAATGAAAATTGTGGATAGTAAGGTTTTGTAATCCTTAAAAATATTAACATTACTCAATATGTAGTAAGTTTTTCTCAACGTATTCTAGTGGTAGTATGGAAGAAATGATGTGAAATTGGATACTTTGAGGCATGTGACTCCTCAAAAACCCCCTTGATTATCTCAAGATATGACGCGCCATTGAGTAATTGATATAAGGATTTATGAGATTTTCGGTTCATCTTGTATCATTGGGATCTCATGAGATGAAATATTTAAGGATCGAGGGATGAGATGACTGATACTTCCTTTCATCATTGTCACATCTAGTTATTCAGCACATTGGTATCCCTTATTACCTTCATCTCTTTAATAATTAGTTCTAGGGGTTTCGAGTTGAATATTTTCTATTATTTCAGAAAATAATTTTTGATATCCTATTGAGTATATTTATACTCACCTATGCATGTGATCTTTTCCCACACATATTGTGTATGTACCTATGGCATAGAGTTCAGATTTGGTCTTAGAGGACATGGAGTTGGCATTGCTTTCTTAGAGCAATCATTAATGATGCTTGGTGATGTATAGTGGGTAATTCTGGTTCTTTATGGAGATAAGGACCATTAAAGTTTTAGATTTATTCAGGAGCATGCAAAACGAATGAAGATTTCCAGAATGTTGGGTCTGTTGGATTCAAAGGCTTCTGAGATGTATAGTTCCTTATGTAATTTCCTATGTGGAACTGTACTTATGTTTGGAATCTCTTTCATGTTTTGTATAGAATTGTGTTATATATATATATATAATATTGTTGGTTATTTTTTATTAATTAGAGATATGTGGTCATTTATGTTTGATATAGGCTAAGGAATTCCAAATAATTCTTGATCTAGGAATCATCCCATATCCTATTTGATACGGGCTTGGGGTGGAACACTTAGCTTACTATCAACTCGGGAAGAGATCAAGTGGTTCATGTTGTGTCAAAGTTTTATCATATTGGTTGAGTCTTATACATAGTGTTTGGGGATAGAAATCATGTGAGGATTGGTCTAGAAATTTTGGGAAATGATGTTAATTGGGTCTTATGTTTGACTATTAGACAATGGAAAATAGTGTAGGTGTGGAGGTTGGTATATCATTTCACCAAGAATCTAATAACAAATTAGTTTAATTATATATCTATGAAAACTATTTTGGGGACCAAATAAGTTGGTACACACATCATATAGTGGTTAGACTGATCTTACACACCCTTTTTATATAAGAATATATATATATGATCTTATAATTATGGTTTCTTCCTATAAAATAATGATTACTACAAATTTTTTTTATAGAGGAATGGTTATGAAAATACCATGAATGTAGTTGATCCTCTCACCACTAGTTAGTATGCGACAAAGTGTTGTTTCTAAGACTCTGTTGATAGGTATTCTTTCCCTGTGATATGAAGAACATTCTATACCCTTCATGCTTAGTGAAATTATTTCTTATATCTTAGATGTTAGTTCCTAGAGATATTGGATAAGACTACTTGTAGACTATATATGGTATGTGTGTTCCAATGATATAGGCCACATGGTTTAGTGATGAGAGCCTGAACCTCTTATGATTGAGGTGTGAATGGAGTTTGAGACATGTATTTCTATCTAGTATGATCTCTCGCTTACTAGATGATGATTATGTTATTGAGCTTCCTACCAAACATAATGATCCATTAGTCGATGGTTTTTTTCAAAAACTAATGAGGGGACCACTAAATTATGGAATTTGATACCTTATCTAAGATAGATTATTATATAAGGGTGTTGGAACCTCTGTAGGGTAGTGAAATCTTGTCCAGTTATGTAAAGAGATCTAGGGACCACATGATATGTTCCCGAGCATGTTTTTTTTAGAGGAATTATCCATGTCTAATGGTTCATGTAGAGAATCTGAAGGAAGATTTATTGAGTTGTGGTCATGTTTTCAGGAAACACTACCCATGTTAGAGTCCCTTAGGTAGAAATTGGTAGATGATTTTTTTTGGTATAGATGCACCCTAGCCATGGGAGAAAGATTTTGTTTTACCTAAATAGAGCTAGAGTGGTGTTGTGGACATTCCACTATTTTGAATATAACATTGAGATCTGATACATCCCTATTTTGGGGATAGTTTCCTACCAAGAATATTTTGGGTTGAAGATCCATTAGTGAGAGTGTAGATGGAGATATAATCATTCATCCACTCCCATTAACCCCACCTTTGATTAGTTCCTATTAGGTATAAAGTGATGATAGTCAGAGATGTTGGAAGATTCAAGCGATGTATAGATTGGGTCAGGTGTCAATGGGCGTGGTTTAAAGTGAAATTAGTATAAAATTTTCACAAACCCTCATACATGGTGATGCATGTATGATTTTTTTTCTTATTTTAACATTATTTTTGTAGTTAAAGAGTCCATTGGATCCCCTAGATGATCCTCTTTCATCTAAACAGATTCCAACTAATGGTTACCATTTTTCACTCACCCCTTAGGAAAAGTGAATTTACCTTTAAGAGTTAAAGAGGTAGTTCAGGAGATTCCATCATGTTAGATATGATATATAATGTTTACTACTTTAGATTTATTTTGTTACCAATTCTAGTATTATGTGGGGATGAGAAATTGAGTAAATGAGGTGAGATCCACCCCATCCCGAAGTGGGATCCTCATAGGTGTGGTGAGTAGAGCCCAACCAAAAGATGTTATGTCTTCTAGCCATTAGATGTTAAGAATATACTTATTCCCTAAGTTAATGGATGATAATTAAATCCTTATTAATGTGAAGGTATAAAAAAATCTTAATAACATGATATCTTAAAGGAAGTGAATGTTTGATAGCATATAAAACACTCAACACAACACTTAAATGAACCACTCAATAATATTATTTTAAATATAGCCATGAGAAATTATTTGTTGAATTGGTGGGTATGAATAAGAGTGAAAAAATTATGAAATATATTTATAATTTTCCTACTTTAATACATGTGTATTGATTCATTCTTATGAAATAACAACTCAATTTTTCGTGAAGTCATTTTATGTTTCAAAAATAGCTTTTCTTCAAAAATAGATTTTATTATTAATTTTTATGATAAAATATTATAATTAGTGTAATATGAGTTTATAAATTTTATTCAATAAAAATTATATGATTTTTAAGTTCATCATATGAAAATTATCCTAAGGTGATATAATGTGATTTTTCATAGAAGATAGATTTTTTGTGAATAGTGAATGAGTATCGATTTTATAGAAAACTGTCATTCCTATTTATTTTTTTAAAAATATCCATTGTTTGAATTGATTTTAAAATATAAAGAGTTACATTTTTATTAACAATAATCCAATTAATTTCATTGTAATTTATTTTTTTCTAAATTTTGGTATTAGGTCATTTTTATACATAATCATGTATTTTTCTAGAAAAATATATTTTATTGCGTTTAATGGGTTTATTTTAAAAGTAATTCATGAAAATTATAAGGATTAAATTTGAAAAAATTAATTAAATGTTTTTAATTATAATTTTCTAATTTGGTAAATATATTGACCTTATTTTTTTCATAATGAATAATAACTTTGGTAAAAATGTTTTCAACGTAGTAAGAGTCAAATAGGTATAATAAAGTTAAAACAATGAAATAATACTTAAAAATAATCAATTAACTTTCTTATATTTCATTTTATGTGTTTAATTTGATCTCCCCATGGTATATTCTAAAATAATTCATTTTGGTTTCATTTTTCATTGATAAAGACCTTTATATTATTTTATGAAAAGAAAAATTTCATAATTTCGCTTTCTTTTTTGTTAAAGTCAAATATATTTTTTGATAGGGATAAGAATATTTTATGGATGGTAAAAAATATTATTATTGATATGAATAAATTTACATTATGTTTCTAATTTATTTTTATTTTTAAGTGATGAAATTTTTACCTTAAATGCTTTTGTAATACAGACACCATACTTGTTAAAGGTGTTGAAAATTAAAGTAAATGATTTTTAAAACTCTAAATGTAATATTATTTGTGGTTATATATGGTGTTACCCGATTTTTTTATAAAAATATAATGAATTATTGATGTTTTATAAGTTTATATAGAATTTAAATTACTTTTCGGATATCTTTTAAAGTCAAATTTTAAGAATCATCCATAAAATCAATTTAATGGTATTTAATGTTATATATTATTTTATTAAATGAATTTTAACTCAAAAAATGTTATATTGTTGAAAATAGAATGAGATATAGTGGATCATATCAACTATTTCCATTTATGGGTCACTTTACTTTATATAATAACTTTCTAGATCCCTATAGAGAAAAAAATATTATTATCATAGTAATAATTAAAAGGGTTAATGGGGGTTTACAACTAATATAAAAGGGTTAAAAAAACATGAAATTTATCAATTTTATTGTATGAGGGTATTTATACTAATCACTGTCATATATTCTAAATATATATAAATTTTGTTCAACATGAATTTAAAATTTTGATTATATTAATTAAATACTTAATGTATTTACAATAGTACCCCTATACACTGTTATATATGGACTCTAACTCTCCTATATTTATCACACTTCATGATCCAATTAAGTTAAAAAATTTCCACCCCTAGTTTCCATAATTATACATACAAAGGGGTTTCTTCAAAGAGGATGTAATTGTTCAACCGAGCATTTTTTTTACTTCTTCTTATGCATTCTTCAATTATCTCCCAACCATTAAAATATAATAAAATCAGTATATTCCATGAATATATATGTTATTATGTTTATTTAATAATATTATTAATATCCTTCTTCCATAAATTGTGGAACAAAACTTTTGTTCGTGCGTATATGTATACTATGACCTCACAAACTGATGGAATTCATTTCTCATCACTGCCTTTCATTTATGTCCATGAATATTGATTTAATTATGTTATTTCAGTATAATAATGTGATAATTATTCTTTAGTGGTAATATTTTATATTGTTTCTTTATTTTCAATCTAACAGAAAGTAAAATCATAACTTCTATGTATGTATATACTACCACTTCGCGAGCTGATGTATTTCATTTTCTATAACCTCTTTTCTTGTAAGAATCTAAAATTGTATTTTTTTAAGAAAATGAAAATTATTTCATGATTTCTTTTTATATGAATAAAAAATGACCCATTTGAATGTGATCAACCTACCAAATTAATTTTTCAATCGTGAACTGAACATCCTCAGAACACATGATATGGATTGAACAATTAAATAATTAAATATTTCATTGAAATAAATGAAATAAATGGTTTAATGATAAGGTAATAAACTTTTACATGGTCTTAAGAAAGTAAATAATCAATATATGTTTATTTTAATGTTTTTAATGGACATACATAGAAAGTCAGTAATCAAGGTAATGGGTTTATTAACTAAAATTACATTCATTGGGTTTTAATAGTTCTTCATCATCTTTTTTATTCCATTATTATGTATGAATTGATAAATATTTTTCTGTACATAGATTTTTTTTATATAGATTTATATATTTTCACATAATAATTTCATTAATTAATTATCACTAAAAATGTTATGATCTTTGTAAGGGTTTTATTTTTCTCAATCTCATTTTCTTAGGAATGGTTTCATGTGATGCAGTGATATTTATTCTTATGTTTTAATTAATTACTAATGAGTTAATTTTGAAGTATTAATTCATTTAATTCTTTGGATTCCTATATACATATCATATTACTTCTTTTAGTGAATTTTTATTTGAAATTTTCCAATGAAGTAAAAGATTTATGTTACAATATGATTTCTTTTTAGGTTTTTTTATGTTCAAGGGTCCATTGTGGGAAATTATAAGATCTTAATTTTATTAACCACATATGAATTCTTATAATATTATTTTTTTTGTGGTCTATATGATTTCATTTATTTTTCATCACTTTGGTACTTAAAGAAGTTCAAAGGAACGTGTTTGAGTAAAAAATGATCTTATTTGTCATTTTGGACAACAATATTTTCACATTCTTATCCATGATATTTATAATGTCATAAAAAATGTTATTTTATATGAAGATAATATTTTTAAAATACGTTTCCGAAAAAAGTTTACATTATTTACAAATGTTTAAAATGAACCCTTTTTTCCAAATAGAGTACTTTTAATAATTTCCGAAAGTGTGAAAAGGGGTATTTTTTTAATCATTTACCAAATGAATCGATTTTCCCATAATAATAACTATTATTTTCATTAAATTTTACTTTTTATGATTCCATTATTATTTTCAATTATGTTTTTCAAAATATTCCTGAAATTTTTACTTAAAACGTTATCAAAAGGAACATATATTTTCTCTATCTTTAACGGAATGTCTTAAATAGAATTTCAAAAGTATTTTTAATTAATAGAAATATCCTTTATCATTTTAATATAATCGAATGGGGATATGTTCCAATGAAACTATCCTTAATCTTTATATTTATAGATTATAATTATTTTGATGAGATTTTCATGGAATCAGTTTCTTTTCCAAGGGTTAAAAAACCTTGAAAATGAATGATGGTTGTTTTCAATAATGTTATATTGACAAGGCAAAGCTTCTAAATTTTTTGTTCTATATATGTTACATAGAAACTTGTATGTATGATTTATTTTTGGTTCCACTATAAACTAAGGATGGTTTTTTATGTTATAAACCTAGGAAGAATGGTTGTGTTATAAATCAAGGATGAGTGGGTCTATTATAGCCCTCTAATACATTAGGTAAAGAAAAAATGTTTTCAGATTATAACATACTACTAAGAAATGTTTGAATTTATCGGTTATAGGTTACTCATAAGAGATATGTCAATTATCTTGTTAATTAATTCAATGATGAATGTTTTATGTTCCAAGATAAGTACACAAATTTTCAATGATTTATTTGAGTTATAATAGATCATTTTTTCAAGGATTTTTTTCACATGGCTGTTGGTTGTTGAATTATAAGAATCATGAATTATATTATATAATTATTCCATGTAAAATATTTATGATCCATGTTTTTACGAGTATGAATTCTCCTATGTTATTCTCATGAACTTTTATTGTTAAATTATACCCTTATTCCCATATAATTCTCAGTTATGACATTAAATTGTTAATGCTTATGTTTACCCATTATTGAGTGTTTATGATCACTATTATTTCGATTTCCATTTCCCCATTTTATGAAACGTGATGAAAAATGAATTATGTATAGAATGATTTTTTGTTAGAATAATTTTATTGGAGATGTTTATGACTTACTATAAAATAATATAATCTAATTATAGTTGAAAAAATGGTCCCTTAAAGACGTGTGTATTTTTTTGTAAGAGTATTTTCTAATTCTCTAGAACTATAAAACTAAAAAGTACTTGGTTATGTAAATGATAAAATATTACCATTTTATGTTTTTTGATGGATAAAATTAGGTCTTTTTTATCTGTATGAAATCCATAATTTTAAAGATTATGTTTTTAGCATCAGATCTAGGAGTACATGTTTGAGGCTATTATAAAAAAAATTTCTAAGGAAAACTCATGGTTTCCCCTCGATGAAGGACTCAAATAAGGATAAACTTGTATTCTAGAGATGTAATTTGAAGATATGGTTGAGTAGAATGGTGAATTAAATTGTTGTGTTTATTGTGACTATGGGATAAATCTTTCTTTATGTTAGTTCAAGGAGGATTCTTTTCCATATTTAGGGTATTTACCTAGTCATAAAATGAGAGAATTGTCTATGTAGTAACTTCTCGTAGTGTGAGTTTTTGATTCATGGAGTAGAAGTTAGTCTTTGGTTAATTGAGGTTGTTACAGATTATGATATCTTAGTGGTGCGATAGTGGTGTGGTGGTTGACAGTTTTCATCTAGGACTCTATGTTTGGATGTTGGTGGATATTCTTGAATATATGACTTTACAATAATTATTTTTGTCATGGATAGGGAGACATTTCTCACCATCAATCAACAGTGTCAGCCCCACACTCTTCCCTTTTATGATAGATGTATATGATAGTGATGCAGAATTTGTGGTATTTTATGACAAGATGTTCTCAACTGATAGATCAGAAGGGTTTTATTGAAGGTGGGGAGCATATTGTTTACATCCTGATATTGATAGTTTTTTTCAATTGATTTTAATATTGAATATAATAACAGAAAATCTATGTAGGAGCTTCCCTAGTGAAGAACTACCCTCAGTGTGGTTCGTTTAGTGAATATTTGTTGATGTACCCATCACATGAAAACTCTATATACACTGGAGGTGTAGGTTATTTATAACTGTTATGGTTCTCGGTCACTTGAGTTTGGGTAGGTGTTATATTGGGTTCTGAAACCAAAAAATAAAGGTCATTTCAACATCCAGGATTTCCCACTTCATATTTTGGTGGATTGGTCCTCCTGAGGGGTAGTGGTATGATTCCAAGTAGATTTAGGGTGTTAGTATTGTTACTCATATACACATTGGTATATTTTCTAAAGTATAGATGATAAAAAAACAATCTATCTCAGATAGTGGATATGAACCCATTATAGATCAATATGTAGATAATGTATTCCAATGGATGTTTGTGAAGGGATTGTAAAAGAAGCACCATGTTTCCCTTATTTCATAATCTAGAAACATTGGTGCATGTGACTTATATTATAGTGATGAGAGTGAAAATGACATGGGATTAATGGGTATTGATATCTTATAACTCATTTATTGTTAGTTTGAAATATTTATGAACTGCTCAGTAGTGGATTGTAGAATATATGGGTGGATCAAATAAGGAAACTATGAGGAACACTCATAAAGGTGGGGAATAGTGTTATACCACCATGAGTAACAATGGAAATGAATATTTTTCCAATATATTCTAGTGGTGTATTGATTAATTTCATCCCATGTGGTAGGGAGATCTTTTAATGAGGAGAGGTTATTGTTGTAGAGGCTTGTTGAGACTCACATGGAGATGTTGTGTGTTTCCATTGAGTTCTTGATTTTAGATGAGAAATAGATAATGACCTAGGTGATAATGGAGTATGTTCCCTTCATATTATGTGGGGGTAATAAGTTTTTTAAAACTAAATCCTCGGATGATTAAGGATGTTCATTAAAATTTGGGTTGTTTTTTTTGCGTGAGGTTGTTTTGTGCCATCCTTTTCGAAGAACACCTTATGTTTTATTTTAGGGGTTGAATGGGATTAATTGTTAGAAAGTTCTAGTAAAAAATATTTTTTCAATCTAAATATTTTAAATATTTCTAATAGTATTTTGATATGGGTGTTTAATCCAATGCATAGTTTCAGATCCATTGTAATAATATATTGAAAAAAATAAATTATTTCTTGTACATGCTGGTGCATTTTTTGGAATAATATTTTCCCATTAAAATTTAAGCCTTGTATAGAATATACATCACCTTAATTAAGTATTTTCTTGGAGGTTTACCCTAGTATCAATATAATTTAATTTCACATTATAATATCTTAAGAAAACCCATGATAAGGGGTATTTTAGCAAAATATCACAAACCTAGGGTTTATCTACTTAAAATACGTTTTCTATAATTTTATGGTTTGTTTACATAAACCCACTAATTAGATATAGATACAGGTAAGGTTATGGAGAGTGGTATGGATATCAAGAGAGAGATATATTTATCTAGTTATTTTGATGTTTCAGAGAATCCATGAGATTGAAGAATGGAACCCTTTAATAGAATTCATCATCAAAATCATCAACGAAACTAGATACTGAAGAAAAATTATAAAATGTTTGATCCAAATCAATATAGGTTTTAATAATTTTTATATATACATTATTCATAAATTGTTTATTTAATTTATAACTTGAAACCCTAATATTGAACTCCTAAACCTCAATTATCATTCCATGAATTTTTAGGGTAGAGAATTTCATCCCTAAATTTTTTCTTGATCATTTTAATGAAATGTGGAAGATCAATAGAGAATGAATATGGGATTAAATTCCTCTCCCCTAACACTTGGATTGTTTACCTCCTTTTGTTTAATTTAGGGAAACTAGACATGGCTAGTGGTGCAACCCATAATAACTACAAAACCATCCATTTTCTCTATACTTCTCCCATTTCTCTCACATATCACGTGAATGAATAAGGTTCATCAAACCCATGGTTTTCCAATAGAGAAAGATCATGGCCAAAACTACCTAATAATATCACCAGGGCCACCCCCTTATGGTCCCACTCAAAATTTTGGACTTTCTCATGTCTAGTAGAAACCCTCAAATGACATCCCTATCTTTTCATATTCACAAAATGATATGCATGATCCTTGATCATTTTGGGTTTCAACAGTTGTGAATTATTTCTCTAGGAATGGATATGAATCCATTTACTCTCTTTAAATATTCCTTTCATTGTATAGTAATCTATTACTGTTTAAGTCTAATATGACATATTTTCAGACATTTTCTGAACTTAATTATTTTCTCCCATTTCGGGTTGAATTAGAGGCTAGGTTTGTGAATTCATATAAGGTTAAGGTTGTTGGTCCATTTTTTTAACCCATATTTTCACTTGTTTTTTATGTAGTGTGTTTTGTATTCATGCGTATATTTCCTCACATTGACTAAAATTGAATCTAATAATTAAATTGTGTCACATAATAGTTGACTTACCCCTTGAAATGACTTGAAACCAAATAACAGAGTGATTAAAATTCTACACAATTTCTTTATTTAGTGACCTTGAATATGGTAAATGTAACTTTATTTGTATTTTAAGTGGAAATAGCGTATTGAAAATCTTGTTGGTTTTGTGGGATTTTGAATGATGTTTTAAATTGTTATGAAGGAAGTCATTTAACATCATTAGTTGGGAAATGAAATTTCAAAATCATTGATATATTGGTAAATGGATTTAAATAGCATGGGGTAGTACCTTAAAAGTAGTGTGGAAATTATGTATTGTTATTGGATTGATAATATTGAATGGCCTTATGAAATAAATACTAATGGTCTAGAATAGAAATTCAAGACCATTAAATAACTTATGTGTATCGTGATATCAACATTATGATAAGGTAATGGATTCTTAAGATTAATGGATTTCAATGATTCATGAAGGGGGCCATAGTTTTTTTTGAAATGATCCCTTATATTTTGATATGAAGGGATTTAATATTAAGTAAATAATGAAATGCAGTTTTTGTATTATTTATTGAATTGGTTATATTTGTAAATGAATTATTCTCTTCGAAATAGAATACTCATATTGGGTGGTTTGTTTAAGAGGAAGTAGATTTTATTTAGGTTGTTTTTGTTAAACCTTTGTGGAATCCATCCCCTAGGTGGACTTGGTTTATGATCATTAAAACCAAGGAGATTACAAACCCTAGGTGGACTTGGTTTTGTATGATATACCTTGGGTGAACCTAACCACTAGGAAGATTTTCATGGATGAAGATGGGTATATTAGCACATGGTTAGAGATGGGTTGCAATGATCATCAAGAGAAGACCTGAGACACCTAAATAGTGGTTGATGTAGGTAAATTCCATTCTTGACTGTCATTATAGATCCTAAGTTTGGTGTTTGTTTTATGATTGGAAATTTAAATGTTTCAGAATTTGTATTCGTGAATTTTTTTCGAACCTACGAATGCACATTTATTCAAACTAGTTATATTTAGGAATGTCATTGATGGTGGCATATTGAGTTTTACTCATTACCTACACTAGTTTCCATGGAACATGGGTTCCTGAGTAGTCAAAAATTGGTTTTAGGTATAGGGTTCAGAAGGGGAACAATATTTGATCATTGATTGGGATTATAGGATGGAGAATGGGAGTTTGGGTCTATGCTAGGTCTCAGAACCATTTTAGTTTTTTTTCTCAATATGGTATTTTTATATTAGGGATATGGTATATGTTTGTGGATGTGTTATTTCCTAGAATGTATTGTACAATTTCAAATTGGTAAAACATGGTTTATTTAGATTTTTTTGGAACTTTCCCTATTTCCAATTTATCGTTTTCATGGTTGATATATATGATTTATTTTAGTCCCAATATCACAATACTATGAAATATAGGTATAGCCTCTCTATCATACCACCATTGAAATGTGCTACTAGTCAGTATCCTCATTCATTTGGGGATGCATACCTATGTTATTGAAACATTCCATTAGTCTGGTTACTGTTTAATGGTCTAGGGTGGTGTAATGCTACAATACCTCAGTCACGCTTCCCCGTACACCAAATGCTACTAAATAGAAGTGCAGGGCTAAGGCTTTATGGTTGAGAGACTATGGTCAAATATTACATTACATCGATGATGGAGATAAAAGAAATCATATACATAAAATAGATGAAATGCTATAATAAAATTTCTGAAAATGTTACAAAATTACCCAAATAAACCATGCTATATCAAGAACACACTATAAATTATGTTCCAGGTTGTCATACAATTGAATTAATATATGAAATCCGAAATATTTAAAGGGAAAAATGATAAAAACAATGAAATGGTCTTGAGATCCATACTCATACCAAAATTAAATGATATTTCCTAACAAACCAATCAAACACCAAGCATCTATCCACTACCCAAAAATATACCAAAATGAATGTAGCAACCACTTTTGTAACCAAGTTCCATGGTGACCTGAGCAGGGTGTGAGTACAACATAGTAGTACACCACCAGTGACCTCCCAAAATATAAAAAGCTTGAATAAATTTCATTCATAGTTTATCATGTAAATCTATCACAAATACAACCATTAAAACATTTAAATACCAAACCATAAAATAATAACAAAACCTGGGCTCAATGATGGCAACCAATAAGAGTATGTACCATATTTGGCTAGTATCAAGGTTCCCCTGAGCACATCCTAATAACCAATCCAAACCATATCCCACTGGGTTTAATAGACCCATCCCCAACCAAGAAAATCCACATAGGGGATAGTTTCACCCATGATTTGTCAATAAAACCCAAGTCCACCCAGGGGATGTATTCACCTCGGGTTAAACGAGCACAAACCAAGTTCACTCATTAGATATATTCACATTGTTTTTAATAGGAACTTCCAAAAGAAAATACATTTTCATTTAAAAAGCCACTAAACATGACTTTTCCATTTCACATAGAACAATTCATTTACAAATATATCAACATCCATAATTAATCTAAAAACAAAATTTCATTCTATACTCAATATGATTTGAATTCTTATTGAAACATAAGGGATTATTTCAAACCAAAATATCAATGGTCATATTCCAGACCCATTAGAATACATTAATATATAACAATCCATTAACCATGAATATTTTTAATATAACAAAACTCTTAAGTTGGTTAAAGGTAATAACATTCTATTCTAGACCATGATTATTTATTTCATAAGGACATTTGAGCTTATCAAGTCAAAAATAGCACCCAACATCCATACATAATTTAAGGTTTTAAATAAATATTTTGAATTCAATTTACCCAAATATCAATGGATGTGAAATTCCATTTTAAAACTTTTAATATAACATTAATTCTTTCTTAACCATTTAAAATATAATTTAATATATCAAAAAACAAAAAATATTCCCAAAACTGTATTATCATTTCGAATTCCATTAGTGTTACAATTTCTATATTAATGGTAATTGACAAAAGTAAGTGAGTAAAAATGAAATACATCTCTTATTTTTTTCAAGGAATTTTAAGAGTTTGTTTAACCAAGAAGAGACCCAATTAAGTTATTAAATTCAAATTAGGTTAATTTTTGTTGAGGTTATCATGACCATAGAATACATAATATAAAAAACCAAGTGATATTATGAATTAATCAAAAAATAAAACCAAAATTAACCTTAGAAGAGTCTAAAATCCTCAAACCTTCCTTCGATTTGTCCTAAAATGGAAAAAATGATAATGTGTATAAAATATATAAAAATAGTTTTTATTAGAATTTTATAGTTAGAGATTATCTAATACTGAACGAAATGATAAAAGAGAGTAAATGGAGTCAAAGCCTTACCTCTTTCTTTGATTTTCGTCTCTTGACACTCCAAATGATCAAGGATCAAGGGAGATACTTCCATGGATATGAGAATAGAGGGATATCACTTTTGGGGATGATAATGGCCTTGAAAAAAAATAAAAATCCTGGTTGGGGGTATAAATGGGTATCCTTAGTGAAACTACCTGACTACATCCCATTTAAAAAAAGATTTTGAGTCTTCCAACTATCTTCTAGACCCCACTGGCTAGCCAATGGCACTACAATTGTCTTATTGTAGGACCCAGCTCCTCCTCAGGCCTATGAGCACCATTGTGACAACCCAAACCCCCATTACAGGTATAAAACGCCAATTTAAGATTTTCAAAGCCTTAGAATTTTGTTTCCTACATTAGTTTGAAATTTTACCCACATACCAACTTTAAAACTAAAATTTCTCTTGAAAATTAAAATCCATCTGTACATATGGGGTAATAAAATAATGGAATATATAATGATTGGGTAAAAATATTTTATAGTTTGGGTGGAAATAAATTTTTTTAATGGTGATTAGAAATTGCATTGAAGATATCTAGGGAGTCTTTAGTGACGCAGATTGGATGAGGCAAGGCTGTAGTGATAGTGGAAAATACAAAAGTTGCGGTGCAGGTCCAAGGTAGTGAGACTAGTGTGCGGAAAAGGATAACCATGTTAGTATATGAAGGTGTTTATGGAGTCCCAATATAGTGACCCTAGTTAGGTTGAGTCAACCATGGTTGTGGATATAGATTTATGCTACGGAGTCTAGGAAACGGTGCTTTGGTACCACCATTAGTCGTCAAATGAACCATGATCAGATGACTAACTTCCAAAACCACTTGGATTTGTGGGTTATCAAGACATGTTATTTGTTTCCTAACTGACCTAATGATAGGAGAGGTATAGTGAGAATCCACGTTGTATAGGTCCTAGGTGTGTGTGACCCATTACATGGACCATACCTATAGGACACAGTGTGCACTGTCCTAGGAAGCCTGACTACCTAGTTGGGTGGGAGACCAATATGGGTTGGGTTTATCCTACCAAAAATGGGGAAATTAGAGTGATTAATTTCATTTTTGGGTGGTATAATATATTTTTATTCTTCTTTCATTCAGCATGGAATTCCTACCCACTCCCAGCAAGCCAACTGGCATACCTGTGGACTTCAACATGGCCAAATTTCAATTTTAAAGGGTATTTTTCATATAAATTTAACAACATGTTGGTTTTTGGAAAATAAATTGACTTTTTAAGTATTTTTTCATGTAAATCATATTGGTGTTTTATATTAAACCATCCAAGTCCATTTTCCTATATAGATATGCTGATTTAGGATTTATCTCTACAGGGATGATGATGGGGTTTAATATTGATGATTATATAACTCTCGGGGTTGGAAACCCCTTAGAGATGTGGTTTTGTTATGGTGTAGGTCCACTATATGAGATATTGGGTTTGTACTACATCATATATTCAAGGTGAGAGTCCTCTATCTGTAGGTCTGATAATTCCCCATCAAATATCTCAAATAGTGAATGTTTCCGCTAATGGGGTCAGTTACTCCCCCTACCAATACTTTTCCTATGATGAGGCGTGGGTCCCTCATGAGATTGGTGGAGTTTGGTACTCCGCTATGTACTATGGTTGTGGTTCATTTACCCCTAGAGTGGGTTACTCCAATATTTGATGTGCATCACATGAAAAGGTGATGGTCCTTCATTTCAATTTTTGAGAGGTGACATAGATTTTCTCATAGTTGTGTAGTTATGATAGATGAGATTAGTACTTCGTTGTACAACATCTACAATTGGTCAAGGTACAAGTTACCCTATTAGTTTCTATAATGGTTAAATATAAATCATGGATAGTTAGGTGTGTTACTCCCCCAATAGATGAGTTCTCCTCAGTGAGGAGAATGTTTCCATCAATGGATTCTAGTGATGATACAGAAGAATGTTTTGGAAGATTACATACATAGATACAAGTGACTCCTCAATAACCCCCTAGGTTAGCTTGATATGTGACATACAATTGGGATATCTACATATATTCTTATAGGCTTTTCAGTTCTCATAATATACCTAGTTTCTTACGAGATGTGACATTCAAGGATTCTTGCTGAGATGAATAAGTCTTACTTTCATTGCAATGATTTATATTCATTGAGAACCACTATATCCCTTATTTTCTTCTTCCTAGTTACTCTCTAGTACCTAGGGTTTTGAGCTAAATGGTTTATTTTTTTAATTTATGGTCTTAAGGTATCCTAAATTGTATGATTATACTCACCTTAGATTGTTCTTTATACCCACAGATGTTGTGTCTGTGCATATGACCTAGGTCTTGAAAGTGGTATTCCTAAAGTGGAGCTGGCATTGATTGATTAGAGTTAATGTCTAGTGACACTTGGTGATGCATAGGTAAGCATAGTGGTTCCTGATAGTGGTGGTTATCATTCTAGTTTTATATTGATCCAGGAGTATAACAAGTGAGATGATACTTCCAGTATCCTAGTTTTATAATATTTTAATGATTATGGGATGTACAGTTCCTTAGGTACTTTCCTATGTAGCGTTGTAATTATGTTTTATTTCTCAATTATGTATTGTATATAGTTTAGTTATTTTTATATATACTTCTGTTGTTGTTGGTTATTTATTTTATGTATCAAATACATGTGTTTGGCCAAGTTTTATATAATCTAAGGCCTTTAATTTAGTCTGATATTTCAACTTCAAGCTAGTTTGTTTCCCCTGAATTACTATAGGGGGGCTTAGGGTGGTGCACTAAAATTATTATTATCCCGGTTGGGGCCCTAGTGTGTGGGTTCATGTCATGATGGGTGAGTGAGATCACTCTAATTCCTCTGAAAGAAGAAAGTATATATTAGTAACAATACTATTAATAAAATATAAATCATGAACTATGTCATCATTAACTATGTAGGTGAAAACCCTTCATTAGCCTTTTAATTATTAGAAATGTCCTTTTCCACTAGGGGAAAATCATCATCACCTCAATCCCCCCCATTATCATCCTCATCCTCATAATTACTACATAACTTGAGGTTGATCAGTCTATGTACTCTATATGAATGAAAGGCTTGAACCTGAATTATATGAACTAAGGCCTCAATCTATTTGATATAATAGTTTCCCTTGTTAGACAGGCCCTTTGAAGTAATGTTTAATAATATACTGACTTGGCCAAGTTCTATCAAAAGGTACACCTATTCTTATAGAACATCCTAAATATCCTTTATAGATAAGACAATCCTTCAAATATTCCACTCACTCCATGCTTTTGAAAACTATTAATCAAAGGGGTAGGTTAGTGTAGAAGTTATTGTATTTGTAGGGGGAGATGAATCAAGATGCCTTAACTGCTTTCCAGGCATCTGATAAGAAATAGGGTTTCTTAGTGCAAGCCTCATATATAGACTCAACTCCATTAAATACTAATTCTTCTCTCCATATTTATTTATTAATATTCTCATAAATCATGACACTTTATTCTCTATCATACGACAAATATATGGTCTAAGCTGGGTTTCAAAATAATTAGTGGATAACATGATAATAGCTTGATTCAGTGAAAATTAACCTACGTATCTATGTACTCTTGTGTGATTTTTTCCTCACGAATTTATCGTTTTTTTTCCAAATAGACCCAATTCATTGGGTGGGGGTATTTGTTTATTCCTAAAAAATTATAAACACTTTATGATGAAGATCAGTAGACAACATATAAAAAATATTTAGTTTAACATAATCATATATAACTACTTATAAAGAAATCATGTAGGTCATATTAGAATTATACAGAATGGGATGTCATTTTTTGGACAACTGATGACCATTCGTTATGCCTATGGGACTTAGAGGCCTAGAATATAATTTTAATGAGTTATGCAGTAACCTCACATGATTTTATTCATTCTTTGTGGTGGATCATTCCTTTAAAACATGAGAGTGGTGATCTGATATGACTATGATCATTTTTATGTGGTGGTAGTTCTTCAAAAGTCGAGGTGGGTGGCTACAATGATTTTCATATAAATAAGAACATGATGCAAATTTTAAGAAAAAGATTAACAAATTATGATTATTTTATATTCTTGAGCATTTATTTTAATTAAAATTATATTGTTTTCATGAAATCCATTTCTTATAGTCCATCAAGGCAAATTTTTATAGGTTGACTCCAAATCTAAGTCAGAAGAGAGAAAATTTCCACCACAAAAACTAATATTACAGGCTTGTCTGCTCTAGGTAAAATATATAAAAACCATTCCACATATATACCTTTATTGAATATACTGTATGAATCCTTCATTTATCTCTCCATAATTCTTTTATTGTCTTCCACATGAATCATTAATGAAGGGGTTTTCTCCCACATAAAACTAATATGATTTCCACCCTTGCACCCCCAAATTCTCCTATGTACCTCACCATTCTATGTAAACCCA
Organism: Viscum album; assembly: GCA_963277665.1. Lineage (NCBI taxonomy): Eukaryota > Viridiplantae > Streptophyta > Magnoliopsida > Santalales > Viscaceae > Viscum > Viscum album. The sequence continues at coordinate 1,569,803,554 of OY728161.1, forward strand.
ATAGGATATGTATTAATCACATTTCATAATATGTGTTACTTTTTTTAAATTGATCACGTTCGTAAAATATGTTATCAAGATTCACTAATATTTCAAAATTTTCTTTATAGGATTAAAAACAATTGCACTCAATCGTCATAAAAATAAAGTTGTATCTAGTCATCTAGATTACACAAGAATTACTTATTTTCATTGGTCTATTACCTTAAAGGATATGAATTTATATTCCTTCATTGATCAAAAACCTTCCAAGCATATTAGCACCCATGTAAAAAATATTGCAAAACCTTCTTCATTATGGATTCCCCTGAAACCACCTAATTTAAATGATTGAGTCACCATGAACATTTTCATGAATCGCGTTGATTATGTATTCCTTTGATAATGGGATCTTCCTGATTTTCCAACATCTAATAGGATCCATGAAATACAATAAATAACGTATTCTATTGAAAAATAGTGTCCATATACTTATGAAATTTGTGAAACCTTACTAGATCAAGACACCCATCCTGTCCACCATGAACCATACATCATATCTCTTCATCCTTGAACCAGCTTCCCTAGTCTAATTAATGATCATGAATAACCAAATAGGATTAATAACTAGTGTATGCCCCCACCTTTCATCCTAGGATCAGATCATCCATGTGTCCGTTAATCCTTACTTATCTAATTACCAAAAAATAAGAGACAAACCAAAAATATCCCACACCCTAGTGTAAGTCTCAATACTACAATCACATAAACCATCAATCATGTAAAATAAGAAAGGGTCACTCATGCATAAGTCTCACACCCACCATTGTTGGGAATCATTTGTTTATTATTCAATTTTATATGAATTTAAATCAATTGGAATATGATATAGTTGTATAAAATTAAACATTATAACATAATAGTCTTGGATAAATGACACTAGAAGGAATTTTATTGGTATATAATTTTAAAATGGACTTCATTAATCCTAAACACACAACCTAAAATGATCATTATTAGGTATGGAAGTATGTCCCTAAATAGAACAACCATATTTTTTGTCACGTGATCTTAAAAGGTCTATACATTCTCATTAAAAGGTTTTTAATTGCATGGGGTTTGATTCCCTTCATAAGGATATGTAGGCATCCATTCTCAGGGGTGCAATCCAAACTCTACAAAACCTACTACCTCATTAGATGTTGATAAAACATAGAGTGACTAGATATGTATTTTTAAACAAAAGAATAAATAATAAATTTTGGGGAATATAGATAACATATTATATATAAAATAGAGAACCTCGGTTATGTAGATGTTCACATAGAATCATTTAACAATCGACCTATTTCATGTCAAGGGTATGCCAAATTATTATAATGAAGTATTTTATGAATACATCTTAAATAAATAATAGAGTATTGAAATATACAATAATATACTTCATGAGATAATTTATCCTCCTATCATCTTGATCTAAATGTGAAATTTTAATCGTCGTTAGTTAAACCTGATTATCAACCAAAAATTAGAAGGTAAGGCCGCAACCAAATAAACAAATCAGTCTTAAATGTATTGTAATCAATATAATTGAATTCTCAATTCTATATTCTATAACTTTTTTTATATTTATAATATGGATTTGGTGACTGGGAATGACAGTACTAGCTCATGTCATAGGGATAGATGGTTTTCATGGAGTTTCTATTGTAAAAGTTTCTTATTATGGATATTAATTTGGAGACCTTGTTTTATGATTTCAACTTCAGGCATAATTTTATTTGTTTTATTTTATATTATATAGAGTTTATTAGTGTTTTTTTGTGATTTTAATGATTTAATGTTATTGTAGGATATGTTTTCTATTCAATTGGAAGATACATCTATTTCTTTGATGTTGAAGGTATCACAATGACAAGAGTAGATTTATCTTACAAGGGGAGATATAGTGTTTGAGAGTATGGAATTTGGTTCAAGTATAATAATCATTATGCTTCTAAACTTCTTCCTAATAGGGAGGATGTAGAATGAATTTCAAGAAGTCATTGTGTCTATAGATCGAGTGCCAAATTTCTACACTTATATTATCAAATATCTTGAGGTTCTAGTGAAGAAAAAGTAAATAGATAAGATAACCGTGTAGAATCATTTATCTCAATAAATATTTTATTTGAACTAACTAAATAATAGATATGTGGATAGTTTTTATTAGTTATTTTGATAATTAATGTTTTTCATATAAGGGATCCAGTCTTAGATTAATTTTCCCATTTTTTAGGATTTGGAAATGATCAAACCTTTAATGAGATATCTAGAATTATTTTATTCTATTACAACGGTTACAATAACAAAATTTGTTAGTGTTTAACCTCTCTTATTTATCGATATAGATTTGGTGTCCTGCTTCTGGTGAATACTTTATAGCTATTTCCTCTAGGGTCTAATCTTCAGAACTAATAGGCCCCTCTAACTTTGGGGTAATAGATAAAAGATAAATGATGAAATATATATCCCTTTGTTGTTCCCAATCCTTATGAATTCAATGATTAGGGAGGTTATATTTGTGGTCATAATTAAGGCCAGTGAGGCATATGAGCAGGGCGAAGTCAGGAACATGTTATAGAGTTTCAATGCTAGATTGACTGATCATTAGTCATGATAAAATTTATTTATCTTCTTCCCAAGTATATTATTTTTTATATTTAGTTATATCACACTTTTTCATTTCACCTACATTGATATGAGATTTAGGACTCAAGGGGTGTGGGGATTCATGGTTCCCATGGTGTTGACTACGTTAGTTAGAGGTTAGTCTTACTTATTTATGGTTTTTTAGGGTTATGCGTTGATTATAGGGAAATACATTCTATAAGCGTTTTTATTTTGTATACAACCAAAAAATTACATCCTTATCATGAATTGGTTGAATTTGGTGTAGGATAATATTGATTATTTCTTTATGGGAGTTTTTTATTTGATGTGGAAGGTGAGTGAGTAGTGTTCATTAGTGAGAAAGATCATCTAATGAATAATAGGAATAAACATACAATTTCAACTCATATAGAATATTTGATGTTAGGTTATATATAATTATAGGTAGAGGTGTTTCTCAATGTTTTTGAGGATTTATTGTATGTATTTTCTACTGAAGATGTGACACTACCACCTCAAAATTACTTCGAGTTTGGGATAGAGTTACAACCCATTATTTCATTGATATTTATGTATCAGTATAGGTTTGTTCCATTTAAGCTGCAAGAGTAATGTATTTAGAAAAATGATATGTTATATAAGGGGTTTATATGTCCAATAATGTTACCTTGTGGTTCTCTGATGTTTAATAATGTAAATTTTGGATATAACCATGTTTACAAAACGACCATCGCTATAGGTTAATGCATGATTATTTTTCATGGGATGGTCATGTTAAATGGCTGATAAAAAAGGTCAGGGTCTGACTATGGATATAGGTTAACATGATAAGGGTTTATATCCCTGATTGAGATCTGACTGTGGCTAAAGGATGTTGATTTGACAACTTGTATCAATAGTTTTCCAAGACTGTGGCTATAGGGGGACCAATAACAACCGGAATGTTGGACCATGTCTATATATAAGAAAAAAATTAATATTATTATTATGTTCATAAAAATATTATATTATATATATATATATAAATTATTTAAAACACACACACACATTTTATATATATATATTTATGGTTGATGCGTTAGTACAGTGTTATGGTATCATGATTTATACAAGGGTGATACATGCTTCAAATCTCACCAGAAGGTATTTTTGTGTCACCCAATAGTCATGTGAATGCACCAATGAAAATATGTTTATTCACATGGATATACCATATGGTTAAGAGTAGGATACACATGGAACAACCACTATCCACAAGCTATATCCATGGTCATGGCTTGCAGTTATACCTACGAGGATATAGTAATGTCAATAGAGAACATGGGAATTGTGACCACAACTATATCCAGGGTCATACATCATATATATATATATATATCACATTTGTATAGTAGTGGTTGTTTTTGAAGAAGTAATATATAAAATTGAGGTTCTATTTTGATTACCATAGTTTGTATCAGGTGATAGTTAAGAAATATCATCCCCTCTATATGATTAATGATTTATTTGATGATTTGAAGGGAGCTAGATAGTTTCAAGAATATATATATATACTCTAGATATCTTCTTATAAGGGATGATGAGGAAGATATTCTAAATATTTCATTTAGGTTTCATTATTGACACTTAGAGTTTGTGGTAATTCTTTTTAGTGTCACAAATTCCCTAACTATTTATAGAAGATTGATTAACTTCTTGTTTTTTTAATTCTTTGATTAGTTTTTTGTTTTATTTATTGAAAATATTCTTAGATATTCATGTTTATAGTATGATCATGTTGAAAATTTAAGGAAGGATTGATATCTCATTTGATAACATCATCGTTATAAGTTGTTGTCCAAGTGTATCTTCGAGACTTCTGAGACGAATTTTCTAGGAAATTTTTTTTTCTTAAAAATCGGTGGAAGATGATCCTTAAAATATTAGAGAATTTTTTTATTAGATGGATCCTAAGAATGTTTTATAGGGTAATAGTTTTTATGGTATTTGATGTTATTATTAGAGGTTTTCATCAGATTTATATGAGATGTATATCCTTGAAAAAACATGACCGAAAATAATCAGGCTTTCATATCAATGAATTAGTGTTTGAAAACATATGAATACCTAATGGATAAGCTAATCAGTGCTCTTGTTTTTTATTTTCTAGAATAGGGAGTCGTGTTTGAGGTCCTCTATGATAATTTCCATTTCATTTTAGGTTATTTTCTGATACAAAAAAGGGAAATGATCACCTATGAGTCTCATAAGTTACATCCTTCCAAATGTAATTATGATACTCATGATATAAAGATTGTGGAGGTGGTGTTTTATTTTGACCCTTGGTGGAATTATATTATTATTTATGGCTTTATATTCTTCAATGATCACATGAAAATGAAATATATCTTCTGTCATTGTGATTTGAATATGTGTCATTATTCATTGATATGGTTCCTACAAGATTATGACACTGATATATCCAATATTATTTGAAAAGGGAATTTAGTAGCTAATTCCATGAGTAGAATGTTACATGAATATGTTTACTGAGATTCAATAGATGTATGGAGGATGATGGAATTTCTTGTTGTATTGTATCTCATTAGAGTGAAGGATTGAAATAAAGTATGGATATATTAAATAATAATGGATTTTCCTTGAAAAACTAGGAAGGGGAGTCTCATTTGGGATATCATAAGGTGGAGTTATAGAGAGATATTGTAGTATATGAATATTATATTAACCTATGGACAAAGAATGATCAAACAACTAGTCATTACTATCTTTAATTAACCATGTCATTTATCATAGGTTACAACCGAAGACAACATATTGCTATAGGAATCAAATGTTATGAATTATTTAAATATTATTCCAGAATAAATTTCAGATTCATCAAAAATTAATGCATATTGAAATAATTTAAACATGATTCAACAATCAGTTTATTTTCATAAAATTATAAATGTGAATAGTTTCAAGTTAAACATGATCATTTAATTATTTATCAAACACACATTACAAAATTCACATTATTTATCCATTTTAAACATATTAAACATATTAAACCACATGATAAAAAATATGATTAAAATAACATAGACAAAATATAGCACGTTATCTAGTAAAACAAAAGGTAAATTTTTAACATGATATAAAAAAATGTAATCAATACAACCATAAACTATATATTTTCATTATTCCCAGTTTATTATTCATTAAGGTTAATTCCATCATTACCCAAAGAGATAAAGAAATATTATTTTACTATATCACATAAAAATAATCGTTTAAGAAATGAATCGCATAACTCAATTTAGGAGTTTGACGTTCTTGGTATAAGAACTTATGGTCGAGGACGATCCAACATCAAATGAAACACCACTAAGCTATTGGAAAACATGAAGGAAAAGGCCAGGAAGGTCCAGACCACTACATTAGGTAACTCTCAAATAATTCACTTCCTGGATAATTAAAACCAAACCAAGAGGGAAGAAAAATGAAAGGGGTAATCAGAACAATTACCCCATGAGATACATCTCATAAATTTTTCCATAATAGGAAAACAACCACCTCACTTATTGGAATAAGGTTTAAAATGATAGAACACTACCAACCATCTCCCAAAAACTCTCCCAAAGAAGATACATCTCAAACATGATTTATAATATAACAAGGAATCAAAGAATATATAACCTTCCAATAATCCTGATACAGGATAATAATGTTAACCAATTATCCTTTCAAAAGAAGATCTAAACTTGAAGTAACTCGGTATACTATGCATGAATCCTTCAATGAAATTCCTAGGTACTCCCATCCATGACACCATGCCTTCAAATGACATGAACCAATGGAATATTATTCCAAGGAAACACCTTCTCCTAGTGGCTTTATATATCTATAGGCAGCTCATTAAAGGTCTCCTCATTAACAAAATTGATCTCACCCAAATAGATGATGTGAGAGTTATCATGAAGATAACAAAAAAGTTATGAAACACGGATGATATCATGTATACATCTCAAATATGAGGGATTTATATCTGAAATGTGATGACTCCAGCATGGGTCAAAAACTTGAAGGTCCCAACTAATAGGGCATTAATATTACATCCATGACCAAAACTTTATTTTCCATTATGATGAATCACCATCAAGACCACATGATCTCCCACATTGAAATCATGTGGTCTCCTACTACGATCAAAAAAGTAATTGTGATGATCCCATACTAACTTCATCCTCTAAAAAATCAAATAAACTATCTATATCATGATTTGGACTAGTTCAAGCCCGAGAATTGATGACTCATGGACCCTATCCCATAGTACTGTTAAATAGTAAGTTAAGAAAAACAAATCTTTAAAAGGATCTATTCAATGGTTAAGTGGAAATTATTATTGTGAGAAAACTTAATCGAATGTAGGTTCTTAATATATAATCCACCAAAATTCAGGACACAAGTGTGCAACATGTACTTAAGAATATTGAATGATTTCTCTCTCTAGACATCTATTTTAAAATAATAAGAATTTATAAGGAGTGAACGAGAGCCAAAATCGTATTGAATACCTCTCTACACCATAGGTTTAAAACAAATATTATAATGAAATATAACCATTTGTAGGGCTCTATGGATTCTGTACGCCTCCTCCATGAACTATCAGAACCATACCATCACTGATATTGACTATTTGATTTCTAAGATGTGGGATGAATTTTACATCAGATCAACTATCACACATATAATATCATATACTCTCAAAGCTCCATGAAAACTAGTAAATAAGACCACCTAAATTTCCTCCCACTTCCACTGTTTAATATTAATTGTTGGAGAATAAAACAGGAAGAAGGTGTTCAACCTTCACCATCTGGAAGATAAAACATCTGGACACAAACTCTACAACAAAACTCTTTAACCCAGGTCACCAAAACTGACCTCTCAATGAAAAATATATCTTTATCACCTGGTGTTAATCATCCTTAGACCAACCATTAGGGCATCACCATAGACAACCCGGTCTCACTAGACCTCCACCTCAGAATCCCCCAATAGGGTATCCTCCATCGGTTTCACCAAAGACAACTACACCATCATCTGAAAAAGTAATCTTATCAAACTAGCCACTTCCATATCCACATGAAACAGATATATTTTCTCTATCACTCTCTAATATTCTCTATATTCATGCATGATATTAGAACGTAACATCTTTTTTGTAAACAAACCACAACTTTACCCATTCATGGTGTATAAGTTATTTAAAATCCATATTCACATAATAGTTACATCCACTGATATTGTTTCAATTATTATATACACTGAAATAATACATATACCATGCTCTTGTGATAAGTGAAAACCATTAAATGTCAATCAATGTGTTGGAGCCTCTATAACATCAGGTAAAACACAACTATCGGTTGCTTAAGGTTGTGGTTTGAATAGTTAGGTTCATAAAGAAATAAATACGATGAACCATAAGAAATAATTGAACTATGATAAATCATGATACTACCCAATCCAAGACATGAAGTTTCATAGAATACCTCAATTTTTACTCCCTCTTTTAGTAAATGATGCACTAGATCACTAACAAACTTCAACTTAAGATACTCAAAAATTCAATAAATATGAATAGTCCCCATGATTGCTTAATCCTTTCAGGTAAGGGAAATTAGTGGAGTATCATTATAAGATAATTTAGGAACTAACCTCGTATAATATCCTATAAGAATTAGGAAAATCCGCACATCTACATTAATCATGTGAACTTCTGAAGAAAAAACCTCCTAAATCATGAAAGGATCTATAACTACTCTATGTTGGGACATGAATTTCCCTAATAATGAATCTTCATAAGGCCAAAAATCACACTAGGAATGATTCGTAAGTAGATAATGATGATGATGAAATCCCAATAGTAAATTCAAATTATATGCAAGATCTTACATATATATGGAGTACACAAGGATCTCATTGATGATAACCACCATGAACCGATCAAATAACAGTGAAATCACCATGCTCATAAACCCCATGAACACTTAAAAAGTATTCATCACACTGAACTAAATATTATAAAACCCATATTTCCCATAAGGACATCAGAAATTAGTCTTAGGTGTATCCTTATTATTCACCCACCTCTGATGATATACTAATCATAGATTGATCTTTGAGAACAAATTATATCCCTTAATATGACTGAATAGATCACCAATCCCTGAAATAGTGATTCTTCACTTTCAATTCATTAAATATATGGTAATAGATAAAGATACACATATTTCCATCAACCTTTTTCATGAATAATACTGGTTCACCCTTAGTGACCTGCTCAATTGAACAAAAAATAACAACAAAATATTCTCAAACTATATCCAAGTCTCCCAAAATATAAGCACACTATCCTATATGGATACATCAATATCAGAGAAGTTCCCACCTGAATTTCTATCCCAAACACGATCGCTCGTCAAGGGGTAACACCATAAACTCCATAAAAAATACATTTGGGTTCTCTTACACAACCCTAAAAACACCATTAGCTAAACCTCCAAAGAACACATCATTAACTAGTTCATCGAGGGATGGAACACACCTCCATCCCATCTGAGGGTATCGCTCACTAACAAACATAGTAGAATCCCGGTAAACATCATAGAACAAAATATTCCACATAATTATATACATGATATGATGAAATAAATACAACCAAAACATTTCAAGAATATGTTTATTAATACATCCATAATGATATGAATTCTCCCTATGAGTGGTGCTTCCTCAACACTTGCTCACAATCTTTACATACTTCGCAAAAATAAGATCAACCTCCAACTGGCATAGTCATTGCAAAGAGCACTGCATGTATGTCCACCTCAATTTCACAAAGAATAGAATAGGGAAGGTGATATTAAGGAGTTCATAATTCATAAATATAATTAATAATTCACCCATGTAGAAAATAATCAAATGAACCTTGAACAACATCGGGATCACTGGGCACTGTAAACTCTAGAGAGTGCAGCAGGCAAAGACCAACTCCAAAAACTCTTTCCCTGATGATGAACACCAACATATTCAAGAAATTATATCAATAGATGAATAGAATCATATGGATTCCCTCTATTTAACCTATCCCTACTCTGCTAATCTAAATATGGAGTACCCTAATGCTTATGCTTCAGGTGAAACTTCTGTAACAGAGAAACATAAAGTGTAACTCTTACTGCATACTGCCTCCTTAGAATGTCCATGAATTATTACAATTTATGACCATGTACTCTATAAAATCAATATTTTTATCCCTTGTTAGGATCCTAAAAGCCACCACCCCCAGATAAATGAGACGATGATTGCTAAAACCTACGCATGACTGCTTGAAAGCTCTTATATCTGGGCATTTAGAAACTATAGAACACCACTCTATTATGTAAAGAATTATGACAAATCCAATCTCATGATGATCTATGTTACACGAAAATATTTTAAACAAAATATTATGTTCGATAGTGTATATGAAACACTGAGCCTAAACGAATGATGAAATATTATTATTTAAATATGATAGTTATAAACTACCTGTTAAATTAGTGAGTATGAATCAGATCATATTATTAATGAAATATATATAATGGAACTACTCAATATAATTTATTGATAAATTATTAGTAAATATGTGCCCATATTTTTTAATAAATCAGTTATATTCTTCAAAAACACCGTCTCTTCAAAAATGGGTTTTTTTAAAATATTATAGTTTATTTCCAGAAATTTTAGAAATTTTGTTTTATATAAAATTTTATCATATTTAGAATCACCATGAAAAAATTATCTTAGAGTTTTTTTTGGAATTTTTTTGATAAGATTAATTTTTTAGTGAATAGTGAAAAATACTGATTTTTATTGAAGATCTATTTTTGTTTCTAGAATTTAAAATGATACATTATATTGTAAATTAGTTTAAAAGTAAAATTAGTTATATTATATTATATATATCCCAATTAAATTAATTATAATAAATTTTATGATTCAATTTTGTAAAAAAACATTTTTGATACTCAAAAGATAATTTTCAAAAAAACTATATTCTGTTGCATTTTGATTATTAAAATTAAAATAATTTATACCCCTTATAAAAACGGAACCATAAAAAATTGATTCTTATTTAGAATTTTGAGGTCCAAATTTGGTAAATAAGCCCCAATATTTTTTTTCATTATGAATAGTAATCATAATAGATAAGTATCCCCACATTAAGGGTAAATATGTAAATTATGGTTAAAAATAATATGATAAGGACTAAAAATTGATCCAAACACATTATTTAATTTCATTTTGGAGTATATTTTGTCCATAATCATCTAATATTTGGATTTATGTTCTTTTTACTTTTTTTTGACTTTTACCTTTAATATCTATGTAAATGATAAAGTCAAAAAATGACATTTTCTTACTTTTAAAAACTACACTATTTTGGGATAGGGATAAAATAATTATATTCAGTTATAATTATTTATTTTAAAAATAAATTATTTATTCATCATGTATATTTATTTATATTTTTTAGTGATGAAACAATTACATTAAATTCTAATGAAACTCTACCACAATATTAAATTAATTAATAGAAAAAATATTGTAAATGACTAAAAAATATTAAATGTAACAGTATTTGAATGAATTATTGTCTTTGATGATTTTTTTTATAAATAAAATTTGTATACATTTTCTAAAGGATTATATTCAAATTCATTTTATATCATGTTGTTTTCAAAATAAAATTAAATTATGAGTTCCCAATACGACATTAATTATATTTTATAATAAATAATATTTTATTTAAGGATTTAAAATTACTGAATATTAAATCTTCAGAAAGGTAATATTTACATTTTTTAAAACTTCATATATAGTTCATTTATATTCTAATTATCCTTTTATAGTAATTGTATTGACCACCAAATAGTAAAACTCTTCATTATCATAGTAATTGACAAATAGAGTTTATATGAGTTAAAAAAAAAGTTATAAAGGTAAAAACATAATCTAAAATATTAAAACATTTATTAGATATTATTATTTAGACCCAAAATCATCTTATATTTAAATTATATTTGTTTTTATCATTTTTCCATGAAATTTGATTTTTATTAATTTAATATTTTAAGTCATTCAATGAGTGAACCTCCCTCACTTATAAAAGGGAATCTCATATCCTCTTTTAATCACACGTAAAAAGAAATTTAGTTCAACCAATACCTACCCAAATACCTCCCTTGAATCCCAAATAATATTATATATGAATTGTTTTGGGCATAATACCAACCTTATTGTGCTTAAGGTGGAATGAAAAGGAGGTGGTCTAATGAAGAGGTATTGCTTTTAACTGAATGTTTTGAGTTCAATTTCATTGTCAATATAATTAAAATATTCACAAAACATTATGAGATGATAAAATCATTATATTCCATATACTATGATGTTTATATGTAATATAATTAACCTATATTCATCTCCTCTTTCATCAAATGGTAGGAAAATATATCGTTTATGTGTACCGTGGATTACCCCCTTGCGAACTGATACAATTTATTTTCCATAACCACCTCTGTTAAATTGTTGTAATGATGGATTTAGTGTATATATTTTATATTAATGGAATATTTAAAATTATATAAATTTAATATATCAAATAATATGTTACCTTTCCATTCATTAAATAATGATAACGTCGTTCATTCTTATGTGTTGATTACCACCAACTACTACAAATCTAGCCTTTAATAGTGCTAAAAATAGGATATATCATCACTAAAAGGTGATGTCTTCTAGAGTGATGTTAATATATAACATTTATCAGTGCTATAACACATATCTTATAATGGAACCCTTTATCACCACTAATCAAAAGCACATATTAATGGGGCCTTTATCAGTGCTTTTTTAGTGATGATAAAGAGTGCATTATTTAGAATTTTTTTAGCACTAATATTAGATGAATTTAACATCCATGAAAATGTTCTGTTGAAGCGGTCCTTTATCAGCATTTTTTTTATATTAGTTAAATTTCTTTGACAAATTATTTTTTTCACGCACCACAACACCCCTATATAAACGCTCGTAACCACCTTTCTTAGCACTTTCTACTTCTTAAACGACCATTACACTCCCCAAAACCTTTTTAGGTGATAAAAATCACACACCACAATTTCTAAATTCTTTAATGGCTTCTTCAAATACCTTCTGGTGCTGGAAATTCATCTTGTGACCCCGCTTCTATGCTCTAATTCCATTTACCACTCTATCAATCATGTTTTGTTTTATACTTCACAATCATTATATTTATTCATGTATATTTTGAAATGTGTGATATATATATACAAAACTTATATATATTTAAATATATTATATAGTAATATTTATCTAAATATTTTAATATATATATATATATATTAACACACAAATATGCTTATGTAAACATTATATATACATTTGTATAATATGTATATAAATATATTCATATATGTTTATCATGTACAAAAAAGGTGTCACATATTATTTTAAATAAAATAGATTACAATTAACTTCATATGATTTATATAATTATTTTTAATTGATTTTTTACATGTAATAGCGTATTTAGATATAAATTTCTTATAATGTATATATAAATATTTACTATAAATACATTTACATACTAGATTCAATGATAATGATATATATGTAAAAATACATTTTTATACGATTTATATGAATAATATTAATACACATAAATATACAAAAATATTCACACAGACACATAGACATTTAAATTTCTCTCACACACGTACAAATATTTAAATATAAATTTATTTATTTACCAATATTAGAATATGCATGTAAATATATATTAGTTTATTGACACTGACATGTTTATATATAAAAACTAATTATATAGCTGTATATATATATGTTAATATATTTTTATAAGGTAAAAAAATAATTTTTACTTTAAATAAAATTAATAATAAATTTTTATTTCTGTTTGGTTTATACATTTATGAATAAATTTTTACATAAGTATGTTTAAATATATATTTGTGAAATTTATTTATTATAAGTAATTATGAGAAAATATTCATATATTTAATTATAAATAAAACAAAATTATGAAGAATGATATAAAATCAAAACCATAATATCAATATGAATATAATCCCTTGGAATTAATTTTGTCTTCACAAAAAAGGACAATAATACCCCCTTAAATGAGTTTGAAATTCCATTGAATGTTAAAAAATTAGTATACCTCGACTAAATACTCAGTTTTGGAGGCCTTCTAGGTCCGTTTTGGCCTCGAAAAAAATTGAACCTGGTTCTACACTTACAATAAATTGTATATTTCTTCACAAGATTCAATTTGATCTATTGTAGAGCCCAAAAAGATACCCAGATGAAATGTTAAGGCCATTTGAAGTTCATGTAATGTTTTCAATTTATCATTGACCATTCATTAATTCATTTATTTTAAAGGTTATGAAATTGTTATTAAATGGTAGTTACATGATAATAATTAAAAAAAATTAATTAATAATATTTTTTAATTTTTTATTGGCCATTTTTACTATATACCATATATATTAAGTTTAAATGCATATTTAGTTTTTTGAAAATAATATTTTTCAAACTATATTATATATATCTATATAAATATATAAATAAATTATTTTTTAAGAAAATATAATATTTTTTAGGAAATATATGCTTTATCAGTGCCAGAAAATAAGTGTTGATAAATTGGGGCTTTTACCAATGCTGGTAAAAAAATTACTAATATAACCCCCCTTTATGAATTTTTTTTACTAGTGCTGATAAAAGAAATAAATTATCAAGTCTTTTTTATTAGTGTTGATAAAGGGTTCCCCTTTATCAACACATTCTTAATAGTGCTAATAAAGGGATCCACTTATTAGTGCTTTTTAAGTAGTGCATATAAAGGGTCCCTTTTATCAGTGCTTTTTAGTAGCACTTACGAAAGTACCCCTATAATATTATTTATTAGAACTAATAAGGTGGCCTTTATCCGCACTTTTTGAAAGCACTAATAAAGACCCCCATTTATCTTCACTTTTCACTAGAACTAGTAAATTCTTCTACTGGATAAAACACAGATTTGTAGTAGTGACCTCCACAAAGAGATGTGATTCATTTTTCCTAACAAAATCAGTTAAATAATATATAAAATGGTATTTAAAAAAATAATATGACATTTATGATATAATGATCATTGTTTGTAACTAAAATAGCAGTTAAATTATTACATAATTATCACTGAAAAATGGAAACATTACTCATGCGTACGTATAAAATTAAGTCTCCATGATTGTAACAAAGTTCATTTTTCATTACCAAATTTCTTGTTTTGTATTAAAAATTTAATTGATATATAAAAATTATAATTATTTCAGGATTATTTTTCTGAAGATAGTTTCATAATGAACTTCATGACTATAGTTAATTTACAAAAGTCATTAGGGAAATATTAAATGAATATCATAAAAACATACAACATTAAATTAATTTATTAAGTAATTGAATATAGCATGGTAATATGAATAATAAATATTAAAATGGTTTTTATTAAAGTAAATAATTTTTATATGTTTTTTATTTTGGAAGATAAATAACTTGAGTTATAATTGAGACTCAAGGTAATGGATGCTTTAATTTAATCACCTTGTTTTATATGTTTTAATTATTTATTTTATAAATATTTTTCTTCCATGTGAATATTCTTAAATTTCATTTTATGGATGTATTTATATGTAATAATTTAATTATAACTGAAATATTTTTTTAACTTTTTCCTCTCTATAAAATGTATTCAAAATGATTCATTATACTTATTTTATATTGAACATTTTGAATAAAAAAAGGATTCAATTAATGTTTTATTTTAAAGTATATTAAATCAATATTTTATCCTCTACTATAACCATTATTTTATGTTTGAATTACATTATAATATTTCATGTTTTATTCAAATAAAAAAACAACTTTCGGTTTTGTGGAACACATAATCCTGAATATGTTATAATGGGCATACCCAGATAACACTCTAATAAATTTCGTAAAATTTTGGTATCATCAGATGTTTTGAAGGTGATTAGGGAGTAAACCTAAATCATTGATTACACTATATATGTCATGTGATGGGTTTTTAGCGGTTATCCTTGAATTATTTTCATTTAATATTTTGTGTTGCTGCCACAATTCCTACGTTTCATAGATCGTATATTACCATTATCTTTATTTTATGATCCCATGTGGCCTACATGATTTTTATATACTTGATAATAAGTTTTCATAGAAATATTTTTATTTAATGAGGTATGATAATGATATTTTGTTTTAAAGGACGTATTATACCATTTTTGGGAAAAGATTTCTATTTTATGAAAATGTTTTTCATGGGTTCTCAGGGATTATAATAAAATATCATTTCTATGATTTTGAATTTATTTTTTCTTATAATGTGTTTTATGAAAAACGATTTATGCAGCAAATATGATTTCATGTGCAAGTAAATAATAATTTGAGTTTAATAATTTTTTTGTTAAAATAAAACCCTCTTTTATAATTGCATTATTCTCAAATGGACTAATGGTTATTTTTCTTCATATATCTCCCTTAGAACATTGTAGTTCTCATCCTATGTTTTAAAATGATTTTCATAGGTTTATAAGGATGAACAAGAGAAAATTGAGTTTTAGAAGAATATTTTGAAGATATTTCAATTCAATAAAACTTTTTATATTTTAAAACATTTATTTTCTAGGAAAATGAAAACAAAGTTGAAGTATCCACTACTTATGTAACATTTATTTATGTAAGGGTGATGACCTAAATCCCTTGAAATATAAATAATAAATATCCTCTAATGTTAGAGAATGAATTCTGGGTAAAAAAACTTCTGATTATGCTTTGTTTAAAGCTGGATCTTTACAACTGGTATAAGAGGAAAGGTTTAGATAAATTTGGATTTTAGGATGATTTCATGTGAGGATAAAATAAGGGTTATGGATACCATCATGAATTTGTATGATTAAGGTTATACATAAGTTCAAAGGATTAAACTTTCCTTTTGTGGTTTCAAGTGATGAGGTTTTAAAGTGATTAAAGTTATTTTTTAGAAGATATTTTATTAGGTTGAGTTATATGAAAACAGTAGGGTTAACATGAAGCATTAATACAAAATAATTTAATTAAAATTTTGAGGATATTAATCAAATTATTCGGTATGTTATTGGAATTATATTAATATTGTTTTAGAAAAAATAAAAACCGAAAAGCTGAGAAACAAATCATTGCATCCGGGAAGGGATTGAGGCTTGAACCAACAACTAAAGGGCGATAATGGTGAAATTAATACCATTATCCTATATGATTTACTAATAGTATAACATTGTTTTTTACATATACTATTTAATATATAATTATTTATTTGATTTTAGGAGAAACTGTTTTATCATATATAAAATCATGGGTTTTAAAATTGATCTGGTAATTAATTGATTAATGATATTTTAGAAAACATTTAACTATTTTAAGAACCTTTTATTAATAAGGTAAATGTAATATTATGGGATTTTATTTGGGGAATAATGGATTGATAATATTATTGAAGAATATATGTTTTAATGTGGCTTTATGGTGGTACATGTTATTTAAATAATGTGTAGCATATTTAAATGATTATATGATTTTGGAATATGAATTGTTTTGTATATAATTTTATGAGTGACTATTAATAATTGGAGATAAATTTTAATTTTATCTTAGAAGAATATGTGATAAAATCCTTTTGATTTATTGGTTTAGAACTTGTTTAGGAATATTTTGAAGAATTTTTAGGTTATTTATCTATCAAATGATCTAACATAAACCTTGGGTGTTATTTTTGAGGCTTTCTAGATTAATATAATACTTCCTCAAATGAAGGTTTATTATTTTGGGTAAATATATTACCTTGTTATATCCATTTATTTTTTTGTTTAGTGTTTAAATATAGTAGGAATATATTATTATCATTTTTTGGATTATGTGACCCATTAGAAGTGGATTTCAGTTATTCAGTTCTGAAAAATTCATCATGAATACTCATTTTTTGGGGAAAAATATGATATTGTGATGAAAAATGATTAAAAAATGAAATTATTCTTTTCAACTAACTATATTTACTTTTATTATTAATATAGTTTAAAAATGAATTATTTAACTCAAGGAGAAGGATCTCGAAACAAAAATTTTATCATATTAAAATCATTCTTGATGAATCTACGGTGTTTTTCACATCTATTTGGTTTATATTATTGTAGTCATTAACATTCTCATAATCATTCAATTTATTTTGATCAATGATCTTTGTCAATATCATTAATTATTTGGAAATTAATATTCTCTATCATTTTAATATATTTATTCTGACTAATGTTCTCATATTTGAATACCTAGTTTTTTATTTCAAAATGACCTTCATAGTTCACTTTCCCAATTTTCAAGAGGATTTTAATAACACTTTTTATGATGTGGGATTTCAACGAAGGTATTTTAAAATTTCAAACACTTTTATATTGAGTTTAAGTTGAGAGTGTTATGATTAAATTAAATAAGCAGGGGTGGATAGTGTAACACCAAAATATTTTTAAAATAAATTTATGATTGATAATGTATATGGAATGCAACACTGATCCTAAATGAACCATGAAATATTATTATTTAAATATGATCATCATAAAATAGCTATAAAATTGATGGGTATGAATATGATTAAGTTATTTATGAAATTTATATAAAGGTACATCAAAATTGAAAGTATTTATTAATTATTAGTGAATAAGACTCAATTTTTTAGTAAACTAATTTCATTCTTCAAAAAAAAATTTTACTAAAAAATTGTTTTTATTTTTTATATATGAAAATATTATAATTAAATTCTAGAACTTTTTGAAATTTTATTTGTTAAAAAGAATATTATTTTTGGAATCATTATATCAAAATTACCTTGGAATTTTGTTTTGGTATTTTTCTAAAAAGACTGAATATCCAATTAATAGTGAAAAATATATTTTTAACTGTATTTTTCATTGAAGAATTTACATGGATAAATTTTGTTCTAAATTATTTTAAAATTAAACTATTTCTATTATAAAATAACTAACCAAATTAAATTCATTATAGTCAATTTTATAGTTACATTTGGAATAAAAACATTTTTATACTTAAAATCACTTTTTAAAAAAAAATTATTGTGTTTGGAATTTTAATATCAAATTATTTTCCTCCACTTATAGAAATTGAATCTTAAAAAATTAATTCCATATTTGGAATTATGAAGTTAAAATTTGGAAAAACCCCCTTTTTATTTTTTTTCTTAATCAGTAGTAACCATAGTAGATAATTATCTCCACAAAAGGGTAAATCAAATAATTAAGGTTAAAAAAATATGATAAGGACAAGAAAATGAACCTAATAGTTGACTTACATTAATTATATGAGTATATTTTATCATAATCATCCATTTTTTGATATGATACCTTTTTCCATTTTTCTGTGATTTTTACTTTTATAATATTTATGTAAATTATAATGTAAAAAAATATCACTTTCTTACTTTTAATAACTATAATAAATTGTAAAAGGGATAACAAACGTTTTTCTGCTTATAAATTTGCTTTTTAAATATATTAATTTTCTTCGCTATTTATTTCTAATTTATAGGGATTATATAATTATCTTAAATTCCTAAGAAAATCCAACACGGTATTTATTTGATTAACATTAAAAATTAAATGATTCTAAAAATATTAAAATAACCCAATTTGAATGAATTATTTCATTTTACAATTTTATAATTAAATATTATATTTTATGTATTGTTAATGGATTTTATTAGAATTCATTTAATGTTATGTTGTTTTAAAAATTTAAATTATATTAAATGTTCTAAAAATGACATTGATGATATTTTATAATAAATAATATTTTATAAAATGATTTAAAATTTCTTAAAGTCCTATATTTATCCGATTGGTTATTATATTTTAAAAAATATCAAATATATTCTATTTATGGTCCAAATATTCTTTTATAATAACTATATTTACCCTTAAAGAGTAAAAAACTATGTTATTACTATAATTATAATAAACGGTTAACGCAAGTTAAAATAAATATATAAAGGTAAAAAACTAATCTACAGATGTCAAAATCTTATTGGATGATTTTATTTCATCCCATTATCATCCTATATTTTAAATATATCAGTTCTTATTCTTTTTTACTATCAAAATTAATTTTTATTATTTTAATATTTTATGTAATTCCAAGAGTTCCCCTCCCATCACTTATAAGAGGGAACCTAATCTCCTCTTTTATTAAAACATAAAAAGCCTTTTAGTTCTGATAATAACTAAATAAATCCTTTCCTAACAAACCTACTCATATAATTGAGGTCTTATTATGGATAGAATACAAACCTTACTGTGCTTAAGGGGAAAATCAAAGGAGGTTTTCAAAAGAAGAGGTATAGCTTTTAACTGAATGTTTATGTTCTATTTCTTATTCTACTTATTTAAAATATTCTAAAACCATTATGAGATAATTAAATTAGTATCCTATATATATTGGGATGTTATTATGTTAATGTAATAACCTATATCCATATCTTCTTCAATAAAATGGGAAATGAATCACTCATTAATGTGTACAATAGACTCTCGCCTCGTGAACTTATGTAATTTGTTTTCCATCACCGCCACTCACAACTAGTTATAATTCTATATTTAATATATGTATATATATTTGTGATATTCCTAACATATTTTTCATTCTGTAAATATAATATTTTAACTATTTTATTACCATTACATTCATTGAAAATTTATAACATCATCAGTGTGTACGTTTGAATTACCGCATCCACGAACCAATGCGATTCATTTTCTATTACCACATCACACGACTACTAAATATAAGTGTATGGAAATAAATAATATGATATTTATAATATATTGATATTTTATGAAATGTAAAATATTTATTTCCATTTTTCTATAATGATTTATGAAAAATGGAAATGTTACATGTTCATATGTATGAACTATTATCTCCATGATTTGATCACTATTCAATTTTCAAAACCAAATTTCGTGGTTGGTATTAAAATTATAATTGTTATAAAAAATTATAATTATGACATGATTCTTATTCTATATATAGTGGAATAATTACCTCTTTGACCATAGCCAACCTACTAAAGTCATTTCGGATATATGAACTGAATATCATCAAAACGTCCAACATAAATTTAATTAATTAATTAATTGATTATAACAAGGTAAAAGGAATAATAAAATTGAAAAAGGTTCTTATGTTAGTTTACCATTATTATAATTTTATTATTTATGAATACAAATAGTGCACATGATGAGATAGGCTCTAGGTAAGAAACACTTTACACTAAAAACCTTGTATTAAATTTTAGAAAGGTTTATTTTATAAATATTTTTATTCCATGTCCAAATTCTAAAAATTTTCTTGTTGATATAATTATATGGACATAAATGAATTATAAAGAACATTTTTTTGTCACTTTTTTACTTGATTTCAATGGTTTTAAAATGGAATGCTGTTATGTATTTTACATGAATTGTTTGGATAAAAAGACAAAAAGGAATGATTAATTTTAATATAATAGGTGTCAAATAATTTTTCTGAAGTCACATCCATTATTTGTTTTTGGATTACATTACATGGTTTCAGACTTTATTCAAATAAAAACCCATATTTCTTTTCTCTGGTATAGAAAATCATGTACATGTTAGGATAACTGTTCCTAGAAAGCACTCCAATGCATTGGGTAAAGTCTCTATCTCATGATACAAATTTCAAGGGTTTAGGGAGTAAACCTAAATCCATGATGAGAATATATCCAAAATGAGATGTTTAATTGGAATATAGCCTTGATTTATGCTTTTTTCATGTTTTGTATTGTTTCCACATTTCCTATGTTTCTATAATCTTTTGATACATTGTTATTTATGTTGTGATCCCATGTTTCCTATATGAATATAATATTCCTGTTAAATTTTTTTCAAAGAAATCATTTGATTTCAAGAGGTAATTGAATTATATTTAGTTTTAATGGAAGTAATATACCATTTTATGGTAAAAACATTCTCATTTAAGAAAAAAAAATTCCATGGGATCTCAGGTTTTCTATGAAATCCTAACTTCTAGGATTTTGGATTTATGCTTTCTTATAATATATTTTATAAAATAACATTGTGTAGTAAATCTGATTTCATGTTCATGTAAATGATTATTTGAGTTCAAATTTTATTATGTTAAAGGAATGCCTTCTTTTATTATTGCATAGTTTTCAAATGGACTAACTATTTTCATTATTATTTTATCTCTCCAATGGATTATTTAGGATCATCCCATATTTTAAAATATTCTTCATAGGTTTCTAATAATATGTAGGTACATGGTTGATGTTAAGATGAAAATTGTGAAGACGTCTCATGAATATAAAAATTGATATATATTAAAAGTTTTAATTTTTTAGAAAACAGATACTAAGTGGTAATGTCTACTTTATAATGTAACATTTATTTTTTAAGGGTGAGGACAAGATTCAATAAAAATATAAACAATAAAGATTATATAATTTATGAGAGTGAATTATGGATTAAAAATCAAGATTATTTTATTTTTAAGGATTGGTCCTTACAATATGGTCCTAGAAAACAAAATCTCCATGACTTCATCCTTCTCCATCAGCTTGAGATACGTCAAAAATATAAATGGGGTGACACCGAACTAGATATTTGGATGAAAATCCTCCTTAAATGGATCACTTTAGCCTCCTCTTCTAGAAGTAAGTCCAAATAATACCATATAAGGGTTTCTAAATTGATCCCAAACTCATGCACATTGGAGCTCCCCTATCGAAGGGTATGAATCTGCTGGAGATTAGAATCCTTTGCGGACGAAGAATGAAATTCATCATGAAACTGGTCTTAGAATATCCCCCAAAAGAAAAATGACTCCATTTAATCCCCAAGGAACAAGAATCACCACATCCTAGCTGGACTATGCAACATCTTCACTACCAATAAAACCCAGTGTTCTTTCTCTGAAATTATTAAACTGGAGGTTATACTAATTTCCTCTAATGTATCCTCTATCACTAAGTCAGAAATTAATCCCTCATAGTTAAATAGAATTTGGAACTAGAATAATTAGAGTTTCCTCTTCTATGTTTTTCTTTCATTGACATCAGCTCTACCTTGCTCTAATGGAATGTCTTGGTAAAATTTTTAATCATGAACTAGATTAGGACATTTACCTGGAGCCATAAATAAAAAAATGGTTAGGTACTATTTAACACATAATATAGAATATTTAGAATTATTTATTTATTTATTTATTTAAGGTTCTACCTAATCATATGGTATATCCATTTAAATCATAAGAGAAATTAAGAATGATGCATTATTATTTATGAGGTCTCTACCCTGCAACTAGTATCACTTCACGTAGTATGATTAGTAAAATTGAAGTCTCATTTATAAAATCACAAGGAGGCCTAAATAATCTTGTACATACTATCTCAAAACGAGATTATTAGATACTAATTTTAATTACTCTCGCGCCTTAATGGTGCCCCTCCTATGCCAATAATGACAGAGGCAGATAATGAAACCTGAAGCCTACCTCCAATAGGCTATGGTTTAGTGACTAGTACTAAGGATGTATCATAAGCCCAATTGGTGGAATTACCATCTATGATTTGATAAATCAGAGATATGATAGAAACACCAAATAACTCATTCCTAAAAAAAATTAAATATAGATCCCAAAACATGCATGTAATTTTATAAAAACATAATAAATATAAAAGAAACTACCACCTCCAAAAAACAAGTCCTCAATAGTGACCTTAAATCCTTAAACTCCACAAGCTTGTAATGTCCACCTTAATCACCAACTAGCTCTTGTATTCCTAAAATATATATATATATATATATAGGGCGATCATGTCATGACCCATCCTAGTGGGTCTCGTGTCACGAATCTCCAAGGCCACCTTCAATAGGCTAGGGTTTGGTGACTATTACTGAGTAGACATATCACTAACATGGGAGTTATTTGCCTAAGAACCTATACAGACACACATATCTCCAAGCCCATACAATGATAAGATTTAAAAAAACTAAAAAACCATGCATGCATACCTCTAAATCCGGTAACCTATGTACAAAT
Source organism: Viscum album (assembly GCA_963277665.1). Lineage (NCBI taxonomy): Eukaryota > Viridiplantae > Streptophyta > Magnoliopsida > Santalales > Viscaceae > Viscum > Viscum album. The sequence goes on from OY728161.1 coordinate 1,569,827,491, forward strand.
AGAAGTAAAAGAAAGTAAATAGATACAATTAAAAACCCACCACAAAGAGTCTGTAACACAAGTACTACTTGAAATTAAGAAATGGGACAACTGTTAGAAATATGAAGGAACACACCTCAGTCTGTCAAGTCTCAGTAAACTTCATCTTTTCTTGGTCCACCAATGAATCTGTATCAAAATTTCAATCATACACACAAGACAAAACATGTGTGGGAAAATACCGTGCATGGGTAAGTATAAAAATAATTAGTAGGACACCCAAAAACCCCAAATAATACAATTAGAAAAATTATAGTCATCTCTAAATAGGTATATGTCTACAAAACATAAAAAATTAATATCCAGAAATACTCAACAGAGACCCACCATCTAGAGGTAATTCAAAACCATAGTATACAACCCTAGGATTTCATCATTAAGATTCCACAAATAACTCATTCATGATAACACACTTCTTAGGATGATAGTACTGATGATATATGTATGAGTGGTACAACTCATTGGGTATCATCATGAGAAATAACACTATGATAGTTTGAAGGTAATATGATACATAGATTAGGTTAACCACAAAGGACATGGGGTGATACCAACTACTCAATCTGGATAAATACACCAAGTATAGGATCGACACCCATATAGTTTTGGTCACGACGATACTAATAACTCCACCTAGGGAACAAAGATGAATAGAAGACCTCACTGTGGGCCTCTAAATGGAATTCCAAATAATCTATCTAATATGTACTGCAAAAGGGATTGTAGTCCTTGGAGTATGAAACAATTCCACACTAAACCATAGAAAAATTCTAAGGGGGTCAAACCCTAAGGTATATTTTTCAACATACATAGGACATGCGATCCAAGCCATGTATACTAAAGTACATGGGATGTTATAGGAGTCACAAGTCAAAAACCATGACCCCGGGTCCTACTCAGGTAAACATACCGTTTTATCAATCCATTTATATATTGCATTGTATGGCGTGTAGGCTACTAATGTGGTCTAACCATGTGCCTGTACAGAGCTCCATCCCATGTATGTTTTCCCATGTACCGGTACATCACTTGTCCCATGAACCTCATCCAGGGCGTGTCTATATGCATCCCAAGTAACCTCTGAGTTACATGAGAGAGGCCACATGATTTGTGATAGAGGTCACACACTGTATTATATTTAACTACCTATGAAAACCCTCTCTTCCAGTCATGGGGGCCCACATTGCCTGTAGATTCAGTTTATATGCTATGATCCTTGGGATTGTGAAGAATCCGAGATCTGAACCCTTGTTCGATCCATCGCCTCTGCTCATCAATACACTAATATTTTCTCCATGATATTGAATATTCAAACTCATCCAAGCCTCACAATTGATTAATAATGTCTTCCTACATCATATCTTCATAGAAACTTGGTCAAATTTTCATTCATCATTGGGCACTGAAGAATGATGAAAACGTGAAATCGAGAATCTTCCTTCATCTGAATCACTCTTTCTCCATTTTGGCACCTTCTTCATGCTGTGATGATACCAAATCTATGATATCAGATTGTTGCACCATGAAACGGGAGTGAAATCCTCTAATGATCAGGATAATTGAGTTGTGGGAAAAATGAAGAAAACTCGTGATGAATGATGAACGAGGGGGGGAACAATAATATATTGGAGTAATGAACCTCAATCGATGTTTGTTACAATTTCAATATGTCATAGTTTGAATTATAATTGAAAAAAATCAAATCAAAAATATATTCTCTTATCAAAACTATACAAAAAGACCCCACCCCACACTACTATAGAACCAGATATCAATATATTCAATGATTGATTCTCATTCATAGTAAAAATCAAGAATAAGAAATAATCAAATAAAAAACACTCTATCTAGGTTTTGATCGCTCACTGATGAATAACGTGGCTACAACTTGATCATTGGTTATATCCTTTGAATCTGTTTTATGTCATTGGTCTATCTATGGTCTTATCATTATCTTCCTGATATAATTCTCTAATGAACGTTCCAAGGGTTCTTTAATGTCTCCAGGGTTATGAAGCTAACCATGGAATTCTAACATAACCATAAATTTAATTATTTTTATTCACTATGTCAACACAAGTGAAATGACATAATTTCATTAAATTATTTTATTCAGTTCTGCACACGCATTGAATTTTTTACAAACAACGCATTCTGACTAATGTTATGTCACACTTAGGGTAAAAAACACATTTTGAACTCAATGTTACCCTCATATTTTAAATTTGCGAAACCTAATAGATGATATTCTGATTTTTTAGGAAAGCCACTTGTGTGTTCTATTTAATTTATTTCAAACAATTATTCCATGATCAGCAGGCTCAGAATCACACTCCATCTCAAATCCTAATATCGAAAATAATCCATACAATATCCCAAATTAAAACATTGAATTTTTGAGTCACTACATTTTCTCCACCCTAGGGATTTAGATCCCAAGAATCCAAAATAAGGGATACTAAAAAAGATGTGGGTACTAAGCACGAATCTGAGCCTCCCACTACCATTTTCTCTCCCAATGATTCCCATACTGACACCAGACACACTAAAGGAATCTATCACCCATGAAGGATCATCTCCTACTAATCCTTGATCTCTACCATGTACTCAGAAAAAGTATCTCTATCCTAGATGTCCAGCTCTCTCTAGTCGATAATGTGTGATGGGTCAGGCACATACCTCTTTATCTATGACACGTGGAAGATTCCATATACATGGTCTAACTGTAGAGGTATAATTAAGTGTTATTTTCCATATCCAACTCTATAATGTATCTGGAATGGTCTAATGAATCTTGGATATATCTTTCCACCTTAGCTAAATCTTTGTAATTCATATTGAAGTGAAACCCAGAGGAACATATGGTCACATTCCTCAAACACCAATAGACTTTGTTGCTTGTTAGCATAAGACTAATGAAGAATATTTTTTGTCTTCATCCTCTATTTTATGATCTTCACCATCTCTATTATAGCTCATACCAACTCTGGGCCCATGAGTGCTGACACTCCTATGTCATTCTATCAATGTGGGGACCTGTAGGGTTACCTATACAATGCCTTTAATGGTACCATATCGATGGGGGAATGGTATATATTTGTGTACACAAAATCCACCAGTGGTAGGTGATCCTCCCAACTATGGAAAAGTTTTAGCATGTCATCTTACAACATTTCCTCCAAAACCATTATGGTATGCTCAGTCTAGCTATCAATTTTGGGGTGAAACATTCTTCTCATGTGTAATTGGGTCCCAAATGTCTACTATAATATGTTTCACATCCAGGATTTGATGAAAGAATCATATTTAAAAATGATTATTTATATAACTCAAGGGATTCATACTATCTCTTATATGTAGAGGCATCTCATGCTATATTCTAAACAATAATCTTGTATATCTAAGAATTGGGAATAATTAGGGAATAATCATTTGATTACCAAGATGACATCATGACACCTAAAAGTATGTGGTAAGACCATGATTAATTACATATATATCCCACCCCACTTACAATTTTCACCTCAAGGGGATGAGTCAAACCTACTGGAACTTGGTGCCCAGCCTTCACTTTTTGAAATGTAATGCATCGAGAGATAAAATATTTAACTCTTTCTTCATCCATATTCCCCAAAAATGACGTCTATGGTTCTAGTACATATTTTCTACTCCGATATGTACCACTAAAAGAGATGAATGCGACTCTCTCAGAACCTCTTACCACAACGTCACTTGTACCATCGTACATCCTCTATAAAGAATTACATGCTCCCCACCATTATAATATCGATTAAGAGCATGTATAGTGGATATCTGAGTACGTAGGGTCTAACAGTCATTATCCCCATGTTTTGCCTCCTTGACTTGTTGTATTAAATGAGGGGTGAAAATAATCTACTAGAGCTAAGCTACTTCATATCCATCCACAATGGATAACTGCAATAAGACAAACTACTCTGACACATCAATCAGCAATTGAAAAGAATATCTAATTCTAAGAGAATCAGCTACCATGTTCCCCTTCCCAGAAGTACTAATAGTTTTGAATTCATAATCCTAGAGGAAATCTAGTGATTTCCTTAATATCAAGTTGATATCCTTCTATGAAAAGATATACTTTGGACTTTTGTGATCAGAATAGATGATATACTGCACACCCATCAGGTAGAGTCATCACATCTACAAAGTAAAGACTACCACTACTAGCTCTAGATAGTGGTTCACTTAGTTATACTCATGTGGTCTCAACTGGCATGAACAATAGGTAATCCCTCATTGTCTCTTAATCACAATTGAAGTAATCCTAGTCCCTAATTCATTACAGAACACAACATACTTGACACCCTCCTATGGAAATCTTAATATGGGAGTTCCCATCAAACTCATCACAAACTAATAAAAATCTTGTTAAAGCTTCTCTGTCCATAAAAACGGATTCCCCTTTTGAGTGAGAACTATTATTGATGCTAATATCATAGGTAGATTAGGAATGAATCTCCTGTAATAGCCTGCAAACCCAAGGAATCTCTTCACCTCTATCATGCACTTTGGTGGTCCACCACCACTCCATCTACAGAGATAACAAGTACCAAAAATCCATTCTCATTTATCTAGAACAGACACATTGAGATCTTTCCTTAATGCTAGTGCTCCTAGAGTTCATCCCAAACCATCCTCATGTGTATCACATGTTCCTCCTATGTTTTCATGTTCTCAAGAACACCATCGATGAATACTACCACGATTCGGTTTAAGAAAGGTTGAATGATCTGATTCATGAGTCCCATGAACGCTGTTGGATAATTATTCATGCTAAAGGGAATCACTATGTACTCATAGTGAATGTAGCGACATCTGAATGTCATCTTCAGTATACCATCATCCCATACTCATAACTAGGGAATTCCAAACCTGAGTTCAACCTTTGAGATCCGTTATGCCCCTCTCAATCGATCAATGAGGTTATCGATCCTCATTAGTGGATACTTATTCTTCAATATCACATGGTTCAAGAGTCAAAATACACACACAAACTCATGCCACCATATTCCTTTTTAGAATACAAAAATGGGGCTACCCGGGGTGAAATGTAGGTCCTAACAAACCTCTTTCTCTAAAAGTCCTCCAAACGCATCCTCAACTCATGAATCTATGCAGGAGCCATTTGATATGATGGTGTAGATATTTGTGTCGTTCCTTGGTGTAGATCATTGCTGATGATTATCTCTTAGTAGGGAGGAAAACCTATAGCATCTCCAGTGAAGACTTCCTTGTACTTCACTACCATGGTAAGAAACATGGAACTCATGACATCAACTACACTAAGGGTTAGGTTATCCAACTGATGAGTAATTGACTACATCCTATTATGAATGAGTTTATCCTACTCTGCCTGGTCTTCCTTTTCTCTATCAAAGGATAACTTGGATCCATCACTAGTGACACACCACATCATTCACGTTAAATAGTTAATCTGTGTATGATCTATAGATAACCAATCCATACCTAGAATGTAATGTAAGGCCTCAACAGTAATACAATGATATTCCAATAGAAACTCTCACCTCCAGTGTTAGGTCACTATGTTTTGTGTGATCATTGAGTCTTCTCTAGTAGGAGTCTCCCAGTATAAGGTTCAAGAAAATAGTTTAATAGGAATTTCAATGTCTCATACAATGTATGTGTAAAGAAAGAAATTAATATAACTTGTGTCTATCAGTACCATAACCAATGAATAAAAGGCACAGATCATTCCTTGAATGAATCCCAAAGCCACTGGTTCCTAAGACTGACTGCCACCAGTTGTCCCCTCTCTTTTCCTCTGGTTCCTTGAGCTTGGTGTGGACCACATATGGGTGGTAGTGGTAACAATGAGAAATGTAGAACACCTCCTTCCACTCTAACAGCCACTGTACCACGTTTTCTAATCTACAGAACTTCTTTTTTTATGCTTACTATGCCTTAGTGGCCTATCCATGGTCCCTCTGTCAATTGTATACATGTCAGAAAATATCATGTAAGTTGTCCCCTACTATAACATCAGTAGCACTACCTCTCTCTAGTATGACTATACCCATCATATGATCCCTGAACCACAAATAATATATCCTAGGATATCCTCCTGAAACATCTGATATGTCCAAGTCCCTAGGACTGACATCCGTTCTCTACTGCCAAGGTATCTACTCCTGCATAACCACTACTGACAACCAACAGCTGTAACTACATAGCAAAGAAACTCTCCACCAACAAAGCTCACACAAGCCCTCTATAGTGGCCTATGATGTGACTCTTAAAGGTCACATCCAATAGTCAAGTTGCTATATACTAGTGATATATAGTAATATCACTAGCATGGGATTCCTTTTCTTAAGTACCTCCACACACACACATACACACCTCTATTCTCATAGAATGATGAAATGTAAAAACAACTAAACAACCATGAATCAATACATGTAAATCCTATAACAAGAGTATGATATGATGTAAAAAATGTAAACATGTCCAAATGAAATCACACCACAATGATTCTGTAACACATGTATGCTATAATAAATCCACAAGAACACACATCAGTTTGTCCAGTCTCACTAAGAACCATATGGTCTTGTTCTACCTATGAATCTATCAAAATGTTGATCCTCCGTGCAATACATGACACATGCAGGAAAAAATTGTGCAGGAGTGAGTATAAAAATACTCAGTGGGACACCCAGAAACCAAAAAGAATATAGCAAGAGAAAATACAGTCATCTCTACATAAGTATAGGTCTACATCACATATAACTATAATTTCCATATATACACTACTGGAAAAACTACCTCTACCCACGGTTCAAAATCGTGGGTATAGCCCCCAAAAACGTGGGTATAGCCTATACCCACATTTTTGGGAACCGTAGGGCTGAGTGGCGTCGGTATAAAGGTCTTAACCTATACCAATGATTTTCCAAAACCATGGGTATATTTTGTTTCACCGCATCAAAGCCTCATCCATGTGTTGAACTCTTATATCTATAGTTTTAAAACCGTGGGTGAAAATTTTAAAAACATGGAGCCTGCAGGTTTTGAAAACGCAATGCCACGCACCTGTGTACCTGCATTTTGCTGGTATTCACCACTTCGGTTGTGCCAATTATGTTAATACATATCTATATTTTTAAATATATAATAATGCGTGAGCGTGTTTCGAAAAATGGAAGTTAGCGGGTATCGAACCCACGTCTAAAGCAGTGCCCTTTCAGCGGTTAACCAACTAAGCCACCTCGATAATGTTATTAATAATCTGAATTTATATTAATATATTAATTCTCATATGTATTCAAAAAATAGATTCCAGCAAAATTCTATACCGCGACCATTTCACCAAATACGAAATGCCTAACCAACCGAGCCAGAGAATTAATTTGTTTCTAAATTTTTATTAAACTAAATATATTATTTCGGATCGTGGGTATAAGTTTTCCCACCAAATTGTTTTTGTTTCCCAAGCATTTTTTCCCGCATAATATGCTGAACCTATCCCTACAGTTTTCAAAAACCGCGGGTATATGTGTTCGAAAATAAATATTTATCCCCGTGGTTCCTCCAAAACCGTTGGGATAGGCTTTGAAATAAACACATATACCTACAGTTTTACAAAACTGTGGGTATAGGCCTTAGAAAAAACGCTATCCCCATGGTTTTGTGGAAAACCGTAGGTATAGGTGACCTATACCCACAGTTTTCCAAAACCATGGGCATAGGTTCTCGAACTATACATATACCCACGATTTTCTTTAACCGAGGGTATAGGGTTATTTTCCAGTAGTGATAGTAAACAAATACGCACAACCTAAAGATAATTAAAAACCATAGTATACCAGCCGAAGATTATATCTTGATGATTCAAGAAAGCACCCATTTTGGATAACACACTCATGAGTCTTATATTACTGACAATATCTATCTGAGAGTTAAAAATCATTAGGAATCATCATTAGAACGAACACACTGACAATCTGAAGCTAATATTATACATGTATGAGGATTATTTCCAAGTCCATAGGGTCATACCATCATCTCAATATGAATTAAACCTCTAGGTAGAGGATCAATGACCACATAGTGTAGGTCACAATGATACCAATAAATCTACTGAGGGCTTGAAAATTAATATACGATTTCACTTTAGGCCTCTCAAAGAGATTATAATGACATTATGAAAGAAGAGATGATGAAGGAAAAAACGTCCTAGGAGTATGATAAAATTCTATACTAACCCTTAGGAAAAGGATTAGGGGAACAAAACCTATTGAATATTGTCCAAGATAAGAAGGAAAAGAGACCCAAGCCATGTATAATAAAGTACATGTCATGTATTAGGACTCACATGTCATGTCCCATATCCTTGGGTCCTACCTATGTAAATGGGCCATTTCATCAAGTTGTGTCCATGTAGTGCTACACGGTGTGTAGGCTGCCCATTTAAACTCCCCATGCACTAGTACATGGATCCAGCCCGTGTATGATTAGTAGTGTACTATTACATGACAAAGCCCATGTAACTGGTCCAGGCCATGTCCATGTACTTCCTAAGTACACATTGAGTTACTTGGGAGAGATCACATGTCGTACAATAGGGGTCACATACTGTGTGATATTTAAATTCATATGGAACCCCTAGCCTCCACATAGGGGGACCCACATGACGTATAGATATATTTTACATTCCCTGTTTCATAGGATTTTTTATAATCTCATACCTACTCCCATGTTTGATCTGGCACCGTCATACTTTGATCACATGATCATTTAACTATTATATTAAAGATCCCAATATGTCCAACACTCCCCATCGATGAAGAATGAATTATTCCATCAGTTCTTCTTAGAAAATGGATCATATCATCTTTTTTCATTGTGCGCTGAAGAACGATGAAAATGAAAAACCAGGAATCCACCATCATCTGAATCACTCCATCTCTATCATTTCACCTCCATCATGTAATACCGATCCTAGATATATGATATCAGATTGTTTCACTATGAAATGGGTGTGAAATGAATGATTGATCAAGAAAGGTCGGGATATGGTCTAAACGAAGAATTCCTGTAATGAACGATGAATGGTGGTCATGGAGAAAATCACAAGAACATATTAGAGGAACAAACCATAGTCAATGTTCATGTCGATCATTATCCATCATCATTAGAACAATAATCGAAACAAATAAAATCACAATGTATTATCCCTTTAGAACATTTTAAAATGACCACATCATGCATAACGATCAAACAACATATCAATATGTTCATTGATTGATTCAAATTAATTATAGAAATAAAGAAAAATAATGAATAAAATCAAAAAACATTCCCTACCATGATTCAGATCAATCACTGATGAAGAACGAGGCTTCTCAATGACCGTTGGTGGGATCCTTTGAATCCATTTAAAATAGATCATTGATCAATGATTCCTTCATCATTCCCCTGAGATAATTCTCCAACATTCTCTCCATGGGTTCTCCAAAATATCTAGGGTTATGCGGGTAACCCTGGAATTATGACATAAGAATATATATAAATATTTTTAGTGGATGTGTCAGAACAAATAAAATAAAATAATATATTTAAATTATTTTACTCATTTTTGTGGCCGCTTTGACTTTTTGTTAAATGAACCATATCGATTAATGTTTGGTAATTCCTAGGGTAAAACCCACATTATAACCACAAAAATGCCCTTATATTTCTAATTTGGTCAACTACTGATAAGTTATTCTTCTTTTTCACGAAAAATGTATGCACGTGTTATTTAATATATTCAATATATTTCAAACATTTATTCCCAGAACACCAGGCCCCAGAATCACACACTGTGTTATTTCCTAGTCTTAAAAATAATCCAAAAAATATCCAAAAATAAAACATATATTTTATAAGTCACTATAGAGAATAATAGGTATACTTATTAGGATCCAACCCATAACCTCTCATTAAAAAGTTAAAGAAATCATTTGAAAGCCTAGTGAATAAATATGTGAAGATATATCATCACATATTAAGGTATGTTGAGTTCCCTACCTCACCAGGGATATCTCACCAAGCATTACATACATGAAAACATATAATATCTAATATAAATATAATATAACACAACCCGCTACCAATTTAACCCTGTTTTTCCACTAGTTCTAGGCCATCTCTCTATAAAAGTAAGACCTACTAAAGACACGTAGGCTATTGTATATTACTATAGACCCCATGAATCACATAATCTCTTTAACATGTACCACACACACCATGAAACAAATTATCTCATCATCCCATGCCACATCTCTAGATATTAATTTAGTATTATTTGGGATCTACTACATCTCATATGTCGAGTATTATACCTCAAACCCAACAACCCATACACGACATTCCTGTAACGATCCATATGATACAGTATCCAGAGATACATGTGTGTGAAATAACCACAATCCATTATACCATTCTACACACACATATGAGAATGGTAACCATTATGAATATCAACACATGATACTCTTAGGAAATGAGAGTGGGGTAAGAGGGCGTAGTCATTCATCCATTCCTCACTAACCTAGAGGTTAAGGAAAATACCTTCCTAGAGTCTACTAGTTCTTAGTTTCCCGACCGACATGAGTAGGGAAGCATGTAAAATCACATAACATATATGATGTATATAGATCACAAGAACACTCTGGGAATTAAACTATTATTGGGATCAACTATAGCGACCTTTACTCAATCACCCATCTACCACTACTAAGGAATATGTATCCTATAAACACGCAATCATTTAAAAATAATTCCATTTAATTACTTTCATTAAAATTTATTATTACGAAAACTAATAACAATCCATTTGTTAATATTATTATATTAAAACTTTTCATTAATAACTAACCAATAACCATGCATTCTAGGAAAAAACTAACCATTCTATTGTTCCTCAAAAATTAACATTAGAATTCCATTAAACCACAAATACCATGGGTTGAAATATATATTAGTTATTTTTCTTCCGTAAATATAGGTACTATAGGAATCATCCTAAGATACTATAAAAGAGTTGTATAAAACATGCACAACTAACTTCTTTAACAGTGGGGAAAGGAATGTAGAAACATGAAACCAAAACATCCAACCTTTAAAATATATTCCATAGAAAGAAAGAATCCTATATTTCATCACAATAATAATGGGAAATCCGAAATTCATCTCACTCCATAAAAAATTCTCCCTTATGCAACTATACGATACATAGAACCAATCATTCATCACCCTTTGACCAACTCCAACAACTTACACACACCTGAGCCACCCATACCGTGTCTCATCAACCATCAATCATCCAACACTCACATCACATAAAATCACATGGATCATATCCCGATCAATCAATCAAGGATGAAATAAAATCAAAAAATAGTCAATAGGCCGTAATGGACCAAAAAAACAAGGCATTTAACCTTCATAATAAAACAGTCTCTCTCAGAACAAAACATTTTTCTTTATCAAACCAACAGTTCATTTACATATTGAATTAACAAATTCATTTTCCATAGGATACAACTATAGAGTAACTAAGGCATCAACTAACAAAAAATATGAATTATTAAAGCTTGATTCAAGCATAACATTCATTTTTATCAAACATTATGGAATAAATGTATCATTTAATCATACCTCAAGTATCATTTAATTCCCATGAAATTATAAGGAATGATTTTTTCAAGTTAAACACGCCTCTTTAAATATATATCCAACATGTATCACCAACATTACATTCTCTATACAATTTTAACTAATGAATCATGTCAAACCATAGTATAAAAATCCCTCTAAATCATATCATAAACAGAATTTTTAACCATATCATAGAAAAATTATATAACACTATCTAGTAAAAAAATAGAGAAACCATTAACATGGTATAAACACATGAAATATCTATATCTATAAACCATCTATTTCAATTATTTCTAGTTTAACTTCATTAAGATTAATTACAATGTTACCCAAAGAGATAAATAATGATAACATTAATATTTCATATAAAAATAATAGTATAAGAAATGAATCTCCCACCTCAATTTAGAAGTTTGATATTCTCCACACAAGAACTGATGATCCCAGATTATCCACCACTAGTAGGATCACCACCATGAATTAGAAAAATAGAAAGGAAATGTTGGGAAGTTCTAGATAATTAAAAATATTGTACAGATTTTGATAGGGATATGTGGTTATGGATTAGATGTTGTAATGTAATTTTTGGTTATGTGGTTGTGAAGGGGAGAATAGTTCTATGAAGTATGCCATTGGGGGTATTAGGGAGACTAGTTTTATGTGGGAGAGGGTTCAAGGTACTTTTTGAAATGTTTTATTGATATCATATTACTATACTTGTGTGTTGTTTTGGGTGAGTGTGCCACAGTGAGGCTGGGTTTGTAGTTTAATTTGTTAGGGAATGTGTTGTTTTCACTATTAATTTACTCATGCACTAGTATGATTCTTCCACACTTCAATGAGATTTTCTTTGTGTAGATCATATTGAGTATAATTTCATGTTCACTGCTATATTTTATATTTTTTAATATTTCCACGAAGGGATTGATGGTAAATATAGACATTACTAGCTTAGGGAGTGGAGCTAGCTCATGTTCAAAATGATTCTAGAATGGTTGTTTATTATTTTGTATTTTATTTTAAAGACATTTTTTTGTGTACTACATTTAATTCATAATGTGATTACTTTTAATTTATATTATATTTAGTTTATTAGTTGTTTCATTCTTGTATTCTAGATACTTTTTACACATATTTCCTCCTATATGTATTTTTTAGTCCATAACATTTATTCATAAACTATGACTTATTGGTGGTGGGATTTAGGGGTCATAATTGTCTTCACTACTATACTAGGAGGGATTCTATATGGTATACCTCATAAAAAATATTTATATTTGATATGTACTTATTTGAAATTAAATTAAAAATATAATTTATGGTTATATTTATTTATCTGTGGTATTCATCCATACTTGTTTCCATTATTTGAAAAAAGAATGAAATGATTTATTTATAATTGAATCGCATAGTAGTTATGGAATAGAAATTTATATATAATCTATTCTATTTAATGATCTTGTGCAAATTTTTGAAAACAACATTCCTCTTTAAATTGGTCTAATAATTCATTGATTCGTGGTAGATTATTATAATGAAATGGTAATGGGATCCTTGACTGTAAGTTATATTTCCACTAAAATCTCCGACATTTCCTTAATCATTAGAGGATAATGATAATAATTGATACTTAATATCAATTATGACACAAATTGATTCCCATATAACATCCCTTTTAAAAAATGAATGTCAGTTTTTTTGAAAAAATAGCATGGATCATTTATATATCTTATATACCCAAACCTGTTGAAAAAAAAGGGATCCCCAATTGGTAGTCCGTCAAGATCAATTTATAAAAAAAAGAGATACTATTTAAATGAAAAAACATAAATCCCACCTAAAAATATATATTCATAAATAATAAATATATAACATTCAAATTACCCATTGGTTAATTCACATTATGGAACAAAAAATTATAATTAGTCCCAAATGTTAATTCCCACTGTTGATCCATTAACCTTCTTAACTATATTAACATTAATATTCTGGATCACTATCCTATAATTCACTTCTTGAACTTATACATAAAATAATTTCTACTATTTTTCACTAGTAAATCATACCATGTGAACCGGTTGGGGGTGACTATAATGAATCAATTTGATTTCTCAAATTATCTACTCTCTCATTTTCTAGTGTGATAAATATGGATGCCAATGAAATTGTTTGGGGAAAGTGACATTCATATCCTGTCCTAATATATATATATATATAATAGAAAATTAAATTAGAATAAATAAATAAAGGGTTATAAGAAAAAATACAAGGTTTATATTTTCAAAATAACTCACATGAAAAGAAATAATCCCCCACTTACTAATAAAATCGAAACAAGTTCCATAAACCACCAAATCTATATATGGTAATTTTACTATTCCAACTTCCTAACCTAAGTGAGGTAATAAGTTAAAACATAATATTTTTGTACTATCATCATCACATTTTTAAAACCCTTTAGTGATAGAATAATCCAACACTCAATTGAATCACTTTACACTAGAATCATTGTGCACTACCTAATGCTTTTATTAAGAAGTCTTATTCTTAATGAATATTGGAGGTTTTAGTTCATCATTCATTGATTCAAATATCATTTTGAATGAGGTAAATTTTTATTTCCTTTAATCAATGGTCGTGTACCCCATAAATATCTAGTGATTGTGGGAGGCCAAACTAATACACATTGGTTATGAGATTTCTCATGACTTGATATCATCAGGTGACACACCTAATAGATTTTCTAAATGTGTGGAGAACATAATTCTATTTCAATGTAAGATAGTGGTTTTATTCAATATATGTGAATAGATGTCTATGGGGATTCACACTTCCCATTGTTGGTAAATTAAGACATATTAAATATTTACCATAATCTATAGTGGATGTTTTTTCATTTAGTTATGAAGAATGGTTTTTTAGAATTCATGTCTCAGTGCCTCACCTGTTAGTGATTAATGCTAGAGTGTCAGGTATTAGAGTGTTCGATTCAAAACCTGGAGGTTCTATTGTGTAAGTTAGATATTATATTAATGGACTTCATTATAATACTTCCACATTCTGCAAATGACCATGATTCTATATAAGTAATCATTGAAAAACTCCTCAATTTAACATATTTCTATTCAATTTGAGAGAAAATATTGATAAAAATATTATGAATCTAATACATAGAGGAGAGAATAAAATTTTGTGGAGTGCCATCGATGATAATTTAGGATTAAGATTCATGATTCAAATGTCTATTTTAGAGTATCTTTTAGGAATATTTCATGATCCACTTGCAGTTGAGTATGATCTTCCACCCATATATATATATAAAAATAGAGAGTACTTTCCAGATCCTGGAGTACATATTGAGGGATTCTGTGCTTGGTTTTTAAAATATCTGGACAAGTCACCTAATATTATTGGATTTCACGTACAATAATTTTTACCACTACTCTATCAGAATGTAACATTTTGAGGAACAGTATGGGGGATACTCTATGTGTCCCCTCTATTGGATAGAGGTTAGAAAGATATATTTTTTTGGGTTGGATTTGGTATGGTTGACAATGGAGAAGGTGAAACTAATTAGAGAGTCAATGAGGACATCTTAGAGCCTTCAAGAAGTCTTATAAAAAGTAATGATAGAGCCCTTTGATATTTTTGGGAGGGGAAAATTTATTATTAATGATATATAAAGGAGATAGTTTTCAAAGGTTTGGTTTGTGAATATATCTATCATTGATGTTATTTGGATATTTTTAGATCTTACATAGGGAATAATATATTAATTGTTTCCTATAGTTTCCCCAATGGTTTGACCGAGTTCAAACCTTATTCCATGTGTCACAATTTAGGAGATATATGAATTATCTATTTCAAGTTATCAATAGTTGTGAGAACAATATGAAGGATAATGCTAAATTTATTGTGTACTCGACTCTTATTAGGGTCTCGTAGGGAATGACACTACAAGGTCATGAGATATCTATGGTGCATGTAGTATGATAGTATGGGAACCTTTAGAATATTTCATTGCAGCATGAGATTAATATTTAGGATTAGTAACATCAATATTTTTAATTGATTTTTTATTTTTAAGATGAAAATACATAAATGTGAAGAAGATTATTTATCTTGAAAATTTAAATTAATCCTTTGATTTTTTTATTAATATTATATTGAATGGTTGATGAGTCCTTTTAGTATAATTATTGATATGGAAACTCAAATATATCATAGTAATTATAATATATTATTTTTAGAAAATTAAAATAATATTATATAGAAATAATATATATCTCATTATGAGAAATATATCACTGTATTTTGACTCAAGAGTATAGGTTTACCCTAGGGTAGGTATAATTTTAGATCACATTTTGGGCACCGAGTTGGGCCCATCACAAGGGTTTTAATAAAAATACCAAATACATTATATTTTTTCTATATATTCAAACTTAACTCTTCTAATTAGGGTTATTTTCATTCTTTATCAAAAAACAAAATTATAGAGAGTGTGAGATTTTGAGTTGTGAGATTCAAAGGACATTGTACATGTTATTTGAGGGATCATTGAGGGAAATAAGTATGAATACAAACATCATCATATTTCAGTCAAAATTAAATTTAGGATATATTATATTAATTTTCATTCCATTATTCATGAGTTATATGAATAAATTATTTTTTCTTGATTTTTTTTTGAAAATTAGAAATCCTTTTACATTTATTTTTTCAATATCCGTTCTCAATGACTATTATATTATAAATTATTCATCATTGGGGGGATAATTTCGTGATTTACTATGATCAAACCTTCATAATTGCCAAAAATATATTATTATTTAATTTAATTCTCAATTTTCACTTCATACATTCATCACTAGACATCAAAATGGATGGCAGTTCAATGAAGGTTTCCCGTGATAATAGTTAGGCAACAAATGGGATAAAGTGATTCTTTTCAGATGTGGTGATAAAGGGAAGGGAAACCATAAACTGATGGTGGGGGCCTTGATAGTTTGGTGGAAAAATAATATTTTAAGAGGTGAGACAACATGATAATCTATGATCGATAGTGAGTCGATACGTTGGTGATAGAAATTTTATGTTACTTAATAGAAACTAAAAATCGATGAGGCTTCACCAAAGGGGGAAAATGGCCACCAGATGTGTGTAAGAGATTATGGAGATCACTGAATTAATTTTATGATTGTTCAATGACAAGATCAATAGTGAAAATGAAATTTTTTTTAGCTAAGGTTTATACTCTCTGAATTTATGATCAAATAACATGTACATATAAAAACAAAATTTGTGTATCACATTCCATTGGAATCTATGGTTTCCATTTTGCGTTAAATATTATACATCAATTGTGTTTTTTCAACATGTTTTGATCTTATAGGATATTCATCTTGGGGTTTATTAATAACATGAACATTCTATGAAGTTATCCATGCATGCTTTGTAACACCATTGGACATGTTATATAGTTTTAGGCTAAAAAAATTAAGGATTCTTGTAACACATGTCAAGTATCCCATGAGTCCCAATTTCAATGTATCTTCCTAGTATACATTGTGTTTGATGTATTTCATCTGATTGGTTGATAATTGTACACTTCTTATCCATCATCCAATGCCTACATGTCATGTTCCTCTGACTAAATTTAATATTTTATTCATAATTAGGGTTTTTTATAAATCCTAACTATATGTTAGTTTTAAGAAAGGTAACAGTTATCTTAAGAATTTTTCTCACCAGGATGAGATAGTGTAATCCTTTTAACCATCCAAGGATATTTAAAATGTTTTTAGGTATGTTTAGTCCATTGCCTCTAAAGGGCCAACAACTAGGATCATACCCGATAAATAGAGTGTATAGGGAGTTTGTAACTCCCCTGAAAATGTGTTGATTGTAGGGAAAGGTTCTCTAAAATAATACATATAGTTAAATAATCCCCTTATGATGTGTTTATGAAAGTTCATGGGTCCTTCAAATTCATTGTAGAGTTTAAAAAACCTCTACTCACTAGTAGTATGGATAGTCCCAATTTAGGTCTGGGTTTGATACTACCTTAGTCCCAGAAAGGCATGACTCCCCTAAATGAATTTGGATCTTTTAACTACCCCACATATGGGGAGGGGGTCCTCCATAAGATTCATTACTCCCTTGCTCGAGGTTCCATACTTGATGAGGCGTGGGTCCTCAACTAGGATTAACACTTCCTCGATTGAGATGTGTACCAGGGTGAGGAAAGATCTCCCAATTGTATATTTTTAGTGGTGAGGTGGTTTTTTTCATAAGGTTGAGTAGTATGGATTCCATGGACTACTTATGGAATTAAATTTTCTTATAACTCTATTTTGATGATGTGTACCATATATTTTTACTCTGTTTCTCAGTCATTTTTTCATATCTAGGTTCCTTCTTACTCATCCTCCTTGTTGGTGTGGGTCGTGAGTTGTGTTCTGTATATTCCTCCTTTATTATTTTTGGGGTCTCATACTAGGTAAGTATATACTCACCCCTAAATATGAATTCCTCCCACATGTATCATGTCTTATGAAAATGATGAGTAGGTCGATGTTTATTAAATATAAATTGACGTTGATGGAGTAGAAGTTTAGTGGTGCACAGAGGTGGTGAACACAATTATTGTTTATGTTGGGAGTCATGTTTCATGGAAAACCATTTATTTATATCTATTATAGGTTGGTATTTTACATCAGATATCAAGATCATGTTTTCCCCTATTATTATTCTTATTACATTGTTCATACTTTTGGATATTTATCATTTAGTGCATGAATTAGTTATGATACCGGGTTATGTTTTTCAGTTATGCATGGTTATATTCTATTATCGAGATATATGTGTTACATAATGGTTTTATAGTATAAGGTATCTCATATTTTGTGATATTAATACTCGGTGCTAGTCACAAACATCTGACCAATTGGATTCGGACTTGGTGTCTCACACTCAATTTTTTGATGGCCCAAGAAGAGTCCTATTGGGTTATATCAGATCACATAGAATGATTTATCCATCTAATATGAAATAATACTTTCAAATAAATTTATCTTAATAGAGTTTAAACTCTAAAATTAAAAATTAAAATAACTCATAACCTCATTTTAAGTCAACCCCAGTAATACTCCTCCTAGAAAAATTAACTCTGCATCCAATCAATTTTTCAATTCATTATTAAGTTTCCACCTAATTAATTTAAATAAATTACAGTATCTTCCTTTTTATAGGAACTCAAAATATAATACTCATTCCATTAATGTATCCAAAACTACCTATATACTATTACATTTATTTTACCTTCAATAAAAATTATCATGCATTTTAATAAAATTAAGGCCACCTACTTTGTATATATTTGGAAAAAATATCTTGTTACATCATACATTCATAAATCGTTGATCCTATAATGTTTATCACAAGACATATCCCCTAAAAAAACCTACCAAGGTTAGTTGTTAGCTGAGTGTACCACCCTTATCCCACATCCAATAGTCTAGGGGATGCTTACTAAAACTAAGAATGAATAAATTACATGGGATTCCTCAACCTCTAAAAACCTATAATATAAATGAATCACTATTTCCGATGCTTTCCCTGGGGTATGCGTGCATATCCGTCACACAGGGGAGGATGTGTGGCTTGTGGCCCCGCATTCTCGCTTTCCAAAGGTGGGTGGAATCCATTCCTTGTTCAGGGACGTCTGCTCCTTGGTCAAAACTGGGATGATGGGATATCAGTTCTTCCTTCCGTGGATTCCTCCTTGGATCTCGTAACCTAGACTGAGTCTACACCATAGATTTAATAGGTATTCATGAATCATGTTCCCAGGTGCCATATCTTCATGAACACCATTTAATTATGATTCTTTCGTCGAGACGCTCCAAGGAGTCTAGTCAGGGCAGCAACCTTCGGTGAGGAGAATGGTCACGTTGAGGCGTCATTGGCGTGTCTTGACATTGGGGAATTGCCATGTCTATCTTCTATCCCTTATTATATGGCTTCTCAAGGGCACGGAAGCCTGAGGAATCCCACATCAAACACGGGGAATTACATGACATAGGCATGTATCTGCGGTTTTCCTTTGCTTCTCATGTTTAACACGGGGTGTGCCGCAAGTTTAACGTCCAGCGGGGATGGATCAGACTGATCGGAACACTGAGAGTAGATCAGATAAAATAACCCCCTGTAAGGGAACTCCGATGTTGGGGCCATCACGTGGGTGGATTCTCGTATACTGTGGAGTGGAATGAGGTGGCATGATCCCACCGGGATGTGGCAGCCTGAGTAAGAATTAGGGTGGCTGATGAAGTAAAGGGGCTTGAACCTCATGAAGGATTCCTACATACCATTCCTTGATATGGATCAAAGTCCCTGTAGTTCTGGTATACATTTTAACATCATGATGGACTGGGGAATTTTGGGCTTACGTTCTGAGGTGGCCCATAATGGATGGATATGGGGCTTATGCTCTTAGGCGGACCATGATGTTGGTGAACTGACGCGAAGGGGGTCGGAACAACCGGGTGGTTGGATTGAACCTTGTCGAGGATTCCTACGTACCATGCATTAGCATAGATCAAAGTCCCCGTAGTTTTCCAAGATGGGGCTTACGCTCTAAGGTGGCCCATGGAGTTGGTGAACCGACGTGAAGGGGTCGGAACAACCAGGTAGTGGGCTTGAACCTCATGGAGGCTTTCTACGTACCATGCCTTAGCACAGATCAATGTCCTCGTAGTTCGCCAGGATGGGGCTTATGCTTTGAGGCGACCCATGGAGTATGCCATGGTCGATGCTCACTCTAATCCCACATGAGTCATGCTCGGTGTGAGAAACAAGAGGCAGTAGGGACCAGACGATCACCTCATGAAAGGTGCTTCCGTGGGAAGTGGAGAGGGGCTTACGCGTTGAGTGGCCCATGGTGTTGGGACTTACACTAGGATGGAGGCTCGAAATGCAACAAGGCGTAGAGGGAGAGGGATTTTGGACCGAACAAATGAGATGCCTTATTCCCTACCACACCCTCCATTGGCCTTTGCAGTGGGGAAGTATGGGGGTGCATGGGTGCTACCTTTCGCAAGAGAGGCTAGGGGATCACGCACTGAGGCATCCCTTCCCCCATGTTCAAATGCCACTCTGAGAGGGAGGATATCATCCCATGTGAGGGTGATTCCATTTCCATGAAGATGAGTGGGGTGAAGAATGTATAAGCCGGGGGGACCCTACGTGCAAGGCACGGGGCCAGATCATAGTTTAACGTCATGTGTTGAGGATGAGGCACTTGGAAGTTTAACATCCTAAAGCTCAGATGCGGTGGGTTCGATCGACACCCATAGGACTTACATATCTGACACCCTCTACCCGTTGTGGGAGGGAAGTCATCAGCACGGCCGTAGTAAAGGGGGTTCATAGAGCGAACCATCTAGGTGTCCACGTTAGCGTGGCTATACGAAGAAGCAATAGCCTTTAGCGTGCCTAAGCGAAGGAGCATGAGGAAAATCAACGCAATAGTAAACAACACCAAAGGGTCCTTGAGGTTACTTCGTACGAGCCTAGAAGGTCATACGGGAAAATAGTGCATGGCAAGCATTCTCGGTATAGAGGACATCGGGCGCCTATGCAGGGATGCACCCGGGGGCATCAAGGAAAGTGTACTGAGGATTTCTCGCAAAGAAATGGTTTGCACACAAAACAAAAGGATGGCGTGTAATTGGGGTAGAGGGATTGCGCACGAGGGAAGCGAATTGCGCATGACTGGAAAATGCCGACCTCTAAGGCAATGCCACACTCAACAAAGGGATTACGTGCAATTGAACCGTTTTGCGTGCAACTAGAAGGAATTTCTCACAAGGAAGGAACCACGTGGGGTTTATAAATTTAGATAAGCCAGAGGGATATCATGAAAAGGCGGATCCCGGGGTGAGGTTGCGTGGAAAGGGTCAGTACCTGAAGTCCATCTTGCACGCGCGGAAGTCCTTTTACGCGCACCGGAGCCAGTTGAAATTCCACAACCCCAAAATGGAAGGGGTTTACTTCTATTTCTAGGCCTCTGGCATCACTGAATCTAGGTGGCGTGCGAAAGTTCGCGCGCCAGAGATGGTGGTGCTAAAAAGGAAACTGCGGAGGTGTGGGCGCACAAAATTACGTGTCGGCACCAGGGTCCTTTCTCGAATCCCGAACTCCTTCGGCGCGGCCAACCTTTTTTCGTGCACATCCTCCTTTATTTCACGCAGCACGTTCGGGCCATCCGGACCATGTCTCTGGGTCTAAATATGACATTTCTTCATCATTTCAAAAATTCCTTTAGGAATTATGGTCTTTTTCAGCATCTACAAAGCCCCCCCGGAATTGGATCGGTGAGAGGTCGCAATGATTGGATTCCGAGGGAAACGCCGAAATGCTGAAGGGTTGGATGTCGGGGTTCCTTTGCATGAAAAAAATTACGGGGCGAGAAAAACTCCGAGTTGGCGTGAAATTTACTTTCCGCGTGGCGCGGAACCCCTGGCCTCGCCTATAAAAGGAGCCATGGGTCCCATGAGTCATACCCGAACTTTCTCACGTGATAGGCTCCGAGTTATCACGTGTGAAATTTCCTTGGAAACTGCGTGGAAAACATGTTGTGTTAGCGCGTAATTCCTTTCGAGTTTTGGCTGTATTTACGTGAAAACTTTGGATATTTTGCGCAGACGGTTCTGATTTCACACCCAACTCCCGAATTGCACACCATAGATCCAGATTTCACGCAACTCTTCCCAATTTCACCCAACTCTCAAAGAACTCAAGATGGTTTCGAACCAAGTCGATGAGGGGGAATCCACCACTCGTAGAGGTGAAATGGCAGTGGATGACGTGGTTTATGGTGCCAAGGTGGTGGTTTCTGAAAACCTTACCTTGTTCAACCAACTATCCCCAGCCTAGAAGGAGTATCCCTTATCCAACAACCGCCCACACTTGAACATCGGAATCATGGAAGAGGTTCCACTGCTGGGCTTCGAGGTGGACACACCACATTCATGGTTGACTCGGGAGGACAACCTTCCTCATTACAACATCACCAACAATGGTCATCCTACCTGAGAGACCAGACACATGGACGTGTATGTCCTAAACTCGAGGAAAAAAACCATTGTTGGGGGTGATCCTTTTGTGGAGAGCTCTCCGGCCCTCTACACAAGCACGTTCCGTCAGAGCATCAAAAATGATACTAGGGGTTGGATGCAAGATTGGGACTTGTGGTCTGGAGGTAACATCACTAGCGAGTGGGCCTGGGCGTACTGGGATCGCTATACGTGCGACCAATTCAGGGCGGAGCTGTGGCACAATGGTCTGTTCGAGGCGATGTGGACGTCACAGTTCCACTTCCACCGCCAACCTGAAATCGAGCCGGAGCTGTTTGCCCAATGGAACCCTAATACCAACACATTCCATCTTCACCATGGGGAATTTGGAACCAGTATATTGGACCTCCACTACATTAGAGGTATCCCACTGGAGTGTTACCAGTACGATGAATTCTTCCCCCCAATGAAAACATGGGAGGACAGATCACAGACCCCATGCTAACATGGAACCTGCTGGATTTGGCCAAAGAGAGGCTGAAGGTGAAGGATTTCCTAAAGGGCATCGCCTACATGGACTGGTTCAACCAGAACCTGGAGAAGGACCCGACAATCAAGATGATGGGACAGGGAAAACGGTGCCCAACCGCGGCTCAGAGGACAAAGAACATATCATACTGGAGGATCATGGAGATGGGGAAATACCAATCATGGGGCTACCACGTTATTGAGGCCCGAGACCTGAACATCTGATATGCCAGTTTCCTTGCCACCTTCCTGAGTGGGTGGCTTTTGCTGGTGCGGGATGCGAGGATGGGATTCCGTCCAATAACTCTAGTGATGGCGGGCACCATGGCCGCCAAAAAAAGTTTCAATCTGGGGGTCCTCGTGTTGGCTAGGTTGTACGCCATTCTGGGATGCATTTCCAGAGAGGGGTCTCCTCGGAGGGTGTGTGGCCCCTTCCAGATCTTTCGCGGCTGGGTAGCGGCTCATATTGGCGGGTACAATTTCAAAAACACCATTCGTCCTCCAGGAAACGTCATTCGACCATCTATCCTGAACATTACCGGGGTCGCACCGATGACGCTCAACAAGGAGGGGTATAGATCAGAATTGGTAACCACACCAAATTTAACATCAACCCATTCCCCAACCCGGTCATCCAGATGATAGACAATGGGAAAGGCTTGCTGGAGAAGCAATAATACTTCAAGAGCATCCGAGGCGGGGTGATTTTGGATGAGATTGATGGGAAGATCATATGTGAGCCTTACATGCCATCCCGATTCACCATGCAATTTGGGTGCCTCCAACGAATGCCGAAGAAGGTATTCACAGATGTCCAGGATAAGAAGAACCCATGTTTCCTTCGTCATATGTGGTTAATGATCACCACAAAAGGCTCTGGTGACATCATTACCCTTCCTCCCACTGAGGTCGATGCTGGCCTATCAACCGAGTATGCCAAGCATTGGGCTATCGTGTACCTTGAGGGGATTTTACACAAGCGAACCCGGCAACTCGGGACTACCCGTGAGGAACCCAGGTGATGAGAGAGAAGACAAGGTGCCAATACGAAGTGGGGACCAGGGGCATGTTAGGCAGCGAGGCCTGCGCAGGCTGGGACCTCAGCTGCGGCGACATCTCATGGTGTCGCTGCGACCTCATTGCCCGGAGGGGGGTCACACGAGGCGTCCAAAGAACTATCCGGGAAGCAGATAAGATACATACTCGAACCTTATCAAGATGCATTCTTCCTGGTATTGTGGTTGGCCTAGATAACTCTTCGGACATCAATGAGCGTTGAAGTCATCTGGCAGATGATAATGCAGGATGGGATCCAGCTGCCAGAGGTCGGGCTCATTCGGGTCACTGACCGAGTAAACTTCCTTCAGTGGGATGCATATCTAATGGACATGGACACATACGCGCGGTAAAGGGGTCGGCGTGTGGAGCCACCTTTCCAGGTGAAGGTGATGCTCATTCAAGAGAATGATACATAAGTGATGTCGCCGAGAGAAGGTGACAGTGACGAGGAGTCAGAGGGAGAGTAGGAAATAGGAGAAGACGAAGGTGAAGGAGAAGATGAAGGAGAAGGTGAAGGAGAACCTTAATGTGAGGGATCGCAGGATAAGGCCTACCAAGGGAGTCTCCGGGAGAGTGGTGAGATTTTCAGCTCTGATCTTGACAAAACAGAGATACTCGAGGTCTGTCCCTATCCGTATTCATCCTCCCTCCTTGTCCATTCTCTTTTGAAATTTCTGACCCATTTCACTATCTCACTCAAGAGCACATACGCGCTAATCAGGCATCCCCAATATAAGAAGAATTGGATGTTCCAGTAGGACAAGGTGGGGCTCCGATGCCCATCATCGAACTGACAAGCGCTGAGGGGTCTCCAGCTATGATAGCTCCTGCAGCGGCCAGAACACTGAAGGCTGACACTATGGGTTCCTTTATGTCTCCTGCTTCGCTACTGGTGATAACTGTCAGAGAACCCCACTAATCAGGATGCTCCTTGTATAATGATCTCGGCATTGGAGGGTCGCTGGGCTGCTGATCCCGGGCCGTCCGTGAGTGGACTAGTGGTGGACATACCAACTCCTCCAGAATGTACTTCCCAAACTGAGTCGGCCCCATCAATTGGTGAGCAGGGGCGGTGGACATCTGTAGTGGTGTCATTGGAGCGAGGCCAAGAGTTGACGAAGGCACTGCCGTGGTCGGGGTGAGAGAACAAGTTCGCCCGTACATTGAGGATCCTATTCCTTGCAAAGGAATCCCTAAGGAAGATCTTGCAGCTAACCTGCTAGCTGCCTTTCCTGCATATCGTCCAGCTGATCCCGAGGAGATAGATGATTCAGACTCAGAAGCGGCTGAGGAGAGCTGGATGACATGGTGCAAAGGGTGGAAGTGTATCCAGTGCGTTCTCAGGAAGCCTCGTAAGGATTGGATAAGGCGTATGGGATCACTCCAGACCTGGCTGTGTTTCTTGTGTGCCAATGGTCTGACACTCAACGCCTTCATATGACGGTCCGTGATTACATGGCCGAGAAGATACGTGAGAGCGGCTGGCGCACCGATGTTGCCCAGTGTCAGGAAAGATCGGTGAGCACCCAATAATTCCTGAGGGTAGAGCAGAAAGTCCGGAACCTCGAAAGGAAGGTGGCATAGAATGAGGCCTTCATTGAAACTTTCTATAAGCTTGTGGAGAAACTGACGGCCCAACTAGCTGATACCCAAGAACAATTGATGGAGGCGAGTCACCAGATTACCGTACTTCAATTTGAACGGGCGCAGGCACAAGCTAGTATTGGGGAACTGTGCTCTATGGATGATGATGAAGAGAGAGTCTTCAAGGAGCGAGAAGCAGCTCGAGAGGCTACCATCCAAAGGGTAGCAGTGTTGGAAAGGTCAATCTAGCATGTTGATCCTTAAGGGCTCTGTTTTGGCCATCTCATAAACTTTTATCTTTTACTGCTCACCATTTCAAACCAATGTATGGACGAATCCATTTATTTGTACCCTTTGGTTTAATATGCCCAACCATAATCCTAAAATAAATAACAATTCACCCATAATCTCATATGGGTCGTACTTAATGTGAGAAAAAAATTATGGTCGTGTAATAATTTCGTCCGACTTTGGGGCTTCAACCAAACATGAGGAATCCGAAATCGGGCCCAGAATTCTTAGGAGGAGAGGGAGGTCCAACCAAAGGGAGGGGACCTCAGACTGATCGATATATCATTTCCTCAATGTGTTCCAACACATGATCAGGGCAATTCCAGGGGCATTGAAATCCATCCAATCATAGGGAGATGAAAACGGTGAATCACGTTACCCAAATTCGGAACACTATGGGAGGCGCGACGATGGAGGATAACTATTAACCATGGCGAAAACACAACATCTATCTTGCATTGGCCCGAAATGGGGACAAAAAATGAGGGTTGACCGCTGACCATGTTTGCAACATGGGGCCCAACTCAAATATCGTCGATCAGTCTTCAGGAACGTTCGCCCAAGACAGTAGGCGGACCATGGGTCAATCATCCATACTGTTACAACAGGAGGACCAAAGGTCTATCATATGTATTGTTACAGCAGGTAGACCACATTTCGAGCATCCATAATGTTAGGGGTTCCCATCAAACATGAACAATCTTCTAGAACATTGGCACAAGATAGCAGGTGGACCATAGGTCAAGCATCCATACTGTTACAGCAGGAGAACCAAAGTTCTAGCATACATATTGTTACAGCTGGAGGACCAAAGGTCTATCATCCATATCGTTAGGGGGTCCCATCAAAAATGAAAGAGGATGAAGATCCTAATAAAGGGAATGCAATATGTGGAATGTGGAGTGGTGGTTTGTTCAAACAGAATCCAACACTCCCAAAATTTTGCTACTATGGTGGAGGCGCATTTGGCAGACGTATTAATATGGTTATGTATCATCCAAATTTTTAGACAGGATCTCTCTGGGGAGAGAACTGTCGCATCACAAAATTACTATGGGGAATCCCAAACTTATTCAGGGTAGATGTTGTAGTTACACCACTCCCCAAGAAGCCAGGACAAGGGGTCGACAGTGAGGAGGGATGGGGTTGGTGATCCCCAGGGCTGGACCCAATACGAAATGTCTGGGCGTTCCTATGTATCCCATAAGTATGAGAATCATGACACATTTAGTTCTAGAAAGGATCTTAGTTTAAGGATTTACAACTCAGTCCAAAGAGTAAGGGTAGTGGGAGACACATGGTAAAACAGTTGTGAAGCCCGACGTGAATGAGGACAAGGTCCTGCTTACCATGTGATCCTTGGAGAAGTGTTTATGCCATGGAACCAAACCCAAAAGTTAGGTTGGTCCTATGGGGAAGTTCCCTGGAGCTCCTACGTATCTCATAAGGATGAGAATCAAGCCATACGTAGTTCTGGGAGGTTCCTTTTATCTTCGTGCAACACAAGAAACAGGAGGCAAAATTCTCATAACAGGGTGTATGTGGGGTGGCTATTGAAAACCCGGCATGAATGAAAACATAATCCTATACCACGCCATGCAATCCTGTTGTCATGTTCCCAAAGGAGAGACATACACGATGAATCAGCAGACCTCAAGCTGGACCCAAAGACAAGAGGTCTAGGCATTCCTACGTACCCCAGAAGAATGGAGATCAAGCTACACGTAGTTCTTAAAGTGTGGAACGGAACGACATGGTACCTGTGAAAAGGATGAAAGAGGCGTGAGGGTCTAGCGCTCACCCCAAAAGAAGCGGCAGTTGATGTAACTTGTTTTTCCTTGAAGGTGAATGGTTTTCCTTTTGTGGAACGACCGGCCAAGGGTAGAAATTCCTGGCATCGCCACAATAATCAAGGAATAACATGCATTGACGAATAGTATGGTAATTAACCAATACCCAACGTGATGTCCCCCAAGGGGAGGTCACCACAATGTTGTTCTGTTTTTCATCGTGCGACTGGGACGATATCATTACAGTTGCTGGTCATGTGGTGGGACCAGCCCGCATAGTTTAAGGTTGTATGGCATGGACCTGGGGGATAATTCATGATGCGATAAGGCATACCCGATGAAGATGAGGACATAATCCCATACCATCACCGCACGTGATTCTGGGAGAGGAGCCTCAGGCCAAGGAGCTGACATGGGTCCAACAATCAGAGGGTAGGATACACTTGCTTCTAGGTGAGCTGGGCCTGAAACACAATGTTTGGGTGACTCCTCAATTCCCATGGGAATGAGGGTCAAGATGTTCATGGTCCTTAGAGAAAACCCAAGAATATAATCTTAGCGCTCAGATCATGGGAACCCCGAGAGATGCCGTCACACAGCATTGTCTGCCTAACGTGTGTAGGTGCACTGAGGGTTAGTGCAATGAGTGTCGAGATTCCACCCTGACACGATGGGGTGGAACATGATGTGAATCATGCAACCAACATTTAGGGCCTGAAGAAGTCGGCGTGATGACAGAGGACTATTTCTGACCATGTTCTCAACATAGAATCCTGTCGTATTAGCCTTGGGGACAAAAAAATGAGCATCAACCGCTGACCATATTCGCGATGCAGTATTTTTATCAATTTGTTGTCTGAAACAATCGGCGGAATTGTCCTGTTATCATAGGAGAGCCCTTAGGCGTTGTATCCAGTCCATTTTTAGGGGTCCCTCTGGGTGTGAAAGATAATGAGGGCATGAATGAAGGGGAGCACGTAGCTTGAAAAGTGGACGGAACTTGCCTAAGTAGAATTTGACACTCCAGGTCCTAGACCAGAGTACTCTGAACACATTATCAGCCCACATGAAAGGGTCGAAAGGCTTGGTTTGAGAGCGTCCAAAAGATGGTGGATCCCCAAGAGAAGTGGGCATGGTACCAAAATCCCTGAACCACACCTATATATCCCCTTCATGGAGAGGGACAGACCAAGAGGCTGAGTTGACCGGGAGATCATGGGATCTCTCAATAGATGGGGCTAGACCTAAAAACTAGGTGTTTAGGTGGTCCTATGTATCCCATAAGGATGGGAATCAAGCCACACGTAGTTATAGACTCATAGTTTAATGTCATGTAGGATGATGAGAGTAATTTCACCTAGGAATGTGTATGGCACGGTGGGTAACACCACAACTTACAATCCCATAGGAGAAAACCTGGGACGGGGGCCCGAGGCTGGGCCTCAGTCTGGGAGGCCTATCCGGCTTGCATTTTAACGTCATGCATTGAGGACGAGAAGAGTAGGACACCTCAAATAAGTGTTGTATGCGGTGCAGTGACTAACCCGACATGAATGAGGACATAACCCCACACCACACTATGCAATGCCACATGAGAAAGCCTGGGCCGGAGGCCCGAGGCTGGGCCTCGATCAGGGAGGCCTGACCGGCTTGCAGTTTAACGTCTTGCAGTGAGGATGAACATGCAGTTTAAGGTTATGTGAGACCAACATCCAATATAAGGTTGTGGGGGACCCTGCATGGTCCGGAAAAATACTACTTAAGGATCTTAGCATTGGTGGGAGGAGATATATGCTCACCATCCATGGTCACCAAGGAGTACGCACCATTGGGATAGACCTTATGGATGATGAAAGGACCCTCCCATTTGGGCTCCATCTTGGGTGGTTTCCTACTAGGAATCATTAGAGCCCTGAGGGCCAGTACCAGGTCACCTTTCAGGAAAGAGCGGAGGTGTAGCTTCTTGTTGAAAGCTCGAGCCATCCTGCTCTGATGCCTTTCCAGGTGGTGCAAAGCACAAAGCCTATTCTCATCCGGCGCTTCCAATTTAGATATTCATATTTCAGAAACCCTATAGAGTGCTTTATGGTCATAGACCACCATGAACAATGAGGGACACTGAATCTCGATGGGGAGGATGGCCTCATCTCCGTACACCAGGGAATACGGGGTCACCTGGGTGGAATTACGAGTCGTCGTCTGATAATCCCAAAGGGCGTTGGGGAGTTTATCAGGCCAAATCTTCTTGTTCAGACCAACCATCTTTAGTAGATTGTTATAGAGGGTTTTGTTAAATGCCACGATATTTCCATTTTCCTGCGCATGATAGAGGGAGTAATGGTTAGAGCTAATGTTGTACTTGGCGTACAATTTCTTCAGCTCGACCGCTCGGAAGTTGGGTTTGTTATCCTTGAGGATAGAGTGAGGTACTCCAAATAAATAGATGATGTTGGAACTCACGAATTCATTGATAGAATGGGCTTTGATTTCCTTGAGCGGAATTGCCTCTTCCCACTTGGAAAAGAAATCTGTAGTGGTCAGAATGAACCGGCGTTAGCGAGCCGTCGCCGGTGGGTGAGGTCCTACGACATCCAACCCCCAGACTGCAAAGGGAATAGAATACATGGTAGTGTGGAGAGGCTCCGGTGGCTGATTCACAACGTTAGCATGAACTTGGAATGCATGGAACCTCTTGGAAAACATGATGCAGTCATAGATCATAGAGGGCCAGAAGTACCCCAGCCTCCGAATGTAGCGAGACATCTTCGACCCGGCCTGATGGGCACCACAGGAACCAGCATGAACCTCTTGCACTACCTGTGGAATCTCAAATCCTTGAATGAAATAGAGGATAATACCATCAAATCTGCATATTTATAGCATCTGCTCAAGGCTGGGACCACTCTGAATGTTAAACTGCAACGCGTGGCATCAGAATCACTTGCGTTCTGCCCGGTCTGATAGGAGGACACCGTGTTGGAGGTATTCAACCAAGGTTTTCCTCCAATCAGTAACTATTTAAATAAAAGCATGTGAAGTACCAAGGGATCCCGACGTAGGGGCACCAGTGGTGAGATGGTTTACCTGCGGGCCGCGATTGTCCTCTGGGGTGACGGAAGAAATGACTCTCCGTTGTGCCACGTGGATAATCAGGCCACCTTGTTCAGGCACTGCAAGCGATGCGTCTAGGATAGACAAAGCATTTGATCGACCATTTCGTGACCAGGGAATATGAATTCCCTCTCACCGAGAAGGGAACTGGGCCATTAGATGAAGGGTGCACTACAACAATGGAACACGTTCTGCATTTCTGACAATATAGTCGCCATTGACCTGCTTGATGACCAGCTCAGAGTCCCCTTTCACGTGCATATGGGGAATGTCGATCTCAAGGGATAGCATGAGGCCAGTGATGAGGGCATGATAATTTGCCTCGTTGTTTTTCCAGCCCTCTAACACTAAAAATGAGTATGGCATGACGAATTTCTCTAGGGTGATGAAGATGATACCCAGGCCCACTCTCTTAAGCCTAGGATCACTCAGTCTCCTACCGGTGGGGCTCCGGGAGGCACCGTCAAAGTTCATTTACCAGCATGGGACGACATCATCGACTGAGAGGATTGCCCCATCAGGAAAACATAGGTCCAGTGGATGATCCATGGAGGATGTGTGGGAAGCTTAAAAGTATGCCAATTCCTATCCTATGATAGCCTTCTGAGTTACGAACCTAATTTCAAACTGCTGGAGGATCACCGCCCACCACACTAGTCAGCCAGTCAACATAGGTCAGTTCAGGATGTGTTTCAACGGGTCTACCTGAGAGACCATCTCTACCTCATGGTGTTGTAAGTAGTGCCGCAATTTCTATATGGCAAATATGAGCACCATGCAGCTATTCTCGATGGTAGAATATATAATTTCCGCATCGAGGATCATGCGGCTGAGGTAGTAGAGGATGTTCTCTTTTCCCTCGTTATTCTTCTGGGCGAGAAGTGCGGAGAGGGATCATTTCAGGGAGGTCACGTAAAGGACCACTTGCTTCCCGAAAATGGGTGGCATCATGACCATAAGATGGAGTAGATATTGCTTGATTTACTCAAAGGTGGTCTGACTCTCTTCATCCCATTCATAGGTGGCGCCTTTATTCATGAGCTGGGTAAAGGGATTACACTTTCCATCCATATTCGCAATGAATCGGCGTATGTAGGCTTAGTGGCCTTGGATACCTTGAAGCTCCCGAATATTGCTCGGGGAAGGCATCTGGCTGATGGACATGATCTTCTCTTGGTTGATCTCGATGCATTGGTGCCTGACAACAATGCCATGGAACTTGCCGGAGGTGACCCCAAAGGCACAGTTCAACGGGTTCATCATCATATGTCGGGAACGTAGGAAACCGAACACTTTCTCAAGATCCTTGAGATGGTCCTGGAGCTGGTGAGATTTGAATACCAGACCATCCATGTTGCATTCCACCAATGTCCCCAGAATCGGCTTGAATATGCGATGCATGGCCTGCTGATAAGTGGAATCTGCATTCTTCAGGCCGAAAGGCATAACCTGGTAACCGAAATTACCTTGGGGTGCTCTGAAGGCAGTGGAATCCTTGTCCTCAGGGGCCATCCGGATCTAGTTGTACCCAGAATATCCATCCATGAAGGATATGGCTTGGAACCTAGCTGTGGCATCAATCAACAATTCTGTCACTGGAAGGGGAAAATCATCCTTCAAACAGTGGCGATTGAGATCGCAGAAGTCAATACAGACCCTGATGTGTCTGTTTTTCTTTATGACTGGAACAATATTGGCTAGCCACTGGGGGTACTGAGCTTCCATGATGAAGTTGGATTTGATAAGATAGTCAACTTCAGCCTCAAACATGGCATCGTGAAAAAGGTGAGTCTTTCTGGGAGGCTTCTTGAACCCACGATGGTTCGTCAGGAGACCAAGGCGGTGGATGACTACCTAGGGATCTAGCCCTGGAATCTCATCACAACTCCAAGTGAACAAATCATGGTGTTGTCTGAGGAATTACACATACCAATGCTGCTCATCGGGGGGCATAGTGGTGCTGACCAATGTGGGTCACGGGTCCGCCTCGCTATCGAGGTTCACTTGTACCTACTCATCGAATGTGGTGGAGACGCCCTCCTCAAAGGTGGGGGCACATCATCCATGTCCTCCTCTCCACTTATGGAGGGATCATCCTCGGGGGGAGTTTCTTCTGGACTAACAGACCCTGATGGAAAGCTGGTGCCGTCTTGGGTGGTAGTGGTCATCATATCAAGAGTGTCATGCGCCACTGAGACCATAGCGATGAAGGCCGTTGATCCAATCCCATATGGCCTTCGGCCCAAGGGGCCACATTTGATGAAATCAAAACCGTAATGGTGCATCAACATGAGCTAGTTGATCCCAGCCTGATGGAAGAGACATGATCAGCCTGATTTCCTGATACCGTACGGGGGTAAGAGGTTCTAGAATCACCTGAGCCTTGTTGGTGTAGGAGTACGAGGTGATTTTCCTCCGTCGCATGGACCTGGGAATATGCCTTCCTCTTGTACCCAAGACAACAAAACACCTCCCTATATCGTGGGTTGTGGCCTCCAACCGATGGATTGGGAAGACGTAGGCGTCATCCAAACCTTCCCAGGGATCACTTGTGACAGTGTCGGGCTCAACCTCACTTGCCAGAATCTGTTTATCCTTGCTCTTGTAATAGTTGGAATCCAGATAACGGGATTCACAAGAGGGAAAAGGAGACACATCTCCTTGGAGCATGCCTACTCGACCATTAAGGGATTATTTGAGGCATTGGTGATATGATGAGTGGACCTCCACGTGAAGGTGGATCTGTGGTCTGCCCATCAACGCATTGTAGGCGGTGTCCTGAGAGACTACCATGATTTCGGTGATGGAAATTAGGCCACAAAACTGGGTATTCAAGAGAATATTGTCGACTAAAGTATGTTGGGCCCTGTCATACCCCTGGATCCTAAGGTCGGAGGGATTTAAATCATAATCAAATACACCCAACTTCCGCAGTGTCCGAGTTGGGATTAGGTTAATCCCAGAACCCATGTCAACAAGACAGCAGCAGACTTCCATGCCACTGAACTGGACAGTGATGTATAGTGGGCGAATGTGACCCTGTATGGGGAGGTCTACAACTTCACTGGAGAATTAGATAACTTCATGGAATTCAGCATTCACAATTGCCTCAGCGTGGAATGATTCTGCAGCAGATACCTCCGTCTCAAACTGTGGGGGCTCCATGTGGCCTCGGTGAGCGCCTCACGCATTTCAGATGACAGGAGAATAGCCTCATGCATAGAAAGCCTCACTAGAAGGTCGAAAAAGTGCTTCAAAACATCATACTTCTTGTCCAAACTTGAGATTCTACTTACAGGAGGAAGCTCTTCGATTGGAAGCATGACAGGTCCGGCTGGCTGGGATGGTAGCTAACATATACTAGGCATGTCTCGATGTTCACTAGTTAAACCCTGGAGAGTGGCTTACATATGAGGATTGGAAGGCAGGGGTCAGCTGGTGGAAGGGCGGAGCTGATCGTGGCAGATCCATGGCTGTTCCACCTAATCCAGCAACACAAACTGTGGTAGAGGCGAACCTGTCGACACCAGATAAAGGGGTCGCACATGCTGAGCTCTGCACTAGGCCTACTGTCTGGTCTCCGCGGAGTGCACAACCTGGCTGGAGGTTCCAACTGCCATGCCCCAACGATTCATGTAGCCACGTCTCCACTAACGTTGGCGATTACTGGGGACATTTGGGAGGTCCACCTGGAGTTCCTCATCGTTGGGAGTCAAAAATGGATTTACCAACTATACAGTGTTAACTGAAGCATACCCCGGACTGTCACTTGAGGAGTCATCCACTACCGAGCGGAGTCTCTGAGGGATCCCCATTTCTGGGGGTATAAAGTATCCAAGAGAGCAGGATGGCGACGACATTGGCAGGGCGCATTCTTTCTTCATGCGTCGCTGCAGATTGCTCTTCTGGGAAAAGGATGGCTGGGATGACGACACTGAGGTAGCAACTGTAGCTTCTGAGGGATCTGGCTGATCCAGGTGTGCACTGATGATGCCAGGGGAATGTGTGACCATCTTTCGGGCCATCCAATCATTATATTTCTAGGACCCATGGCCGGGAACCTGCTTCCATTAATCCTCGTCGCCGCTACTGCCATCTGATTTCACAAAGACACCTACCACTTGTGTCGAGGCTGGGCCCAACCTGACTATATTGTTGTCAATCTAGTCTTGGATATAATCCTTGAACATGTAGCGTCACTGGATGGTGTTCCCCAGGGTCTGATGATAAGGGAAGTAGTTAGGGTGATCAGTGAGATGTGCATCTTCTAGCTTCCTTCACTTAGGCAGCCGCACAATCCTCTGCTCTAAGGCACTACAGAAGTAACTGGGGTCCTGGGCCTCGTCAAATGAGTATTTCCGATTCCTTCTGTCTGGAAAGGGGGCTCTAGGAGGCTGGCCCTGGTGAGGGGCTAGAGGAGAATTCCGAGGAGGTGAAACCTGATTATCTCACCTAGGCGGTGGTAGTGCGTTACGTGGAGGATTTTTCTGATTTTGAGGCGGTCGTTGCTGGGCGGGAAGCTATGCCCGTGTCGGCGGACCCCTATAGGGCTGCGGGGCTGGCCTCACTAGTAGCAACTCTAGATGCTTGGGGCCTCAATCTAGGCCACATTAGCGGGCTCTGCTCTGAAAGCTCTCCTTGCAGAGATCTGAGGAGGTTGCGGGCATGCCTGACTGGCCAGTTGCAGGGCTTCTTTGAGGCACTGAGCCTTATCTGAGAAGTCTCGGAACCCTCCAGGGTAGTTCTGAGTGATCAGGGAAGGGACCAGATCTTCCTTGACGTTACCTATGCACATTATTAGTAATTTCTCATGATTTAGTGGCATGTCAAGGTAGTATGTGAGCCCCTTCCACCAGGCGACGAAGTCCACGACTCGCTCATTGGGCCTTTTCATGCACCAGAAGAGGTCTGTGATATTCTTATTCCGGGTTGTGGAATGGAACTGGTAGTAGAATTTCCTGTGATGGTCCTCCCAGCTACTCATAGATCCGATAGGGAGCTGGCTGTACCAGACGAATGCTGGACCTTTCAGTGTCTGAACATAGAAACAGAGCTTGGTGGCCTCCTACTACACTGGAGTTCCTAACATAGGTCCACACATTTAGTTGAAGTGGTCCAGGTGTTGTGGTGGGTCTCCTGTCTCGTTAAAGGGGTAACATGGGGTTCCCAAATCCTAGAGGTGCTGGTATATCATCTACCCACGCTGGGTATGGCTTGACATCCACCAAGATTGCCACCTGCCGAGTTTCCAAAGCCTCTAAGAAGACAATGAGTGCTTCCATCAGATCGTTTGGATGCGGGTTCATGTCCTGACGTGGATCCCTTACCACAAGCGCATTACTGGGCTCTTCAATCTAGTAGTCAAGCTCAGCAGTTCGTGGGGCGGCTGGTGGACCAACTCTTGGGGTAGTTGGAGAAACCCGAGCGGGCTCTATTGGGTGGTTACACCGCTCTGGAGGGTTTGGAGAAACATATCGTGACCTCCTTCCATGATCCTTAGCCTCTCCTCTATCAGCGAACACGACATGATCGAGATTTCCTGGGAGAATCGGGCCGAGGAGTAGTTGTTCTTGTACCTACTATCCCAGCCTAGGATCACCATAATCGGGCCGCTGCTCTACAATATGTTCGGCCAGAAGCTTATTGACCTTCCTTTTCTGCTCAGCAAGATGTTGGCACAGTGTCGCCTTCTCGGGATCTTCCTATGCCTTCTACACAGAGGTAGATGTGTCGACGATCTTGACAGCCCCAACGTGAACATTACCCTTGCTGATGTTCCAGCTCATTGTTGATGCCTCAGTGGGAGTGGGGAGACCTAGTAGGTTCTCATGTAGGTGAGTAATCCTCCTAAATGGCTCCAGTAGTAGCTTGTCCCCAATGGGTGAGTCCTAGTCAAGAAGTTCTAGTCCATTCCATTCTCCCGGAAGATTGGCCATGTTGACCGCCGCTACCCTCGGGGGCGTGCCCTCAAAGCAGCTCGGTGAGTCGGGCTGTCAGCGAATTGCACTGATGAAAATGGCAGCGTGATGCCCCCATCCAAAGACGTGCGCGTTGGGGGTGGCCTCCTCGATAAGCTTGCGGAGTACTTGAAAACACTGAACACATTGTTGTTGGAGGGATCTATGGTGGCCAAGTGATTCGGGATGCCAAACCGTGCGGAGCGTAGCCAGGTCGACCCGACGAAATTGCTCACTGATATCCTCAAGGTGTGCTTGAATCCTAGGATATGGTACTTGCTGATGGAGAAGACGGGAGTGAGTCGCCCGGAGAGTCTGGCAGAAACATTCAAACTCTCCCTCAGTGAGCGATTCTGGTATATCAAAATCCGGCCCTGTGATTGGCCAAAACATCTCGAGGAATTTTCCTACTGTGAGGATGGTCCAGAAGCTCCACGACTCATGTTCAGGATCCGACCCATGATAGTCCCTCTCATCAACTATGAGTGATTGGGGAACTGGCAGTATTTCTGAGGTAGGCCGCTGGGCCTCTGGGCTGGCCGGCGGCAAATACGATGAGCATGAAGATTGGTCACCGAACCCTAAGTCATCCTCTAAGGGTTGCAGTGTTCGGGCTGCCACATCACAATAAGATGGGTCGAAGAATGGGCCTCCTGTCATAGTGTCGGTGATTTCCAAGGGTGCGCTACGCTGTGGATCTTTCACCATCGACACCCAGAAAAGGTCTCCTTCATCTCAGACCAAGGCATAAGGTGCTCCCAGAGAGGCCGATGGTGACTGAAATTTTGATCCCTGGTTGTATTCCGGGTCCTCGTCCTCCTAGATATACCTTTGGAGGGAGGCAGGGATCATATGTGTCTCGCATTCAGGGAGTACAAGGCTGACGTGTCGCGTCCCTACCCCTGCTCTTGACTCAAAGGACAGGGGGGAGGGCACCATCGCCGAGTGATACCTCGCCTCAGTGTTCGAGAAATGGACTGGTCTGATTTCCGTCTGGCCTTCCCTTTCATTTCCCTTATGGTGATGATTTCCCACCTTCCTACCCCCGGGTAGCTCCTCGGGGCAGGGCTAATTTTCGTAATGGATTCCTCTGGATGCAGTGGTGCGGGGTCGAGCAGGATTGAAGGTTGTGGTGTGGGGAGCACCAGGGCAGATGTCAAAAGGGACATGGGGAGGACCTCCATGTTGGTGAGTGACCAGATATGCAACAGCTCCATACTTGCGATCAACGATAGGGGGAGTGACCCCGTACCCAGCGTAGTGGGCACTAGAAAGAGCCCCACCCAAAGGGTAGCTATCATGGGGAAGCTCCTTCCCTGTGGAAATGGTGGCGCTAGGCAGGCCTCGGGGCCGAGTTTGGAAGCTAGGAGGACCCTTAACTTTCAGAATAGTGGCACAGAGTAGGCCTTCACACTGGATGGAACTACCGCGAATTGATCTGTGGTGGCCATTGTCTGTGCCTGTGACCGGAAGACTCGACCCAACCTTCCTATGGGGTGGTCGGGGCCTCGATCTGGGTCGTGCATGTAACTGCCCCTGCTTAACGTGTGCTGGGGTTTGATTATAGGAGTCAGTAGTGGATCGGGCCACAGTGGCTGCTGACATTGATGACCCAGGGCGAGCATCCACTTCTATTCACTCCCGACGCTAGCGTCGGGGCAGATGGGTTGAAGTCGGTGGTGCGGGAAAATATATTCCCTGCTACTTGGCTCAAGGAGTCAGGAGGTGGCGTCGATGCGGCCTGGCGGGGGCCCTTAACATGAACCTTTTAAGAAGGTCTCCAATCGGGTGAACCTAGACATCCCCTACCCCATTGGCATAGGGAAGGGAGGTGTCGAGGTGTTCCGGGGATAAACTCTTGAAACGGTTGAACATCAGGGTGGGTAGTAGTAGCTCCCTGTGTGGCCCTTGGGGGCGGCGATGGCAGTGAGGTGTTGCTGCCTTGAGATCCAAATGGGCCATGTCCCTAGTGGGGATGACCCCTTCCTCCTCATACCTACGCACAAGGTCATTGATCACCCTCTATTGGATAATATCTGATGGGGAGAGAGGGCGTGAGCGCCCGACAGTCACAGCTGTCGGAGTAGTTGTGTAAAAGGTGGAACTGCGCGGGGTGGCTGCGTCAGTGCTGCCCCTGATCCTGCGCAGGTGGGCCGGTGGCGATCGAGCTCTAGATGCAGTGATCTGATTCCTAATAGCAGGGAGATGAACCCAATAACACTAATAGGAAAAGAAATCAACAACAAATATCCCAACGTCATTCCGTATACCGTAGTTGGTAAGAGAGATCCACGCTGACAACATGTCAGAATGGAGGGCTCAACGTCCTGACTTCCCCAACCCCTGGCGAGTTTCACTTATTGGTGCTGGGGCCCCAGACCTAGTGACATGATAATATTCCGACACCCCAACGCTACTAGTCTCCATATTGAGGAGAAGAGATTCACTTCGGGTTCACCATTTTCTATTTCCGACACTTTCGTCGGGGCATGCACGAACATCCATCACGTAGGGGAGGACACACGGTTTGTGGACCCACATTCCAGCTTTCCAAAGGCGGGCGGCATCCATTCCTTGTTCAGGGACGTCTGCTCCTTGGTCGAAACTGAGATGATGGGATGTTAGTTCTTCCTTCCATGGATTCCTCCCCGGAGCTCATCACCTTGTCCGGGTCTCCCTCATATATTTAATACGTATTCGTGAATCCCGTTCCCAGTGCCATATCTTCATGGACACCAGTTAATTACGATGCATCCGTCAACACGCTCCAAGGTTTCTGGTCGTGGCATTAACCTTCTGTGAGGATAATGGCCACACTGAGGCGTCGTTGGCATGTCTTGACAATGGGGAATTGGCTTCTCTATCTTATATCCCTTATTATAGGGCTTCTCAAGGGTGTGGAAGCCCGAGGAATACCAAATCAAAAGAGGTGAGTTGAATTCCATAGGCATGTATCTACGGTTTTCCTCCACTTCCCAGGTTTAACACGGGGTGTGCCGCAAGTATAACATCCACTGGGGAAGGATCAGACTGATCAGAACACTGAGAGTAGATCAGATAAAAGAACCCCCTGAAGGGAACTCTGATGTTGGGGTTAGCCCGTGGGCGGCTTCCTGGATACTGTGGAGTGGAATGAGGTGGCATGATCCCACCGGGATGTGGCGGCCTGGGTAAGAAGCAGGGTAGATGATGATGTTAAGGGTCTTGAACCTCGTGGAGGCTTCCTATGTACCATGCCTGGACATGGATCAAAGTCCCTATAGTTTAGGTATATAGTATAACGTCATGCGGGACAGGGGAATTTGTGGCTTATGCTCTGATGCGTCCCATAATGGATGGATATAGGGCTTACTCTCTGAGGCAGCCCATGAGGTTGGTGAACCAACACCAAGGGGGTCAGAACAACCGGGTGGTGGGATTAAACCTCGTGGAGGCTCCCTACATACCATGCCTTATCATGGATCAAAGTCCCCATAGTTCGCCAATATGGGGCTTACACTCTGAGGCGGCCCATGGAGTTGGTGAACCGACATGAAGGGGTTGGAACAATTGGGTAGTGGGATTCAACCTCATGGAGGCTTCCTACGTACCATGCCTTAGCATAGATCAAAGTCCATGTAGTTCTACAGGGTGGGGATTATGCTCTGAGGATGCCCATGGAGTATGTCATGGTCGATGCTCACTCTAAGCCCATGTGAGTCATGCTCGGTGTCAGAAACCAGAGGCAGTAGGGATCATATGATCACATCGTGAATGGCGTGTCTGTGGGAAGTGGAGATGGGCTTACGCGTTGAGTGGCCCATGGTGCCGGGATGTACTCCAGGATGGTGGCCCGAAATGCCACAAGGAGCAGAGGGAGAGGGATTTGCGACCGAACAAAGGTTATGTCTCGTTCCCTATCATGCCTTCCACTGGCCTTGGCAGTGGGGAAGTACAGAGGTGCATGGGTGCTACCTTCCGCAAGAGAGGCTAGGGGCTTATGCTCTGAGGCAGCCCTTCCCCCATGGACAAACGCCACTTTGAGAGGAAGGATATTATCCCATGTGAGGGTGATTCCATTCCTGTGGAGATGAGTGCTGTAAATAATGTCCAAGCCGGGGGGGACCCTGTGTGCGAGGCACGAGTCCGGATCACATTTTAAAGTCATGTGTTGAGGGTGAGGCACTTGAAAGTTTAACGTCCTGTAGCTCGGATGCGGTAGGCTCGCACCACACCCCTAGGACTCATATAATCGACACCCTCTACCCCTTGTAAGCGGGAAGGCATCGGAAAGGCCATAGTGAAGGGGGGACGTAGAGCGAACCATCGTGGGGTCCACATTAGCGTGGCTATGCGAAGAAGCAATAGCCATTAGCATGCCTATGCGAAGGATCATGAGGCAAAGAAACGCCATGTCAAACACCACCCAAGGGACCTTGAGGATACTTCGTATGAGCCTGGAGGGACATATGGGAAAACAGTGCATGGCATGCATTCCAGGTATGGAGGACATCGGGCGCCTACGCAGGGAGGCACCCGGGGGGCATCAAGTCGAGGGGTCCTGGGGATTGCGCACAAAGAAATGGTTTTCTTGAAAAACACCGGGATGGGGTGTAATTGGGGAAGAGGGATTGTGCGCGAGGGAAGCGAATTGCACGCGAGTGGCAAAGGTCGATCCCTAAGGCAAGGTCACATCCAACGAAGGGATTTCACGCAATTGAACCATTTTGTGCGCAACTGGAAGGAATTGCGTGCAATGTAGGAACCCTGAGGGGTTTAGAATTTTTTATATGCTATGGGTATTGTGTACAAATGCGGATCCCAGGGAGAGGTTGCACAAAAAGGGTTAGTACCTGCAGGCCATCTTGGGCACACAGAAGTCCTATTTCGCACACGAGAGCCGGTTGAAATTCCACAACCCTGAAATGGAAGGGGTCTCTTTCTATTTATAGGCATCCAGTGTCAGGTAATTACGGCGGCGTGAGAAATATTCTGTGCCAGAGATGGTGGTGCGCAAAATTGTGCGCCGATACCGGGGTCCTTTCACGAATCCTGGACTCCTTCCACGTGACGAACCTTTTTTCGTGTACATTATCATTTATTTCGCACAGCACGTCCGGGCCCTCCGAACCTGGTCTATAGGTCCTAATTTGACTTCGCTTCGTCGTTTCGAAACATCCTTTAAGAATTATGGACTTTTTCGGCATCTACAATCACCAATACACAATAATAGAAAAAATCAACAGAAATATACATATAATCAACTAAACAATATAGAAATGTAATCATGACCCAATATCAATCTAATACAAATCCATAAAGGAAAATCACTAAGGTAAATAAAAATGTACTTGAAAAATAACCCTATGAAACTAAGATAAGGATAGGGAAGGCACATCATTACAATATGGTCTCTTGGAATGAACTCTATCTGAAACTCCCCACCGTGATTTACCATATTATACTACAATGCATCAACCAACCAGCTCCACCAGCTTTGAATTCTCCATTGATGATTAAAATCTAGGAAAAATCTACACAGACCTAATATACCTGGGAAAAAAGATTAAATAAGGATGACTATATACATACCCAGTAGGAATCCTCAAAACATAAAGTAATAATGATGTAATTGTTCAACATAAAACAATGCCTGAGAGAATGTAAAAAACACTATACTAAGGTAATAAAAACATGCTAAGGTCAATAAAAAGGAATATAAGAATCTCATTATTAATAGCATAGATCCATAAAGGATCATGTCACACAACAAAAGATATAATATCATTAGGCATAAATTAGATAGCCTCTTGTATGTAATATCCCATAAGAAATTGATTTTTCCTTCCATATCACAAGACTAAAGACATATGAATCATATAATATCACAAATACCCAGATCTCGATCTTCAATGATACCTCTTAGTAAAAATAATAGGGACCCATACCACATTCATGTGGAAATGTTAGTTAAGAGAGTACCAACCACATTTGGGAGAGGAACCTTTAACCTAACTCTTAGGTAATGTAAAGTCCTCTATATGTTGAGGACCCATGCCTCATCACATGGGGGAGTAACAATTATTCATATACTATGGGAGACCCAAAAAA
This sequence comes from Viscum album, assembly GCA_963277665.1. NCBI lineage: Eukaryota > Viridiplantae > Streptophyta > Magnoliopsida > Santalales > Viscaceae > Viscum > Viscum album. The sequence continues at coordinate 1,569,870,730 of OY728161.1, forward strand.
TTTCAATATCGAGGTGTAAATACCCATTCCTAAATGGAGGACCCATACATTTTCATCTGGTGTATGCATTGGCCTATAGGGTTTCCAAATCCATATTTGTAGGACCATCATTGCATCGTATAGGGGTTACTTAATCTACTAAGTGTATAGAGGACACATGCCATTGAAGTAGAATGCTTCTAGGGGATACCTACCCTATGCGTAGTCCAACTATCTCACCCTCACCATGTCTCAGACTATAAAAACACAAGGTACATAAACTACCCAAAATTACATTTATACAATCTATGATGATGAAGAGGATCATAAAATCAAACTCTATGTGGAAAAATAATCAGATGGTCTACTAGTGCATTTAATTATATCCTTTGGGTGATAATATACATAAAATAATAAATAACACATAATACATGACTAATAAATTTATGTATGTTCCATGTAAGCCATATGGGAATGTAATATCACTATCATTATATACGATGTCAAGATACACAGCATGTACTTTTATATAAATTCCATGTAGGCCTTATAGTAAAATAGGGTGTGTACTCCAATACATAAAAAGTCAAGAAATAGTACAGGATTTGATATTTAAACATACATGAAGTGTACATTAATTAGGTTTTCTAGGTGTGTACTATAGTATTAACTATACAGAGTGACACGAAACAACATAAAATTTACTTTCAGATAACACATCATATAGGTTATATGGGGTTACTGGGTATGTTCTCTAGTACATACCATTTTTAGGGGCCTAGAACTACGCATCATATACTTTTAGAATAAATTCCATGTAGTATTTCAAGCCTCTAAAATTAAATCCTAGGCACCACAAAAGACCATAAATGACATGTACTCTATAGTTACATGTCCTATGACATTTTGCTTCAATAAAAACCTTAGTTTCCTCAAGGAAACAATGATAGGTTCTACAATAAGGAAAATTCTTTGTTCTTCCCCCTTCATGATTCTCACTGATCCATCCAACAATTTTTCCATTCTCTATTCCTAACTTTTCTTGACACATTATCTAACATGTCCACCAAACCTATCATTTCCATCACTCACCAGCAGTAAACTCTTCAATGGTCTCTCATCAATCCAAATTTCTTCATTATCCCATTCAAAGAATCTACTCTAAAAAACCGTAGAAAACTACAATACCCTGTACTACCTCCAGAGATCCTAGATCATGTGATGAGTATTCATTAATAAATCATGATTCTACAGTTAAATCGATGTAGGAAGAATAGGGATGAGGGCATCAAAGGATGGGGGTTAGTGAAAATCCTAACCACAAAAAAATGGGATTTCATTAACAATCATTAGAGAACACATATGGTAAAATTATATTTAAATATTAATCAATTGATAATGATAATAGAGTCATCCATGGGATATCAAAGTAATAAATATTTTTAGAAAAATATGATTGGAGTAATTCTATCAAAATTCATTTATCCACAAATAACTGAACTTTCATTATCTAAAACAAATTATAAAATAATACAAGAAGGATTTTATAAAATTATATTACAATAATTAAATTAAATTCAGTAAAATTCCATGTTAAAAATATTCTTCCAATAATCATAAATGAAAAATATTATATAATTTTGGTATTATTGGAATGATCCCTAATTTAAAATATAATCAATTGTTTCCCACATATTTAAAATATTTATATTTTTTTGAATAGTAATCAAATTCACCATAATAAATTAAAAAACATCAATCTAGAGAGGGAATGAATTTGAAACATGAATAATGTTGGGATTCTTAATGATAAATTCTCTATATTAAGGTGGGATCATTTAAGCATTGTCAATTTCATCTGTATACATGATCTCCGTTTTCACTGCCATGAAGAATACCTTGAATCCTAAAGAATGGGTTGAATATTCTCTTGATTTAACCATACAATGACAATAAAATTTTCCATTTATAAATACATAATATATTTATATATATAGAAAGATTAGGTTACAAAATTCGATAAATAAGTATCCAATTTAAAACACTATAATTCTCGGTCTAATCCCTAAAGCCCAGAAAGATATATTATAAGCATCTTAGAAAAAATACCACCATTATAGACATAAACACATTGTTTTAATTCCTATCTAATCCTCCTATTATGATTTACTACCACTCATATACGTGTGATAAATATTTATTTAATAAAAAATATTAAATATTTCTTAAAAATTTAGCAGATTTGAATTCCACCAAATTTCAACCAGAGGGTAAACACTAGAATTCGATACTAAAGGATAAATAAAAAACATATCAAAGGTTAATAAATAGGGTAAATTTATACATTTAAATATTTTAAAGGATCTAACCATTGAAAATAAAACATAAATTGAGTATTTCATAATAAAAATCTAGGATACTACATCTTCCCCTCCTTTAAACATTTCACCTAAAAAACCTAACATACTAAAATTACAAGGTCCCAAAACAACTTTGTATTGAAAAATAACTCATTCTCACATTTACTTAATTCACTATTGGAGGTACAAGATCAAAGAGAACTCGAGACAGAACTAATTTTATGTATATTATTCACCTCCTTATAGAAATCATTCAGCTCAAGAATATTCCATCATTTCCTTAATAAAATCCCAAATTCATATTTTTTGACTCCTTCAACAATATTGTATAAGATAACTTCACATCCCCAAATCACATTCCTTAGATCATGAAGAGAAGAAAACAACCATCAATATCAACTTGAGAAATGATTGTTATAAAGAACACCACCTATTAGAGAATCCTGATCCCTACATTTAATGAGAATCCAAAATTATTCCATATAGAATCCATAAATCCATATCAAACCCTCCAATAGAGCGATTCAACTAAAGGTTCCTAAATCACTATACAAGGGATCATCGGGAGATGCTACTAGAATTCTAATTTAACTCCTCCACTTCCTATAGCATCACACATGTACTGATATTTTCAACACTAATATTATAAATATCTCTAAATATAAATATTAATCATTTCTTTGCAAGAAAGATAATGATAAGATTAGAAATTTAAAACACCAACCTCTATAAATTTTTTTTTTGTAATAAACTATTAGCTTATAATTGACCCATTATAAAAAAATCTGACATTTATGATCCTAACTGCTTAGATAACCCTGCTCTATTAGTTATAGACAGTAATACAATAACCTCTAAAATTAATAAACTAAAAACACAATCCTCTAGGAAATAGCCTTTATATATTAGCTATATTTTCCTCAAAATTAACTCTAATGATTTATTAAACCAACACCACCATGGTTTCATGTCAAACATATGGACCTTATATCAAAAATAAAAATAATGACACCCAAGATGAGTATTATAGGAAATCAAATATCCATCCTTGAAAGGTTATGATGTACTCTCCACCTTTTAGAGAATCCATCTAGTGAACTATAAACCCCTATATTCTTTTGAGGTACACACCCATTAATTATTTCAAAAATCCCTTATTCTTGTCTTTATAGAAGTAACCAATTGTGATTGTGGGTCACATAGGTGTATGAGAGGCATGAGAGGAGTTTGGTGTATGCAACCTATGGTTTGTAGTGCCACAAACTATCTAGTGGAATTTGTGTGTGCTATTATAGCTACTGGAATCCCACTATCCAATCGGTAGGTTCTTCCTTTTTTTAAAATGTTAAAAGTGTCTTTTTACACATTTATCCCTTTCTTTTTTACTCAATTTTAGCCATCATTTTTGGTAGTAGTTGTAGAATAGGAGGCTAGTTTTATTTTCCATGGTTTCTAGCCATATCACTGTCATTCCACCTCTAATTAGTGTTCTATTAATCACATTAGAAGTCTCTTAGTGAGTCTATCACTAATTAATTTTCCATTATTTCTTTTACATTCTGTATTGATATCTCCCAACTTAATTAACATAAATATCATATTTTTATATATTATTATGGTTTCTCTATTTCTCTCATTTACACTAGAATCAAAGACTTATGCTCTACAAATAGAACTCTTATAATCCAATATTTTTAGTCTCATGATTTTCCAACAAAATATCATCATTATCTTTAGCATGTGCAGTCACCCCAAATTATTGGATGATTGATATAAAATTAATCTAAATTGTTTCAATGCCTTTTTGATGTCTTAAAAAACTCATTTGATTTATAAAATGGATTATTTATGGTAAACCATTACAAAAACTATTAAACAGGTGGGTTTTCCATATTCCATGATTTTGTGTGAACTAATGGGATAGTTTAGGGTTTCCCTCAAGGACACGATGTTTTTATATGAAATGTGCGATGACTAGGATGACCCAAAAATCCCCTTTGTTCTTATGTCTATGGAATATTTGAATATAAATATGAATTGGAACCAAATAGGAAACTGGACTTGATTAAATCAATTGATTATTATTTTAATTGTGTAATAATGACTTGTTTAAAATACCTAAAAAGGGTTCTGTGTATGGAATCAGTATTGGGATCACCTCGGATTCCACATGATTAGTATTTCTATGGAATTCCATTAATGGAACTAGGATTATATAAGGGGACATATGTAAATGATGGTGTTGTAAAATACATTTAGATTCAATGAGGTCTAATGTTAAATAATTCCTTAAGTATGCAGGTGGATTATACATAGATTCATTACCATGAATTATATGGGGCTTCACCCCCTTGTATTTAGGTAATCCCTAAACTTTTTGAATTCCATTGATTAATACCATAGATTCTTGAGGGGTAACCATATTTAATTTCAAAGTGTGAGCTCCCTATATTTGGATAAAATTATATTATAGTGGAATGACTTGGGTGCGAGACTTGGATTCCAGTAGATCTATGCATCTGAACATCATTGTTGGCCCCTTGATTTCCCAACCAACTAATGAATTTTTATTAGGAATTTCTGTAAGATATTTCCTAGTTGATCCATAAGGATTACCTTGGGTTATATGATCATGGTTTACTCGATGATACCCCTTGGAACTAGATTATATAATGATACCTCCACCATGGTTAGAGACTAGAGTTGGTTGATGTATGAAGGGTCTGCCAGGGTTGTCTTCTTGGGACATGAGGCATAACTTTTTTCCTACTATTTATCTATATTACTATTATTCCTACCACATTACTTATATCTTGAACACCATTGTTAATTACATGTATGGATTGGATTTTCATTAGGTACCATTGGTAGTGGCCTATTGAGTTTTAATCACACCCTTTTCAAGACACTATTTGGTACCTAGAAAGGTTTTACATATGTAGGTTTTTATATGGGATAGTGACTAAGAACTGATACTTATGGTTTTTCCTTGGATTGGGTTCGAGATTAAGGTTCTTGTTTAAAGCTTTGTATTTCTAGGATTTTGATGTCTTTAAGGTTTTACCCAATTTTTTACTTTTTGAACTCATTATTCTTGAGCAAACTTATTTGTGTTTATGTTTATTTTTATGTTATATAAGTATGATATTTATTGGGTTATGAATTATTATTATAACATAAGTTTAATTTATCTAGATGTGTTGTATATGTTGTTTCTTTTATTTTCTATTTTGTTAAACTTTTAATTGAGTGTATATTTTCCCGAAAACAAAACTTACAGACCCTCATTTCATATTATAATCATCTAAAATACTAGTAGGCATGCTTGAGTTCATGTGGCACATATGATCGGGGAACCAATTCAGTTCATTCCAGGTCAGGGTGTTAAATGCACTACAATGAGATATAATATCACAAATGAGATCTCAATAAAATCTACCATAATGGTCCTCATGAACTCAAAAATATTTGATGGAAAATAAAACATGATAAATACATACCACACATCATGCTTCCCTAAAAACCATCTATTCCAGGGTCAGATACTCATACATCTCTTCCACCCGTTGATAATGGAATTCCTACCACGGTCATCAGATACCACACCACTGATACACCATTCTGATAACATAATCCTTAAAAAATTAAAGATGAAAATAAACCAATGAAACTCCATCATATTTATATCCTACCAATAGTGATATATCTATTCAAAATAGAACTCACAATTTGATATTTTTCCACACTATTAGTTCTCTTGAAGTAGTTTAAAAACAACCACTAAACACCCATGATATTTTCCCCTATTTTCGATCAAAAAAGGGTGTCAACACTAATGAATATCCAAAAATAATAATGTGTCACATAGTTAATTGAAGGGTTTTTTACTACCAATAACATCATTAAGATTTCAAGATTCCACAAATTATGCCCAAACCCTGCCAAGAGAGTGTCATTTTTCCAAAATAGAAGATGTTACCAACTACACTTAATCTAAAACTCTAAGAACCACTGGTAAAATATGTCACATTAAAACTAAAAAAACATTATATAATTTTTTTAAATACTATAAATATAACCTTTTAGAGTTCATCATGTTTATCGGAAAAATTTTAGAAGATATTTCTATAACCTCTGAAGTAAGTCAAAATAAAATTTGATCACCCATATAATGGAAACCCGAAGATATATCCTAGGGAAACATTGATGAACAATAAAATAAAAACTAAGTGTGATGAAATAATGTTTTACTCCATAATATTGGAAGTATATAAAATCCCTTCCTCACTGAAGGTAAATCTTACACTTTCAACTACTATGATAAAATGATGATCACTATAAATAGGAGTCTCTTGTAATAAATATTTTGTTAGAAGATCCACTAGAATATTCAACCCTATAATAAAGACATGAAATTATAAAAATTTATTTTCCTAGTGTCAATTAATATTATTTTTAGTATATTAGACATAAATTTTACCTTGATATTTATTGGGTACCACATACTCAAATCAGTCCATCACACACAACTATCCATAGGTGGATGTCAGCAGTATAGGTCATACTGGGATTACCAAAAGGTTATAATCTAGATGGTACAAATAATGATCCATTCCTAGATCATCAAAAACAACTAAAAATTATTCAAATAATATATCTAATATTGAATGAATTCCTACAGAAGGGAAAGTGTAAGATCTCAAGGATGTCCAACATCGAGATCCCTTTAGGGAGGCACTCTATTTATCCATAAGAAAACATTGTCATATTCTAAAAATCAGGATGCATCACAACCTATAAAATATCAACTTAGAAAACTCACCACATGTCTCTGACATAGGTGGGAAATAAAAAAATCCACAAACCTAAATTCAAAACTCACACAATATGTCCCACTCAAACTCTTGAACATATAGTAATCTATTATGAATCATGTGTATGGAGTACCCTATCAGTAAACGTATTTATAAAATCACACATGACCATGATTCACTCAAAATGATCTAACATATTCTAAACAAAATCCATCTTAAAAAACGATGAATAAATATTCTTGACCAAAATATGGAATGAATCCATGATCGGTTAATATATAACAACGTTAGATTTTCGATCTTTTAAAATACATACCGCGTACTGCATATTTTGTCACAACTACACCCAAAATAAAAAATCCAAAACATAAAAATAGAAAATTAATAATAAATCTATAATAAATACTATTATGGTAGATCATAATCTATTAAGTTAGAAAATGATTAATAATTGTTAATATAGAAAATATTAATTTTTAATAAAATTCATATTTTGGATTATGAATTTTATTTTTGAAAATAAATTTTTTAAAAAATATTTTTTAAATTTTATAGAATAAAATTAATTTTATCATTCGTCACATAAAAATTTAATTATTGTATATTTTTTAGTTTTTTCTAATAAGGTATTTTTAGTCAAAAATTATTTTTTTGGAGAAAATTATGCTTTTTAAGATTTTATCATTATGTATGATTTTCAAATGAAAGTAAAAACCTTTTATGTAATAAAATGAGTATTTAAGGAATATATTTATTAATTTTGATATATTATTTGAACATATAATTCCATTCCCAATAATAGTTAATAGAAAATTAAAATGATACTTTAAAAAAGAAATTTTTTTTGGTATTTTCCATTAATTAATTGTTTAAATGGTGAAATTATGTTTTTTTAGTTAAATTAATGACTCATAACTATTTTTTTATAATAAGTAAATTTATGTCATTGTGAAATGTATCCAATATAATTATATAATATATATATATATTTAATCCTTAAATAGTTTATTTTTCTAAAATTGTTTTTCCCCTATTTAGTGTGTTCATTTTAAAATTAATATTTCAAACCTTTAAAAATGTCATGTGTTAAAATTATTTTAGAATATAAAATTATAGGGTTTAAAATAAGTAGAACATGTAATATTAATTTATTTATTTAGTGTTAATTACTAATGTTAAAAATTAAATAGCAAGGTAAAAGTTCATTTGGGTAAAATGTTAAAAGTAAAACAAAAAATATTGAATAAATATTAAAATGAATCAAAATTATTGTATGAGAGTATCTTAAACCTTATATTGTACCACGCCCCTATTTTAACATTTTTATTCATTGACCATTTAATAGCGTCATGACATTATAGAAAAATTATGAGTATTCTTAAAAGTACCCATTTTCAATTCTTATAAAAGGGAACCACTTCCACCATTAATTGATGAAATTAAACATAGATTTGATCCAAAAGACTATATAATTTAACTCTAAAAAACATAATCCAATAATTATAATCCCGTTAACACTCATAATTATAATAATTTATTTAATTTCTAGGCAAAGAAAAGATAATGTCTCCTACATTATTATTATTTACCTCTTATGTTTTTCTTCATTATCATACTCATCCTAAAATATTATAAAAATACAAACATGATTAATTAAATATCATTTAAATAATGAGAGAATGTTATAATAATTTGATAACCATTAGTTATTTATTTCCATCCGTTCAGAAAAAAAGAACATTGTTAGTGCATTTCACAAACTACAACCTCCACGAAGCGACATCCTTTATTGTTTTTTACAATCTCCCTTCGTGGATGGAATTAATGGTTGTAATGATGGATAAATATGATATATATCAAGAAATTATTATTATTAAATGTTAATTTAAAATCCACATTCACCCCTGCTCAAGCGTGGAGAAATGATAAAGCTAACGATGCATACTTGAGGACTCTCGCCTCCATGACAATTTTTTTTTCATTTTTCATCAAGATTTCAATAAATTATCTACAAATATTAAAATATGATTTACCATTATAAATATATAAATGTAATATCATTATAATTTTTTATAATGATATTTTTTTAAAATTAAACACCACTTTAACCTTACCTTCAAATCAAGTTAGAGCATGTTCTAAATTAGGTTGATTGGACCACCTGTATGAACAATGATTTAAAATCCGACTATGGATGAGTATAGAAACCTAAAAAAGAAAATTATTATAATATATTAATAAATTATTTATTATTATAATTTTTTATAAATATTATATTATTTATTTAACTTGTTATTAAATTAACATTTTCTTTTGATAATATTAGAAAAATAAGCGGACATCTATTAAATTAGCATGAAAACACAGGGAAGAAATATAAAAAAATTAAAAAAAATATGATAATAAATTTTTGATGTAAAATTAAATATAAAATTATAATTTTCTTAATAATTTATTTAACATGATATATTTAGTTATTCAAGAAGTTAAGCATGTGCACAGAATGAATCTAGAACAAGATAGAGGATTTCCTCTAAATATCCCTTCATTGAGACATATTTTATATTTTGGAACCAATTATTATTTATGTAGTGTTTATAATGACTAATTAATATAAAATTAAATAAATTAAATTACATTCATGTATTTTCTGTTTCATTAAATTCTGTCCCTTTTATGAGAGGTTTTGATTGAAATTTTACCCAGGTCATCAGGGTTTCATCTCAACATTTTCTTTTTTGGGACACATTTTATTTTATATACCAATTGCATTTTTGTGGTGTATATACTAACTATTTTTTATATTATATCATGAAATCAATTTATTTTATGATAAAATAAGTTTAATTTTAAAATCTCTTTTTACAAGGATATAATTTAAATTCTCCTCAAGTTGTAAGTGGGTTTTGTTACTAAAATATCTTCATTGGGTAATAATCACTCTTCTTTGACTATTTTATTTCATGATTGACATATTGTAACATATGGGGATATTATTTTTTATTTTCAACTTATTTTCTTTTTAAAATAGTTTCACACCAGAGTATTATTCTTTGATGACTCTATGGTTTCATGAAAATTAATTTTTGTTAAGAATAATTATCATTAATTTTAATGGAATTTTCATCTATAACCATGTTTTTACATCACTAATGTAATCCTTTACTTATGGTAAACTCAAAATGTTTTTGTTTGTAATAATTATTTTTTATTCTTTTAATCATTTTAAAGAAAAAATTTCATCATTATTTTAATTTTGTGGGTTCTTAATAAGGTTATTTAAAAATATTCAAAAGCTTTTCCATCTATTTAAAATAAAATGTATTATCATCCACTATATATTTTTTCTAATAACTTATTATATTTTTCTAAATTCCATTATTAATTATTACTTTTAAAAATAAAATTCATCAATTTTTTTTCACTTATTTTACTGAAAAACATTATTTTTTCCTGTTTATATTATTAAATATTCTTTTTAAAATTAAATGTTTTCATAGTAATTTAACTTCCTCTTAATGAAAGCATTATTCTATTTTCAAGTTTCAATTATTAAATATTCATTTAAAAGTAAAAAAAATTCAAATTATATTAACTGCTCTTTCTTTTCAAAGCATTATTTATTTTCAAATACCTTCAATTTGGAAGTCTTTATATTAATATTTTAAAAATCAATTTCCTTCCGTTTAACAAAATGTTTTTGAATGTAATTTTTACTATAATGTTTGAAAAGGTTTTTTTTAAAACTTTTGTTTCTTTAATTTTATTTATATTCTATGGTTTATCTTTTATTAGGGGATGTTTTGATCATACTCTATACGTAATTATAAAAATATTTCATTTAAAAAATGTCAGTTTTGATGTCCAATAATTTATGTAGTTTGTATTATGTAATTATTTTTCATGATCAAGATTCAGGTTTCAAATAATTTAATTCTTCATTGTACTTTATATCATTTTTAATATTTATGAAGCCATTTTATTTTCATGGGTTCTTTATGAAAAATAAATGATTTCCATTTTTTGTTTAAAAAACCGATTATTTTTCAATGGGCTTATTAAGGTATGTATATGATTGACTTTTTTTGGAACACATAAGTGTGGATGATGACGTGTGGGTTCCAATATCACCCTCGAAATCAATAGTTTTTGTCTATGTTTCATGTGATCAAATGTGAACATATGAGGATAACCCAAGCCAAAAGGTACATGGTATGATTTATCCCAAGCTAATGAGGCACACATGTTTATTTATCCCAAGCCTAAAGGTTCATAGTAGGATTTATCCCAAGCAAATGAGATACACATGATGATTTATCCCACGCCAATTGGGTACATTGGAGGAATTTTCCCAAGAAAATGAGATACAAGAGAGAGTTTATTCCAATCCAAGTGGTACAAGGGAGGATTTTTACCCAAAAAAGGGGGGAAAGAGGTTTTATCCCAAGACCTAGGGTAAATTAAAGGATTATCCCAATCCCAAGAGGGTACATCAAATTTTTTATAATTTTCCTATAGTTTGGTTATTCCATATTTATAATTTGTTTATTAAATTATATTAAATTTTCAATATGTATTTAATTTCTATGAAATTCCATATTTACATGATTATAAATTATTTTTTATGTATTGAAAACATTAAATTCATTCTCACTAGTTATATAATTATTGGGATATTTTTAGTCCATGTTATACCTATTATGGTATCATAGTAATTTTTATGGTCTTTTGTAACTCTATCATATTTTATGATGATCTTATATGGTTTTCTGATATTTTATTATGACATTTTTATCTTACTAATGTTATCCCATATGTTTATTATCTATTACTCAAATATAATTTTTTCTATTACTATGCATTTGAGCTCAAACATTTCTTTTGATTCCAATACCTTGGTTATGAAAATTATAATTTCATGTGAGATCTCCAAAAAAGGGTCTATAGGAGCACAATTATAGGGTAATTTTCACAAGTGTCATATAAGATGTTTATATAACTAATCCCCATGAAACTATACCAATTAGTCTATAATTTGTGCAAATAATTGTGATGTTTACAATTTAAATCATGATGATTAATCTATTATTTATATATATTAAACTAAAGTCACTAAATTTTGTATCAAATGAATGGTTTAGATGTTTTGATTGATTATTTTAGTTACTTTTATAGGTTAGTTTAGAGAAATATAGTGAACCCTAGAAAAATATCTAAGGGATGAGTCACATTGTGGGATGATATCATAAAATATTTTTAAATTATTGAGTATATGGTTTTACAAAACAATACAATGCTATGTATGTATTATAATTAAATGGAGTCTCTAGAAGAAATTTTCCTATGGTTGACAAGCATACAGAGGGTGTGCTGCGTATATATTAACTTAATCATCACATAGTGCAATACAAAGATGCCTAATTGCACACCTGGTTTAAATATAATAGGGGATATGCTTTGGTTAATCATATTCTATTTACTATATATTTAGAAGGATTTATTATATTGAGGAATTATGATGTGAGGTATAGTATAACAAAACCAAAATAAATCTTGATTGACCCAATAGTGGTTTAAGTTGAACTTAAATTTAGTGTGGTGGTTTCAAAGAGTAACACATTTTGAGGTTGATTTTTTCATAAACCAATGATGATGTAAAAATGTACCACTAATTATTACATCATTTAGATTAAGAAATGTATTGATAAATGAGAAACCATGATGAAAATGGGCATGATGGAAATTACAATAATAAGAAACCAAGTGGGATAGAAGGTGGAATTGAAAAACATTTGGTTATACTCACCCAATGATATTGATTTATGACTAATAACTCATGTCGTTAAAATTATTTGAGCTCACTAAATATAAGAAGGATGGATTTTCATAGATGTTTAGGTTTTGATGATGATGAAGGAAAATAGATTTCAATTTCTATAAATCAAATATGTGTGAAGAATCACTCAAGGAAATGTTTCATGGGAATAAGAATGTGTTTCAAGTATATAGGATTAGACCTCAAGCCCTTTATTTTTTATATGTGATAACTAATCTAAAAATTAAACAAAGGTGAAAAATGTACCATGCTTCCAATGTTTGGAGTTTGGGAATATTGAAAAATGATTCCCTAAAACAATAACTGAAAGGGATAAAAAACAATTGAAAACTCCTAAACTAAGGAAAAAAGGTAAATATTATAGTATCCCTACTACTGAAATTAGGCCTTAAAAAGGTTAAATGTAACAGTCACCCCACTCTAGATTTGTGGATATCAAATTATAATCAAGTTCTAGCCAATTGAGTAGGAAAATATGTTTTTAAGGGAACCAAATTAACATTATAATGATTTGATGTCATCTTATATAATCATTATATCCCATTATGATGTTTATGGGAATATTATTCATGTGAATCTTATTAATTTTTCCTCTTGGGGAATATAATGGGATTTTGGTCATTGAATAATTCCCTTTAAACAGATTTCACAACAATTTTGAGAATAAGGAACTAAAAATTCATATTTAAAATAAACTTATTATCACCAATCATTAAAATGAGTATTATGACTCCTCTCAAAATTCATATTCCATTATATGAGATGTGATAGCTAATATTGAAGGATTTTTATCTCAAATTATTTTAAAGAAACTCAATATTTGGATATGCCACTGAGGAATGAATATGTGAGTTTCATAATACCACCCTAGTTTTTAATTTTGATACTACATTGGAAATTAAATCTTGAGTCATATAAATCTTTTGTGAAACCTTAACAATCTATGTTAGTAAATTATAATTAAAATGATCGGGATGAAATTTATTTTGGGGGAGGGGGAGAATATAATGATTTGAGAATTTGGTTCCTTTGAAAGACATTCTATGTTCTATAACGTGCACCACACACTACACCCAAAATTAATAAACAAAAAAATAATAAGATAAAATAATTAATAATTATATAATAATTACTTTGTTTTTATACCATTTAATATTCAAAATGTAAATAGCTCATAAGAGTTAATATTTAAAACATTTATTTTCAATAAAAACTAATTTCATTATATTATGTATTTTTCTTAAAAGGAAAAATTTTAATATTTTAGATTTTAATATTATAAAATAGAAATTACTTTTTAATAAATCATATAATAAATTTACATAGTTTAATTTTTAATTTTTTTTTGAAAAGGTTGATTTTCGGTCGAAAATACAGTTTTTTTCTAAAATTATAATTTTTATGATTTTATCATTATTTTAGATTTTCCTATAAAACTAAAAACCTTTTGAGTAATAAAATATGTATTTAAGGAATAATATTATTAATTTTAAAATATAACATGAACCTATAATTATATTTCTAACATTTTAACTAAATTAAAATGTAATGTAAAAATACTATTTTTGGAATTTTTCACTAATTTAGTGTTTATATAGTGATATTCAGTTTTTTATTTCCTTTAAATCATCATAAATTATATTTTTTTTTTCATAAATCAATTAATGTTATTAAAATTATCATCTATTATTATTATATCTTAGATATGAATATAATCCTTACAAAAATTATTTTTCTAAAAATTATTTTTTCATGATTATGAGTGTTTATTTTAAAATTAGTATTTCACACATTTATGAATTATATGAGTTTATTTTTGTTTTCAAATTTGAAATCATGAGGTTAAATTTAGGTTAATGGGCCCGATATTAAATTTTTTCACTAATGAAAATTACTATGTTTAAAAATAAATATCCAGAATTAAAGGTTACTATAGTTAAAAGATTAAAATTAGATAGTGAAAAAAAGTAAATCACTCTTCACCTGTCTAGAAATGAATGTATGAAAAAAATTCCGACCATATATTGTTTCAAACCCCATATTTTTCAACTTTTGAGTCATTTACCTTTATATAGTGTGATGAAATTATTAAAAAATTAGTTGTATTTCAAAAAGGGTCCATTTTATCCTCTTAAAAAAGGGTACTACTTCCATAGTTAAAATATTCACTTCACTATTACATTGCACCTTTAAAATATTCAATTTTACTCATTATATAATCACATCCTAGAAAAATAATCCCATGGTCACTCATAGTGATAAAAACCCCTTCAATTTCCAACAATCTTCCAAGGAAAGATCAAGTCTTGAACATAAGTATTGTTTACCTTGTAATGTTTTCGTAATATTACTCATCCAAATATCTTATAACTATAATAATATGATTAATTAAGTATAATTTTTTTACTTATTTTCTTTTATATTAACGTTATAAACCTTATTTCTTCATTTCCATCCACTTAGAAAAATGAAAGAATAGTGTTTGTGCATTCTGTTAATTACCACCCATACACAACAACATTATTTGTTTTATTCATTAAACCCCCTTTATGAATGATATTAATGGTGAAATTTATGAATAAAGATTAAATATGATATGTAATTATGATTCTTAAATTTAAATTTTTTATGTACACAATCTTATCAAACATAAATGTTACATTTTGAAAAAATTATATACATTACATAAGATAACGATCTGTGCCAGAATCGTTTAGGTCTAGTGCCTTTGGAAAATTGGAAACATAAAAAATAGATCTATATGTTAGATACATCACCTCCCACTATATTCCACATAAATTTAACCCTTCTTAGACTTATCATATACAATAAATTTCTACATAACCGGGGGAAATCAAATAATTTTTATAATTATTTCATCATTTCATCAAAGAATAAACCATGGAAATGAATAATTTTGCATAAGATTTTATAATGGTATAACCGAGGGAGGTTAAATTTTTTTCATACATATATTTTCATCATAAAAAATAAAAATCTAGTGGAATAATTAGAATGGTATCCTAGGATTATATCTATAGAAATGCATAAATAATATAAATGTATGTCATCATAGATGGAATGTTATTTTTATAAATAACTTGGAAAATTTGATGATGAAAAATAATTATTTGAAAATAACTTTTGAAAAAATACATTATCAAATATTTTGGAAATAATTTTATTTTAAAATAAACATTTAAATTTTAGAAATGAATCATTAATAATCATTTAAACATTTCATGAGGAAAATATCCTTTTCACTTTGAAAAAATATTTTCATAAAACATAAAAAATCATAAAAATATTTTTACATTTAAAAAACCTTGATTAAATATAATGCATTCTTTAAATAAAATAATGGACACGATGATAGGAAATTTTATTCCTACCATACATGTCAAAATAAACATTCCATTCAAATTTTTAGAAAAATGAATTAGGAAACTGTTTAAAAAATAACATAAAAATTCCCTCTAAAACATTTTTAAAAATTCAAAAAATAAAATAAACTAATTCAAACAACAATAGAGGAATGTTAAATATTTTTTTCTTACATTTTTATAAAACATGTATATGTAAGAGAATGGGGTTTGGACCGAAAAGAGAAATAATTTTGATTTTATTCAAAATACACACTGTTGAAATGATTAGGGTATATAGGGAGGAAAATGATGTTATAACATGTATTATAATGAAATAAGCTATGGATAATAAAAAAATTTTGTTTCTTATGTAATTTATCATAATAATTCATCATTGGAAGTATAAACATAAACAATCATGATAAATGATGAGACTGTATCATATGGTCGTTACCCCATTTGGTAGAATTGAATCATATGTGCCACGAAAGAATATAATTAAATGAAACATAAAATATCATGAGAATTAATAAATTCATGATTTTACATGTCAAAGGTGTTATATATTAACCCCAAAAGTGAATATAGGTGCATAATATAACATGTTTCTCAAAAAAGAAAAATTGAGATAAAAATACCCTACCGGTTTTGTATCTTTTTTATTTTAAACCCCATGAAAGAGATATCCCAAAATGGGTATTTAAATCCCAGAAATTTTCAGAATAATAATCATAAAATTCATTCATGTAAATTATATAAACCACACAAAATAAATTGGTTTTGAATATGGTGTGTTTCTCACCAATGTAAAAATTGTGATTTAAATCTATTACATTAAGTCTTAACTTCCTTCGTACATGTTCAAAACTAAATTATAAAACAATTTAGTATATTTTAAATATATTCAAAAAATAAACTCATATGTTTCATTCTATATATGTATACTTGAGAGAATTTATTACACATTTATTAGAATCTCATTATTAAAAATATGTTTTGGGTAATAACTACATTATTTTGTGTCAAAATTTTGATTTGGTATTTAAAGGCTTATTGATTTGATCATGGTTCCATAATCCATATTATTTTATCCATGATATAAATACAATATATATTTATTTATATTAATCCATAATTTTTAGAGATAGAAAGTGAAATACAAAATCTATGGAGATGGTAGGACGTACGTACACATGAAATCTGTTTCCATTTTATTAATGGATTGAAAGAAAGAAAGTTAAATATAATATTACCATTATAGAAAAAAAATTATAAAATATATATCAAATATTTTTATTCAATCCTATATTTATTACCTTCCATCTAAAACATTTGTGAAGAATGAATCACATTAATTCATGAGGATGTAGTTCACCGTACACACGAATAACATTATCATATTCCCAAATAATTTAAAGTGGGAAGTAATATTTGATATCATGAATCCAGAAGAATACTAATATCATAAATATCATAAATGAAAAATAAATCGGCCACTATATCTTGCTACTAGAGGTGGCGATGGAAAATTAATAACATCGGTTCGTGGTATGGTAGTCCTTCGTACACATGACTGATGACTTTGTAACAAATTTGATAGAATATGAGAAGTATTTAGGTATCTAAATTAACATAATAATATATAAATATATAGAACATATTGATCTTTTTATATAATCAGGGTCTCACAATAATTAAACAAGGTTGAGTAGGAAATAGTTTAAAATGCTCGGGTTTGAACATCACCACTTCTTCGGAAAGCTTCTTTTGGTTTTAAATAGAAGGATTATTAGGTTGAACTTATGAAAAAAATACATAATATAAGATTATATTAGGTAATTAATAATGTAATTTTCCATATATTTTCTGAACAAATTAGTTTTGTAATTGTTAATAAGAGAGGATATGGGTGACCTTTTACAAATGAGGTGAGTAGTACACTCTTGATTTTTGAGAAGAAAACGGTGTAACCAAATTTTTCTAATGGAAAACGGATCCTAAATGAGTGATTATAAAAATTTAAATATATAATATTTAAATATGTCCACAAAATGGGTGTTAGACCATTTTTTGGCCATTTTTAACCCTTATCTTTTTTTATTAAACCCTGATAAACCCATTTTTTCCTTAACCATGGTAAATAATGTTTTTTCTATTTTTACTATTAATTTTCATAATATATTAATTTTACATTAGTAGATAATATAAAATAGTTTTATTCAAAATGTGGATTCAATTTCCAAAAATTAAATTGACAATAGTTAAAAATTTTATTTTAAAATTAATCTCATATATGTGAAGAGAAAGCGGAGTTTCAAAGAGAAAATGATAAAAATATTACAATGGTTTAAATCAAAAATAAATATAAAAATTATTCCATTTAACTAAATTAGTATAATAGATATATATGTTAACTAATATTAGTTTTGAAATCATCTTAAATCAATTTTATGTTTTTGAGTGATATAAAAGAAATGGAAATTCATAAAAAATTATTATTTTTCACAATTCCTCGATAAAATTATAATTTCATAAAATTTTAAAAAATTCAAACTATGAAAATTATGAAATTTATATTTAAAAAATTATTATTTTTCAAATTAATTTTCGGAAATATTAATTTTATTTTTATTTTTTCACAAAATGTAAAAAACCTAGTTTTCTAAGAAAAGAATATTTTCAAAACATTTAAATACTTTTGTATAGATTAAGTCATTTTTATCATTATTTTTACTTTATATAAAATAATTACACTTAATTTATAATTACTTGTTATTACTATTCACATTTTTAAGATTAATAGCTAGGTTATAATGGTTATTTTTAAATAATAATATTAATAATATATCATGGTATTTTAAAACATAGTGTCATGTGTAACCCAAGAAAACTCAAATTTTCATGTAATGCATGCTATCAAGAAAATTTAATTTAATCAAAACAATAATTCCTGAAATCATAGGGTGTTACATTCTACCCCATGAAATTCAATTTCTCCCTCAAAATCCATCAATACGATACAAAAAAATGAGGACACTATTGCCTCATAATTTCCTCAAGTTCCCACATAGCTTCTTCAAACTGGAGGTTTCACCAACAAAATATATCAAGGTGAGTAGTCTTTTTATAAGAACATTATCCGTATGATCTACAACCTCCATTATTTGTTACTCATGAGAAATATATGTCTCCAATGGTATAACAAATGAGTTTAGTACATGTAAAGGATTAGGTATATAATTTATCAGAAGAGATACATAGACCACAACAGGGACTTGAGAGAGGTTTGATATAAGGTTTAAATGATAAGTTATTATACTTATATGATCAATAATTTTGCAGGGACCAATATACCGAGGGATTAATTTTCCCTCGTTTTACCCATGTTAAAATTAGTAGAAACACCATCCCGCAAACACAAAATTTTAGATCAAATCGATGATTATTAAGATAACATTTTTTCCAATTTATTTCCACCCTTAAAAGTTACTAAATGAATATATCCTTATTTTCCGTTTCATCAACCAACTCAACACCTAATAGCTTTTTTTCTACAACTTCATTCTAGTACATTTGAGTTCTACACTTCTTTCTAAAAAGGGATTCATAAGGATCCATTTGAAATCTTTTGTGAAACCTATTATCATATTAATGTTCAACTATAGAAAAGTGATGATCCAAGAAACCCATGAAATACATACAACAAGATCTTATCATATCCAGTAGTGTTTGAATTTTTATTCCGAATGATGATAATTCTGAGGATGATATATTGTTTTGGAACTTAACTATGCATCAATAGATTGCTAATAAATCTACCCAATGTTTGAGACCAAATTTAGATTTGGATTAGATACTATTTAATTTGGTACTCTATATAACCTTAAAACATCATTAATGTACATTCTAGAAAGAAAATCTTGTGAGAAATAGTATGAAATAGAAATGAATTGGGATGACATTATAAGATGATCTACTACAACCCATAATTACCAAAACATTAAATATAAGATAAATTTTAAATATTACTAGTACCTTTAACCATATGTCCACATAGTTTAAATGAATTCTTCCAAAAATAACTTTGTCATAAAATTTATAAAAAACTAAATGGTTATATTTCAATAAATTTCACATAAAATATCTTAAATCATGATAAAATCTCATCACATAAAACCTCAAAAGGGGTATTAATGACAATTAACTTATGATCAACCTTAAACTAATAAACCAATGATGGTATACGTAACTCTTTATTTAATCTTACATGGGTACATATACAATTCCAATGTTTAATTTTCTCATTATTCATTAAATAAAATATTATCTTATATGAAAAAAATTTCATTGGATGGTCGGGTTCATCCTCGTAATGGTAGAATATGAAATATTATTTCACTACTACAAAATCCAAGTAGAGGAAGATAAACAATGATATGTCACAAGAAACATCACTAAAAGATGGACAATAATATTTTCATATGGCTCATTCATACATCATCAAATATTAAATTCCCTACTACTAAGGAGGGGAGGATAATGTTCCCTAATCACCAAAATTCACTTCATCAATTATTGTTGGATAATATTTCCCTTTTTCATTTGTATTAATAGGTTGTTCTAGAGTATCGTTCCATAATCCCATGGATTGAATAATAGATTTTCATAATGAAAAATCTCCTTAAACATGAAACCCTAGAGTGTGGGTTGAACATTCTATTGAGATCTCTCTATAATTTCTTTGATTAGCCTATTCACATCATTTATACATTCATTTTCTCGATTTATTGGATTCCAAACATGTAAAACCCTATTTTTCCTATCTATAATTCACATAAGTTCTTATTCCCACGTATCTAGCATATTGGTGACTGAAATTTATTTCCCCCATGTGATTTATTCATGTTTTGATGAGAATAGCTCTTTTTTTTCTTATCAAGACCACGTGAATGGTTGGAGTCTATAATTTATATTTGTACCTTAAGTGAACATCAAATGAATTATTCAAATATACTAATTTTTCTTATATACAAAACCATTTAAAGACCTAGTCTCAAGACACTAATGATTTTTTCAATTTTTCATTATATAATGATGATAAAAATAGAATCATACCATGAATGATTTGTAAAATTATCTCCATAGGTAACAATATATTCACCATTCTTCTTTTTGAGATTAAGAAATTAATTTTCAATCCTTGTTCATAGAATATGAGTGATGTGTTTACTAAATAATATCCACTTAATCTCATATCATTCTATGGAGTCAATTACCTCCCCTGACGACTATTCTTAATAAGGATCCACTATTGATCTTATTATCATTCCAAATGTCAGACAACCAAAATAGTGTTTTCATACTCCAAACACAAGAGAATGGGAAATATATTTTTAGTGGTATTGATCCAAAACATAGTGACTAGGGTATAAGTGGACCCTATAAACGAGGGTGGACATTTCTTTATCAAGGACTCAACATAATTCTGCCCCTCCATTGACCGTATTGAAGCTAAGTACGATTCATGGATTGAGAAAGTTACACGAGAATAGTAAATAGTTTTTTCAGTCTAGATACCATATTGTTTTAATTAAATAAAGGAAAATAATTTCATTATACATAAAACTCTTTATTAACATGGTTCCTTTGAATTACATCCATTTACTAAAACTAGAAATCATTGTGTGAATAACAATAATAATATTGGAAAACAACATAATCATGAAAAATCATTTATAAGATGTAAAAATCATGACACATTCCTTTATATACATGACACCTTAGGCTTAAACTAAGTAAGTTGTTGTAGTTATTCAAATACTTCATGAATGATTATAAAGAATTTGTGAATTTTCAAAGTATATAATGCAAAGAGTGTCGAACTTGGTATGCATAAAATCCCATTTTCATGCACCAGGTGATGATCCACTCCAGATCAATGCACCATTTAAGGATTTATTGTATTTAGGAACATATATTCATTATCCATGTCCACTTATAGTATCCATATAGGGATGTAATTTCGTAGAAACCCCACACTCTATCCTTTACAAAAATTCTGTGATAGTTTCTTATACATTGAATCATCTTTAGACTTATCCTTAGAAATATTCTTATAGATATCATTTATGTTTCCTCAACCTTGTTTCTAAAGGTTTAATAACCCTTTCTCTAATTCCATCATTAAGTACCCAAACAACTCAAACATAAATATTGCATCATAATAAGTGGATATTAAATTCATAATATACTGATCTTCTCCAAAATAGTTTAGGATTAGTGGATTTGGTAACATGGAAATGTAAACAATTGATCCGTAAGTGATCTACATCATCTCACACTATGTTCTTCATAAATATCACTATTCTTAGAAATATCATACATCATAACTTTTGTCGTAACATATGGAAATGAAATAGGTTTCATAATCATTTCTTCAATTCATCGAAGCATAACCCATGTAAAAACACGCGAGTTTCATTATCAATTTACCATGGTATGACCCACAGAAGACAAATAGGTTTCATAAACATATTTTCATTAGAATAATAAACCATCAAATGAATGAATAATAATTTTATCCACAAATTATATACCAAGTCAAACATATGTAACATTAAAGGAGGTATTCTAAGATGGAAAATGATTTTGTAAGATCACTTGGCACATTTCATCAGAAAAATAACATTTCTTTGATAATAAATATATAAAAATAAACTTTATAAAATATTTTGTAAATCCTTTTCTTCTAAAATGATCTTTTAAAACATAAAAAGTATCATTAAAAAATCAATTAAAAATTTATTGAGGAAAGTATCATTTTAACTTAAACAAATAATCAATTTAATATTAAATTTGAAAAATTATTTCACATTAAAATAATCTTGCAAATATATGATGTAAGTTCCAAAAAAATATTGACCATGTTGAAATGAAATTTAGTTCATTCTATAAATGTTAAATCAAATATTCATTTCATATTTTTAGTAAAATCCAAATGGTAATTGTTTGGAAAATGAAAAAAAAATTACATTGAAAACATTTGGAAAAAGTAAAATAAGGAAAAAATGAATTTAATCAATCGAAGAGGAAAATTAAATCATTTTTTAAACATTATTGTAAACATAGATTTGTAAGAGGAAGGGTTTTTGGCTGAAGAGAGAAATAAATTCGGTTTTCGTTAAAAAAACATTATTTTGAAATATTAAGTGTTTAATGGAAGGAAAATTAATGTAAAACACGTATTTTCATGAAATGAATATATGAAAATAAAATTCTCGAGTTTCTTGATATATGGATGATAATATTTCATCATCTTAACCATAAACATAAATATTCCTCATAAATGATGAGATTTTATCGAAAATATATTACTCCATTGTTAACATTGAATCGTAAGCTACACAAAAAAGAAAAATTAAATTAAACAAATAAAATCATGAGGATAAAATAAATTCATGATATTGCATGTCAATGGTTATGTATATGCACCTCATAAAATAAGATAGATGCATAACATAACATATGTCTCAATGAAGATAAATTGAGACCAAAAATCTCGTAGTGTTGTGGTATCTTTTGAATTGTAAACCCCATGAAAGAGAGATATTCAAATGGATATTTCGAAACCCTTAAAATTCAGTATGAATATAATAAAACAAATTCATGGGAATTTAATACACCATATAAAATAAATATGTGTTGAATATGGCATGTGTCTCACAAAAGTAAAAATTGAGAAAAAAAATCATACCTTAAGCTTCGACTTCATTCATACATTATAGAACCTCATGTATAAAAAATATAAGGTTATTATACGTATATTAAATAACCATAATCATATATATAATTCCATATATTATTTACTCATGCCCTTTTAGTACCCATTTATTAGTAATTCTTTTTTCAATTTTCATTTTGTGTAATAACAGGTTTGTTCTTCACATGACTCTTAATTTGATAATTTTATTTCTATTAATTTGATCATGGTTCAATAATCTCAACAGTTTTAACCATGATATTATGAAATTTATATTTATTATATATTTAGTTATAGTAATAAAAATAAATTAGAGATAGAAATTGAAATACACCATTTATGGAGATAGTATGTCGTATGTTCACATGAACGCGGTTTCCATTTTCTAGAAGGATTGAAAGAAAGAAATTTAAATATTATATTAAATTTATTGAAAAATTATTATTTAATATATATAAAAATGTTTATTTTAAATTGTTCTTATTACATTCCATGTAAAACTTATGTGAAGAACGAATCACAATGCTTTGTGAGGCTATAGTACACCATATACACAAATGATGTTATTATATTCCCACAGAATGGAAAGTAAGAAGGAATATGTTATATCATGATTAAAAATTCATTTTAATATCATAAATATAATATATTAACAAAAAATAAATAATTATATATAGAATTTATATGTGGTTTTTGGAAAAGAATATCATCATTTTACGAGGTGGTAATCCACCATACACACGAATGATTACTTCATATCCCTTTTGATAGAATTGTAAAATGATTTAAGTTATATAATTGAAATAATAAAATTGAATTATATAGAAGATACTATGGTCATTATATCTGTATTTTCTAATAATAATTGACGTAGTTGGTAGTATAAATTAAATAAAATGCTCAGTTAGGGATGTTACCTTTTTTTTCAGACAATATATATATGTTTTCACCAAAAAAATTATTAGGTTGGTTTTATGACCAGAATTAGAATTATATGATGAGATTATATATGTAATGAAATTATTTTGGTAGTTATTGAATTAAATAATGTTTTTTATATGTAATGAGGAGAGGATAGTGGATGGCATTTTATAAGTGAGGTGAGTGACACTATAGTAATTTTTTACCCCTAATAAACCAATTTTTACCATAGTAACAGTAAATACTTTTTACTGTTTTTACTATTAATTATGGTTTAAAATTAATTTGACATTATTATAAAATATAAATTATTATTATTACAAATATTTAATACATTTTCAAGAATTATATTCATATAATTGTAAAAATGTAATGTAAAACCAATCCTGTAGACGAGAAGAGAAAGAGGGTCTTTAAAGAGAGAATGTTTAAACGCTAAAAAAGATTTTATATCAAAACATAATATGAAAATGATTAAAATATACTAAATTAGGTTAATATATATATATATAAACTAATTTTAATTTTACTAATATTAAAATAATTTTACATTTTTAAATGCTTCAAAAGATATGAAAATTCATAATAGAAACCTATATTGTTCACTATTTACCAATAAATTTATCATTTCGAAAAATTATGACATATTCACCCTAAGATTATTTTTAATTGTTGATTTAAAAAATTAATTTTATTTTGAAAAATAAATTTTATAAATTTTTCAAAAATTACTTTTATTATTTGTTCAGAAAAAGTATAAAAAAAATAAATTTTTGGAAAAAATTATTTTCAAAACATAAAAATACATTTCTAAAAATTCTGTATTTTTTATTAAGGATTTTTATTTATATATACCCAATAAATAAAATATTTTAAATTTATTTAATACTTTTCATGTCTCTATGTTTAATTTCTTGGTTATAATGATCATGTTTAAATAATAATATTAATAATATTCACGGTTTGTTAAAACTCAATGTATTGTGTTATGAAAGAAAAAATCAGACTTGCATGTAATGAAAGATATAAAAAATTTAATTTAATAAAAAATATTTCATAAAAAATATGGGTGTAATGAATTTAATATACAACTTTAGGAACTCTATTTTATTGAGAAACTAGAGTGTTAAACATGCATACATGAAGACAACAACCACCACAATGAAACATTTTTCAATTTTAATGTGGATTTTAATAAATTATCCAAATATAATAAAATGTTTTTCACCATGATAAATACATAAAAATAATATCATTATATTTTTTTATAATCATATTATATCAAAAAAACACCTCCTCAACCTTACTCATCAATCGAGTTAAAGTGTGTTCAAATCTCGGTTGATTTAACGACCTATGTGAACAATGCTTCAAAATATTATTATAGATGTCTTTGGAAAGATGGAAACTAATTTAATTATATTTTATTAAAAAAATAATGATTTTTTATACATCAATAAATTTTAAATTAATTATTTGTTTTATTATTTATATAACATTTTTGTTCACTAATATTACAAAAATAAGTCGACACCAATTAAATTTTCACAACAAAACATAAAAGAACTATATGATAAATAAATATCATATGGTAATAAATTGTCTATATTAAATTAAATAAATAATTATAAGGTTCTTAATAATGTATCTGATTAATATAATTTGGTCATATAGAAAGTTACGTGCAAGCAGAAAATGATTCTGTAATAAGGTATGGGATTTATTCTCAATTACCCTTCATTGAGACATAATTCACATTTGTGGAAAAATTATTATTTTAGTGGTTTTTATACTACATAATTGAAATTAAATTTTATTAATTAAATTTTATTCAATGTATTGGATGTTAAATTCCCTGATCAAATTTTTATGTTACTTTTGATAGAATTTCTACCTTTGTTGTCTGGGTTTCATCTCAAAATATCTGTCATTGATACACATTATATTTTATGCACATAATTCAATTTATGTGGTGTATATAATAACAATTTGATATATTATATCTAAAATTAACTTTTCATCATGATAAAATAAGTTCAATTTAAACCACTCTTTTTCATGAGTATTTTATTTAAAGGCTCCTCCAGTTGTAAGAGTTTTTCATGACAAAAATATCTTCCTTGGGTCGTAATCAATATTATTTTAATTTTATCCTTAAATGTTAATCTATTATAACCTATGATTATATTATTTTGTTTTTTAACCTTCTTTTGGATGGAAATAATAGTTTACATCAATTTATTCTTTCTTGATGATTCAATTTTTCCAAGAAAAAACATTTTTAAATAAAATCATTCCAATTAATTTTAATGTTTATTTCATCAATATCCTTTTTTTACATCACACTAACCTTCTCCTTTCACTAGAGGAAACTCATTTTTTTTTTCAAATCATCTTTTTTATTCCTTTAATCATTTTAAAAAAAGTGTTTCACTATCCTTTTAATGATGTGGTTTATTAACAAGGATATTTCAAAATGTTCAAATAGTTTGTCCATCCTTTATAAATAATGAATTTTAATACCTAATACCCATTTTCGTAAGATAACATTTATGAAATTTTATAGATTCCATAATTAAAGATTATTTTTAAATATAAATTTTTAATGTATATTCACTTGTATTTTAAGAAAACATTATGCTTTTTCTTATTTCTAATATAAAATATTCTTTTAAAAAGGTAATGTTTTCAGAGTAATTTCATTTACTTCAATTGAAAATTTTATTCCCTTTTAAATGTTCCATTATTAAAATTCCCTTAAAAAGTAAACAATTATTAAAGTATTTTTAGTTATCTTTTTTTAATCCTTTACTTATTCTCAAGGATATTATACTTAGAACTCTTTATATTAATATTTTCAAAATTATTTTCATTCCCTTCAAAAAAAAATTTAGAAATTAACTTTTAAATTAATTTTTTTGACGGTTTTTTGAAAAAAATTCAATTTTCACATCTATTCACAGTCTTAGGTTTATCTTTTATTAAGTGATTTCATGATCCCCATATATATATTATTATGAAATGATCTCATTTAGAAAATGGTAGTTTGGAAATCCTATGATTACTTTATTTTATCATATGTGATTATTTTTCATGATCATGATATCAGTTTCAAATGATTTAATTTATGATCTTATTTTATATCATTTGTTCTTTTTATGAAAACTATTTTATTTTCAAAGGATTTTTATGAATGGTGAATGATTTTTATTTGGATGCTTATGAAACACAAAAAAAAATCATGGGTTCATTAAGATATGTTTAAGATTAGTTATTTTTTATGGCATGTGTATGTATTGATGGTTATTGGTTGGGTCTTATATCATACACCAAAGCATTTTTTTATCTTTTTTATTCAATGAAATAAAAACGGTACAAATGGTTATTTATCCTAAGCCAAACGGTATAGAGTAGGATTTACATAAATCCCATGAGGTACATAGGAGGATTTATCCTATGCCAAAGGGTACATGGGAGGATTTATACCAAGACAAAGGGTGTATTGGAGGATTTATACCCAATTTAATGGTGTACATGGGAGGTTTTATACCATTCCCAATGGTACATGGGATTATTCTTCCAATCCTAAGAAGGTATATAATTTTTATGTTATAATTTTCCACTTCTTATGGTTGCACCACAATACCATGTTGTTCATAAAATGATGCTAAAATTTCATGATGCATTTCATATCCATGAAATGTCATGTTTTCAGGATTATGTTTTATTTTTAATGTATTCCACACATTTTGGTCATGCTCATATATTACAGAGTATTGGATTGTTTTTTTCTATGTTACATATTTTATGCTTCCTTAAATATATTTTTATGAACTAATGTCACTCTAACATTTTTTTGGATTATAATTTAAGGTCATTTTATCTTTTATTATGATATCTAATTCTTCCTCATGTTCTCCTCCAGGTTTACGATCTATTATTATATGATAAATTATTACTTTACTATGCATTTAAGCTCATCCATTTATTAAGTATCCAATCCATAATTTATGAATGTAATTATTTCATGTAAGGTATCTATAAACGTGTATATAAGATAAAAAACATTGAGAAATGTTTTTAGGATTAGTAAAATAATATGTCTATATAATTAATCTCTAGGACCCTAAACCTATCAATCGTCAAGATATTTGTTTATTTTTTAGTTTTTCCAATTAGATCACTATGATCAATTTGTTATTTTTGTGTATTTATCTTTGTGGATATATAGTATCATAAAAATTCAAGAAAAATTACACCAAATAACACACTACATCAAAAATATTAAACCAAATTTAAGAATCCATTTATGGTTATTGGGTGTCTGAACTTGATTAGAAATTTAATTCTTGAACTCCAACCAATCCTCTTCTACTTTAGAATTTTGATCACCTCAAAAACCCATGAGGCAAAAATCACTAGTATACACAATGTTTGTTAAAACTATATGTATTACTGTGTAACATAGTAGGAACTACCATCCAATCCATATGAAAGACTTCCATACAAAAATTTTATAAGATTTTTTTATTCTCATTGGAAAAATGATACCACTCAATATATCTCTAAATTTATAACTAATTTTTCAACTTCTGTTTAGCGAGAGGATAAAGTAATAGATTAAGCATTTCATTATCATTCTTCTGAATATGAGAGGGATTTCCATAGGTAATGAACCCTATTTGGTGGGATGAACCCATAACTACTAAATCATTTATAGAATATCTAGGTGAGATAAAAAATAATGTATATGTGAAAACACAACTGGGCATAGAATGATGCATTTAACAACTTACTTGTACCCAATAAAAATTCCATAGAGTATGGTGTCTTATAAAAGGTTGAAAAAGCCAAAATAAAATGATACATCAGTCTCTACACCTATGCTTGTATCCTTGGTTTGATAATCGAATTCAAAACCCCCTTACCATTTTTTCCCTAATCCCAAAACCATTCCTCACAAGACATCTAACTCTAAACCCCAACCTTAAGAATCAAACCACACATATAACATTCTAACAAAACAAAACCTATCAGGGCCCCACTTTGTCTAGTGGAAAGTTGACTGTTCAATGCCAAGCCCTCCTCTAATAGTCTAGGGCCTAATGAATTACACCAATAAATAATAACACACATGGGAGGCATTAAACTATAACCACCTCTAACATAAATGTAACTCCAATGTATAGTAATTTTGGAAACAAACAATAACATTTATAAATGTAATCAGTTGAACTATATAATAATGCAATTATATGACAATAAATGTCTAGTATAATGAAAAAATGAAAAAGGGAAATAGAAATATTTTATGAAAATCAACAAATGAAACTACCCCCCAAAAAGGAAAGATTTCACCTCTTTATATGGTCAACTACAATTAAAACTATCAACAACCTTCCCCTACAATACACTTATAACACTGTCACATGTGTTAAATTAGATTTATTTTTTATTAGAATTTCTACAGTATAGAAAGAACCCTTGGTTTTCTACATTTTAATCCGTAGATCAATATGTTTGAAAAATTACTTATATGAAAGATTATTAGAAAAGTAGGGATTTTTACGATCATGAATCAATTAAATAAGGACATGATTAGAAGAAAATGAATATTGAATCTGGGATTGAAATTTTTCAACCAGGGGAAATCCATTAATGCTCAACCTTGACTACTTTAAGATAAAGGGTTTAGATATTTTATTCCTTGATTTGTAACACATATAATGGAATTTTTAGTAATTTTACACTATGATAACTTCTATTATTTATCTAGAAACCCAAATTTATTCACTGACATCCACCAATGATCAAGTGAATTGTATCTGACTTCATAACAATGCTCATCAAGGAAACACATGAATACCATGATGTTTTTTCTTGGTTTGTTTCCATATCTATGATAAACTCATTAATATAACATGAATATATTTAGGATTTATAAAATGAGTAATTCCATAAAATAACATAATAAACTAAAAGTTTGATAAAAGAGTTTAACAGTCTCAAATCATCACATGATATGGTTTATGTAAGAGCACATAGAGATCCATGCTTCTTTGATACATATATGAGAATACCTATAAAAATGTCAATCCAAATGATAAAACTAAAGAATAAATAGACATAAAATTTTAGTTATCAATATTTAAAAAAATATGACAAGTTGAAGCTTGGTACTAAATCATGTTTCCTCCTCCTATGTTATCATACAGAGTTTGAAAATATATGGAATAAGAAGGAAGAAAAATATGTGTGTATGGTCATCCCAATAACCCATATTTATCATTCTGGTTGATAATTCTCTTTAAATGATGAATTAGATGTTTTTTATTATAATTTTTTTAATGAATATAATTTTTCCATGTATTACTTTAGAATATTATGTAGTTTATTTTCTGATCTAGGAAGTGAGAAAGCATGAGATTCCCTGGGCTGGTGAGCCCAAAATTAATTTTTGAAATATATTAAATATATTTAATATCATGTCTATTCAGCTAAAAACAATGTTGAATAAATCTTCAATGGAGTCTTGTATCATAAATTTGAGTCTACCGTTGAGATAAGATCATTGTGTTTACCAAAGGCATGATATAATATTTGTCAGCATCACATGTTTGGTTAAATGATTTCATAGGTGTAAATAATAAAATAAATAAATATATTTATTTATTTTATCTTGATGACATAATGAACTATTTTTTCTCAATAAATATGAATTTATTTGGAGATCATAGGGTTGGACACTTAACTCTGGAGATTAAGAGGACCATTAGAGGAGAACACTCTTAGTAGAAAACATCAAATCAAATTGACATCATATGGATTTTTCTATATTTTTATATCTCCTATTATGAATGTGAATCAACTAACATACGAATTGATTCTCAGATAGAGTGTATTGAGGGAATGGGTTAGATTTCTCTTAGATTGTGGATTTCAATTGTTACGTATAATATATCTATTCATTATTCATTCTAGTGGTAATTAATCAAGGCCAGATGAACATTGTTTTAGTTATTTTCCTCATGTTTTTTATTTGAAATTTTCTTCCACCATTCATTTCATGTTCATCACACACAATTCCTTTGTCCCATAGTCTAATTAATACTAGGTATTTGACTATTTTCTGACTACTATTCAGTACAATGAATTGATACCACTGGTATATATGGATTTAGGATTCATTTTAAAAGATACAATATGACACATGAATGATCATGGAAAAATTTTGAGACCCTAGTTTGAGTGCGGCATATGATGTTGTAGAGACATGATGACAACCATTTCATAAGTCACATATTTAGCTCGATTCTAAATGAGGTTGAATATGGACTCAAATGGATTGAGATATTATTTCTTTTTAAGATATTGGAATTAGATCCATGAGAATTATAGGCATGGGTGAATTTTTGTTAAGAGATACATATTTTTCAAAATAATGATATACATGGTGTTCACATTAAGAACACGTGGCATGTATGTTCATCTAATTGGAGAATATGGTTTCCATAGAGAGTTAAGAATTACATTCCATGTGATCCCTATCACACACCATGTGGTTCAAAACTATCATGATCGACATGTATAGGATGTACACTCCCAAGAGGGCCGGTGGTGTTACATGACATGTGGTTTATTCCACACATTGTATACACTATGTGAGATACCTTGATAGTACATGAAAAGCAGATCATGTAGCCACACACATCATGTTTAGTGGGCCACACTCCATGTACTAAAACACAAACATGGGCATGGGAAATAATACATGGGTAGAACTCGATGCTGAGGAGATACACCATGTAATTATATTACATTCTATGAACCTTCACTAAGAAGGATTGGATTCCTTGTCCTGTTTAGTATAGACATGTATTGTTATGGTATGTTCCCTTAATCCTTTCGCTAAGGGTTTTTATGGAATCATTTTATATTCTTAGGATGGTGTTCCCCTATGAGGAACTTCAATATTATAAAGATTTTTTGGATTCCATTTTTGAGGAATGGAGTGTGATTATCTATCATCATCAATTTCCCTAGGTGAGGTTATCTAAATCATGATGTCAAACACTACATGGGCATCATTCCACTACTTAGAGGGTAAATTTAGATTTTGTTGTTGGTATACCCCATAGACCATGGTGTGATCCCCATCAGTGTATTGATCCCTTTAAAATTCATGATTGTATTTATTATAGAAATAACTTATTATAAAGACATATCAGATGGACGACATTACTGCTATTTTACTCGTTGATTTTATTCTAATAGATTATTTTTATATAAAACCTATGAGAATGAATACTAAGATTGAAATATGGTTGTGATATTACATTGATATTGTGTGTCTCCTATAAATATACCTAGATATTCTTATTATAAATGTTGTTCATAAATCCCTATTATGATCAAACTATTTTTCTTTATTCTATATACATATTGATTTTAGGGTGTAATAATGGGTATTTTTATGCTCAACCATACGTGGGATTTTCTCATATATGTCATGTCTTATGAAGATGACTAACATTTTGATAAGGTTCTATACATATCATAACTTTGTAGAGTTTTAAGATCTAGATAGGCTAATGTGTGTTCTGATGGTTTCATTTACAGAAGCCC
The DNA here is from genome assembly GCA_963277665.1 of Viscum album. NCBI lineage: Eukaryota > Viridiplantae > Streptophyta > Magnoliopsida > Santalales > Viscaceae > Viscum > Viscum album. Next base: position 1,569,904,389 of record OY728161.1, read on the forward strand.
TCTCCTGCATCATAGGTTGAAATTTTTTTTATTTTCATTGGGTGGTCCTGTATTTGACTGTTTCTTTCCATTACTTTGTTTCCATACTCTAATGGTGGAATTTTAGATATATATGTACATGGTTATTGGTTGTCTTACATTTAATAATTATACGATCTTTGATATGCATGTGTGAATGTACAGGAACATTAGCCTACAACCTCTCATTTGTATGATATTCCAACTCGACATTGGTCATCAACCCTTGGCCTATTGGAGGTGATCTTGGGGTAGTCGTAGATTGAGAGTTATTGGGCCGATTCATAATAGAGTGATATCAAAGGTTATTTATTCTACCTTAGGAATGGAGTTTGTTAGGTTTGCTTGGATTTTAAAGAAATATTGTTAAGTGTTTTGTGTTTGGATCTCTAGACAGAGACTCCAGTGTTAGAGTGGTTTTTGACATAACCATTCACGAGTACTTTGAAAACATTCTTATTGACATGATACATATAGGCACTGGTTGCAGGGGAGAATTAGTAAATGCATCATATTGGAATGGTGTGTGGTAACCATTTTCTTCATGAATCTTCTATCCTAATATACTCATTGATCATGGTATATCTCGTTTATTTCAGGATGCCTCCATGATGTTATCTTTATAGAATTTAGTAGCATGATCACAAGGATAATCCCCTTAGTGATGAGACTTTGATAAATGGACCTATTTAGGGGGTGTTACTTATAGGTGGTGAACTAGTCTTACCACTAACTATCTAGTAGTAGATGGTTCCAATAGTACCACCCTATGAGGTGCATAGGTTGTGCACAATTCATGAGTTTTTGTAATAGTTTCCCCATCGGTTCTGAGGTGATATTGAACCCCAGTTAGAAGATGACTATCTTTAGGCCCTTACGTGAGTCTTTTATCTTATTTAGAAACCTATAGACCAAATGGTGGTCTTGGAAGAGATCCTTATCTATGGATTTGTAGAATTATGGTGGGGATTAGTGACATAGTTGTACGATAAGGTGACTCTTGTATGGTCAGATTTTTAGAACCTTCTTATTGAAAAGTTTAATCTAGTTACATTTAGGGCTTTCAAAATCCAAGAGCTTCAACAGATTTAGCAGTGCAGTATGACAGTTACTGAGTACTCGTCAAGGTTCACCAACCTCTCCAGGTACATGATGTGTATGGTATGTGATTTGTTCATTCATTCTTGGAATATAGAACAAGGAATATGCATATATGTCCATTTATAAATGATACCTCTATTTTTTTATATACGATGGGGTGATGGAGTCTTCTTTGGTGGTTGATAGTTTCATGGATGTCAAGATTAAGATAGTTGGTGATAATAGTGGGCACATGATATTAGAGACTTTAGTGGTAGTGAGACAATGCTAGAAACATGGACATCGATGTTTGAGATGTTTCAGGATATGGTCCTATGATAGAGGATCTATCGTTCATGGCTCAAAAGATGGATCTAGTAACCCTAGAGAGAGGTGGGGATACTCTGGTGTTGGTAGGGTACATCTTGCATGAGATTTCCCAACCTGGTGTCTAGATGATAGAGAGATAGTGAATGAGCCACCGAGGTAGAGTCTATGACAAGAGAAGGCATTTCTGTGGGGTGGAAAATGTGGCATAGGAGATGGAAGAGTAGCTAGAGTTTGTAGATGTTTTGACATGTTACCACCACCATCCCTAGCTGGTCCATGATATGATCAAGGACCTAGTGGTCATGGGTAATGAATTTTAGTGGTAGTCAAGTCTTATAAACAAGATTCTACAGGGATGATACATGGTATGATCTTTGTGTTATATACATTAGATACAATATTGATAGACATGGGTGTGAGCCACTCATTTTTTACCACTACTCTAGGTTGAGACTTATGGATTCTAGTTGATCCTTTGGATTGACCCTTTCATTTGGAGACACTTAAAAGAGTTGACTTCACAATCACACACCTCTTCTGACGGTATAACATGACTCTTACAGGTGAGATTTATCTTTTGATATCACTTTATAATGATGATGAGGACCTATGGCGTTATCTAAAAAATGTATTAGTTATCTAAAATTCACGCCACAATAGACTGTTTCAGGTTGAGGATACTATGTTTCCACAATGATGGGATTAGGTTTTCCTATTTTTGTGAAAAGTAATCTTATATAGAGAAGTGTGATCTCATGTGTAGGAAGGCGTAAGAAATTACTCACTAGTTGGAGGGTGTTACTCTTGGTGCTACAGATGATATGAGTTTACATTTAATACAGTGGAGGTAGAGTATGGGGAAAAATTTCCTAAGGATGTTCAGGTTTTACCTCCCCACTAAGAGATAGATTTATTCATTTATCCATATCTTAATATGACCCCAATATTTGTGGCATTATATCAGATGGATCACACAGAGCTTTGTGAGCTGCTGGTATTGTTATAAGACTTATGGAGGAAGGGCTTTATTAGTTCTATTATTTCCCCTAGCGAGTCCCAATATTGATTTCCAAGAAGGTGAATGAGAGATTATAGTTGTGTTGGATTAACATCGCATATACCAAGTGACCATAAATAACAAGTATCCACTACTGAGGATCGATGGACTCTTTGATCATTTGAGAGGGTCGTGATGGTTATCGAAGATTGACCTCAGATCAGGCTATATCCAGCTGGGAGTATGGGATGAGTATATCGTAAAGATAAATATTTTATGTAATTATAGTCACTATGAGTATTTTTTATTAATTTTGGCATGAATGAAACCCCAATAGTGTTCATGGGACTCATGAACCAGATCTTCTAGCCTTAAATAGATAATCTTTTGGTAGTTTTCATTTTCAGTTTCCTAGTGTAATTGGCGTACAAGTAGGAGCATTTGAGTCATTTTATGAGGATCTTGTACATACCTCAAAAGAACTAGATTTGTTGAAATCTATCAATGTTCTAGTTCTAGATTTAAAAATTCAACATCCATGTACATGTTATCATACAAGACAATCCAGTAGTGGACCCAACGATGGCCGAGGTGGTGTTAACTTGGGATCCACCCAATAACATCACAGGTGTGCAAGGATTCCTTACATGGTAAATCTACTATTGGATATTTGTACCCTATTTATCCAGGATAACGTCTCCCTTAAAAACATTGACCCAAAAGGGGTTGCCTTTCATGTGAAAAGATAGGTGCCAACATCCTTTCCCAGAGTTGAGGAAGATATTGATGAGAACTCCCATATAGATATTTTCAGAGGATGGTGTTGAGTATATAGTGTTCTATAGTGCATCATGTATTGTTATTGGTGGTATTCTGATTCATAGGTATCCAATGATTGAGTATAGTTCATGATATTTGAGACTCATGAGTAGAACTACGTGTCCCACGATCTTTAGTTAATAGTTGTGGTATTTTTACTCAAAATTTGTAAACATTACCCTATAGGGGAGAAATTTATCTTATATATTAACAATGTGAGTCTCATTTATAACTTCTATTAGAATGATCTTAACATGAGTTATATTTAATGGCCAGATATCCCCTTGAATTATGACATTGAGAGTGTCTATACTCATGGGATGTGGAACATAGTAGAAGATTCTCTCAATATGAGATATTATTTATAGCTATTAAGTTAGGTATTAGAGCTTCTGGCATCATTACAGTTATCCTTTTTACATGAGGATGGTGTATCTTTCCTTCAGTCGATGGTTGTTACCCCTACATTGTTACATAAAGTCATTGAGGCACATCATGGGGATAATGACTACTAGATTTTACATACTCAGATATCCATTAGACATTATCCTGATAAATTTCTTAATGGTGGGGAGAATGACATTCTAATTATAATATGGATTATTCTACCAGTTTCAATGATAGAGGATGTGCTTATGGATTTTTTTACATTACACATAATGGTATATCTAGGTGGAATGAAGATTTACCAGGACCTTTGGTGGTACTTCTGGTATCCAAGGATAATGAGTTGTATTGAAGATTTTGTATCTCAATGCCTTTCTTGTTAGCATGTGAAGGTTGGGTACCCGATTTAGTGGGTTCAGCTCAACCCATTGAGGTACCAATGTGGAATTTTGATGGGATATACATGGAATTCTGGATGGGATTACCATGTACATCTATAGGACATGATGTCATTTGGGTGGTTATAGACCGACTCACCAAGGTAACCCACATTCGTGCTATTTGAGAGTTGAGTTCAATAGAGAGATTGAGACACTTGTATGTGTTGGACAAAAGTTGGATCCATGGATTTCCCTTAATATTCATTTGAGACCATTATGTTTACTTCACATCATGATTATATAGAGGATTCTAGGAGGCCTTTGGGAGTCAGTGGATTTTGAGAACGATGATTCACCCTTAGATTGATGGATAGACTGAGTGGAACATTCACATTTTGTAAGACATACTATGGACTTTTAGGAAGGAAATTTGATATTGTTGAGAGGGTCAAATACCCTTGGTGTATTTTTTATATAATGACAGCTACCATAACAACTTCAGTATGAAACCATTTGATTCCTTGTATGGTCGACCCTGTAGGTAACTTCTACACTGGAACAATCAATGAGAGTAATTAATTATTGGACTATATTTGGTGTGAGCCATGATATAGACTATAAAATCATATAATATTAGATAAGGACTTTATATAGACACAATAATTCACATTCTAACCGAAGAAGGAGGCCCTTATAGTTCAAGGATAGAGACCATGTGCTCTTTAGGGTCTCACTTCGATTTGGAGCATGGAGATTTGGAAAGGTGGGAAGATATATAGATGATTCAATAACCCATTCAATATACTATATAGAGTTAGCAAGGTGTATTAAAATATAGTTCTATCGCCATATTTAGATCGAGTACATGATGTCATCCATGTGTCACAACTAAGGAGGTATGTGCACAACCCATTTCATTATATTGACTGTGAAGAGCTAGACATTAAGGATGTAGCTAATTTTTTAGAGTACCTTATAGTGATTAAGGATAAAAAATAGAGGATCATCCATAAGTGAGTGATTCCTTTAATGCATTTCTGATAGTTGTACGAGAATCTTTAGGAGAGTACCTTGGAGTGAGTGACCCGAATACATTCCCATTACCCACATCACTTTGTGTAATATTTTTATTTTTTTTCATAGATGTGAAACTCTAAGGTGGGATGAATGTGACAACTCTTATTTTTCCATGAAATAATTTAGAATTTTATATAGATTATTTGAGAGTTATCCACTGAGACAATACGAGATTCTGCAGCACAATGTTCCCAGAAATAATTATTTAAATATATTTAATATATATAATATCACACACTGAAAATTTAATTAAAAAAGTAGAATAAATATTAAATAAAGGATCCTATAAAAAAAATTTAGATCGTTGTTGATCTGAGATCATGATATATACCCTTGGCACGAAATGATATTTTTTACTGTCATAAGTTGGGTTAAAATCCATCACATTCATGAATAATAAAATAAATAATTTTATATAACTATTTTATTATATTGACACATTGACCTATTTTTTCTCTTTAAATATATGATTATGAGGAGATATTAGGTTTTTTATCTTAACCCTGGATATCTAGAAGACTGTTGGAGGGGAGATTTTTTAGTGGATGACATTAGATTAGATAGAGATTGAGGATCATTATGCCATCAAAATTTGAGGATCTGACCAATGACAATGACATAGATTATTTCTTCAACAACGATCAGTCCATATCGGGGTAAGATGTATAATTTTGTGGATTTATCCACATTTTATTTTTTCCTACAATTAACATGAACTAATAAACAAATGGATTGATTCACAGATTGAACATATTGAATGTATGAGTTAGATTTATTCAGGATCTGAGATTTCAATTATTGATTATATCCTATCTCATCATTTTCCGTTCTAATAAAAGAAAATAAAGGATGACATGAACATTGGCTGATGTATATTCCTCATATTTGTGACTTGTGAATTTATTCCCCTAGTATTCGAATGTTCATTATGTGTGTTTCATTCGGACCACGGTTCAACTAATAATAATTATTTTATTTTTGCGTGACTATTATTTGGTACCAAGAATTGATACTGCAGATATAGATGTGATCGAGGTTGCATTTTCGGGACAAGACTATAAAGGATTATCTATTAGGGATGTATTTATGTACCCTTGTTCAAGTGGGGTGTATGATGCTGATGAGATTTGAGGATGGTCATTTCTTATGTGACAGAATTTGTTGGAATCTGACTGATGATGTTGACGAACTCACATAAATTGAGATCTATGTTCTTCAGTGAGATTTGGAGTAGATCCATGAGAATTAGATGAATGTGAAAAGACACATGAATAGATCTATTTTTTTTGGAAAATGCACACATACATGATGTGTATGTTAAGAACATATGCCGTGTATTATCCTCAAAGTGGTGGATATGGTTTTTGTAGAGAGTTAAGGATCACACGTCGTGTGGTCCCTAGCTAACCAACATGATGTGTATTGAAGGTACACACCTAGGAAGATGGGTTGTGTTAAAAGACATGAAGGCCATACCACATGTCTTGTACACCTGGAAGATAGCTCTACATGTATAGTGAGTACACATCTAAGAGATTATGTGGCCCCGCACACATTGTGTGGTGGGACAAATGCCACGTACTTAGACACACACACAGTTAGGAGATGTAATACATGGGTTGAACCAGGTGTCGAGAATACATGATATTTACTCACAGTACACACGGTGAACCTTCTAAAAGAAGGTTTTGAGACCTTATCCTCTTGAGTTCAGAAAATTTTTATTATGGTACATTCCCATGATCCTTTCCATGAAGGTTGTTATAGAATCACATAAGGTGTAAAGGATTATTTTTCTCTTATGAGGAACATTAGTCTAATATAATGTTGATAGAATCCCATTGTGAGGCTGGGAATGAGATCATATATCATCATCATTTGACCAAGGTGGGGATCTCATAATCTTCTTGAAAAACTCTACATGAGAGTTGATCCCCTACATAGATTGTTAATAGAGATTGGGTTTTTTATACCCCATGTATCTGGGTGTGATCCCCATCTATGTATAGACCATTTCATACATCAAAAATGTACTTATGATGGAAATACCTGAAGATAAACAGCTCTTGGGTGGATTAAATCGGGATTACTTGACTCATGGAGTGTGTTTTTTCAAATAACCGTTATATGGAACCATCAAGTGAGAATCCTTGGTTATAATTAGGTCTATGATATTACGTTGAGAATGTGTGTCAACTATTACTATATCTAGATGTTCTTATTATATAGGTTTTTGACATTTCCATGTGATAAGAGAACTATTATTCTTGATAATATGTGACTTGTGATTTTGAGTTGTCCTACTGTGTTTTGTTATAATCACCCCTGCATGGTATTTTCCTACACATGTCGGGTCTTATGTAGATGGCCAACCTCTTGACAGATTCCAAGAAGTACTTGGACTAGGCAGAGTTTAGTGAGCCAGATATACTGAGGTGTATTCTAGTGGTTTAATTTAAATTATTCCTCTTATATATCACAATTTAGACATTTTATAGTTGGTTTTGTAGGAATTATGTTTGGGAATCTCTTTCTAGTTCTTTAGTTTCATACCCCGATGGTGTAAATTTTTATGTAATCATGCGTGATTATTATTATTTTTACATTTAAACATTTTATGGGATTAGAGATTTGTGAATATGTATAGGTACATTAGGATAAGGACTCCCATGTGTGTGATATACCTACTTGGCACTGGTCTCCAACCCCTGACGTATTTTGAGGTGGTCTTGGGGTAGTTATGACTTAGGCCCTGTTGGGCTAGGTTGTGAAAATTTTCAAAAAACTGAAAAAATAAGCCATGTATCTAATGGAGTGTATGAATTATTCCTGGAAAATATTATTTACTCAATTGATCTTCTTATTTTAATAATGTAAACATCATGTATTATCTTGAAATTAAATGGAGAAGTATCAATTTTAGTAATATTTCGAATGGAGGTTTAATCAGCCTAATTTGAGTCCCTTAGATCATCATATGGACCAAATATAGAAGTGTGGCTCAATTTTATTTACCCAGATTTTCTTATATTTGAAACCATATTGGTCCTCTTATGATTGTATCTAGACCATGATTTAATTTAAAAAATTATCTACCATTTAACAGAGAATACTAAAAGAATAATGTTTGATAAGTTTATATAATATTATGATACAAATAAAAGCATGTAATCCTATCGTGTAACAGTGTAGTTCATTCTTTTCAGTCTGTTTTCAAAATAATGAATCCAAAATATATATCGAGAGAAAAAGGGTTTAATAATTGGATGAAAAAACCCATAAACAATGGATAGAACCAGTATAAGGGTGAAAATAAAAAATATATTAATGTGTGATCACACCACACACCTAAACATTTGTACTCATGAGTGAATTCATATATCTTAATTAAAATCGTCACATGAATTAAAATTGATTAGATTTCCACGGTTTTATCAAAATTAAAATTTATAATGTATTTTAATGAAATAAATTTTCCTATAAATTTGTTCTCTAACATTGAGGGAACTGAGCATAACATGCCTACATGTTACGACATTTTATATGAATAATAAAAGGGTGATATAATATTCTTAGTATGGTTAAAAACAAGATATAAAAATAATATATCAAAGTTGAGAATAATATGAACATGTGGGTATGAGAAAATATTTAAGGTATATGACCAAAATAAAAATAAATCATTCCCAATAAATCATATATCAAAAATCATATATCAATAAATAATTATTTTTGCGTAAAACTTGAGACTTGGGAGTGTGTAAACATCACTAAATAATATGTCAACATAACAAAGGTACAATGTATAACATAAAAATTTAACACAATTACAAACATAGAAAATATATCAAGGTTAATCACTGAGAAATTAATAACTTAATTCAATAGGATAACCAACAATCAATAATATATTAGGCAAGGGAAAATCTTCCATGTACTTATTTGGGTATGGGATAAACACTTCTATTCCAAAACAATTTTTGGTTTTCCTAACCACACATATACCACAATATTTTGGGATTGGAATAACAAATCATGTACCAAAACCATCTCTCACTAGATATAAAACATTACCTAATACATTATAAGGCTATATTAGACCCACCATTCATATAAAACCAAATATATATGTTCCATATAAAAACATTCATAATCTCATCATAACCTAGTTAACTCATGAGAGAGAAATCAGTTTCATGAATATTTCATTAAAAAATGACCATAATACATACAATGTAAGGTGAAGGATATCATTATAGATAATCCCTAGTAAAGCAATAAGAAATTTTAATGGATGTTGAAATAGAAGATAAACACTTTTATGAGATCATAAAAAAATTATATTTTTTAAAATATATTTTTTAATTTGATAAATTTTATATTAAAATAATGTAATAAGTAAAATAATCATTATTGGACATTTATGTTTTTGTGATGGCTCAGTAGTGATGGAATACCATCGAAAAAAGATATTAGAGATGAGAGTCCATAACTAATGACCCATACTATGAAATGATATCACAATTACAATTTTTTTGAGGGTTCATCTCCAATAATTAGAATTTGTGACAGTGAATTCATCCATCACAAAAAATACATGTAATTCTGTTAAGGAATAATTTTGTATGGGATCATTACCACAAAAAAATTGAAATAGATATATAAATTTTTCTTAATTACTAAATTTTTCAATACAAAAATATTTCAAATAACAAAATATTAAAAAATTAAAAAAATAAAAAATAAAAAAACATAAAATTAATACATAATTCCACATATAATAGGTTCTTCACTCCAAAAATAAAAAACAGTCAAAAAAGTCATAGATCATCGACTCATATTAGGTAGACGAGGATCACTAAAAGGATCAGTGGGAGGAAACTCCCTTCCAACACCACACACAAGATGTTGCATATACTCCAACATTTACTCATCTATATGACATTTTTGCTCATGATATTTATCTTTCACTCACTCCAACAACATTATTGTCTAATGTCGAGCTCTCAAACTCTTCTTATATAATGTAAAAGATGATGACGATGTGTCTCCATGAGATCCCTTTGAGGTGACCAAAGACTTCATAGAAGTACCATAATAAATTTTAGGTGTTATTTGTGAACCAATACTGATCACTCGACCTATCCTGACACCCTTGAAATTAACCTTTATCTAAGCCCCCACATTAAAACCCGACTCACCAGTTGAATTTTATTTTATCTTAGATTGAATCTCACATGAATGATAAATTTCATCCTCATACGCTTCATTGAAATATAATTTGAAATTATAATGACAATAAAATAAATATTAGTAAATTTTTTTAAAAATTACTATTCAAAATATGGCATTGTAAGTCTCCTATAAGATTTTAGGTATGGGAATCAATTTACATCTTCTTATAATTATATAACTATATTATAAAGGGACCGATAGACACATATATCATTAAATAAAAATTCTACATTTAAAGTATACAAACATTAATAACTAATAATACTTAACATATTTCATTGATTTATACCAAATGGACGACTAATGATCCTATGTGTGACCGCTTGACTCACCTGGTTCTGACATCTAGATGATGACCTACTCTTAAATTTCTCTCCTATCAAGTAGGATAACAATATATCCCATTCCCATGTTGTGATATATTTATATCTATATGTGAGGAATGATAGGTATAAAATAGTGGTAGAATCTCTATCCATAGCTCAATTTTTTGAGGTTCTGAAAAAATGGATGAAAACATTCCCATATACAAAAATATCCCATGCATCCTGGATAAGAACTCTAATGAAATAAGCAATCCAAGACAATAAATTCTGAAAAACTATTAAAAACAACATGTTAATTATTAAAAAAATTATTAAAAAAATTATTAAAATTATATATTATTTAATAATGTAAAATTCAGTTGTCGAACAACTATTAATGAATAAAAACTTGAACCCGATCCCTTGAGTCAAAATTTATAGAAAAATAATTTCATCAAATATAACCTTCAAGACTAATAGCTAATTGTGAAAAAAACTATTCCATTAAAAAATCATAATATTATTACCATAATTAAAATAAAATCATAACAAAAAATAAATATCTTAAACAATTGAACATAACACATAAATTGAGGATAATAATAAATAGATGGGTGTCACCTAGATCAGGGATTGAAATCATCTATCGAGCAAGATCGTGCCTCCTTCTAATATGCAGAACATCCTACTGATCAGATGGATCAGGATCATCAGTTGGAAGTTCAACATCAATGAGAGAATGAAATAGATCATCAAGAGAATCTTTATCCATTTGAAACAAATAATCTTACATGTAACAAAATTTTAATATTGATATAAATGATAAAAAACTAATTAATACTATAATATAATAATTTTATATGAAAATGATTATTAATACGTATTTCAAATATAAAAAACTGATTAATACCAGAATATAATAATGGCCCTTAAATAAATACAAAAACATAATAATTTAACCTGTAAATATTTGTTAATATTGATATAAAATATAAAAATCTATTAAATACCATATATAATATACTATTATTACAAGTTAATAATTGTTAATTTGAATATCCAATATAAGGAACCAATAATTAATAACATTAGTGAACGATGAAAATATATCATCAGGTCCAGCCATATGAAACAATCAATCTTACCTATAAATAATTGATAATACAAATATCAAATAGTAAAAACTAATAAATACTTGAATATAATAAATCAGTTATCAAATTCTTCCTCGTATTCATCGGGAAAAAATTCTTCATCCTCATACTCAGCACTGTCAACTTCTATTAAACATTTAGTTTCATCAACCCTTTTTACATCATGAAAATTATCAATATCATTATCCCTTAAATGGAGATTTTCATCATCTATATTTTTATATCATTGGGTAATATATTTTTTTTGTTATTTTTCTGAAAAAATATCAATATGTTTCACTTCCACTGAACTATTTTCATTTTTTATTAATTGTTTTTTATGAGATTTCATTTTTATTACACTACATAAGTCATTCCAATATATTGAAACATCACGGAAGATTTCTTAAAAAAATAATATTCTAGATGTTACAACATATATGGTTAATTTGATTGAAGAAAACTATTATATTTAATGTCAAGGACTACATGCCATGAATGAACTCACAACCCTTGATCAGTATTAAACTATGCGCATTTAAACATTATCACATAATTTTTTCCCCAATAACAAAACACAATTATTTCATCCAACATACCATAAAATGAAACTTCACAATCATTAGGATGATATTCTTTCAAACAAACACCACTTTTTATTAATTTCATTAATTCACCATATATCTGATTATAGAATCAAAATCCATCAACCACATACCCATTATAATATTTTAATAATTTTGAGAAGGGTTTTTATCACACATAATAAAAAATAAATATCTTTCATGTTGTGTTTCCTGAAATAAGTAAAAAATATAAATAATAGATGTCATTTAAAATTTGATTAAATATTACATTGAAAGCAACTTAACTATCCATTCTTTGACACCAATATAAAAAATTCTTGTGATGGTGTTCTTTAAGAACATTATATATAATTTCATAAATTATATTTGGATATGGTAATTATATTATCAATATAAAAATAATGTAATTAATGTTATTTATCAGAAAACATTAAAATAATAGTAAAAATTCATACTTAATGAAAAAAATAATGTCATTTATTCTAAATTCATAAAAACATATGTATGATCTATGTCTAATTATTTATCTGAAATCCATCATTCATGATAACCACAAAACCAAGATTAGGGTAATTAAAAACTGATAACCGATTTCCTATGAAAATATCAACAGTTTTATCGTAATGACCCAACTAGTTATTTTTTGAAATATATTCGATTGACAATAATAAGATATGAAATTTGAAATTTTCTACTATCTTTAAGCATATGTAATTATCCAGTCAACCGATTAATTATTATAAAAATTATTCTTTAATAATTTCATATAACTCTCAATTAGGTACACCCATCAGAATTTTACATGACCTACACATATAACATCATATGAAAAATTATATAATAAATGTTTCATTGAATCAAAGAATGCTAGTGAGAATATTTCCTACAATGAATATAAAATAAAATCAATATCCTATTTTAGAAAACTCAATTCATCATAATCTGATTTTTTTTCACCAATATCTCGAATGAAATATGGTATTTTGGTTAACATGTCCTATATTGAAGAATAAAAAAACCCACTAAGACACACATGTAGTAATATTTCCATTATGACATGATATTCTTGACTTTTTTTAACATGGTAATATGCCGATTTCTGATGTAGTGAGACAAATAAGAATCATAACCATATGATAAACCCAAACCATGAATCCTTTAATATAATAATAAATTATTTTCTTTAGAATTTGTACAAGATTCATTGGGCATCATTAAATTTCTTGATCTTTCATCTTCGAATAATATAAGTTTAGGACAGCTACAAATTTTGGAAAGATTTAACTTTTCCTTCACATTGGCTTTGGTATTATGATGTATTTCCTAAATGGTATAAAATATGTTATCAAAAAAATTCACTTCAATATGCATTACATCTAACATCTGATCTACCAACAAAATCAGACCAATATAGAAGGTCCCAAAAAAATACTCCACTTTATCCAATTATGATCCCGCCAAAAGCAATTGGTTTTTTAATTATTTATGTTTGGTCCAACATTAATAGGAGGTAATTCAAAGAAAATATACTTTACCTGAATACTTGAGAAAACTATTAGTGGTTCATATCATTTAATTATAATTTTTTTTAAATTATTTATGTTCCTTCTAAAAAGGTCGCCCACATAATGAAATAATTAATGATAGTCAAAATTATTAGTCTTATCCCATTACCAAGGATAAAAATTTTATTCGTAGCCATGCAGTACGAACATGATTTTAGAAAATGTGTACCCCATCAAGATAACAAAACATAGGCATAAAAGGCATTGATCATCCCCATTAACACAACCATAACTGATATATATATATATATATGGTTCCATTATCAATATCCAATGTGTTTTGTTGTATGGATTTTTGAAAATAGGACAAAAATAATATTGACTGTCGTAAGCACCCAATGGATAGAAACCATTTGTAGAAAGACCCAACCATATATTATGTGTTTCTAAAGAAAAATAAAAGATGTATATGATCAAATTGTTTCCATAAATCCCCATCTCATGGATGATTTAATCTTTTACTGATGGAAATTATTGATTTATGACATGCCATCAATGCATCTATATTCTGACACATAATGAAACACTATAAATGTGGTATAATTAGATAATACCTAAACCGTTAATAGGAAATATGTACTTTCCTTCTTGTAATCCATTATCCCTCAATTATCCACTCATAGAGAAATTAACTAATCATTAATAATCACCATAATAGAGTATTACATCATCTGAGCACACATGAATCATCTAATAACTATGACACAAATTTTGGATAAATATTTTACATTTATTGAAAATTACAAGTAATATATTTCCATTAGGAAATAAAGATTTCACCAAAGATAATATCTGAACTATGGAACCATTTGAAATTCCAAAATATATTTTAATATCAATGAATTTTGTTATATCATAATGTTTTATAATTTTAAATTCCAAATATAAGGCATCCTCTACATATTTAAAAAACCTATAAAATTGAGGAGGTTCAGATTCAGGATTTGGAATATCATTTTGAGTTGTTTCTTTAAAAGATTTTCTAGCCGCCTCAAGTAATAAATTCTGAAATGATGGATCTAGAACCAATTTTACTTTTCTGAATTTTGTTCCCCATGTTGATACAAAAAATGTAATCTTTCTAATAACCAAAACTCAATAGATGAAGTCAAATATTGTCAAAAATTTCAAATCTCTTAATATATCATTTTTACATGGTCATTTAATTTTTCCATTCGAACAAATTTTTTCAACTGATGATGAAAATGATATAAATGTTTCAACATCATCAGTTTATATAGGAATATAATAGATTCATTGGGTTTTTATGATGATATATCCAATCACTATCACATAACAGAAACTGTTGTCTACTTATTGAGTCCTTATTTATGCAAAAAATATTTTAAATAAGAATAATTATTACTCATTTTCACAAATTGAAAATTATTATTATATTTTGACTCCTTGTAATATTCTATAAAATATGGTTGTAGTGAGACACTGAGTTAACACTGGATTTTAGGGCCGATAGAGTCTCGATGCATGTAGAATAAAATTATTGAAAATATTATATCACACAGAAATTATTTTCAAAAAATTATATAATATATCCCAAATAGTGCCATATATGGGAAACTAGATACCACTGTTAGGTATAAGATACATGGTTTCCCCTAGCTGCGACATAACACTTGTGTGCATCAGGTGTTTGGTTACATTTCATGTGAGGTTAATTCATTTAATATTTTTATTCTAATATTCTATAAAAAATTAAAATATCATGGGAATTGTGCATCATATGATAAATTAGAGACCACTGTTAGGTCTGAGATGTGAGATTTACCCTAGGTGTGACATAAAAATTGTGTACATTTGGTGTTTGGTAGCATCACACACGAGGGTTATTCATTTAATATTTTTATTATATGTTTTCACAAAAAACTAAAGTATCTCATGAAAAGTGTGCCTAAGAGAAATTTGACACCACCATTAGACCCAGGCTATGGGGTTTACCCTAAACAAGACATAACTATTGTGTGTGTTGGGATTTTGGTAATATCACACGAGACAGTAATCCATTTAATATTTTAATTATAATTTTTCTAAAAAAATTGATTAATCTCTATAATAGTGTGTCATATCAAAGATTTAAGTCCACCATTAGGTCAAGGGTGTAACATACGAATTTTTAAAAAATAAACACTATGTTCAATAGCGTACATGACACACTACATCAATCTTAAACGAATAACTAAATATTGTAATTTAAGTGTTACCATTATAAACTAACTGTTGGAATAAAGGGTATGAATAATATCAAACAAATTATAAAAATACAGTTTACATATGTTTAAATAATGATTCAATGGTTACCATATTTATTATAAATGGAAATAAAAACGAATTGAATATATAGGATATCGTTTTATGAAAACCTCTTTAGAAGAGAATAATTGTTTTTATAAAATCATATCACTCTATGGATTTTTATTTAATAAAAAACATAGGTTATATATTCAATGTAATGTTTAAAATTCATCTTATATTTTTTCAATATATGATAAAAGAACAAATTCAATTTTTTGGATAAAAAAATTAATTTTCAAAAAAAAATACAATTTTATATCCTTTTGATGGTGAAACCTATTTAAATATTGTTTTTTTCACTTTTATATGTTCTATTTGAAAAAAATAAACATCTTATTTAGAATAGGGATATCATATTTTACATTTGAATAATTTTGGTATTATTATGATAAAATTTATTATAAATGAATTGTGAAAATACTATATTTTAATTCAAAACTACCTTTTTGTCTCACTTATTAATATAGTTAGATTATATTTTTAAGTAGATTTAAAGTATATATTTATTATTATTTTATCATTTAATTCATTTTTTGTCATTATAAGTAATTTCACTTTTAAATTGTATATAATCACATTTTAATCATTAGATTTGTATTACTTCTTAAGAACCCTCTTTTTGGTTTTGACAACTAGAATTAATTTTAACTTAATTACTACAATTTCTATATTTGAATTTTGAAAAATAGATTCCATATTTAGAATCATATGGTATAAATTGTGTAGATGGGTACCTCTTATTTTTTGGACATTATAAATAGTTACTTCCATTATTAATTTTAATAACCATGGTTAAAGGGTAAATTTGGTCAATAATGGTAAAAATAATAATATAATAATACAAAACTACTATAAAACATGTCCTAATCATATTGGATGAGTAATGGTCGACCAAAAAAATCCTTATGCCGAACATTTGGTATTTGGGAACCACTTGTGTGTGATAATGACATGTTATAATAATTAATTTAAAATAAAGATAAATATAACATAAACATGTATCTTTTTACTAAAAACCTTTTAACGTGGGATTATATAATTGAACACTTTGAATTTAAATATTAATTTGAAATATAAAAATATTTCCTACATCATGGTGGTTTATTTTATTTATTTAAAGTAAATAAATAAATTTATTTATGACATAATGATGATGGAGTAATTATCTTATTAATGAATGATTCAAATAAATGATATTATAAATAAAAAAATAAATGCAATTTGAAACTCATAATGCCATAAATAAATTTTATAGATGATTATTAAATTATAATATTGAGTTAATATAATTTTTTAAATGAATCATGCTTTTTATGACTTAAAGAAAAATCAATTACTAAATAGTGTCAAAATTTAAATAAATTGGTTTTTAAAGAAAATACTATTTTATTAAATGATATAATTGAAATAAAAATCTAGGATTTGGAAAAGAAGATTTAGATAGTGTCACAAATATCATCAATTGTCCACATGAGGGTCTCTTAGAAATTTATTGTAACTATATTAACCATATTGTGTAAAAATACATGAAGACGTGGTAAGAGTTATTTTATTTAACTAAGGGTTAATGCCAAAAGATAAGGTTAAATTTGTGACCTAAACTTGTCTAAAACCAATTGGTTGTGTTTATTTATATCCATACTCATCTTATACAAAAAAAATCACTTTGGAGATATTATAATTCGAAAATCAATTTATAATAAAATAATATTTCAAGACATTCCTAAATTGTCACTCCTCTCACTTATAAAAGGCCACCACCTCTATCCACTTACTTACAACTCTCAATCCCCTTGGCTCACCCAACATATACTTACATAAACTCACAACATCCCTCACTTCCTCATATAAGCCTTAACGTGGTAATAAGGCCACCTAGGGAAGCCTTTTGGCTCAAACCAAAGGAGTTACCCGATTTATAGGTAACATCTTCTCTCAAGATCCTTTCATTTATTTTCTTCCACCAACCCCCTAACCTATATTTATTTTATTTTTTATAAAAAAAATAGTATCCAAAAATATAATCAGATGTTGTTATGATAAATTCTCTACCTACAATTACACAAACCTCCATCTAATGGATATTGAACATACTATTTCAGTATACGGTGAACTACTGCCTCACGAAACGATGATGGTTCAATTTTCTCATACCACCTCTCATGGTGGTCATTATCATGGTACGATATTATATATGATATATATTATATTTATATTATATCTTTGATTCTATAATTTTTATTTACAATATAACTTTATGGTTTCCATATATTTTGAATATGATAATTTCATTTGAGAAAGTATGGACTATTGCCCCCTCAATGTGATATGACTCTTTCATACCATACATGAAACGTATAAAGGATGGTGTTAATGAACTTAGGTATCATATATAACATGGATATTATACATGAATTATAATATACTCATGTATCATTTAGTTTTATTTTCTATAATATGAAAAAGAAATGAATGTAGTGTTTATATGTACGTACGACCTTCCGTCTCCATGAATGATAGATTTCATTTCTCATCTCCAAATGTTATAGACAATTCAAAATACATATATACAAGATATATATGAAATCTAAAACATGAATAATATTATGGAAAAGATGGAATATTGACCACAAGGACATTTTACATCAAAACAATTTCATTTTCGACTCAAGTACCGAATATCGACAAAACGACTAATAGGAACTTATATAATTATGTAATTTTTATTACATGGTATCAAGTGATATAAAAGGAATAATAAAATTCAAAAAGGTTCTCAAAAAAGTAGAAATTAACCCATGTTTATTATTCAGGAACATAACGATTGTTTGTGATGAGTCAAACTCAGTGTAAGGGAAATCTTAACTCAATCTCCAGTCATTGTGATATATATCCATCATTATGAGAAAATTGGGCAATTGCGACGAGTCATTGACTCGTTCCAAATAGGCATTCAGAAATGGGTATTGCGATGGGAGAACCAGCCCATCACAAAAGCTTTGGCGCATGTTACGCGCCAAAACACAGGAAATGGTATTTACAATGGGCTATGGTAGCCCGTCGCAAATACCTTGCATCTTTTTAGTATTTGTGATGGGATCCGTCACAAAAATCTTTTTAACCAGAGGATATTTGTGATGGGACCCATCACAAATAATCATGTCATCAAAAATCTAACCTATATATACTAGCACCCATTTTTTTTGTACATTCCGCCCAATTCTCTACTTCTCTCTAGTGGAAAATTTTCCCCCCTATATTTTTCGTAGTTTAAAATTTTAATTAGGGGCATTATTCGCAACCTATATCATTCGAAAACATCAGTTTTAATGTATTTATCTATTTTCTTTTTTTACTTAATTCTTTTTATTTTATTTTAGTTATAATTACTTTTAATTTTCTACTATAAAATTAATTTAGAGTTAGATTGTGTTATTTATCATTGTTTATGTTTATTTTTAAAAGGAATTATATGTGATTAGTATGAATATTATTAAATAAAATTTATTAAATTAATTTGTAAAAATTTGTATTAAATTGTAGTAATTAGTATTAAATTGTAATAATTTATATTAAATTGTAATTATTAGTATTAAATTCCAATAATTAATATTAAATTGAAATAATCAGAATTAAATTTCAATAATTAGTATTAAATTGCAATAATTAGTACTAAATTGTAATAATTAACATTAAATTGGAATTAATTGCAATAAATTGCAATAATTAGTAATAAATAGCAACTATTTGTAATAAATTGCAATAATTAGTAATACATTGCAATAATTCGTAATAAATTACAGTAATTATTAATAAATTGAAAAAAATTAGTATGAATTTGCAAAAAACAGTGATAAATTGCAAAAAATTAATAATAAATAGAAATTTTTTTTAATGAAAAGCAAATAATTAGTAATAAATTTCAACAATGAGTATTTAATTGCAACAATTAGTAATACATTGAAATAATTACTAATAAATTCGAATAATTAATAATAAATATGAATAATTAATAATAAATAAGAATAATTAGTAACAAATTCGAATAATTTGTAATGAATTTGAATAATTAATAGTAAATTGTAATAATTAGTAATAAATTATTATAATTAGTTATAATTAGTAATAAATAGTAATATTTAGTGTTAAATTCTAAAAATTAGTAATAAATGGTAAAAATTAGTAATAAATTGTAAAAATAACTAATAAATTCTAATAATTGGTAATTAATTGTAATATTTTATAATAAATTGAAATAATTAGTAATAAATTTTAATAATTTGTAATAAATTGTAATAATTAGTATTAAATTGTAATAATTATGAATAATTAGTAATAACTAGGAATAATATGTAATAATTAGGAATCATTATAAATAATTAGAAATAAATTGTAATAATTTAGAATAAATTATAATAATTTGGAATAAATTACAATGATTAGGAATAAATTATAATAATTAGAAAAATATATAATAATTAGTAAAAAATTGTAATAATTAGTAACAAATTGTAATAATTAGTAATATTTTGTAATAAATAGTTTTAATTAGTGATATGTTGTGACAATTTGTAATAAATTATAATATTTTGTAATAAATTTTAGTAATTATTAATAAATTGAAATAATTAGCAATAAATTGTAATAATTATTAATAAATTTTAATAATGATGAATAAATTGTAATAAATTGTAATAAATTATAATAAATTTTAATAATTTGTAATAATTATTAATAAATTGAAATATAATAGTAGTAAATTGTAATAATTGGTAATAAATTGTAAAAATTAGTAAAAATTAGTAATAAATTGTAATAATTAATAGTTAATTGTAATAATTAGTACTAAATTGTAAATATTAGTAATAAATAGAAATAATTAGTAATAAATTATAATAATTTGTAATAAATCGTAATTATTGGGAATAAATAGTAATAATTAGGAATAAATTGTAATAATTAGGAATAAATTGTATTAAATTGTAATAATTAGTAATAAATTGAAATAATTTGTAATAAATTGTAGTCATTAGTAATAAATTGTATTAATTATTAATAAATTATAATAAATAGTAATAAATAGTATTAACTAATAATAAATAGTAATAATTATTAATAATTAGTAATAAATATTAATAATTAGTAATAGATAGTATTAAATTCTAATAAATAGTAATGAATTCTAATAATTAGTAATGAATTCTAATAATTTGCAATAAATTGTTATAATTTGTAATAAATTGTAATAATTAAAAATAAATTGTATTAATTAGTAATAGATTGTAATAATTACAAATAAATTACAATAATTTGTAATAAATTGTAATAATTAGTAATAAATTTTAATAATTAGAAATAATTAGTAATAATTAGTAATAAATAGAAATAAATAGTAATAAAGAGAACTAAATTATCCAAAATTTTAATAAATTGGTAATAAATTAGTAATAAATTTTAATAATTATAATAATTAGTTATAAAGTCTAATAATTAGTAATAAATACTAATAATTAGTAATAAATACTAATAATTAGTAATAAATATTAATAATTAGTAATAATTAGCAATAATTATCAATAATTAACAATAATTTGTATGAAATTGTAATAAATTATAAAAAATTGTAATAAATTGGCATAATTTCCAGTGGATTGGAGGCTCACTTTTTCCCGACACCTTATCTCCTTGCAATTTTCTTCTACTAAAATCACTATGAAAAATCTGTCCTCATGTACGAATATCACATTTCATATGTATGATAATGGAGAGCAGCGTGGTGAGGCCTTCTTTCTATTCATTCTCGTGTATATGAAAATGGATATGCATACATCGATTCAGATTTCTTATACTGATTTTTGTCTAAGAATGTTGTAAGGAGTTGAGCCATCGGATAAAAGAGACTCCTTTTTCCAAGGACTCATATCCACTATATATGATAGAATTCACTATCAAAAATCTATATCCATTTCTGTTTGAACAAATATGGGAAACTAGGAGGACCCACTGCACTTCTCTCTATCTTCGTGCTTACAGAAATGGATATATGTATTTCTAGTTAGTTTTTTCATTGTAATTTCATTGGGAGATAGTGGAGATGAGTTGTTAAGAAAAAGATTTGTCACCAATCCATTGAAAATTCTGTCACTAGTAATTAATAATTATTAGTTCAAATTATTTATAATTAATAATAATTATAGGTAATTAGAATAAATTATTATAAGTTAATGAAGATTAGTTTAAAAGTTTTAAAAAATACTACAAATAAGTATGAAATAATAGAAATTATAATCATTTTATAGAAAATGGAATTTAATTGTTTTCTATTTTTTGGATAGTGATTTTCTTATATCAAATTATACAATAAAACTAATTATTTTATATTTTTTTATAGAAATATGGAACTAGGAAGTCAAAAAAATAATTATTAGATGATAAATCTAATAAAAATCAGTGCAAGAATATAAATGGTTCTGGTTTAAATATTATATATGGTGAGGGTATTAAATATTTATTATCATTTTGCTCATCAAAACCATAAATTGATTCAGAAGGGATAATTAAGTTTCGTTGTAAAAAAATGTTCTATGAGGATGTTTGACACATTTGAAAACATTAGGGGTCATTTGTTGCATTTTGGGTTTCAACCATATTATGTTTTTTGGTATTAACATGGTGAACACAGTTCTAGAGAAGATACTAATAATTTTGTTCCAGATCCAACACGGTTTCCAAGTTTAGTACATTATGTGGTAGGCCCATCTTTTCAACAATCTAAAACATAATATGATATTAATTTAACTCTTGAGTTGGAACCATCTCATTTTTATGAGTTTTTCAAGTCTGCTGAGGATGCCTAATATCCAGGTTTCAAGAAAAAAACATTTGAATGAGTTTCTAAATTTATGGTTATTAAATTAGAATATGGAATATCTTGTAGTTATTTTTAATAGAATTTATCTTTGGTAAAAACACTACTATATGAACGAAATGTGTTGCCTACAAATTTCTATGAGAGAAAGAGGTTGGTTCATAATCTGGGTCATGGTGATCAGGAGATTCATGCATGTTCAATTGATTACATCTGATATTATGGTTAAAAAGTGTCTTTGCATAGTTGTCCTGCATGTGGACAATTGAGGTATGCATAGGGTCAATAAGGGATGTCTGGATTGATTCCTATAAAATAATTGAGATATTTCCCCCTTACACTCAGATTGTAGCATTTATTAATGTCTCAGAACAAAGTGGCATTGATGTCATAGAAAAAAAACAACATTCAACCTGATTAAACCTTAAATCATCATTTTTATGGTTATTAATGGAAACATTTTGACCAAGTGCATTCGCCTTTTTCATTACATGCCTGATATTTGTAATTGGGTCTTTCTACTAACAGTTTCTTTCCATTTTGTTCTTAAATTAGTCATTATTCATGTTGCCCTATCTTTATAACTCCATATATTTTATCTCACTAGATTTTGATGAGAAAACCAAATATCTTTTTAACATTATTAATTCAAGGAAATCCGAAAAAGAGAATAAATATTTATTTTAAACCATTGATTAATGAGTTAAATTCATTATGATGTAATGGTGTCAGTACAATTGATATTTCTATGAAACTAAATTTCTTGATGAAAGCTTAATTGATGTGTCTAATTAGAGGATTCCGAGTTTGTGGAATGTTATCAGGTTGGAGTAGACATGGTCCAAAATCATTTATGTACTATATGGGAGAGAACAAAGTGTTTATGCTCGTAAATGGTAAAAAAACCTTGTTTTTCAACTGTCATCAGAGATTACTTCAATCAAATCATCCTTTTTGGAGGAGAAAATATCTTTTTTGAAAAGGAACAATT
This sequence comes from Viscum album, assembly GCA_963277665.1. Taxonomy (NCBI): domain Eukaryota; kingdom Viridiplantae; phylum Streptophyta; class Magnoliopsida; order Santalales; family Viscaceae; genus Viscum; species Viscum album. Next base: position 1,569,928,471 of record OY728161.1, read on the forward strand.
GAAAGAGATGGACATATTAAAATGATCTCAAGTACGGAGGTTAAATCAATTATCTCATCATTACCTTCCATCGTATTTGGAACAATAATAAAACAACTGAAAATTGATTGCATTGGGAAAGAACACAATTGGATGAAACATATCATTTTTTGGGATCTTCCATATTGACATGATTTGTTGGTCTATCAAATGTTGGATGTCATGTATATTGAGAAGAATAGTTTTGATAGTTCATTTCATACATTTTTGGATACACCAGGTAAGATTAATCATAATGTAAAGGTATGACTGAATATTTCCCAAATTTGAAGGCAACCAGTATTTGAACTATTTTAAAATGTCAGATAATAGAATTTATTGAAGTTAAAAACATCTTATATACTCTCCAAAGAGATTTGATTATTATTTAGTCAGTGGATTGTAGATTTGATACTTCTAGATGGATATGCTTCCAATTTCGGTAGATGTTTCATAAATATTCATATTACTGGATTTAAATTTCATGACTGTCATGTTATAATGGAAAGAGTTTGACAATTGGATTAAGAGGTATGATTAATTCCTTGATTTTTGATGAGCTAATAGAGTAATCATTTTTTATGAGACATTTCTCGTGACAAGATGTTACTATAATGTATTAAGTAGACTGCAATAAGGTGTTTAAATTTTATGTAAACTGGGAAAAATATTATAGATGAATTTGTTTGAAGCATTGAAACATTTGATATTACATTTTCCACAAGAATAAAATTGTATAGGTCTGATATAGTTCTGATGGTTGTACCCATTCGAGATATTCATGTTGAAATTAAATAAAAAAGTACTTAACAAAGCATCAACTGTAGGTTCAATTAAAGAAGATTATTTTTAAGAGGAATTTTATTTTTTCTACTCCCATTATATTCAATATAAACATCCTTAAAAAAACCGAATGATCGGTAATGATGGAAATGTTGATGATGAAATGGGAAATCAATTATTAGTTTTCAATTAGACCGAAATTGGTTTTGCTGGAGTTCCTGAACAATGGATTTCAGATGATGAACATCAAAGATCTCATACATATGTTCTTCTCAACTGTGAGGAAATGAAACAATTTTCATAGTATGTGATCCTATAACTTATTATAGATTTTTTGTTACAATAAATTAATTTTATTTTATTTCTAGGTTGTAAGATAATAATATTAAGAAACATCTTCCTTAAATTAAAGCAACTGCTCCTGAAGAAAGTCAGAAAAAAACTTTTCCTACTGTTTTCAAAAACTATTAACATAAATTATATTTGGTTTAATATATAAAATCAATTTTTTATCTATTATATTGATATATATTTTACAAATTTTTAGGTACCTAATCATTCTGATAAAATTGATAATTGATTGCTTGTATTGAGTAGCCCACCATCAAAAATGGTTAAATCAAATAATGAATATGTGGTGAATGGTTTTTGATTTCATACATGCACATATGGGTAATAAAAAAACAATGAATTGGATTTTTCTTGAATTGATATCATCATAGAGAAACTGAAGTTGACTTTTATGGCATGATGGAAGAAATTATTGAACAACGTTTTTTGGGACACCATTACATAAAGATGTTTAAATCTTGGTGGTTGGATACTAAGGCAGGCTTTTATGTTCATCTAACCCATGGAATCATTAATATTAAATATAAAATTCTTCTTGCAGTATTTTAACCATTTTTATTGGCTCAGGAGGCATATCAAATTTATTATTCAAAAAATTGTGCTACTTCAAGAGAGTTGAGGGATTGATGGAGGATACTAAAAATTAAATATTAGGAAAATAATTTTACTCAATGTGAATGTTGTTTGGATAAAGTAGAAGGAATTGAAATTTTGCAAGAGACTACTCCAAATCCCTCTTTTTCAAAAAGAGACATAAATATTGATGATGGAACCCCACATTTATGGTTTGATGGTGATGATGATGTTAATGATGTTATAAATTAATTTTAAATGATAATAGATGATGAAACTGAATATCATAAGGAAATTGATGATACTGAGGAGGAATATAAAGACATTTACATCGTCAGATATGAATATGAGGATGAAGATGAACATTGACATAGTGAAATGCCATTTATAATCATATATAATATATATCTATATAAAATAGTTGATTTCAGTTGTTTTCTAACAATTTTTATTTCATGCTTCAGATGGATGTGGATATGTATAATTTGTTACAGGAAGTTGATTTACCTATGGACGAGCAGGATGTAGGGTCATCAAACCCTCAAACTACTAGCGATTCAGGGGGGACTCATAGGGGTTGTGGTCTCACATGTTTGTTGATTCATGTCCCACTCCCTGGGTGACGTCCATGTTTAGGATATGATCCATGAGGGTAGTGGTATGAATACCTATGAATTTTAGGTTGTCTTCAATAATTTATTTATGTACTAATTGTATGATTATTTGTTACATTATTCACATATTTACACATATATATACTAAATTAGGGAGTGCTATATTGTGCAATTATATTTCTAGAGCAAGGGTCTCATGGGATCAGACTTCCGTTGATGTGTAGCACCACATATTTGATCATTAGATGGTACGTAAATAAATAATATTTATTTTGAATTTAATTTAATTAATAACTTGATATTATAAATTATTTATTGTGTTTATGGTATTCCATCAATGACAGCATATGTGGGGCTATCTGGAATCCATGGAAGGTGACTATGTGTCAGCATTGCAGTCAGTATTGGCACAATTTGATAAATAATGCAATGGACAATGCAGGAGTGATATAGTTAGATGAATCTTGTCGTGCCCACTGAATTGATTACATTTCATCTTAGGTATGGGATGGATTATTTTTTCAATGGTTGGGTAGTCATTTTCCGAGGAGGTCATCGGTAGGTCGAAAAAATCGTGGGAGACAAGAGGTGACCAATCAAGCTAATAGTCATATATTCAATACATATAGGGAGCATATGGTATGTATTTTTTTTAAATATTTAACATACAATTAAATATAAACGATTTATTTTATATTCATATATGTAGTCAAGCAACCCGATATTTTAGGGTTCAACTTTTATAGTATGATATATAGTTATTTGACCACAGGAGAGATTAGAGGTTCTCTCCAGCGTCAGATTATGGTTAGTATTTTTTTTTAGTTTAAAATTTCACTACAAATAATATTTTAAATATTTTATTTTTAAATTGAAATTGAAGGAGTCATATGAGGTTGCAACATCTCATAAATAGACTGAGAGTCCATAAAAAGACTAATACATAGACTAGAGCCCATAGATTTGATGTGACAATATGGATGCAGGAGACCCAGTATTCCTTCGATAATGGTTGACTGGTTTGTATCAGCTCTCGATTGACATCTGTATATTTTTAAGGCACCACCACGATGTCGGCATGTAACTCAAAAGGAGATCAAGGAGAGTCATCATCATCTACTGCATACTATAAGGATCAGTTGTGAGCTCATAATGAGCTTATAGAGTGTATGCGTATGGAGCAGGAGAAGATGCGTGAATTGATGTAACATCAGTAATAAGAGTTCCTACGACTACAGCAGTTTCATAAGATGTAGGAGGATATGTTTCCATGAGAGCAGCAAACTGAGCAGGAGTAGTTAGATTAGATGCAATGTCTGACTCGTTGTTTAGGGATAAAGTTCCCTCCTCCATCTTCACCAGACAACCCTCCCCATCAATGATCAATTTATTTTTTATGACCAAACATTTGATTTTAAATTATGTTTATAATAATAACTATTTTCATTTATCTATGGTGAGTTTTTTATATTGTCGTGAATATTACATTTTTAATTAATAATTTAATTTTTTACTATTTTATTACATCATTTAATATTTACTATTTTAATTAGTTTGTTAATTATTATTTTTAATTATATTATTTTTATTATTTTATTAATTACTATTTTATTAATTATTATTTTTTATAATTATTATTAATTAATTTATTTTATTATTCCTGAATATTGATGTTTTTATTATTTTAAATTTTTTTATAATATTAGTAATATTAATATTATTATTTCATTAATAATAATAAAACTAGTATTATTATATTATCAATATTATTATTTTTATTACTATATGAATATTATTTTGTTATTTTACAATTTAATTTATTTTACTAATAATAAAATAATTATTTCATTAATATTAATATTAATTTATTATTAATATTATTTATTTTTTTAATCTATTTATGATGGGCACCATCAGAAATACTAGTTTCAATGGGACCGTCACAAAAAGTATTTATGATAGGTCGTCAAAATCAGTTATTTAAAAAACATGATGAACCAATTTATAACACAGGCACATCTTTTCATAAATATTTACTTTTTGCAACTGTTTATTGCAAAAAAAAATCCTATTTTAAATGCCATTTTCTGCAATGAGTCATTTTTTATAGGGTCCCATCGCATGAGAGTATTTGAGAGGGACACATTCCCAAATGACCCATCACAAATGCCCCTATTTCCTGTGGTGCATCTCATTGGTTTATTTTCAAGAATATATGTGAATGAAATGTGATTGTTTTACACTAAATATCCACTTATATGGAGTGTATTTATATTTTTCACACATAATTATGTCATTGATTTATCATTAATCTAATGATTCAAACTTTGTAAGGGACTTCATCTCAATTTCGTCCCATTGAGGCATATCTTGATGTTATGCACCTTTATTATCCTATAAGGTGTTTATAAAACCCTTTCGACATGATATATCTTTAATTAGAATATTATCATGATATTTAATGTTTTTTTATTGTTATTCCATAATTAATTTTAATCATGTGTTTCTCATGTGGCAAGGCACTCTTTAACTAAATCATCATTTTAAATGTTTTATAATTTTATTCTTCAAAAACATTCTATTTCATGTCTATGTTTTAAAATTATATTTTATGAATTTATTTATATGGACATGGACTTTTTAAAATGTTCAATACTTTAAATTGGTATGGGATACTTTGATTAAAAAGTCCTTTTATTAAAATATTTAAATGGTTTTTGCAATTAATTGAATATTCCAATATCTTAAAATGATTTCTTTTGATTACAAAAGAAATGTTGTGATTAAAATACTGATAATTGAAATATTTTATTTGTTATGATTATACAATGGTATTTGGACATTTGACGGGTGGTTACGTGATAAACCAAAGACGAGTGGTTACCTGACAAACCAAAGATGGGTGATTCCATGATTAACTATTAACGAGTGGCTACATTATAATATCAAATGCATTGGGTTTTAAAGTCATTCATATGGCTATTCCATTTAGTGATATGTGTGGAAGTCGACCATATGGCTATTCCATTTATGTATTTTTTATGTACCTAGTTATCCTTATATGTTATATGTTTATTTTTATTTGTGTATGAAAATCTTTTGGTTACAAAAAGTGTAAGCAATGATAATATATTAAGTGAAGAGTATTTACAACTTCATAAAGGGGGAAAGTATTACTTTATGATAATTTATTCATGGTTTACATGTTTTTGTAAGATGAAATGTTTTTCCTTCCTTGTGTATATTTTACTCTGTTTTTATGCTCACCACATGTTTTTGAAATGTTTTCCACAGGGCATAAGGATGAGTAAGAAAAATGAACACGTTAAGAAGATATTTATCATGAAAAGAAATCATGTTTTTAAAGGTTTTCCTTGGGTAAAAAACAAGATAGTGAGTATATATGTGTACTTGTTATATTTAAGTCGATATGTACGAGTTAAAACCTAATTCCCTAGAGATCTAAACATTAAAAGATCCTCGAATTGAATTAAAGTCAAATTGTGGACTTATCACAAGATTATGTAACATTTAAGGTTGGGGCCTTATTTGAGATGCATGGTTTTCCCAAAGCACGACATAAAATTTAAATGTGTCATGTATTAGTTAACATCGCAAGCAAGAGTAAAATTTTTTTATATGTTTATTAATAATAAAAATATTTTTTTACAAATTTTCATAATTTACTAATATTTAAAAGTTATAAATTATATTTCCTAATTATTTATTAATTAATAATATATTTTAATAATTAATAATATTTATCATTTATTTATCCATTTTTATTAATTGTTGTAAATTTTTAAAAAAAGTAATTATTTTTATATATTTTTAACAAGTAATTATCTAATAATAACTATGTAATAATTTTAAATAAAATTTATCAACAAATATTTAATATTACTATAAATTTGTTAAATTTAATTAATCCTAACTAATATTGTACATTAATAAAAAAAGCACTATCCATTTTTGTATCGCCATATTTTTTTCAAAGCTAAATAGATCATTTATTAAAAATTGGTCATTATAGTTACATTTTTTTACTATATATTGATTTTTCATTAAAAAATTATAATTTTTTTTTCATAAAAAATATTTTTCTTTTTAAAAACAATTTTTGTAAAATGATTTTCTCATCATTTTTATAGAAGACACATTTCCAATTTTTCAGACGCTATATATATATATTACATGATTTCTTAATCAAATATATATACCGAAAATATATTTTTATGCATATAAAAAAAATTAAATATCAAAACTATACACACATAGCGAGAGAGAGAGAGAGATAGATACACACACAAATATATATATAAAACCATACATATTTTTTTAAAACATTTGTATATTTATATTAACATGTTAATATATGTATATATATTGCCAAAAATTTATAAAACTATATTTACATGTTTAAATAAATTAAATCCAATCATTTTAAAACAATAAAATATTGTTTTACGTCACTGTCACAAACCAAGAATTATCATAATTCATCAAAATTATATCTCCATAATCATGTAATAAATATGACCAATTAAATATATTAATATAAACTCCATCAAAATCAGTCATCCCTATATATAATATCTATAGTTATATTATTTCTAATAACAATATAGAATAATACACTTGAAGTACTCCTAAATACCAAACATAAAATTCTATTAAAAATAATGGTTTAAAAACGAAGAAAATCATAAAATCAATTGAAATCAACTCATGTAGAGCCATTGAAAACCCAATTAGGGAATAATAAACATAAATTAACAAAAAATATCCTTTAAACCATAAAATTAGGTATTTTTATAGAATTAGGGTTTGACTAAACCATTCATTGAAAGAATTAAAGAAAAATTACCAAAAATAATGGAAGAGATTTGAGAAGTTTTTACATAGAATATTTGAGAAAGAATCTATAATAAATCATTTGTAATAGGCAATTTTCAGATGGGGACGTCGAAGGGGTTTTCATTCGGCCGACATTGTGGGTTGGAGAAAAAATGGGGGAGGGGAAGAAAGACATGCATGAGGGTAATAAATTATTATTTTTTATGATGGGATAATTGTAGTGAAATTTAGATAATGTAAAAAGGTTTCTGAAAAAAATATTGGGATGAATAATTAAATCAATTGAATAAAGTAATTTGAAAAATAATTTTCTGATAGATAAACATGTGTATTGAAATTAACTCATTCCATGGGGCTATTTGTGATGGGATTCATTCCTATTAGAAATATACCATCATAAATATCCATTTTCAGTGTAGTGAATGGGAATATAATTTTTTAAAGACCATGAAACACCAAGAGAGAAATGTTCATAAATAAAATTGAAATACATAGTTGGATAATTAATTAATGTGGATGTTGTTGAAAAAATATTCCATTAACACATTTTTAAATAATGTTAAGGCAATTGGAAATGAACCACTCAAAAGATGTTAAAAATAGATTCCTTCTATTATTTTGAAAATAATGTCAATACCAATAAAAAATGCTCTTAATAAAATATAGGGAAGAAAATTTATCAAATAAAATAAACAATATTAATGTCGAGGATAAAGAGTCCCGATCAAAATTAAGTGATCTGGTTGGATACAATTATAATAATAATTTATATTGAATTATGAAAAAAATGAGAAGTAAAATGGTAAGAATCCAAGTATTACAGATATTTGAACAGAGGATAAGAATATATATATATAGTTTTAGAGTGAAAGAACATTAAAATTATACATATAGAAATTAATTGAAAAAATATATTTAATTCAATGTGACATTGGAAAAACTATTGGATTTACACTAAAACTTACTTGAATGTGATTTAACCTCTGATGAATTATCTTTTTCATAGAATAGTTTCGTTCAAAATTAATGATTTAGGATCCTTTCATTGGACTAGAGGCTTCTAAATGTATCCAATGTATTTAATATAGGAAGAATTTCGAGGAATTCGAGTGTGAACTGAAGCTGAATCTTGGTTTATGAGTGGTAGAAGAGTGGTCCTTTTATTAGTGAGTTTTGAGTGTAATTTTTATAAAAATCCATTATTTAAAGTATAAGGATGATATATAAAAATTAATTTTTTTAAAAAGTGTGAAACACTTAGTATTTTCCACGCATACCCTCATATATATATAGGGTTTAATTTTATTTCAAGTCTTTATCACTTAGTTAAACCCCTTTTATCTCATTTTATCTTTTCAACGGTGACTTGATTTTTACCTCGAAAACATTTTTTATACAAGAAAATATATTTGAACTTATTACGTAATTTTAAAATATATGCTAAAAATTTGAACTCTATTTAATAAAAATAAATATATATGTATTTTAATTTTAAGATATCAAATGAAAACATAAATTATAGAGACAAAATGTTATTATAGAAAAATTTATTTTTTATTCGTTATGTGTTCTTATTCTTATTTCATATCAATTACTAATTATTAAATAAGTGAAAAATTGTTTTTTATGTTGAACATGGGTTCTCTATACCCAAATTGTGTATGTACTTTTTATATAACGACATTTATACAGTTATATATATACATAAGTTTATGTTAGCATAATTGTGTTGATTATTATACATCTACTATATTTATGGTATTGTCCTGAGGTTATGTATCGTATCAAAAGGTTATATAAGTTTCCAGGACACAATTTTACCTATGAGGTACTTAAATAGTAATCTTAAAGATATTTCATATAGTCTAAATATATCATATTGACATGACACAGATCATGTGCGACTATGACGTGCAAGGTGCTCAAAAGCATTGAGACGTATTCTTATGATGTTCTTAATTTGAGATCTATATTAGTTGACATCAAAAGGATAAACCCGAAAATAATAACACCACATGTTTTGGGTGTCAATGTTTGTTCCTATCTATGGAAACATGTAATAGACTCTAATCATGATATTATTACCAATATGTACCATTTGATTGAATGCTTTGTTAAAAGAAAAAAACCATGACAATGAAGTCATGACGAGGTAGCTTGTGTTAGGTGAATCATTATAGGTATGTCATTGGTTGAATGATCGAGATATTCTTTTTCATTTTTGAGATGAAGAAGTAATAAATATATCCAGGTTTATTGAGATGATAGTACCTTCATAAATCCATTGCCATGGTAGTGAAAGTTAAATCTGTACGATTAGATCAAAAAATAATAAATCAATAATGTATGATGACATGATTATTACTTACAGGGTTAGATCGAGTCCTCGGAGCTTTGACATTTCTTCTCTTCTGAAGGGATAATTTTTTCCACCTCCGGAGTCACTCCCTCCCATCCTCTAATGTATCTTGAATAGATTTGAATTAGTGTCCTTCGTCTCGACGTCAGATTGGTTCTCTAGGGAAGATTCCGGTTTTGTTAGCTCAGGTGAGGCATAAGATTCATCATCCTTCTTGCTAGAAGGATTCAGTAGGCCTATTATGGAACTGGGAAGTCAGAGGTGTTCATCGGGTGAGGGTGTCTTGAATCGACAAGCATGGATTCTGGATTCTGGATTCGTCTACTATGACGAGGATTCGTCCTAGCATGATTGGCGGGTGATGGCTTCAGCAGGAATGGCTTCCGATCTGTGTGGGATGAAGCATGAAGGTGTCTTAGATCATGGCTCATCATTGGCAGTTGTGGTTCAGTGTCAGCCTCATAGTGGTGTAGAGGGGGAATGGCCTCTTGGGTTTTTTGTCTGGAGGACCTGTGGTATTCATGCAAGTCTTCTATTGACGGATCATGTGATTCTTGTTCTATACAATCATTTGGGGGTTCCTCTATGTGCAATGAATTCATTGTCTTATGGGTAATTGCATATGAAAGGTGTATTCTAGTTGTTCTAGTTATATTTTTAGAGGTTAAGTGGATAGACTGTTGGGAAACTCGGACAATCAAAAAGGTTTTGATTCAAATGAGAATAGATCTGTTCATCTTAACCAGGTATGACTTTTGGATTTGGAAGATTGAGAGGGTATGACGTAGCCATCGGTACAAGGCCCACACATTCTTCCACGTGACAACTTGCTGAGCTTCCATGCTTTGGTGGAGGCGTTCCTTAATGGTGTTGATGTTGAGTGAGGCACTTCTTCATAGTCTTGTTCTAGGTTTCAACCCTCTTGTTTTTTGAATTATGTTAAATCTAGATTTCCTTGAATTCCTTGATCCAACCTACCATTAAAAGGCGTCATATCCAAAATCAATAAAAATTTCGGCCTTTAGGCCATTCAGTCAGAAAGGATGATGACATGAGTATGCATCCTGATTTTTTAGATATCTAATGGAAAAGTGATTATTTTACACAATGCATGTTTTTAAATTGGTTTTTATTTCTATGTCTATCACTAGTCTCATTTGGGGACTTTATGGGTTTATATACTCTTTTCCTGGTCTTTGAATACTATTCAATTCTATCGAAATAAGGTTCATGAGAGTCATACACAATAGAGAAATCTTGAATCTACCCTATTTTGTTGAATATGTATTCAAGACATTGTGTGACCCAAAACAGGGTGCGAGTGTTGTCAATGTTTTATCGACCACTGATAAATACATTAACTTATTATTGTCATTTGAGTATGAATAATGTGGTGGAATTTATTTATTAAAATTATTTATAGTTGTTAAGTAAATACCAGGATTAATATTAAACAAACAAAAATACATTAATATTCTAGGATCATTAGTTTTAGTGGTAATTTATAGTTATTTTAATGACTCTGTTTTCATCACACAACATATATTACAAGTATGTGATAAAAAATAAATAATACTTATGATGCAGTGAGTTTGTCAAAATTAATTAATTAATACTTATTAAGTGGATAATTAATATATGGGGGTCAGGGAAAATAACTGGGTATTTTGAAAATACACCATATAAATGATGGAGAATCTATTTCCAAAAATTATTCGTCAGTCAATTTTGAGACCTTTTATATCCTCATGATTCCTAGATAGATAATACCTATTAACAAGTGTTTAATCCAAGAATCCTTCACATATTGAAGTCTGAGGATCATGGTGACCAACATAGTGTTGAATAGATCATCGCACATTCGTGCTTGCACCTTGAATATGAAAAATGAATTATGAATAGATTAAGGAAGCATGTCAGGATGATGTTTATGTTTTCAACATCAGATTATTTGAGCAACGATCATTGGAAACATGTGATAGATGAGCATGATTCAAATAAAATGAAGTAATTTTTCAGTTCTATTTCTTGTACTTTGATTAAACCCTGCATGATCCTCAGACTGTATTGGGGATCAAATCAAAGATGACGGTGAAGTTTCATTCTTCTAGTGGTAAAAATTTTAAATTCCCAGTCATCGGCTTCCGTTGCTCACCCCAATACCAAGAGTTGGTATGAGAGCTAGCATGTGAATTTTCAGAGGCAATACAAATTATGTTTCTTTTGATTTAAGTACAAAGTTTGAAATCGGACCCAATGTGTCTAATCATGTTTCAATCTGATCATGGATAGCTAATCTATAACTAACCATAAAATATTTCCATGGATTTTAATGTTGTTTTTTAGATATTAAACTTTCAGATATTAAATTTTTTAATAACATGGTATATATATATGTGATCATATTGTTATATATGGAGAATCCCGATGACCCCATATTTATCGACTAGGTCCCAAATGTTATCTGGTCACCAAAATAGTAATTTACAATAAACATTCTATTCCACAATATTTGTGGAATATTATTTAAAATTTAATAAAGTTTGGAAAGTGGAATTTTGGGGAAAAGTGGCATAGGGCGCATGACCTTGTCTTGGGTCAACATAAGGACAAAACAAAAAGATACACAACCTAACATTCAACTTTATTTGAGAAATTTAAAAAAGACCCAATGTGGACTTCTACTCAAAAGGGGCATGGGTTGGACCCCCTACCTCATGGGTCACCTCCCTACCTTGGATGACCTCCCTCCTCTGTGGGATTTCTCGAGCCATAACAGCAGACCCGTTACCCTCCAAATTAGAACCAATGTCCAAGATTCCATGTCACACCCATCCAGCTACTATAGAAGCTAACCCCATCAACATAGCCTCTCTATTTCTATACCACACATACCATACTCCTCGTTGGTGAAGTCCCTCTCGAGCCTTAGCCTGCCGCTTGCTCAGACTGCTAGCTAACGTCGCATCCTCCTATGAGGTCTGACCACCGCTATCCCCTAATGTGTCAGTTGGGTCCAGCCAACTCAGAATTTGTCTAAGAGGGACAGCATGGTCCAAAAAATCCTTACATGAGGATTAACTGGGCTGAAATGAACATGCGGTACTATGGAGCGGCTCACAATGGGCCCGGGATGGGTATTCAGGGTCTGGGATTAATTAATATAATCCAAAATTATTTAATTTTACAATGTTGATTATAATAATAAAATTAATTAATTAATATTAATTTTTTGGTTTCAAAATAACAATATTTTAGTATTCTGGTATTTTAACTTATTTCTAATATTTAATTATATAAACTAACTAATTTAATATTTGTAATTATATTTAAATTAATGATTGGACTAAACAAAATAAATTATTTGTAATTATATAATTCATTTGAATTATTTAAATTCCCTTGTATATTAAATTATTTTAATCTAATTTAATCACATGTTTCATTATTATACCAACTAGTATTGAGTTCGTGGTTGTACAAGTGAATGTCTTCGTTAATTTATTTAATAATTTATTGTGTGTGAGGATTATAATAATTTGTTAATTATAAGAATGATCTGTGTATCATTTTATTTTCATTCAATATGTATAAGGTCCCATGCATCCAACGTATATATTATATATTGTAACCCTAGATGCCCTCTCTTTAACGTGAGTATACTTGTACATTATATGATTATATATTAAGACATAGAGCCCTGTAAGACCAGACAATACTCTAGATGATATGTAGATATACTAGACCAAGTCTGTGATGCAATAAGAGTTAAGAAATGACTCAATCAAGTTACCCATATTTCATAGTTAAAACAATAAATTTAAAATTGATCAAACAATATTATATTCTCATGAAAATTCAGGTAATTATTTCATTTTTTCATTGTTTATTATTTTATACATACGTATATATACTTCAAGATCACAGAAAATAACAAAAAAGTAAAATGCATAAGAATGCGACACATGTTTTTCTATTAATGTATGTTTAGTTGTGAACGCGACAAAATATATTGAACATATTTAATATAAATGGATTACATTAAACAAGAAATAATGAAATACCAAAAAGATATATTAAGCCTTAATGAATTCTTTTGCTCAAATTTAAACAAAACTGAGTCTTAGGGTTTCTTTTCAATGAATTTTTTTGGTGGATCCTTCTACGAGGGAGTTCTTATTAGAATAATTTCATGATGTGATTAGATTTAGAAGAAAAGAAGTAACTAAAGATAGATTTATATCACATTATTTTCCATGTTTTTAGGGAAACATGGTCATGATTATGATAATATGGTACTTTACACAATAGTTTAAGGAACCATGAGTTAATGATATTGGCCAGATTAGTGCCTACAAAAAAACTCTCCATGTAGTGGTGTAGAAAAAGATTTTAGACTATGAGGATAGGATTCAAGGATCTTCACCACTAGAATAATCAAGAGACAGAGTATTTTGAGTCTAATAGTGAGGGTTATTTTGGTTCAATAAAATAGTGGGAGACTTTTATTGATTTCATAATTAATTAATTGAAAATTTTTAAAAGTTAATCAACATAAATTACTAGCTTCTAAAGTATATTTATTGTAAATAAAATTGGGAATCACCAACACCCCTAAATTATTATCTATGCAATCCATACTAGATAAATAATATTTCATGACCACCCATAACTTCTAGGAGTGGTACATGTGGTTTTATATTGTATTAAACCAATAAAAAGGTTTAGGTGATGGACTCCCCAATTCCAGTCGATCCACCTCAACAAGAAAGCAAGGATATTAATGAAAAATTTAAAATCATGTAGATGAGGCACTAGATATATAGATTATCATGTTGTTATATATGTCTATTAAACTGAATTAAATTTATGATGATGAAGTTGACTAAGAGATGTCAACTCATATTCAATAATTTTATCAGGAGTGAGTGAGTCATGAATTATATGTGACATCCCATTCGCTTTATAGGTGTAGGATAATAGAAGCGAATTGAGTAGGACCTCGTGTACTCAAGATAATCAAGTAAATTTAGAGACTTGAAGACCATGGGTTCAAAATGAAATAAAAACTAGAGATAAATCTAATACTTACTTATTTATTGACAAACATTTCAACTTTTATTGTTAATTATTTTAAAAAAAACATTGGATACCATCTAAAACGATACCACAGCTGATTCACCACTAACCCGATGAGTGTTCTTGATCTCCACGGGTTGATCACAAGAACCATTGTATCTAGAAATTGCCATCGGGAGTGATTTCAACTTTAAAAGATTATAATAACATAGTATAATGTGGAAAATTCATTATATATATATATATTTCAATGAACACATACATATGAAGTAAAATGAGAAACTAAGAAAACTAAAAGAATAATATAACGACCAAAACCTATTTCCTGATGGTCCACGACAATGAATCATGTTATGGTTGTTATGTTATTCTTTCAATTTTTATTAGTGTCTTATAGTACATGATATGTATGTATTGGTTGAAATATATATATATATATATATATATTAATGTTGTTTCCACATTTTACCCTATTATTGTAATCTTTTGAGGGAGTAGTCATTCCCAAAATTTATTTGTAAGATGCCTAGTTGCTTGTCGTTTGCTCGTGGAGATAGAGAACGCTATTTCGGTTAGTGGAAAATCGGCTCAGATATCGATTTAAATGGTATCCAAATTGGATCATTACAAATGGTATTAGAGTAGGTATTTAGTTAAATGGAAATACTTTAATTTGAAACATTTGTATTATTTGGGGTGATTCATGGTAGAAAAAAGATTAATAATGTGTCAAGACTCAAGAGGTAGTCTATGAGTGGGTTCTTGATCTCTCCTCTTCATGGAGAGACTTGAGATACCAAGGATGATAGAACATGAGTCCTTATTTTTAGTTATTGGTTTTCAAAGGATAAATTATATTTATATTTCCAACGAGACAATTGTTTATTTGTTGAATCACCTATGAATTTTTAAACCAGAATGGAAGGATGACCACAGTTACACCATACTGGCATAGTTCGGTAAACTATGATGACTTATTGTGGAGAATTTTGAAATCCAACCATGAAAAATTGTGAAGTTGGTGTGTGGTTTAACAACACATATGACCAACCCATTTTCAATTCTCACTTGGTTTAAAACATGAATCACTATCCATTTTATTACAAGTGACTTAACTTATGTGAGGTTGGTTTTGTGGGTTATGGATATGGTTAGTTTCATGTTATTGATTTTTTGTTTAAAATATAATCCATTGATAATAATTTTAATACCATTTTTAAAACTATATTCTATTTAAAAAAATGTTCTAATAAGGATTTTTGGGTTTTAATTGATTTAAATGGAAATGTTTCTGTTAATTAGAAAAAAGGGTTAATGATTTGAAACCATGGAATAATTTCAAATAGTCGGTAAAGGGTTTTCGAAACTATTATTGATTTATAACAAGATTTTACATTTTCAATGGAAAGAGTAATGGGTTATAAATGGTGAAGTTTTGTTCTCTTTGAAGTCAATAATGTTTTGATTAAAATGGGTTGTGACATTGTTTAAAATCATATGTGATATTTTTGAGAGTTTTTTAATGTACGAGTTGTTATGATTATGTTTTATATTGTTGAGAAATGTATCCTACAAATTCCTTAAAGATAGAAACTATTTTTTTCCAATGGTCTAGTCCTCGGGTTATTTCTTCACATTTTCAAGAAGTATAATCCCCTATAAATGACTCTACCCAGACTCCATATTGAGTGGTGGATCTAGAGACTTTCCAACCTTTGAACCCCATCCTGGAATTCTTGGATTTTTTCCCACCTTAATATAATTTTAAAAGAGGTTCTCTGGAGGTTGTTTGATGGATTGAAGAAGTTGATGTGCTCTTTGATATTATCAAGACTCAATAACCTTTGAATGACAAGTCTATCCACACATTATTTGAATTCCCTAGCCAAGAGTGGTGGAAATTTTTTATTACCTCTTGTATGTATCAAATAATATATTGAGAATTCTTCACGTTAGTCTTCATTCAATTATAGCATCCTAAGGAAGTGAGGAAGGATAATGTTTTCGAGTTCTTTAGTTTCAGTCAAGATGATCTATCGGTTGAAAATTATGTCAATAAGTTATAACATTTGGTATGATCCAAATCTACACTTTTTCTTAATGAAATAAGTATGTGTGTATCTTTTTTAAAATATATTCACCCTAAACTTGTATCTTCCATGCTAATAGAATGGTTGATATCATATCTTGTGATGCTTTAAAGGGCCTTTTTAGCTGAAGTGGAGATAGCAGAACAACATGAATGACTAAAGGACATATTCCCAATAGTGGAATTTCAGTCTCCTAAAGAAAAGAAGAGGACTACCATGTGTTTCTACTTTGAGGCTCCTAGTCATTCAATGAAGTTGTTTTCAAAATCTCTCAAATTTTTTAAATGGTGTGTCCATTTGGGCCACCGAAAGATGTTCTATAAGTTGATAGAAAGAAAAAGGTTGTTTCAATCAGGGATATCATATCCTGACTCTGGGGAAGTAGATGATTCATGATAATAGATCTCCAACCATAGCCCATTTATTGATGCTTTTCATGTAGTGTAGGATCATTTGGTTGTCAGATTTTTGATTCTAGATATGGTTAATGTTGATCTATATATTTTTTTCTAATGTCGGCGTAGAAACTGTTTGAGTTTTTCATCTCGTAGCTTGCCTATTTTAGGAATCCCTTTATTATGGGATATTTGTGATGGTATCTTGTGGAACTTGGTTTGGATAATTTTGGAATTTGGGTTGTCAAAATGGCTTCCTTATCATGACTCCTTGAATATTGTTCCTTTGATTTCCTCATGTTTATACTTGATGGTTAGAACTTAATCTTTATGTGTTGGATGATCTCCCTTATGAGAGTGTAGTTCCCTGTCATGCACTGACCTGGATGTTTGATCTCTTTCTGTTTAGACTTGGATGTACCCTAGGAATGTACTTGGCTAACTACTACAATGTTGATTTTGGATATACCAGGCACTCAATGGTGTTGTAATTTGATTATATGATCTCATTGAGGTATGAGACTTAGTTTTAAAATTCCTATGTCACCATTGAGTACTTATCCATGGTATAAATACTTGTATGTTATTTTACTAGATTACGGATTCTTGATCTTATATGTTTCTCTATAGCTAACAATTTAAGTCTTTTAGATGGTTCTAAGGGACATTCTTTTACTTCATTTTGGTGAATCATTAAATGGTTTGGTGAATTATTCTATGTACCCAATAATTCTATTGTTTGGTGATGTATGACGATCTTGGTGTTTTGATCATTAAGATTATAGTGTTTTAATTCTTTGGGTGAGTCTCTATTATGGACCATGGACCGTTCACCTCACTAGACATGTGAGGGGGTTCTTATTGTGTCATTATGTTCTATCTTTCTAACTGGATGCTTTATGGGGTCTAAAAGTCCTATAGTGGGAGGTTATAACATATCATTACCAATTTTTATGTGTTTTGACCCATTGATTTGATTACCTAC
This sequence comes from Viscum album, assembly GCA_963277665.1. NCBI lineage: Eukaryota > Viridiplantae > Streptophyta > Magnoliopsida > Santalales > Viscaceae > Viscum > Viscum album. The sequence continues at coordinate 1,569,946,575 of OY728161.1, forward strand.
TGATTGGATATCTTCTCGGGTCATTTCTGTAGTTTTTCCAGACTTTTTTTATGGTTTCTGGGCCTGTGCATGGTTTGCGCATGGTTTGACAAACTGTGCAGGCTAGATAGAATGGGACACACAGTTGGTGCATGGTTCAACTAATTTTGCAACTAAACCATGATACATTTAGAATTTCTCTATTATGGATGCACGTTTACGAGCACACCAAATACTAATAGTGTGATTTAAACCAGGAAACCATGCTAACAGGAATTAAAGCCGTGAAAATATTAATTAAAATCCCAAAACCCACATAAATTACCCCAAACCCACAATAGATCTTAATATAATCCATAGGGTTTTGGGAGACCAATAGATCCATTTTTTCACACCATATATCATCACTTGGTAGATCAAATCACCAATCAAAGTGGAGATCTTCTCTTTCAATGTGTTCTTTTATTCTTAATCTTGGATCTCCCTTCTCCTCTTGATTAATTCTTCCTGAAGGATGTGAAATACATTATTTTTCTTGGATATTGATTGATGGATGTGGAATTGAAGATCTAGTATTTCCTCTCTCTTATTTCAAGATATATCTTCTTTGATATGGTGATCACAATCAAAGGCGACACATCTCAGATTTGTTGTGGTTGGATTCTACATTTTCCAAGTAGGTGAATCTATGATTTTCCTTAGTTTTTTAATACAACATTACTTGATAAATTTAGGGATATTTGATTACTAATTTGTAACACATGTTAAATGAAATATTTCCATTTAATTCCTCCAAAAATATTCTTTGACCCTTTTCTATCTAAATTGAATATGGCATGAATTAAATGGATTTGACTTTGATTTCTATCACCTTTTTTGAACTGAAAAATGCCATGTTTATTTTAATTATTTTTAAAGGGATTTTAAAGGATGTTATGGTGAAATTGAGGGTTTTGGCTTGGGATTTGATTAATTTAATGGGGTTTATCCTACGTTGTGATTTATTAATTGAATTTCATTGATATTAATTAAATAAATTGAACAATTTAATGTTTTCTAAATAGTTTAAAATAATTTAATTTATTTAATGACCAAGAAACTTTTTTGAACGATTTTACCTTTTTTTTGGAAGTTTTGTTCATGGGTTATTTGAAATGAATGATTTATCTTCCTGGAAAGATGGTGTAAACCCATGTTTTGAAATGTATTAATGCCTTTTAAAATTTTAATACATTCTTTAAATGATATAGGGATGGTTTGAAATAAATGATTATTTTAAAGGCCAATTAGTAATTTTTATGATGAATTGTAAAAGGAAGTAGGTATTTTTACCATTTTGAATATTGAATTATATAAAAGATCCCGAATTTTAATTAGTTGGATTATGAAATTGGATGGAATTATTTTGAAATTAAATTGAATAATTAAATTTTTGGAAATTTATTTTATGAAAATGATTTTAATGTTGTATTTTATAAAAATGGATTAAAATAATTTTGATGGAACCATTTGGGTTTTATCATGGAAGAAATTATTTTTGATTAAATACCCATGTTAAGGTTTTTAAAAAGAAAATTGGCATATTTGGAATGGATAACGGTATGAATTTCAATATTTTATTATAAAATGAATTTCCCATATTTGTTTTTTAACTAGAGAACCTGATAGATTTAGGTAGTTAGTGAGTTATTTGGACAACACTCTATGATTCTAAAATGTTCTAAAATAATAATTCAACACGTCACAACCCCTAGACGATGGTGAATAGTCCTCTTTGACATGAGCTCGAAGGGACCTATGTACATGTCGATGTATCACCTTGAGAGTGTGTGGAGTCCCATTAACCTGTAAATATCATACCATATTTATCATTTGGCCATGTGTCTCACTATTTTCTATTTGAAATATATACCATTACTGTTGAGAAATATTTTACATGCCTTGTCAATTTACACATTAGGTGCATATTATCACCTTTTCTTGATTATCTGACTTTATTGTGAAATAGTTTTCAAATATTTTTAAGAAAATGTTTAGTGGTTAAATGGTTAAATGGTGTGTTTTACATGTTTAGTTTATTAAATGAATTTTCAAATGTTTAAAACTCTATTTTTAAAAATAATCCTCATACTCCCCCATTTGTACTCTTCCTTTAGCATGTATGAATTTCCTTATAAATAAATTGTATACAATCTTTGGTGGAAACCTATTTGGATCTTTATCACACACCATGATTATCAATTTTGATGTTTTTAGACCTTTATTATCCAATAAAAGGTGTTCGTGCTCTCTCCTTCCATTATGGGTTCGTGATTGGGTGTCCAAGGGTGGGTGATTTATGACATGGTGGGTGGTTGTTGTCCACAAGGAGATGGGTTTTAGTTGTTTTGTTCTGATATCAGATTTCTTAGTGTCCCCTTGTACATGATATGTATGTATTTATTGATATATATAATTATTTTTTCACATTGTACTCTGATATTGTAATATTTTCAGTGTGAAGTAATTCCCAATGGTTATTTTTAGATGCTCAGGTTCTTATCACCGACCTGAGGAGATCCGAAATTCCCTTTGGGTTAGAGGAATATAAGCATGGGTATAAGATTAAATGGTATCTAAGGATGGTTCGTTACAACTAAAATATGAATAACATGTTAAAGTAACTCTCAAATATTTAGGCTTTAGATATCCAAGATGATATGGATATGGAGAATAATAATTCTTTAGTCCTTATGGTGAATAAGTGGAGGAAGGAAAAGGATAAAGAATATAAGGCTAAGTCCAATCCAAAGACACTGATACACCATCCTTCAAAAAATCTGAGGATATAGAGGCACGAAAATGAGTAGTAATATGTATTCTTTCTATATACAAATAAAGGAAATTGGTAGAAGAATTATAGAGATAGGAGGATGCAGTATGGTTATGCTAGTTCTTTAGGTATTTTTGATTGTGAATGCAATATGTCATTGTCTACAAGATTGGTATTAGATATAATGTGTTGCTCACACATTAGTATTCTTATATTGGGACCAAGTACATTCATGAAGATTGAAAAATGATAAGTGGATCTTCGGGCTACAAATGGTTCGAGTTTAGCAGCATTAGTAGTGGGGAATTATCACTTGACATTGCCTAGGGGTTTGGTTATTGTATTTAATAATTGTTATTATGTACTTTCGGATACCAGAAACATAATCTCATGGTCAAGTATGGAGATCATGAGATTTTATATAAATTTAGGAAATAAATGTTGTCCATTTTAGTAGAATAAAATGTTTTATGACATTCTGAATCTTAAAAATGGTTTATATATACTTGAACTTGAATACCCGATAACGACAATAAATTAAAAAACCTACAAACATGACTCATATAACACCTACCTCTGCCACTTCAGGCTTGGACCTATAAATGAGAAGTGATTATAGAAATTACATCAAGCATGGAATTTTGAGTCAATTGAGTTAAAATTCTTGCATATATGACATTCTTGATTATAAGTGTAAATAGAAGAAACTACCTTATTTGGGAAGGGAGAAGGTGCCAATGAATTACTAGAATTAATTCACATTTTTGTGTGTGGTCCATTTCTAGTCGATGCAAGGAATGGGTTTCTTACTTCATTAATTTTATTTCTAACTATAGTAGGTATGTTAATACCTAATTTATGCGGTATAATTCAGATTTTATCCACATGTTTTAGGAGTATCAACCTGATGTAGGAAACTAGTTTTATAAGAAGTTTAAGGCACACTTCTCATACTGAGGCAAATAATATATTAACAAAGCATTCATTGATCACTTAAAAGAGTGTGCAATAGTATACCAACTCACTCATCCTTATAAACCATTATTGAATAGTTTTAGTGAAAGGATGAATGCAAGATATGGTCAGATCAATGATCAGTTAAGAAACTCTTCCACAATCCAATTAGGGATATTCCTTATAGGAACAAACATATACTCTTAACCAAGTATAATAAAAAGTGATTGATGGGATTGAATATGGGTTTTGGTGTGTAATGAAACCCAATCAGTCACAAATACATGTATGATGATTAAGGGATTTTCTGAAGACTATAGCAACTGAAAAAATAGCATCTAGAAGAATGAAGTGAATTTGTATAGGTTATCCTTATGAAACTAAAGGATATTACATAAATAACCCTTCATATAGAAATGTAATTGTGGAAATACTAGCCATATTTATAGAAAGGGAATACATTTCCTTTAGAAATAGTGGGAGAATGATTTAAATTTTTGAATTTACTGATCTAGATGCATAAAATTTTGTACGAGAACAAAATCCAAAAGAAACAGTGGGATATGAAGAAGTTCCCAAGACAAAATTACTATGTATGTCAGATAAAGATGTTAGAGAACCACATCAATATGTTATACTTATCATGAAGTCATGTGACACATTAGTCGTCAAGGATGATGATCCTCTCACCTACAGGGAAGTAGTAGATGGAGTGTATACTGTTAAATCGAAATAATAATTTCATTCTGCGATGGTGCCCCTGAACCAAATTCAAGTTTGGATTTTGGTAGATCCTTGAACTAATATAAAACCCATTGGGTGCAAATGGGTATTCAAGAAAATTATGGAAGCATATTCAAGAAAAATCTTACCTCCATGATTATGATATTTGGAAAATGAATTTCAAAACCAATTTTCTAAATGGGAAGTTTATTAAAGATGTCTATATAACACAACCCAAAGGGTTTTTTAATTCAATGAATGCTAATGAATTTTGAAAGATGTATAGATCCATTTATGGATTAAAGAAGGCATCACGGTCATGGAATGTTCGTTTTGATGAGGCCATATGAGAATTTGTTTTCATCTAGAATGAAACGATCAATGTGTCTATAAGAAAGTTAATGGTAATTCCATATTTTTTATAGTATTATATTTAGATGAAGGATTAATTATAAGAAACTAAGTGAAAGTATTGTAGTTAGTTAAGAATTGGAAAAATGAATGCTTCTCCATGAAAGATTTATGGGATGGATCCTACATTATAGGGATCAATATATATCAAGATAGATCTTAAAGGTTTCTTAATACATGTTTAAGTAAATATATTGAGAAGGTAAGTAGGAGGTACAATATGAAACAATATAAGACAGGGTTGTTCCCCATGTCACATTGTATCATCCTCTCCAAAAAGGGGTCCAGAGACAGAAGAGGATTTTCAAAGAATGAGAAGAATCCCTTATTTCTTGGCAGTTGGATCTATCATGTATTGCATGCTATGTACTAGATTTGTTGTTTCCTTTCCTTTAATCATGGTGTGTAGAAATCAAGTTATTCCAAGATAGATACATGAGGCAACTTTAAAAACTATCCTAATGTACTCAAGTCATACAACCGATATATTCCTAGTGTATGGAGGATATGAGGAACGTGCAGTGAGAGGATACATCGAGGATAGTTTCCATACAAATCATGATGTTTTTAAATCACAATCAGACTATGTATTTCTATTGAATTGTGTTTTAGTGAGTTGTAGAGGCTTGAAGAAACATGTGGTAGCTAATTATTCAATAGAATAGGAGTATATAGAATCTTCTGATGCAGCCAAGGATAATTTTTATATATATAACTTTGTCTCGTACATTGGTGTTATTATTAGCATAGTAGACCACATTCCAGATTATTGTGATAATACTGTAGAAATGCTGTTTTCCAAGGTGCCCATTTCATTCTAGAGGAAAAAGCATATTATTTGTAAGTTTCATATCTTGAGGTATTTTACACAGAGTAGTGTCTTCACAGCTAACATAGTATCCACAATAGATATTGTGATAGACCCCCTACCTAAATCCATATATTAGTAGAATCATACTTCTATAAAACATGACTAAAACAACACTCTAATTTCGTAGTGCAAGAAAAATGTGTTGATAAAATTCATATTTATCAGCCCTAAAATAAGCGCTGATAAAGGTACTGTTAATCAGTGCTTTATTGTTAGCACTGATAAATGGTACCCTTTATCGTTGCTAAAAATAAAGCACAGATATAGGGTTGCCTTTATTTATATTGATAAAGGTCCACAATAAAATGAAATAAGTAAGCAAATAAAAATAATTTTTTTTCAGAATTTCATTAATTAAATAATTATTATTATAAATGAATAAATTGAATATACACGCAAATATATATAAATTTAAAAAATTAATAAAAAGTATATATTAAATATATAGATATATTAAATGAATAAAATTAAATAACTAAACAAAAAAAATTTAAAATGAATAAATTAAAAAAAAATATTTAACATTTTATTAAATAAATAACTATTGATAGAAATGAATAAATTTCATATACATATATAGTGATCATAAATATCAATAAAAAAATATAGAAAATATAGATATATAAAATTATTAGATTATAATAATATAACAAATAAATTAAAAATGAATAAATAATAAAATTATTTACAAACTTTTTACTGAACAGTTATTAATAAAAATGAATAATTAATATATATATATATATATATTATAAATAGTAATAAATAATGTATATTATATATATAATGAATAAAATGTTAATTAACAAATATTAATGGATTATTCATTTTTAATGATGTCTGATTCTTCTATTTATTATAAATCAAATGTTGTGTGTTGCATTGATTTCACACACACTCAATTACACACACATATATATTTATGTAATTAATGAAATTTTTTATATAAAGACACAAACAAATATATTTACATAATATATAGAAAAACATACACCTAATATTTATGTAATTTATTCAATTTTTAGTATATTTTAGAATTTTCATTATAACATGACATATTATGTTTTTAATTGGTCAATTTTTCAATACTATTATAGTATTCATTTTTAGTATTTTTTTATTTTTTATTTTATTTTTGAATTTTCTCAATTTCTATAATTTATTTATATTAATTTATTTAATACGTTTTAATGTATTTTCAATATATATATCCATATTTTTTTAATAATATATATTTAATTAATAAAATATATCCATTTTTTAAATATTTTCATTGTGTACTAGTTTTTTTACTCCATGTATTTAAAATTATATATCGCCTAATGTAAAAAATATATTTATAAATAAATATTTATAAATAAATATATTTATAAAAGTATATATACTATATATATTTATAAATTTATAAAATTACAATTTTTATATATAAATAATTATTATTTTTTAATTTAGTTTTTATGTAATTATAAAATTTATAATTATTTTTTAAATTAGTGTTTATATAATTTTAATTAAATAATTACAAGTATTTAAATATTTATAAAATTTTAATACATTTATTAATAATTATAATTATAAATCCTTTATTAGTGCTACAATTTTAGCGATGATAAAAGGAATATTTATCAGTGCTTTGTAAGCGCCGATAAAGATCAATATTTATCAGTGCTAAGAAAGTGCTGATAAATATCCATTTTATCAGCACTTATCATTTTAGCACTTATAAAAGGGATCATTATTAGCACTTTTATGAATGCACTATTAAAAGTGTCTCTGATCTGTTTTAATGAACCCTAATCGTGACTCAGTCATTCATGATTCTGAAGCTCTCACATAACTCCTCTATTATCAGTGTGACTCCTCTACATTCTCTCGGACGATTTAATTCTTGAATCAAATGTATGTTATTATCCACTTTCCTCTATCATTATTTGATTTTTTGGTTTCCATGTTTTTCATTTTTCAACTTTTCGTGACCATGAAGAACATTACATCTCATCTCCTCACCACTAAAATATAACAAGTTGTTTTAGTCCATCTTTTTCTTCTATAGACAATTGTTTCAAAGAAAGAGATGGATGTTTTCATTTGGTATAGTCATTTGAAATATGTGTATGGGCCTATATAGATATATAAAATAGGTTTTTACTAAACTCTACACATGGAATCCATATTTAAAATCCCTAATTAATGCATGCATTTATTAATAGGTGTTGTTGATGATGGATATTGTGAGTTAAGAAGATAATTTTTTATCAATGTTTTTATATATTGCTATAGTGATCTAAGATATTTAATCATGATATAGTTGGTTGTGAAGAAATGTGAAGTTTTCTAGATGGTGTTTTGTAATCAAGCAATTGTTTTGGAATATCTATTGATAAATTGGGTATTGAAAAGATGTATGAAAATGGAAAATGAAAAACATCACAAGACATGTGTAGTGTAGCTGAGAATTGGCTAACTCAAAGAATACATATGACTCTAGGGTGTTCATTAAGACTCTTGGATAAGTATTATAATTTGATAATTTATAAAAACCACATGAGTCTCATGATCAATATATGTATGGGTTATCTTATCATATGAAGTGGTATCTATATAAATTTTATGCTAAGGAAAATTATATATAAGTACCGAAAATGTAGTAACATAAAAATTTATTATTATATAAGATATAGCATTATTATGTAAAGACCATGCTAAAATAAAGGAAACCCAGGAAGTGGATGATGAGGAGAGAGCTATCACATGTTGGGTTTCTTCATTAAGATCCTAGGACAACACTAGGAAAAACTATGGAAGTGGATGTATTAGGAGTAGTGGTTGCTGTGTTATGTTGTACCAAAAAAGTTCAAAAAAATTCCAGAAAAATATAAGGAAATAAAAGTGGCATCCATAGTATTTTTTGATTCCTGGCTCATGATACTTGAAATAGATAAATTTTTACTAAATGACACCTATTTGAAATTGAAACAACATCATCTTGGGTCATCATACCTCACTAAGCCTGGTACATTCACACCATGATTTTTATAGAGGTTGTGTTCTATTAATGAAATGATGATTATATATAGGGTTCTTCTATAGTGATAGGTACAATATTGGTATATTATTCTCTTATCAATTTCCTTAGGACATAGACGCATTCTAGTATTTATTTGTGAGTATCTTATATTTCATAAGGGATTGATATTAGAAATTATTCATCTTTTTATTAACATAAATATTCTATATAAGTAAGTATATGGAAAAAGATTAATTAGTGTCAATTTTATTTATGAGTATCTTATATATCTATCTCCCTCTGTTACCAATACCTATACAATGCCATCCATACTCTATAAACTCGTTCTATCTTCATATGAGACCATTGCAGACTGCATCGCCATCCACTGTTGTAAAATAAGAAAACCATACATAATAGTCATGAGGAACATAAAAAAATTTTCATAAAAAACGACCACGGGTTTCATAAGTAAGTTTGTGTAAATAAGGATTAATTTGGGTAATATAGATACCCAATACAATAAACTACATCCATTAAAGCCCATAATTGCATGAATCTTGCAAGAAAATTATTACTATCCGGAACAGAGATATAATACATTAATATTGTATTATAACTAAACTTCTCCACCTTTATTTAATCCATCTCACAATGCTTAATTTCCTTATATATCATAATGATGGATTAGACTACCTCTTTCAAACTAACCTTCCTCCCATTATTGTGGTTCCAATGGTCCTTGATGAAATACCACATGCTCAGATTGTATTCATGATTCTTAATCATTGCCTCTCCCAAGGCTTTGAATATTACATCAACCAACTAATTCTTCAACTCTATCATCCTTTCATCATACTCATTTAATACTTCCTAGGAACTCAAAAAATAAAAGCTAAAAATGAATGAAATTATAATGAATTATTTTTTGGGTTTCTTGATAGGAGTTTTTATATATGAAAAACTGGGATACAATTGATAACAATTCATAAAAAATATATAAAAACTATTAGTGCATTCAATTTGGATCCTATTAGAACTCCACAGTTTAGTATATTTGGACAATAATACTACTACGTTGAGTCATCTAATCTGACTCTCAAAGGGGTTCCTCCAAAAATGAGAAGAGATCTCCAACCCTATTTTTATATTCATATTCTAGATAATTTTCTTGTAATCTTGGAGAAATGGCCAGCTGTCAAGCCCTCCCATCCACCTCACATAAATACCACCACAACTTTATGTCTCCTCTAATCCCTACAAAAAACGAAAATAAATATTTCATAGGAATTGGAAAATAATAAATGTTTGTGAGTGGAATAAGATGACTATTAGTGGAATTCATATTGATTTTAATGTTCATTGCTTAATTTTTTGTAATGTTATATGTTTTAATAAATAATTAAAATTGAATATAAGTTATTTTTTAACCTCAGTGGAAACTTGACATTCATCTCCTAAATAGTATTTATTACAATTTGTTTCTTTAGACTCAACCCCCATGTCTTATATATTTTTTGAATAACCCTGAGCAGTAGTAATATGAAATGATCATGGGATGAATTTTTGTCATATTACCTCACGAAACATAGGTGGATGTCCAAAAAAGATCGAAGATAAATATAAAACAAAAAAATTAAATAATAACTTTTTAGGAGGTAATTCATCAAAGAAATTTGATGTGACAATGATTGGAGGAAGACAAGTTTGAAAGAGGGAGTCCAATCAATCATCAAGAGATATAAGAAAATCAATGATTCATAATGGGTTAAATAAAGGTAGTGAATATTAGTTGTACTGTAGAATTGAAGTATTATATCTCTATTTAATTCATTAATAATTTTCATGCATGATTCATGCAATTTTGGGATTTTTTGTCAGAACTGTATTGTCTTCCTATTATTAAAGATAAATTAAAAGTTTGAATACCCATGTAGATAATGTATTCTACACATGATGATGTTACCAATCCCGATGAAGAACAAACATTTATGATGAAACTACAGAATTATTAGGGGATCAACAACATATTGATGAAAAAACAAAAATGACACAACATCACAGTGCTGAATAATATTATCAACGAAAGAGTTCAGGGTATAAAATTTGAGGTTGGTTGGAATCAATGCGACCAACCAATTGACCACAATAAGTCAATGTTCATTAGTTATCTTGGGGTCACAACAAGGATGAATGTGCCGATTGATATTTATTCATGGTGCCACATCCAACCTATAATGAAGGAAATAATTTGAAAAGATATCATGGAAATGTTACAATATACTTTATCTATTTTAATAAAAAATCATATAATGAAACATTGATTTAATTTTCATTATTCCTTTTAGAAATTGTTTATTTTGGAATATTTTTCTAAATAAATTGTCCTAATGGCCACTATAAAATCCCATAAAGAATTCCAGACTATTCTTACAATGTTAAATCATAAGGATTTTAAGGAGAGATAAAATCTCCACCCACCACTAAGTCATTCAAACATTATAATGGAAGAAACATGGACGACATTCATCAATTATCGTAATGAGAAATAATTTTCGATGGATTGTTGTCTATAATATATTATTTCAAGTTATTTATTTTATCCAACGTGATTCAAAAAATTTAATTTATGAAACAATAATATAATTTTGAAAATAATGAACATGCATTAAAACGAAAAAACCCTTTCGCAAAGATAATATGGGTTACGCTTCATTAGAGAAAAATTGGTTTGTATTTTAAATAAATAATAGAATTTTAATAATGTGATTTCAAACCAAATTTGCTCATTTTTTTATATTCAGATAGATGTATCAAAATCAATATCCACTTCCATCCCATGCCATGTGCTATGGAAGGGGGCTCATTTAAATAAAGAGGGTACAGTAGTTGATGAAAAAACAAATTAAAGTAATGGAATCATGTGATAGTATGAAATAATTGAAATTTGATTTGATTTATTACAATATTACATAAAAATGACTATTATTTATTTATATTTTTAATATGGTTTAGACACAAGAATTGGAAATGCCCATACCAAAGGAAAATCTACTTTTAATAGATTTAAAGAGTCTTGAACAATATTTTCAGGTTTGAGGAATAGGATTTGGAGTCTCTATAACAACATATTTCAGGATGATAAAACCTCATGAGGCTACATATAATATACTGATACATTTTCATACACAAATTGACTCACTTATGGAGATAGTTTTCCAATCTGGTTTGGCATACCAATGTATATAAAATGGATAATGTAAACCGGTGGTGGAGAAAATATCCACACATGAACCAAAAGATCTCACTAGATTGTAGGATATTCATCTGCCCTAATCACATACCTTACCAATGGATTTCATTTTTTTCATTACTCTTTCTCCTTAATATGAATCAAAAAACTTTTGATAACTTGAGATTACAACAATTCTAGAGGTTATAGTTGAATATGATATGTATATGTCAACATACACATACTAGCGTGTTCCAATGGGTATAGTGTATGGTGTCCCATGAGACCTTCCAAAAAATTATGATCTCTTCAAAATATCATATGATAGTGGGTATTGAGGTAGCTTATGAGACGAATACTATGTTTCTTTTTCCACTTGATGGTCTAGATATTTCAATAGTCGAAGCTGCTATTAGATATTTCATAGCATGGTAGTCTAATATTATAATGATACAAGTGGTTTGTCTTTAACACATTTTTTCATATGATGAACATGTAATAGATGATGATAAAAGAAATGAATTCAGGTATGATATTACAGATGGATAAAGTAGTGGGGAAACAAAAGGTCGAATCAAGAAAATCTAGTGAATCAGCCAAGAATACAAAATGACATTACGAGAATACCTTCTCCCCGCAAATTCTAGAGAAACATTTAATATAATTAAAACTTCATGAATATACCACATTTGAAGATAAAATAATGTCTTACATTGAATATGAAGAAAAAATATATGGAGATTCCTTGACAGACAGAATTTGTCTTGAGACTCTTAGTGAGATTCTCAATCATGAATGGATAGGAGTCTTTGCGACTATATATATAAGGTACATTTTCATAATACATCATTCCAAATAGTGATCTAATATATTTATTAAAGTTAATAACTATTCATATTTTGTACAAGTTTTTATATCACAAATATATAAAGGGAATATCGTGCAAATCATGATTTGGAATCATCAATAGCAGCTTTATTTCTACGTCTGAATTTACGTTGAATGAGAAATAAATTAATAAGAAAAAAGTACAGTTACTCAAAGTTTTTAATAAAAAATCATCATATGAAAAACCATTTTTGATTCCTACAATTCAAAGGAAAAACTCTATAATCTAATAACATAGAATATATTTTTAATGTTTTTTATTAAATAATTGTTTTTGTTTTTTATGATGCAATAGATGATGATAACAGCCAATATGGTCGCCCCAAATATTTATTTATTAGATCCAATGCATGGATATGAATCCAAAAAACCACACACGATGTGTATTGTGAATATGTAATACACTACAATCAACATTTTATAGATAAACTTATGATTATATGTTCAGTCTCTATTTTAACAAGAATATTTTTACGATAGGGTAGTTTCTCAATACAGGCTATTTTATGGCATGGATTTAGATTAAAAATGGATTAATCCTATGGATTAATACAAATTGAATCAAAATAAGGTATATGTAGAATTATTTTACTATAAAAAATTTCAAAACAATTTTATAATTATGGTAAATGTTTCTGTAGTGTCAAAAAAATAGAATGACTACGATTATGGACATTATGTTTGAAAATTTAATAGAGAAATCATAAAAATGAAAAGAAAATCATCCCTCAGTAGGTAATATGCAAATATAAGATAGTTTAATTAAATATAATTCTTATTATTTGTTTGTATATATTTTCCGTATATTGGCAGGACTACCGAAAACCTAGTAACTCAAAAGAACAAATCAATATGTTTTGAGATGATTGAGCATCATAATTTTTCTTATAATTTATATAGAAAACATATTTATGTGATTACCAGGTATTTTTGTGATATAGTATAAGTTATGATCTTCAAAATATATTTGGGGTGTGAATAATTTGTGTTTTAATAATTAGAAATTATTTTTTATCTTTTTCTCAAGGAGAAGTATAATTGAGGAAGTGAATTTGTTTAGAAACACTGAACTTTAAAAAATAAAATTGATTGGAATCATGAAGGTAGAGGAAGAGATATAGGAAGAGGGGAGGGGGAGGTAGTTGTGGAGGAGGAGGATGCAGAGGCGTAGGCGGAGGTGGAGGTGGATGTAGAGGTGCAGGTAGCAGCAGAGCCAGAGGCAAAGACCGACGTGGTGGAGGAGGAAGAGGTGAAGGCCAAGCTAGAAACTGAGGAAGATTAGAATAAGAATCCCTAGCTTGAAAACAATTTTTTTGGGAAATGATGTAAAAGGAGGAACATACCATGATTGTGTTTGAGAATGAGTATTTAAAAGTGCACACAACACTTTTCACTTTAGACAAGAGCCATTGTGTAAGTGTTTCTGGTGACTCATTAAAATAATGTTATTCACCAATTTTCTTGATAATTTGGGAAAATAATTCTTAATTCATTTTTGACATATATAAATGAGTATCAGGTCAAACCCACACATGATGCTACCTATATGGCTCGAATTGCATGTTTCTATTTTAAATTGACGTTTTAGTAAAAAACAAATGTGGCATAATAAAAATAATATAAACACATAATAATTGTTTTGTTAAAATAAAATAACAATCCATGAGTCATTTGGGAAATGTAGAAACATCCAAACATCAATCATATACATGGTGTGACCGGTATGTCTCCCGGTGCATCTTTTTATTCAAAAGTGACATTAATTTTAGTTAAAAAAACAAATAACATACTCAAAACAGTGAAAACACATTCAAAATGTTTCGGAATGGTAGGAAAATGATCTATCAGTAATTTCTAATTTGTATTAATTATACACTCCTCAATACGATTTACAATATGACTGGTTTTTCTCCAAGTGCAAATTATAAATTTAAAAATGACATTTTAATTCAAAAAAAGTGTCAGTCACTAAAAAATGAGAAAATGACCATGGATTTACTAGATAATTTTGTATAATGATTAATAATTTATTTTTACATGTATTAATTAGTCTCATGTCACAAACACACAAGATGCCACCTGTATGGCTCAATGTGAACATTTCCAGCTTAAAATGAAATTTTAGTATAAAAAACACATGTGGCATACTCACAATAGAGTAAACACATTATAATTGATTTTATACTATATTAAAATGATTCATGAGTTATTTTAGATGAGTATAAATCAGAATCACATTAATCCAACTTATTATGTGACTAATATGACTCCAAGTGCATATTTTTATTCATAATTGAAATAGATTTGAGTGAAAAACATTATCATACTCAAAACCAATAATAGAATTCCGATTGTTTTGGAACCTTATGAAAGTGACCAATAAATCATTTTTGACATATAGGCATCATCTTAACCTCAATATGACATAAATTGTGACTGATATGACACCAAGTGTCTGTTATCTGTTTAAACATGATAATTTAATACAAAAAAGTTCCACCCACTAAAAACTGAGAAAATACTCTTATATTTTCATGATAATTTGGAAAAATAATTAATAATTAACTTTTTAAATGTATTAATTAGTCTCATGTCAACCCACACACAATTTTACCTGTATGGATTAAAGTGTGTGTTTTGAGTATAAAATGACAATTTGTTTAAAAAACAGAAGTGGTGTACTCAAAAAAAGGAAATGAATTATAATTGTTTTCATACATTATTAAAATGATCCATGAGTCATTTGGAATGTGTAGAAATCATCCTCACCTCATTCTAATACACAGTGTGATGGGTATGACTCCATGCACGTCTTTTTATAAAAAATTGACCTTAATTTTAGTGAAAAAACTGACAGACTCATTACTGAGCAAATGAATTTTAATTGTTTTCGAACTTTTGGATAATGATTCGTTAGTCATTTTTGAAAAGTAAGAATCAGTCTCACCTCAATCTGATTCATGGTGTGATCGATATGACTCTAAGTGTCTGTTATCAGTTTAAAATTGACATTTTAATACAAAAAAGTGACACTCAGTGAAAACTGAGAAAACATGCTTGTATTGACATTATAATGTTGGAAAAAATTTCATAATTCCTTTTTTACTAGTATAAATTAGTCTCATGTCATACCAACACACATTCCACTTCTATGGCTCGAAGTGCGTGTTTCGAGTTTAAAATGACATTTATTTGAAAAAACACAAGTGGTGTACTCAAATAGAAGAAACACATTCAAATTGTTTTGATAATTTAGTAACATTATACATGAGTCATTTAATACATGTAGAAATCGTCTTCACCACAATCTAATTTAGTGGTGACTGATATGACTCTTACTGGGTCTTTTTAATCAAAATTGGCATTAATTTTACTGAAAAAATAACTGACATACTAAAGACTGAACAAACACATTTGGATTGTTTTGGAACATTAGTAAAGAAATAAATTAGTCATTTTTGATTTATAGGAATTAGATTCACGTCAATCAAATGAATGATTTTACTAGTATGACTCCAAGTGCTCAAAACTAACAATAATTTTAATAAAAAAATAATTCAGATACTCAAAACTAAGCAAATACATTCAGATTGTTTTAGTACGTTATAAAAATTATCTATAAGTAATTTTTGACATCATGTAATGATTCAAACCTTAATAAAAATCATTTTATTACCGATATGACTCAAATGCATCGTTTTATTAAATATTTACATTATTTTTATTAAAAAAAATTCACATACACTAAAATATTGTTTTTTATTGTATTTCTGTTTGGAATTTTATTTAATTTAAATTCAATATTTCTATCTCATTTTGGTAATTTTTGTTCTATTTTTGGCGATTCAGTGTGTTGTTACAACACACAACACATATTTCTGGTCTTGTAGTGTGTTGTAACATGACACTATAGTTTTCAACTTTATCAGCACTACTAAATGCACTGATAAATATGGACATTAGCATTACAAATAAATTCCCTAAAAAAGATGGAAATTATCAATTCTACTAAATGAAATTATAAATATGGCCTTTATCAGTGTTTTTTCAAGTGCTAATTAAGGAATGTTTTATCAGAACTTTTTCAAGTGACTATTATGTTAACCTTTATCTGCGCTTATAAAATCACTGATAAACATATCATTATCATCTCTTCTAAAAGTGATTATAAATATATCCTTTATCAACAATTTTAAAATCTCTAATAATGTAATATTTATTTTTACTCCTAAAAGCATCGATAAAGGGTCTCTTTATCATTTCTAAATAAAAACACTGATAAATGTTGTTTTTTATTAGTGCTTTTATTTGTGATGACTAAGATACATTTTATCATTACTTTTTAGGGATGATAAAAGCGTTGTCCTTTTAACTATGTTGAGGTAGTAAACACTTTTCTATAGCTGATAATGCCCTATTCTAGGGCTGTTAAATGCATTTTTTTATTCGTGTCATGATTCTCATTTGAGAGATAGAAGATTGATACATGTTATCATTTGTCTCTACTGTAAGTGGGAGTGTTGATTGTGGGTCCCTCATACCCAAATCAGGTACGTAATTTTATTACACCTACATGTATATAGTTTGATATATATATATATATATATACATGTGCTTATCTTACCAAAATAGTGTCAATATTTCTACCTCCACTATATTTATGGTAATTTCCTTTGGTTTTGTGTCATATCAAAATGTTATGACACTTACCATGATATAATGAGATCCTAGAGATACTATAACATTAATATTACAGTTACAACCTATGGTCCATATAGTTCACACTGATAATAGATAGATGATGTGTGACTATCTGGTTCTGGGGGATCATAAGC
This sequence comes from Viscum album, assembly GCA_963277665.1. Classification (NCBI taxonomy): domain Eukaryota; kingdom Viridiplantae; phylum Streptophyta; class Magnoliopsida; order Santalales; family Viscaceae; genus Viscum; species Viscum album. The sequence continues at coordinate 1,569,964,287 of OY728161.1, forward strand.
ATTGAACCTTCTTCTTAGGAAGTTCACAGTTGGTGGTCTTTAATAGTTGAGATCATGAGGAAAAAAATCACCAATGGAAACACCACATGTTTTGTGTGTCATTATTTGTTACTATCTATGGACATGGGTAATGGTCAACAAACATGAGATTATTACCAATGTGTTCCATTTGATCGTGTACTTTGATGAAAAAAACCATGAAAATGAAGTAATGGTGAGGTAATTTGTTTTGGGTGCACCATTGGTGGTGTAAAATTGGTTGAATGATCAACATATAAATTTTCACTTTCAAGTTGAGGAAGTAATATCTTGAGAATGGTTGATTATAATGGTAGTTATTTCATAAATCGTTGGACATGGTAGTTGAAGGTAAATTAGTTGAGTTATACTAACAATTAATATTGAAACAAAGGATGACTACCCATGTGTGCATCCCGATTTATGATACATCTAATGAAAAAGATATTATATTACACAATGTGTGTTTGTAGGTATTGTCATGACCTGTCTCTAAGGGCTCGTGCCATGACATAACATAAGCCCACCTCCTGAAGGCTATGGGTTGGAGACTAGCATCTAAGACATCAACCTGTATATGGGAGTCATTATCCTGAGTACCTATACGTTAGCACACACAACTGTAACGACCCGCCCTCGGGGTCCATGCCGTGACTACCCCAAGCCCGCCTTCCATAGGCCAGGGGCTGGCGACTAGCACGAAGGCGTAAATCCCGGTAAAAAGGGAAGGCATTGCCTTTGTAAAGTAAACAAACACCATAGAGTAAACAAGCGGAAAGTAAACACTAAACAAAAAGTAGAGTACAACTGAAAGTGCGGAAAAGTAAATGGGCCAGTATAAAAACCCAAACTGAAAGTAAAGTACAACTCGAAAGGGAAAACAGCAACTGAAAAGTAAAAGCCGCTACTCCGAGCTGTCCACAGGAAATCCCACCTGAAGGGTGGGTACAGATAGCTCCTCTGCTCCACGGGTTCCGCTGTCCGCTCCGAGCACGTCCCGCCGAGTGGTCCACCTCCGGGTATCGTCCCGCTGTGCAAGCCTCAGTTAAGGTCAACGCTGTCCGACGTCTGCAACCAACACAACGTAGTGCGGGCAAAGCCCATGCAGGGGTGAGTATAAGCTACTCAGTAGGGACCCCGAGACCCATGAAGGTCTCTCAAATCCACAAAGGATATACCACGAAGAAAAGTACAATCACGAAGTAACAACCGACATGCTTAGGTATATGCCCATACATATACCTATGTCATCAATTCAAATACGCTCCAACCTCCGAGCCCAAGTACAACTCAGTCCACGCAGGAAAGTATACGTATTCCACATAGGAAAGCAAAACATAATCCACACAGGATTGCACAACACAATCCACACAGGAAAGCAACAGGATTCAGCTCACACAGGTATACTTCTTCAAGGACGATACAGATGATCACTGATCCATCTAAGTCGTCGGACCCACGAAGGATCGATAGGTAACTAACCCCCGCAAAGACCCACACAGGATCGGGCCCACACAGGACCTGTAGGCGCTGGTTCACACAGGACCGCTGAGCGCAGAGACCCACACAGGATCGGACCCACACAGGATCGGGCCCACACAGGACCTGTAGCACTGATCCACGTAGGATCGCTGAGTGCTGTAGTCGTCGTCGTCGAATCCACACAGGATCTCTGTACTGTCGTCGTCGCAGTCACAGTAGCAGTAGTAGTCGTAGCAGTAGAACAGTCGCAGCCAGCACTAGGGTTCCCGCACAAAGCAAGCTCGTTCGGAGGGTCCGCTCCACGAGCCGAGAGGCTGATACATCAACTGTCACGAAGACCAGGGTTGATGTATCCAAAAGTTTCGTATCGTCAACAGGAACTCAACGCAACAGACGGCGCGTCGATCGGACGCCCGGTCTGAGAGTTATTGGCATTTTCGTCTCCGGGGCCCGGTTGGTTTTTAAGGCAAAACCAACCCGACCGTACTCCACATGCGTCCAAACCTCGGGCGGAGTATGCCAAAAGATTCGTCTCTCTAAGAGGGACACAACACAGCTGACGGCACGTCAATCGGACGTCCGTAGCTCAAGATATGAGCGTTTCCGCTCCGAAGGCCCGGTTGGTTTCGTGAACGAACCAACCCGGCCGAACACAAAGTAAACCAAAACCTTGAGTGCGATATACCGAAACGACCGTCTCGATCCAAGGATCGCGTTGCCGTAGACGGTTCGTCATTCGGAGGTCCGAGGCTCACGATATGGCCCAAAAACCGATTCTGGTTCGAAACGGGGGGGTCCGGGTCCGGGCCGACCCGGCCCGACCCCCCCCCCCCCCCCCCGGGGCGGCCCGGCCGGACGCCCGGCCGGCGGTGCAGCGGCGCGGGGGCCGCGGCGGCGCGGCGGCACGGGGGCCGCGGCGGCTTGGCGCCGCAAGGAGGCCGCGCGGGGGGATCAATTCCCCCGCTTTTCAAGAGGCGCGCGCGGCTATGCCGCGCCGGTTTTTTTAAAAAGCGCCCCCCCCCCCCCCCCCCCCCCCCCCACGTGGGGGGCCTGCTGGTGCGGAACCGGGGGGCCGGCTGCCCCCTCCCTTCAAAGAACCGCCCCCCTCATAAAGAGGGGGGTTTTTATGAGTTGGTCGGGGGATTAATTCCCCCGGTTTAATGGTATCCGGCCGGCCAGCTGGCCGGCCGGTTTTCTCTAACGGGACCGGAAATTCCGGTCCCCCCTTCGGCTTCCGACACCGGCGGCCCGGCCGCCGGTCTTCTCTTCCGCCGCGGCCCGGAACCGGCCGCGGTCTCCTCGTCCCGCCGCGGCCCGGAACCGGCCGCGGTGTTCGTCGTCCGGCGCGGTGCGACGGAACCGCGCCCCATCGTCGTGCCTTGATTCCTTTCAACGCGGCGCGATGGCGTCGCATTATTGAAGATTCTTCCTCGGTGTGGCACGACGGTGCCACGTAAAATATTTGCACGATTATCCACGTGGTGCGACGGCACCACGCCACTTTGCTTCCACCCGCAAGAATAAACAAGAACGATGGAGGGGGTTCGGCCGTGTTCGTGCGGTCCGGCCCCCTCACGTTAAAATAATAACGCAACTTTAAATAAATCAAATCCACACGTTAGACTTGCTAAATTCACGATCAAGAATAAAATAATGAAACCAAAAAGAAATCAACAACCCCTACCTTGGTATAAGGTTCGAAGATTTGTCTACGTTCTGCGGAAGACGACGTCACGGAGGTCGGGCGTCGCGGTCGTCGTTCGTCAAATCCGTTGACGAAGGGATGCGTCCGATGCGATACGTCGATGGCGAAACTTCTTAAGTCGACGAAGGAAACCGAGGAGGAAGCGGTGTCTCCCTTTCTTTGACGTGGAGAGAAGATAGAACGGTGTGTCGGTGTCCTTCGCGTTCTTCAAGGAGGAAGATGAAGTTCTTCAAAGTGTAGAACTCTTCTTCTCTCAAATCTCCACACAACACAGCAACTCCCCAAAATAAAATAAGCTACACCTTATTTTATTTTCACTTTTCCAACCTTTCAAAATTCAAAAGTTGAATTCATTACATTAATTAAATCTAGAGTTGGCAATAATTAATGTAGGGGAGAGTCACATAATTTAAGAGGGGGTTTAGAGGGGTTAGGGAATTTGAAAAGGTGGGGGCTAGTGTGGGCCCCACCTCCCTCATAACCACACATGGGAAGTTGGGTGGTTGTGGGCCCCACCAACAACTTCCCATGAGAGAGTCTAACCACCACGAATAAAATAAAATTCACACACAATTTTATTTTACTTATCTTTTAATCCCCAAAACTAACTTTCAACCCGCAACAAACGCAACTCCCAAAAAGGTCTCTTTAAGCGAATATCGGCGCTGCGAGTTCATCGGTGCCCTCAGATTTCAATTCCGAGCACCGGATCAAAAGTTAGGAAAACCCGCTCGTTCGTTCACTGAACGTACCCGAGCCAAACTTCAGAACTTAATTCCGGGCACTCCGGGCCTCGGAATCAGGTGCTGTCTGAAACCGCGCTCTTGCAAAATTCTAAAGAAAATTAAGAAAAAATTTCCCTTGATTTTTACGGGTCTTTACATTACTCCCACCTCAGGGCTTTACGTCCCCGTAAAGTTACATCAAAAACTAGGGAAACAAATGAGGGTACTGAGCATGCATCTGAGCCTCCCGCTCCCATGTGCTCTCCTGGAGATTCCCATGCTGCCATCTGATGCGCACAAGAGGAATCGATCTCCCACGCAGGACCCGCTCCTGTCGATCCTCTATCTCCACCGGGACCTCCGTAAAAGTCGCCCCATCGTCAACGTCAAGCTCCCCATGGTCAATTATGTGCGTCGGGTCGTGCACGTATCTCCTCAGCTAGGATACGTGGAAGACGTCGTGCACCCGGTGCAACTGAGGTGGTAGAGCCAGGCGATAAGCCACCTCGCCAACCCTGCTGAGGACCTAGAAGGGTCCGATGAAGCGCGAAGATAACTTGCTGCCTCGGCCAAATCTCCGAATACCACGTCGAGGTGAGACCCGCAAGAAGACGTGGTCGCCATCCTCGAACTCCAGTGGCCTCCGACTCCTGTCAGCATATGACTTCTGCTGGCTCTAAGATGTCCTCATCCGCTCCTGGATGACCTGGACCTTCTCTGTCGTGGCCTGGACCATCTCCGGTCCCACCAGTGCTGACTCTCCAGGGTCTGTCCAGCACAAAGGAGATCTACAAGGTCGGTCGTACAACGCCTCGTACGGTGCCATCCCGATGGTGGAGTGGTAGCTGTTGTTGTACGCGAACTCCACTAAGGGTAGGTGGTCCTCCCAGCTACGACCAAAGTCGAGGACACATGCACGGAGCATGTCCTCGAGAGTCTGAATGGTCCTCTCCGTCTGACCATCCGTCTGAGGGTGAAAGGCTGTGCTCAGACGTAGCTGTGTCCCGAACGCTTACTGTAACCCCTTCCAAAGCCGGGAAGTAAAGCGGGCATCTCGATCGGAGACGATAGTTGATGGCACGCCGTGGAGCCGCACAATCTCCTGAATGTAGAGACGTCCCAAGCTCTCTACTGAGCCCTGCTCTCTGATGGGTAAGAAGTGTGCCGACTTGGTGAGTCGGTCAACAATCACCCAGATGGAGTCGTGACCTCTGGAAGTGCGTGGAAGACCAGTCACGAAGTCCATAGATATGTCGTCCCACTTCCACTCCGGAACCTCCAAGGGTTGTACCAAGCCCGCTGGTACCTGATGCTCTGCCTTCACCTGCTGACAGGCGAGGCATCGAGAAACGAACTCTGCTACTGCCTTCTTCATGCCCGGCCACCAGTGCTGTCGTCTGAGGTCCTGGTACATCTTCGCCACTCCAGGATGTACCGCCAAAGGAGAAGTGTGAAACTCCCTCAGCACATCCTCTCGCAAAGCGACTGGTACCATGGTACGTTCTCTGAAAAGGATGTCGTGCTCTGCTCCAAGGGAGAAACCATCAGGTGCCTGTCCCAAGGATATCTGTGCACGCCGTGTCTCACAGTCAGCGTCCCCGCGCTGTGCCTCCCTGACTCGCTGAAGTAGTGGAGGAGTGACTGTGAGAGACTGAAGAAAGGCTGCTCCATCTCTATCCACGAAGGATATCTGCAAAGAGGCTAGCTGCTCCGTCGCCTCCTCAAGTAACTGAATGCCCGTCCTCCTGCTGAGGGCATCGGCTACTACGTTCCCCTTCCCAGGAGTATAGACTATCTCAAAGTCATAGTCCTGGAGGAACTCGAGCCATCGCCGCTGTCTCAGGTTCAGGTCCTTCTGCGAGAAGATATACCAGAGACTCTGATGATCGGAAAAGACTGTAAAGCGCTCGCCCATCAGATAGTGTCGCCATGTCTTCAGAGCGAAGACCACTGCTGCTAACTCCAGGTCATGGGTAGCGTAGTTCTGCTCATGCGGCCTCAACTGACATGATCCATAGGCGATCACGGCCCGCTCCTGCATCAGGACACATCCGAGTCCAGTCCCTGATGCATCGCAGTAGACTACGTACCCTACTCCCTCCTCAGGCAACCTCAAGATAGGTGCGCTAGTCAATCTCTGTCTCAGCTCCTGGAAGCTCTGCTGACAACTGTCTGACCACACGAAGGGTTTCCCCTTCTTCGTCAAAGCTGTGAGTGATGCTGCAACTCTAGAGAAGTCTGGCACGAATCTCCGATAATATCCAGCGAGTCCCAAGAAACTCCGAACCTCAGTCACGCTCCTGGGTGGCTCCCAAGCTAACACAGCCTCAATCTTCGCGGGATCCACTACAACTCCCGCCTCAGAGATAACGTGTCCCAAAAAGTGGACCTCACGTATCCAAAACTGGCACTTCGAGAGCTTACCGTAAAGCTGGTGCTCTCGGAGTGTGTCAAGAACAACTCGCAAGTGATAGGCGTGCTCCTCCTCTGTCGTAGAGTAAATCAGAATGTCGTCGATGAAGACCACGACAAACCGATCGAGGTATGGATGAAAGATCCTGTTCATGAGATCCATGAACACTGCTGGAGAATTGGTTACACCGAAAGGCATAACCAAGAACTCATAGTGGCCATACCGACATCTGAAGGCCGTCTTCTGCACATCCTCGTCTCTGACTCTGAGCTCATGATAGCCTGACCTGAGGTCTATCTTCGAGAACCACCGTGCTCCCTTGAGCTGATCAAAGAGGTCATCAATCCTCGGTAGCGGATACTTGTTCCTCACTGTCACCTGGTTCAGGCGACGATAGTCAACACAAAGTCGCAAGCTCCCGTCCGCCTTCTTGGCGAACAATATCGGGGAAGCCCAGGGTGAAACACTGGGTCGGATGAACCCCTTGCCCTGCAAGTCCTCCAACTGTACCCGTAGCTCCCGAAGCTCGGCGGGGGCCATCCGATATGCTGGAGTGGATATCGGGGCTGTCCCGGGGTACATGTCAATATAAAAGTCTACCTCTCTACGAGGAGGTAGCCCTGAAACGTCGTCGGGAAAAACGTCCGCAAACTGATCCACCACTGCAGGAAAACCAGGACTCCGCACGTCAACTGCTCCAAGGATAAGGCTAGCCAACTGATGAGTGATGGGCTGTCCTCTCCTCCGCGGAAGTCCATCCTGTGCTGCTAAGGCTCCCCTCTCGCCGGTGACGGTGAACCTGCTCCCGTCGGTGCGTACACATCGCACCTTGCGCCTAAAACAGTCAATCTGTGCATGGACTGTAGATAGCCTATCCATGCCCAAGATGACGTCGTAAGGCCTCGACGCTGCTACAAGAAGATCCCAGCCGAAGCTCTCGCCTCCTAGAGTAATCTCACACTGCCGGCACCAGTGCGTAATCGTCGAGTCTGCTCCCGTAGGAGTCTCTAGCCGTAAGGATCGAGCCAACGGCTCTGTCGGAATCTCCGAGCTCCGAACAAGGGCAGCAGCTATGAAAGAGTGACTAGCTCCTGTGTCTATAAGAACTGCAGCAAGGGTGGAATAGACACAGATAATACCTCGAATCATCTCGGGTGCGCCGTGGTCGTAGGCCTCTGCTGCCTGGAGCTGTTCCTGTCGCTGCCCGCCAGATCCCTGTGGTCGGGGTGGACCTCCTGGTGGTGGTGGTGGTAGAGCCTCATAGCGTCGGCCACCACCGGCTGCTCGTCCAGCTCCTCTGCCTCGTCCGCCTCCTCCCTGCGGACCTCCACGGTCGACCCTCTGCCTCTGCCTCGGTGGTCCCTCAACCGTCTGCTGCTCCTCGGCACGGCGGGTCGGGCAGTCACGAGCCATGTGGCCCTGCCCGCCGCACGAGTAGCACTGTCTGCCTCTCATACGACTGGCTCCGCGCTGTGTGCCCCGCACTGCTGAGCCAGTGTCCTGAGGTCGTCTTCCCGAAGGTCTGGTCTGTCTGGACCCCTGAGTCATCCGTCGACTGCCTGCTGCAGATGACTCTGCCACGTGCCGCCCTGCGGTGGGTCGCTGTGCTGGTGTAGACTCAGCAAGGAAGCTCTCGATCAGAAGGGCCCGCTCCAGTACTCCTGTCTGAGTCGGTATGCTGAGGGAGATCAGCGATGCCCTGATCTCGTGTCTCAAACCCTACTCGAAGGTCCGGGCCCGGAAGAATGGGTCCCGTACCATGTCGGTCGAGTAGCGCGAGAGATCGGTAAATCTCGCCGAGAATTGAGCGACCGTCATGCTGCCCTTCCGCAGCTGTAGAAGCTCCTGGATACGCACCGCACGAAGGGTGGCTGGGACGAACTCCGAGCGGAAGAGGCTCTCAAAGTCCGTCCAAAGTAGGGATGCCTCATCGTGCACCTGGAGCATCAAGATCCACCATCGTCCTGCTGCTGCGTGTAGTAGGCTCGCAGCGAGGATCACCATGAGGTCTGCTGGTGTCCTCACTAGCCTAAACACTCGAACCACTGCCTCCAGCCAGTCCTCTACTGCCTGGGGATCCGTCTCCCCGCGAAACCTGGGCGGTCGCTGGCGCTGAAACTCATGCAGTGCGCTGAGGCGACGTGCATCGTCAGCGGCTGCTGCTGGAAGCATCGGGGGCTCGGCGGGTAGAGCTACCGCCGGTGCCACTACTGGCAAAGGGCCCTGCACGGAGGCCTCGTCGCTCGGTGGGCTGTCGTCTCGCTCGACTCTCGGAACCCTAGCTGGCTGCCATCGTGGGGCCATCCTGAAAAGGAAACAGGTGCGCCATTGTTAGAACAGAATACCTGGTGAGCTGATATAAGTAATCACAAAGAAAACTTTGAAACACACACGCAATCAATGTTTTCGTGCATTAAGTCGGAAATCAGAAGTCAGGGTCCTGGTGTACGGATACGTCGGCTGCCGCACCAACACTGGACTCCCTGGACTAATATCCACACTCAATACGCTAAACATTATTGCTTCACATAGAAAAGATCAGAGTTCACGGTAGAACCGAACTCCTCTGATACCAATTTGTCACGACCCGCCCTCGGGGTCCGTGCCGTGACTACCCCAAGCCCGCCTTCCATAGGCCAGGGGCTGGCGACTAGCACCAAGGCGTAAATCCCGGTAAAAAGGGAAGGCATTGCCTTTGTAAAGTAAACAAACACCACAGAGTAAACAAGCGGAAAGTAAACACTAAACAAAAAGTAGAGTACAACTGAAAGTGCGGAAAAGTAAATGGGCCAGTATACAAACCCAAACTGAAAGTAAAGTACAAATCGAGAGGGAAAACAGCAACTGAAAAGTAAAAGCCGCTACTCCGAGCTGTCCACAGGAAATCCCACCTGAAGGGTGGGTACAGATAGCTCCTCTGCTCCACGGGTTCCGTCGTCCGCTCCGAGCACGTCCCGCCCAGTGGTCCACCTCCGGGTACCGTCCCGCTGTGCAAGCCTCAGCTAAGGTCAACGTTTTCCGACGTCTGCAACCAACACAATGTAGTGCGGGCAAAGCCCGTGCAGGGGTGAGTATAAGCTACTCAGTAGGGACCCCGAGACCCCTGAAGGTCTCTCAAATCCACAAAGGATATACCACGAAGAAAAGTACAATCACGAAGTAACAACCGACATGCTTAGGTATATGCCCATACATATATCTATGTCATCAATTCAAATACGCTCCAACCTCCGATCCCAAGTACAACTCAGCCCACGCAGGAAAGTATACGTATTCCACATAGGAAAGCAAAACATAATCCACACAGGATTGCACAACACAATCCACACAGGAAAGCAACAGGATTCAGCTCACACAGGTATACTTCTTCAAGGACGATACAGATGATCACTGATCCATCTAAGTCGTCGGACCCATGAAGGATCGATAGGTAACTAACCCCCGCAAAGACCCACACAGGATCGGGCCCACACAGGACCTGTTGGCGCTGGTTCACACAGGACCGCTGAGCGCAGAGACCCACACAGGATCGGACCCACACAGGATCGGGCCCACACAGGACCTGTAGCACTGATCCATGTAGGATCGCTGAGTGCTGTAGTCGTCGTCGTCGAATCCACACAGGATCTCTGTACTGTCGTCGTCGCAGTCACAGTAGCAGTAGTAGTCGTAGCAGTAGAACAGTCGCAGCCAGCACTAGGGTTCCCGCACAAAGCAAGCTCGTTCGGAGGGTCCGTTCCACGTGCCGAGAGGCTGATACATCAACTGTCACGAAGACCAGGGTTGATGTATCCAAAAGTGCCGTATCGTCAACAGGAACTCAATGCAACAGACGGCGCGTCGATCGGACGCCCGGTCTGAGAGTTATTGGCATTTTCGTCTCCGGGGCCTGGTTGGTTTTTAAGGCAAAACCAACCCGACCGTACTCCACCTGCGTCCAAACCTCGGGCGGAGTATGCCAAAAGATTAGTCTCACTAAGAGGGACACAACACAGCTGACGACACGTCAATCGGACGTCCGTAGCTCAAGATATGAGCGTTTCCGCTCCGAAGGCCCGGTTGGTTTCGTGAACGAACCAACCCGGACGAACTCAAAGTAAACCGAAACCTTGAGTGCGATATACCAAAACGACCGTCTCGATCCAAGGATCGTGTTGCCGCAGACGGTTCGTCATTCGGAGGTCCGAGGCTCACGATATGGCCCAAAAACCGATTCTGGTTCGAAACGGGGGGGTCCGGGTCCGGGCCGACCCGGCCCGACCCCCCCCCCCCCCCCCCCCCCCCCCGGGGCGGCCCGGCCGGACGGCCGGCCGGCGGTGCAGCGGCGCGGCGACGGCGCGGCAGCCGGCGTCGCGGCGGCGGGGCGGTGCAGCGGCGCGGCGGCGGCGCGGCGGCGGCACGGCAGCCGGCGACGCGGCGGCGGGGCGGCGCGGGGGCCGCAGCGGCGCGGCGGCCCGGGGGCCGCGGCGGCGCGGCGGCACGGGGGCCGCGGCGGCGCGGCGGCACGGGGGCCGCGGCGGCGCGGCGGCACGGGGGCCGCGGCGGCTTGTCGCCGCAAGGAGGCCGCGCGGGGGGATCAATTCCCCCGCTTTTCAAGAGGCGGCGCGGCTATGCCACACAGTTTTTTTTAAAGCGCCCCCCCACGTGGGGGGCCTGCTGGTGTGGAACCGGGGGCCGGCTGCCCCCTCCCTTCAAAGAACCACCCCCCTCATAAAGAGGGGGGGTTTTATGAGTTGGCCGGGGGATTAATTCCCCCGGTTTAATGGTATCCGGCCGGCCAGCTGGCCGGCCGGTTTTCTCTAACGGGACCGGAAATTCCGGTCCCCTCTTCGGCTTCCGACGCCGGCGGCCCGGCCGCCGGTCTTCTCTTCCGCTGCGGCCCGGAACCGGCCGCGGTCTCCTCGTCCAGCCGCGGCCCGGAACCGGCCGCGGTGTTCGTCGTCCGGCGCGGTGCGACGGCACCGCGCCCCTTCGCCGTGCTTTGATTCCTTTCAACGCGGCGCGATGGCGTCGCGTTATTGAAGATTCTTCCTCGGCGTGGCGCGACGGCGCCGCGTAAAATATTTGCACGATTATCCGCATGGTACGACGGCACCACGCCACTTTGCTTCCACCCGCAAGAATAAACAAGAACGGTGGAGGGGGTTCGGCCGTGTTCGTGCGGTCCGGCCCCCTCACGTTAAAATAATAACGCAACTTTAATTAAATCAAAGCCACACGTTAGACTTGCTAAATTCACGATCAAGAATAAAATAATGAAACCAAAAAGAAATCAACAACCCCTACCTTGGTATAAGGTTCGAAGATTTGTCTACGTTCCGCGGAAGACGACGTCGCGGAGGTCGGGCGTCGCGGTCGTCGTTCGTCAAATCCATTGACGAAGGGATGTGTCCGATGCGATACGTCGATGGCGAAACTTCTTAAGTCGACGAAGGAAATCGAGGAGGAAGCGGTGTCTCCCTTTCTTTGACGTGGAGAGAAGATAGAACGGCGTGTCGGTGTCCTTCGCGTTCTTCAAGGAGGAAGATGAAGTTCTTCAAAGTGTAGAACTCTTCTTCTCTCAAATCTCCACACAACACAGCAACTCCCCAAAATAAAATAAGCTACACCTTATTTTATTTTCACTTTGCCAACCTTTCAAAATTCAAAAGTTGAATTAATTACATTAATTAAATCTAGAGTTGGAAATAATTAATGTAGGGGAGAGTCACATAATCTAAGAGGGGGTTTAGAGGGGTTAGGGAATTTGAAAAGGTGGGGGCTCGTGTGGGCCCCACCTCCCTCATAACCACACATGGGAAGTTGGGTGGTTGTGGGCCCCACCAACAACTTCCCATGAGAGAGTCTAACCACCACGAATAAAATAAAATTCACACACAATTTTATTTTACTTATCTTTTAATCCCCAAAACTAACTTTCAACCCGCAACAAACGCAACTCCCGAAAAGTTCTCTTTAAGCGAATATCGGCGCTGCGAGTTCATCGGTGCCCTCGGATTTCAATTCCGAGCACCGGATCAAAAGTTAGGAAAACCCGCTCGTTCGTTCACTGAACGTACCCGAGCCAAACTTCAGAACTTAATTCCGGGCACTCCGGGCCTCGGAATCAGGTGCCGTCTGAAACCTCGCTCTTGCAAAATTCTAAAGAATATTAAGAAAAAATTTCCCTTGAATTTTACGGGTCTTTACAACAACCACATCCCAAATATGGAAAATAAAACAAGAAAGCCACTATAAATAACCACTATTTACATGTACAACATAAATTCAAATGGCCCTAAATATAAACTCCAAAAAAGACTAACTAGAAACTAGGAGAGTACCAAAGAATCTCGGGATATCCATCCACTAAAAACACAACCGGAAAGGTAAGTGTGGAGTACCTTCTAGAAGTTATAGAAGTACGTCCCACCTACCTTGTTTAACTTGGAACCGCTGGGTTCTTGTCCACCAAGCCCTCCATGAAGGCGACGCTCGTATACACTGGACACAACACGTGCGCGCGAAGACCGTGCAAGGGTAAGTAACAATATACTCAGTAGGGACCCCCAAAAAACAATCAAAGACCACAAATAAATTGTAAAAAAAAGAACCAAGATTGATCATGAACCAATATATCTCACATTAGGTATAATATAGAGTAGAAAGGTAATACCAGCAGTCATATCATCGAACACCTTGGGCTGCTAGAGAACTCATCCTCAATGAGTACTTTGGGCCAACCTAGTCACATAGAGCTGCTTCTTACTAACCTTAGACTATTATGGTACTCATCCTTGATGAGTACCATGGGTATCTGGGGCTACACAAATTTCGATCCCCACTATGGGCTTGTCATGTCAGAGAGAAGTTACTTCCCACCTAGGCCATATTGTGGTACTCATCTGGTTGAGTACTGTGGGTATTCTAGGTCACAGAGTTCCTCTCCCCATTGTAGGCCAGTCGGGTCACACAGAAGCTGCTTCCCACTAAGCCATTATAGCTAATCCACATAGGTTATCTTCTCAGCAGTCTTTAGGACATCGCCAACTGATGGATTTCCACACATAGTGCGTTTGATTCTGGGAGAACCTCACCTCAATCCATTTATTGAATTTCAACATCCATGAAATCCTCTATATATTATTCCAAGAGATACACCTTGTTGTGAGGGTTATAAATTCACAAATAGCTCATCAAAAAGACGCCTAGTTTGAATGGTATAGGTCTTTTTTCTAAAAAGGGGTCGATTGGGTATGGGTCTGGTCAGACCCGTCCCAGTTCGGGGTCCACTGACCTGACCTGGGTCTGCCAAACCTACCTAGACCAGCCCTATCCTAAACCCAGTTCGGCCTATAGGGGCTGCCCGAACCCTACCTGGTCTGTCTCGCCTGGACATGGCGTCGTGGCGCGCTGTCATGGCGTGCTGCCACCCATCTGCGACATTCATCGCATGCCACAACTGCCAACACCGACACGCTAGTGGTTTATTCTATGGACAACTGGGTTCTCTTAGGTTATATTTTCTTCACATCGCTTAGATCTACATATTCAAAGAGATTCCATCTTTTATACGATGTCCTTAAACCCCCATTATCTCCACTTCGATGGAATGGTCAGAAATAATGCACAAAACACACAAGGTGGGGGGGCACATTCTGTTTTCGTGTCCACCCACACCCTATGCGTTAGAAGATTAGAAAAAATGGGGTAATAATTTTATGTTTTATAATAATTTAATCACGTTATCCTAACACCAAATACCCAGAGAAGTATCCACCCACAAGAACGATTGGTCCACCTATCAACCTATTCGGGGGTTGATCCATGTTCATAATTTAGAATAAATAATAGGGAAACATTGAACAAAAACAAACCCCTACTTAATATTGATCATTCAGGGGAGATGAACAGTGTTTCACTATTTTCCTTTCTGTGACTCTTTATTTACATCTGTTGGTTGATTTTCATTAGTGATGATCCGTTATATGGATGGAAGAACAACACATCTGTCTTTCATCGATACATGATCCAATGTTCGGTAGTCATTTGTGTTCATCATCATCACCCACTAAATCACTATAGGAGAACCAAGATTGTGCCAAAAATCATGTAATCTCTCTTTGGAAATTAAAGGATGATAAAGGAATCAGAGTTTCAGTTACATTTTTGTTACAAATTCATTACAGTTTTTCAATTAATGAAACACCATATTTAGTTTCTATTGGTTGGAAAATCATTGAGTTGCAACGATTTGAAAAAAAATGTTTTTATTTTATTTTTAACTTTTTCTTTTAAAAGTATAAAAAATAACTTCTTCCCTCGACGTACATCGGTCTTATTTAGATCCATTCTAGGTGAATTTCACCATTCTGAGTTCAACGGTTCCCTTGGATTATTTATCCAAGAAACGTTCATAAATTTAGAAAAACCCACTCGCACGTTTACTTAAATGAACTATACAATGTTCAAAAATAAATTTCAGGATCATCATACCTTGACGTCAGGAGTCGTCAAAGCGTCTTATCTCAAAAGAATTCCATAAAAATTTAAAAACAATTATACATAAATTTTGGGACATTACATTTTCTCCTACATAGGGATTTACATCCCTGAAAGGAAAAACTTTGGCTTATCAAAAAAAGGTGGGTACTAATCACGAATCTGAGCCTCTCGCTCCCATGTTCCCTCCTATAGATTTTCGTGCTGCCATAGAGCACGTGCTAGAGGAATCGACTGTCCACGAAGGAACCGCTCCCGTAAGTCTGCTATCTCAATCAGGAACTCTGCAAACATCTCCCCATCATCAATGTCCAGCTCTCCATAGTCAATGACGTGTGATGGATCATGCACAAACCACCTCAGGTACAACACATGGAAAAATTCTTTCACTTGGAGAATCTGTGGGGGGGAGAGCTATGCTATAAGCCACCTCACCAACATTACTTAAAATCTGAAATGGTCTGATGAACCATAGAGATAGCTTTCCGCCCCAAAAAAAATATTTTCAATCCCCATTGAGGTGAGACCCTATGGAACATACGGTCTCCCTCCTCAAACTCTAATAGTATCTATCTCTAATCAGTATATGTTTTTTGTATCCTCTGTGAAATCATCATCTGCTCTTGGATAATAAGCACCTTCTCCGGGGTAGTCCGTACCAACTCTGGACCAATGAGTGTTGACTCCCCTGGGTCTGTCCAGTATAGAGGTTATCTTCTACGTCATCCATACAAAGCCTGGAATAGTTACATGCCAATGGTGGAGTTATAACTTTTGTTGCATGAAAACTCCACCAGAGGCAGGTGGTCCTCCCAACTACAAAAAATATTACAGTCACAAGCATGAAGCAAGCCCTCCAAGGTCTATATGGTCTGATCCATATGACTATCTGTTTTTGGGTTAAATACAATGCTCAAGAACACCTGAGCCCCAAGCGCCTCCTACAATCCCTTCAACACATAGGATGTAAAGCGTGCATCACATTCTAAGATGATCATCAAACGCACCATGTAAAGTCGCACTATCTCGTGGACGTAGAGTCATCCAAAGCCCTCTACCAATCCCTACTCTTGGATGGGTAGGAAGTGAGCTAACTTAGTGAGTCAGTCAACGATCTCCCATATAGAATCATGCCTCAAGACATGTGTGTTAACCCAGTCATGATGTCCTTCTAAAACCATCACATGTCCAATCTAGTACCAAAAGTGGTTGGGCCAAGCATGTTGGATCCTAATACTCATCCTTCACTTGTTCGAAAGTCAGGCATCATGAAAAGAACTATTCCATCACTTTCTTCATCCCTGGACACTAGTATTGGCATTGGAGGTCCTAGTACATATTTTCCACACCTGGATGTACCTCCAATGGGGATGTATGGAACTCCCCCAATAACTCCTCCCGCAAAACCACTAGTACCATGGTGTATCTTATGAAAAGGATGGTGTGCTCCCCACGTATTGGAAATCCAATAAAAGTTTTCCTGAGGTTAACTGATCACATCAGAACTCATAGTTAACATCCAAAATCGGTGCCTCCCTAACTCGCTATAAGAGTGGAGGAGTGACAATCATCGACTAAAGTGAAGATTCTCCATCCCCATCAACAAAGGATATCTGCATAGAGGATAGCTACTCCATTTCCTCAATTTGCAGTTATAAACCAGACCTCATGTTGAGTGAATATTCTACCACGATCCCCTACCTAGGAGTGTATACTATCTCAAATTCATAGTCCTAGAGGAACTCCAACCATCTCCATTGTCTCGAGATCATGTCCTTATATGAGAAGATATACTTAAAACTCTTTTCATCTGTGTAGATGGTAAACCATTCTCCCATCCAGTAGTGTCACCAAATATTCAAAGAAAATAACACTGTCGCCAACTCCAGGTCATGGGTTGCATAGTTCATCTCATTATACCTCAACTCCCATGAGACATAGGTGATCACTGCTCACACTTGCATCAAGACACAACCCAGCCCGGTCCATGATGCATCGCAAAATACGACACACCCAACACCCCATTCTGGTAGTCTCATGATACGGGAACTCCTCATTCTTCGCCTGAGCTCAGAGAATTTTTTTGTCACAAATCTATCCACACGAATGGTGTTCCCCATCATATCAAGGATGATAAAGGTACTACAACTCTTGAAAATTCAGGCACGAAACTTCGACAGTATCCAGACAACCCCAAAAAACTCCTCACCATAGTCACGCTCATGGGTGGCTCCAAAAAAAGAACTGCCTCTATCTTCACCTGATCCATTACAACTC
Organism: Viscum album; assembly: GCA_963277665.1. Taxonomy (NCBI): domain Eukaryota; kingdom Viridiplantae; phylum Streptophyta; class Magnoliopsida; order Santalales; family Viscaceae; genus Viscum; species Viscum album. The sequence goes on from OY728161.1 coordinate 1,569,981,388, forward strand.
TATCCTCTGAGATGATGTGTCCTATAAAGTGGACATTCAAAATCTAGAACTGGAACTTCAATATATTATCATAACACTTGTGCTCTGTGAGTGTATCCAGGACTATCTGTATGTGTGTAGCGTGCTCCTCCTCCAATATCGAGTACACCAAGATGTCATCATTGAATACCACCATGAAACGATCGAGGTATGGCTAGATGATCATGTTCCTGAGTCCCATGATAACTGCTGGGGAATTGGTCATACTGAAAGGAATCTCAAAAAACCCATAGTGACCATACTAGCATCTAAAGGTTGTTTTAGAATGTCCCCATCCCATACCTAAAGCGAATGATAGCTTGATCTAAGGTCTATCATTGAGAACCACCTCGCTCCCTCTAGCAGATCAAAGAAGGTATCAATCCTCGACAGTGAGTACTCGTTCTTCACTGTAACCTAGTTCAAGAACTGAAAGTCCACACATAGACTCATTCTCATGTATTCTATCTTGGCAAACAATACTGGGGTTGTGCATGGTGAAATGTTGGGTCTCACAAATCCCTTCTTATTCATGTCCTCCAGCTATACCCTCAATTCATGAAGCTCTGTGGGAGCCATCCGATACGCTGGTGTGGATATCAGTTTCATCCCTAGGTAAAAATTGATGCAAAGGTATACCTCCCTGTGAGGAGGTAGTCGTAGAACATCCTTAGGAAAGAAGTACGTATTCTCTTCCTCCACTACAGTGAAGCTTGGATTCCTCTCTTCCACTATACTCAGAGGGAAGTGAGAGAACTGGTAAGTGATTGGCTTCACCCTCCATCGAAAAAGTCTTTCATGTGCTGCAAAAGTTCCCCTCTCTCTAGTTAAGGAAAACCTGGTCTCATCCTTACAGAAACACCACACGTTGCACCAAATACAGTCGATATGATCATGGGCTATAGATAACCTCTCCATACCAAAGATGATGTCATATGGCTTTGATGTCGCAACTATGAGATCCCAGTCAAAGCTCTCTCCTCCATGAGTTATCTCACACTACATTCACTAGTGTGTAATCCTGGAATCTACTCTTGTATGAGTCTCTAATCATAAGGATCAAGCCAATGGATCTTCCAGAATCTTAGAGCCTCAAATGAGGTCTATGGAAAGGAAATACAGATTGACACATATGTCTATAAGACCTACAATTAAGGTAGAGAAGATATACATCGTACCTCTAATCACCTCCAAGAGTTTCATGGTTGTAGGCCTCCATCACCTGAATCTAGCGTCCCCTTGTCTTCTAGATCCCAAATCCCATGGTGGAACACATGAGGGTGGTGTTGGTAGAACCTCAAACAATCATCCACTTGCTGCCACTTTGAATTCTCATCTGCCATGTCTACCGCCCTACAGACCTCCTAGATTGAACCAAAACCTATACCTTGGTAGTCTGTCAATCGTCTACTGATCATCTATGAAGCAGGTTGGGAAGTCATGTGCCATGTGTCCTTCCCCACTACATGAGAATAAAAAACTAGTTCCATACTGACTCCCTATACTCTGGGAGCCACACACTACCAATACTGATTCTTGGGGTCACCCCTGAAAGACCTGGCCCACTTGGGCCCCCGTTTATACTGTCTACTACAAACAACTAAAGACTCTGCCTCCTGAGGTCTACTAGTAGCTCCAGGTATCGGTGCCTAATCCGCTCGGATTCTCTCTACAAGAAGGGCTCTCTCCAGCAACCCATCCCATGTAGGGATGCTAAGGGACACCATCAACACCTTGATCTCCCATCAGATTCCCTGCTCAATGGCTCAATCCCTGAAGAAATGGTTTCGCACCATACTTATAGAGTAGTGATAATGCTCGGTAAATCTCATTGAGTACTCTTCCACTATCATGCTTCCCTATTAGAAGTGAAGCTTCTCATGAATGTGCATAGATCACAATGTTTTGGGGAAAATGCCTACAAGAAAATCTGCTCGAATTTTGTCTAGGTGAGGGTTGCCTCATCATGCGTCTAGATGGTCAAGCTCCACCATCTCCATACTAAGCCCTTTAGAAGGCTTGAGACCTATATCATCCTCTAGTCAGGTAGTCTCCTTACTAAGCTGAAGACCCACGTCACTACCTCCAGCCAGTCCTCAGTGACTTTAGGATCTATCTCTCCACTAAACCTGGGAAGTAATTTTCTCTAAAACATGTGCAAGGAACTGAGTCTTTGTACATCGTCTACCAATAATGTTGGAAGTAACTAATGATCAAAGAGAAGTGGAAACACCGAGGTACCCCCTAGCAGGGTCGTCTCTAGCACTGGTCCCTAATCCAATTCCTCTTCATTAGGAGGTTTTTCCACATGATCACATATTGGAATCCTTACTAGCTATCTACGTGGAGGCATCTTGAATCAGATCTAGATGTACCATGGTAAAAATATCATACCTATTGAGATTACTCTTATTCAAGAAGAACATAAGGAAACAATCAATGCCTATATGATGCATGCAACCAATGTTTTTATGTATAGGTTTGAAAATTATAATTCAAGGTCCTAGTGTATGGATACGTCATCTGTTACATGAACAATGTACTCCCCAAATTTGAAATTTGAACTCGAAACATTTATCACTGTTTCTCAAACAAAAAACAAAAATAAACTCTTGGTCATTGAGGTATAACCAAAAATCATTGATACCACTTCGTCAGGACCTGTCCACCAAGACCTATTCTGTGACTTACCTAAATCTCACCTCCTGAAAGACAGGGGTTGGCGACTAGCGCCGAAGGTGTTAATATGTAAGTGGGAGGGATTTTCCAATGTACCTATATCCATGCACAATGAAACATGTCCCATAGCTGTAAAAGTAAACAAGTATGACAATATAAATAAAAATGGATTACTAGTACAACTGAAAGCCAAATTGGCTAGAATTCAAACCCAAAAAAAGACTAACTGGGAGGAAAGAGAGTACAAAAGAAATTCAGGATAGAAATATGAAGAAACCCCCATTTGATGGGAATGTGTGGAGTATATGCTAGAAGTTGTAGAACTGTGTCTCACCTGTGAGGTCTCACTGGGCACCACCAGGTCATGGCCTACCAAGTTCTCCATCAAGGCGATGCTCGTCTGCACCATACACAACACGTTCGGGTGAAGCCCATATAGGGGTGAGTAACAATATACTCACTAGGGACCCCAAAAAACCGGGAAAGACAACAAACCAATAAGCAAAAGAAATCATGATCTTTGATCATGAAACAATAAATTTCACACCAGGTATAATCTAGTGTAGCAAAGTAAGACCATCATTCATATCATCGAACACCTTGGGATGCTGGAGAACTCTTTCGTCAGTTATTATTGTGGGAATTTGGGGTCACATAGATCCCCTTCCCACTAACCTTGGACAATTATAGTACTCAACCCTCATGAGTAACATGGGTAAGATGTGTTACACAGAAGACTCTCCCCACCATGGACATATCGTGTTACAGAAAAGTCACTTCCCACATTGTCAACAATGAGGTACTCCTCCTGTCTAGTACCATGGGTCTATCTGGGCATAAAAAGCCACTCCCCACTATGGGTCTTCTGGATCAAACAAAAGATGCTACCCACAGGGCCACCAGAACTGATATACAGTAGGTCGCTTGTTAGTAGTCTTTAGGTCCCAACCAACTAAATCGTTTCTGCATGTAGTGCACTTGATTCCCGAAAAACCGCTTCTCAAGCCATTAATCAAATTTTAACATCAATGAAATCTTCTATAGAGAATTCCAAAAGATCCACCTCTTCATTATGGAGCCATCATCATAAATAGATGGTCAAACAGACACTCGGTTTGAAAGTTATTTGTGTTTTCCAAAAAGGGACTGGTTGGGTCTTTTTCCGATCCGACCTGGTCGGACCGACCCAACACAACCCGGCCTGGGGTCCACCTACCCCACCCAGGTACAACAACTTGACCCCGAACTAGGCCATCATGGGTCTGGCCTAGTCGAACCTGCTGGGGGGACCCGCGCCCTGCTCGGTCTTCCATAGGAAGACAGGTTCTACCTGGCTGGGAGGCGGCAGAAAGCCGCGTTCGGCTCCCCACCACCCGATGAATCATCCAAAGGGCCATCAACTGTGCCGTGATTGATTGACTGTGGCCTCTCACATGGGACATGGCACAATGACATGTCCACAGTGCACTGACATGGCTGGGTGGTCAATTACACCCACTGATTGTCGTCAGCACAAAGGTCTGTGGCTCCTGCCACACTGCCGCGGCCCGAGCCGGCCACAGTGCATCTTCTGGAATACCTTCACAATGTGCCACCACTCCTTCATGCCAATCACTGCCACTAGTTCTAGCACACTGTCGGGTTCTTCCGATGACCACTGGGTTGGATCCAATATTCTGTTCTTCATACTGCTTGCACCTATAGCCTCCTCGGGATTCCATCTTCCCTTCGAGGGCCTAAAATCCCCCTTTCGACCACTTCAAATACACGGTGATTAAGAACACACAAAACATAGATGGCAGAGGGGATCGTGACTTGATTTTTTAGCCCACGCCCTTCACATTAGAGGATTAGAAAACATGGGATAATAATTTTATTTTCTATCACAATTTAATCAAGTAAACCTAATGAAAAACCCAAGTAGAATTATCCTCTCGTTAAAATGAGTGATCCATGGATCAACCTCTTCATCATTTGATCCATATTTGTTGTTTACAATAATTAATGGGGAATATTTGATAATAAAACAAAACACTACATGTGTCAGATTATTCATTGGTGATGAATTGTGTTTTTACAATCATTGTTCGATGATACTCGGTTTACAGCCATTGGTTGATCATCGTTAGTGATGATTCATTTGAAGGGAGGAATAAGAACACATTTTTAATTTGTCACTCCATGATCCGATGTTTGGTAGTCACAAGAATTTATTATCATCTCCCACCAATGCTCCAGAGTTGTACCAGTATTGAGCCAACAATATTACGGTGTCTTCTTGGCCATTAATGGAGGAAACATGAATCATCATTTTGATACATTTCTATAATGTAGTCGTTACGTTGTTTCATTTAATTAAATAACATATGTAGTTTCGCTTGGGTGGAAAATAGTTGAGTTGAAACTAATTTAAAATAAAATAAAACTAGTTTATTTTATTTTTAACTTATTATTTAAAAAGTCCAAAAAATAACTTCTTCCCTCAACCCGCATCGGTCGAGGTTATGTCCATTCTAAGATAATCCCATAATTGTGAGTTCAATGGTACCCTTAGATTTTTGACCCGAGCATCGGTTTAAAAGTTAGAAAAACCAACTCGAACATTTACTTAATTGAACTAAGAAAGTTCAAAATGCCATTCCATGAACATGTAGTCTTGGAATCTGGTGCCTTCAAAGAGTCTCATCTGGAAATAATTCCTTACAAATCAAAAAAAATATGGAAATTCTAGTACATTACTGGTCATTTTTCATTGGCATGATTATTCATTGTCACTTTAGGGGCCTTGATAGGTTTATAGAGTCAACTCCTAGTATGTGAGTACTATTCACTACTCACGAGATAAGGGGCTAGAGGGTCACAGGAAAAGACTCATTCAAGAATTTTCTTTATTCAGGTGAACATGTATGCAATACATGGTGGGACCCAACCCAGGGTCTGAGTTTGGTCAATGTTTTATTGATCATGGATAAATAAATAAGTTCATTATTATTAGAGTATAGAATAATTTGGTTGTATCTATTTATTTAATGTATTTACAAGTTTTAAGTAAATAAAAATATTAATATTAATCAATAAAATATTATTTTAATATTCATGGTTCATTTAATATTTTCAGAATTTATGAGTACTATTAATGACTCATTTTTTATCACATAATATATATTACATATATGCAATAAAATATAAATATTTGTTGAGTCAATAAGGTTTTCCTTATGACTTTTCCATTCCTTCTTGTTTTGAAAATCACAAACACCTTATCTTTAAGGAAAATTGCTTTTGTAAGGAAAATTGCTTTTATAAGGAAAAATGTTTTCTTAAGGAAAAACGCTTTTATAAGAAAAATTTATCCTTATCATATTTTCATTAATATTTTTCTTAAGTATGAAATTCGGATTCACTTTCTCGGAATCATTAAAACTGATAAAAAGCATTCTGTTTTAGGGTTCGGATTCTGAACAAGAACTATAAGGAAGTTTCACTCCGAATTCCGGTTATGAATTCTGACTAAGTTCTATTCCAGATTCAGGATACGAATTCTGAAGAAGAATTCCCATTACGAATTCTAATGAAGAATTCTCATTACGAATTCTCATTACGAATTCTGAAGAAGAATTCTCATTACGAATTCTAATGAAGAAATCCCATTTCGAATTCTCATTACGAATTCTGAAGAAGAATTCTCATTACGAATTCCAATGAAGAATTCTCATTACGAATTCTAATGAAGAAATCTCATTCCGAATTCTCATTACGAATTCTGATGACGATTTCTCATTACGATTTCTGATGAAGAATTCCTATTCCGAATTCCTATTCCGAATTCTCATTCCGAATTCACTCATTAAACAGAATCTGGATATCATTGTTTTATACACTCTGAATTTGTTCACTCCGAACTTTCACTCCGAAATTTCTATTCCGAACCTTTATGTTAGGTTTTAAAACGATGTCGTACTTTCTGTTACACTTACTTTGTTATAAAACGATGTCGTCCATTTTGTTATAAACTAACCGTTGTCTAAGTGACACGTGTACAGGTCCCTCCGAACTTTAAGGAAAATATGACCGTTGGAGAAGGAGCCGACCTCACCTATAAATAGGAGCTCATTTGAAAAAAGACGAACGGATGGATGAACATTTGGACTTTGTGCATACATGCTGTTGAAGTGATTTCTAGAGAGAGAGTCTCTTATTAACTCTCAAAGCTTCGTGCGACTCCGAATGTTGGTGATTACATTCGAGGGCTTCCGGGGATAGGAAGACAGAGGTGCCGACTACCTTAAAGATCGAGGGCTTTCTTGCTGAGAAAGACAGAGGTTGCCAACTACCTTGAAGTTGAGGGCTTGCAGGGATAGCAAGACAGAGACACCGATCTTCGTATCGAGGGCTTACCCTGGTGTGGGTAAGACAGACTTGCTTGAAAGTATAAATCAAGGGACCTTTATCCAAGGTTGTTGGATACCCTTCTCTTTGGGTTAAAAGACTATCATCTTGTTACTAGTAGTTCTTCTACTTGTACTTGTTTTATTCCGCTGCATTTTGTATCTTAAGGAAAGTATAATTTTCTTATACTTCCCTACTTACTTTGATTAGTTTAGATTCTATACGCTTTAAGGTAGAATCTCATATTGTAACTTTTGTTAAGTTTCAATTTCCGGAACCATATTTCCGGAACCTTCTTTTGGAATCTCTTTCCAAGTTTAGTTCGGTATTAGAGGTGTTGTGAATCAACTTAGTTTAACTTTGTTAAACTTAGTTCTTTCCTTTTCTTAAGGAAACTCTAGTTATTCATAACTAACTTTAAAGGTTCCAAAGGAATTTTTAAAGTATACAATTCACCCCCCCTCTTGTATATTGAGCATCTCATATTATATTTCGATCCTACAATTGGTATCAGAGGTTGGAAACCTCTTACTCTATACCATTCTTACATTTGGTATCAGAGCCAAGGTTACTGAAATACTTGTACTCACGTTCAAGTTTTTCTTGCTCACTTTTCAATTCCGAACTTTTTCATTCCGGATTATCCATTCCGAACCTTTCCTATTCCGAACTTTTTAATTCCGAATTTTTGTTATTAACAAGTTTGTCTCCAAGTTATTTTCAAGTATGGCAGGAATGAATGTTGGTTCGATAGACAATTTGAATCCTACAAGGCCACCAATATTTGATGGTAATGATTATGAATACTGGAGAGATCGTATGAAGACGTTTGTTATCAATACTGGAGTAGATAACTTTGTCATGCTTACTGGTGATTACAAAATTCCTGACAAGGAAGTCAGAACCTTTACTAACCAGGAGAAGCAAGAATATCAACTCAACTACAAGGTACGCAACACTTTATTATGTTCAATGACTAGAAATATATATAGCCAAATTTCTTCTTGTGAAGCAGCTAATTGTATATGGAAGAAGTTAGAGGTTACTCATTTTGGGACTTCTAAAGTGATTGAGACTAGGAGAGCTATGCTTAGAGCTGAATATCATGGCTTTAATTTTCCTTATGGAGAACCTATCTGTAAAGTACAACAAAGATTTATGACAATCGTCAATAGTCTACAGTCTATGGGAGAGAAAGGTTTAGATGATGAAGCTCTTGTGGACAAGATAATTGACATTATGCCCAATGAGTGGGAATCCAAGAGAACAGCTATAGATGAGAACAGGAAGGTTACTCAAATAACTCTTGATGAATTATTTGGAACTCTTCTACAACATGAGACCAGAATGAAGAGAGATGCTGACAACATCAAGAAGAAGAATGGAAATGGTACTGTTGCTTTTACTACAACTTCGAATCAGATGAAAGCTAAGACTCCTGAGAGAGTAACCAGATCCAAATCGAAGAAAGTCATTTTCCAATCCGAATCTAGTGAAAGTGAAGTTTCAGAAAATGAATTAGCCAATCTTGCTCGAAGGATGAACAAGATAGCTGGACAAAGAAACTTTCAATCCAAGTATAAGAAGAAGGATAGGAAAGATAAGAAAGATGGAGAAGTTACTTGTTATGAATGTAAGAGAGCAGGACATATTAGACCAGATTGCCCTATGCTCAGAAAGAAAGAAAGAAAGGAAAGGCATTCAGACAGGAACAGGAAGAAATATTACAAAGCTAAAGCTAAGAAAGTTTTGAAAGCTAATGACACCTGGAGTGCCAGTGGTGGTGACTCTTCAGATGAATCTTCTGAATATGAATCTTCAGGACAGAAGAATCTTGGTCTTATAGCCAGATTACCTATTGATAATCATTGTCTTATGGCTAAGGTACGAAATGCTGAATCTTTGACCAATGTTTCTTTAAATCCTAATGATAGTAAGTATTATAACTCTTCTGATGAAGAATCATCTTCTGATGAGGAAAATACTTTACCTACTTTTGAAGAAGTCTCTAGATTTGCTGAACTTCTTGAGATTGAGAATTCCAAACTCAACAAGAAACTTGATAAGGCAAATTCTAGGAATTCTATTCTTACTAAAGAGATATCAGATCTTTCTAAAGATCTTGATAAGAAAAATGCTGATTTTGAAAGTATTTCAAAAAATCTTGAGGAAGTAAGTTCTGAGAAGAATAAACTTTCTAAAGAGTTAGAAAAAGTAATTTCTAATAAAAATGTTTTCGAGCCTAACTCTAGTTCCAAAACTAATGATTTTGAGGGTAAAAACTTGGTTGTAAAACTCAAGTCCGAAATTTTTTCCTTAAGGAAGTGCTTATCAAACTTTACCCATGGTAAGGAAAATTTTGATAAGATGTATTCTCAAATACGACCTTTAAGAAATAAATCCGGATTTGGTTATACCCATGCAAAACCTGTTTTCAGCAACAATTATTTTGTTCCTCAAAGTGCCCCATTTTGTACTAAGTGTCAATGTGGTGGTCACTGGGCAAGAAATTGTTCCTTAAACAAAACCCAATCCTTAGGTTTTCATAAAGCTTATTTTTCCAAGAAAATGTGGGTACCTAAGATTTTATTGTCTGGAAATCTCGGATCCAAACAAGTTTGGATTCCGAAAGTCTAATTTTGTTCTTAATTTCAGGAAAATAAAGAAAGTTCCAGCAACAATGTTTGGTACATGGATAGTGGATGTTCCCGGCACATGACTGGTAACAAAAGCTTCTTTGAAAAAATTATCAAGACGAAAGGAGGAAAGGTAACTTTCGGAGACAATGCTAAGGGAGAGATTGTTGGTATTGGTAATATTGTTCTTTTAGGTAAAACTTTGATTTCAAATGTTCTTTTTGTTAAAGGTCTTAAGCACAACCTCATTAGCATAAGTCAGTTATGTGATGAAGGTTACCTTGTGAATTTTAGGAATGATAAATGCTTAGTTCACAATTCCAAGGAAGAATTTATTCTCTCAGCCAACAGGCAAGAGAGTGTTTACACCTTAAACTTAGAAGACCTAAGAAGCCAAGATTTACCTTGCCTAAGTGCAATGGAAGATCATTCTTGGTTATGGCATAGAAGACTAGGACACTGTAATCTTAGAAACCTATGTAAACTCTCTAAGAAGAAACTAGTTAAGGATCTACCGGAGCTTAGATTTGATTCTTCTAAAGTTTGTGATCCTTGTCAATATGGCAAGCAACATAAATCTAGTTTTAAGTCAATCGGTGAAGTCTCAACAACCGATGCATTACAGTTGGTGCACATGGATCTTTTTGGTCCTACACAAACTGGAAGCATTGGAGGCAAATACTATGTGTTTGTTCTAGTTGATGATTACACTAGATTTACTTGGGTCTATTTTCTAGCAAGGAAATCTGAAGCTTTTTCTTATTTCAAAAGTTTTAGAGCTCAAGTTAAAAATGAAAAAAACCTTCCATTGAAAACTATTCATAGTGATCATGGAGGAGAATTTCAAAATTCTGATTTTGAAACTTTTTGTAGTAAGAAAGGTATTACTCACAACTTTTCAGCACCTAGAACTCCTCAACAGAATGGTGTAGTTGAAAGAAGAAATCGAATTCTTCAAGAAATAACTAGAACCATGTTGAGTGAATATTCTATTGCTAGACATTTCTGGGCTGAAGCTGTAAGTACTGCTTGTTATACTATAAATCGAGTTTTGATTAGACCTTTTCTTAATAAAACTCCTTATGAGTTATGGAATGGTAGAAAACCAAGGCTTTCCTACTTCAGGGTTTTTGGTTGCAAAGTATTCATTTTGAATACTAAAGATAACTTACATAAATTCGCACCAAAATCAGACGAAGGAATTTTCTTAGGATATTCCACAACCTCTAAGGCTTATAGAGTTTTTAATAAAAATACTTGTACTGTTGAGGAAACAGTACATGTGAAATTTGATGAGTCAGATCCTTTTGTTTTTAAAACCTCCCAACTTACATCTTCAGATGTGTTTTCAAAAACTGATTGTCAACCTTTGTTAGAAGAACCTTCTGATAAGGAAATTGTTCTAGAAGATACTTCTGAAACATTTACCCCAGAAGACTTTCTACCTTATGTTGATGAACAGGTTTTACAAAACCCAAATCAGATGTTTCTTAAGAATCATCCCAGTGATAGTATTATTGGTGATGTAAATCAACCTGTAAGGACTAGAAGTTCCTTAAGAAATGAAGTAGAACATCTAGCATTTCTTTCCCAACTAGAACCTAAAAGCACTGATGAAGCTTTAGGTGATGATGATTGGATCAAAGCAATGCAAGATGAGCTAAATGAATTCGAAAGGAATAAAGTCTGGACCTTGGTTGAAAGACCTAAGGAAACTTCTGTTATTGGAGTAAAATGGGTCTTCAGAAACAAATGTGATGAAAATGGAGTCATTGTTAGAAATAAAGATAGACTTGTTGCTAAAGGCTATAATCAGCAAGAAGGAATAGACTATGAAGAAACCTATGCTCCAGTAGCTAGACTTGAATCTATCCGTATTCTACTTGCCTTTGCAGCATTCTTTAATTTCAAACTATTTCAAATGGATGTGAAATGTGCTTTTCTTAACGGTTATGTTCAAGAGGAAGTTTTTGTTGAACAACCTCCTGGCTTTGAAGATACAAAACATCCTGATCATGTTTTTAGACTTACCAAAGCTTTGTATGGCCTTAAACAAGCCCCACGAGCATGGTATGATAGACTCACTGGATTTTTGCTTCAAAATAACTATGTTAAGGGAAATGCAGATCCAACCCTTTTTATAAAGAAAGATAAGAAAAATGTTTTGATTGTACAAATTTATGTTGATGACATTATATTTGGTTCAACTCAGCAATCTTTGACTGATTCTTTTGCTAGTCTAATGAAATCTGAGTTTGAAATGAGTATGATGGGTGAGTTAACATTTTTCCTTGGTTTTCAAATTTCTCAAAAACCAGAAGGAACCTACATATCTCAACATAAGTATATTAAATATCTTCTTAAAAAGTATGGTTATGACAACACGAAGAGTATAAGTACTCCTATTGGTACCTCAAACTCTTTAGATCTTGATGAAGCTGGGAAACCAGTAGATCAAACATCTTTTAGAGGTATGATTGGAAGTCTACTTTACTTAACTGCTAGTCGACCAGACTTAATGTTTTCAGTATGCTTATGTGCAAGATATCAATCCAATCCTAAGGAATCTCACTTAAAGGCAGTTAAAAGAATTTTTCGCTACCTTAAGGGAACCATGGATCTAGGATTATTTTATACTTCTGGAAATGATTTTGTTCTAAAAAGCTTTTCTGATGCTGACTTTGGTGGTTGTAGAATGGATAGAAAAAGTACATCCGGAACTTGTCATTTCTTAGGAGATTCATTAGTTTCTTGGTCATGCAAGAAGCAACATTCTGTTGCACTCTCCACTGCTGAAGCTGAATATGTAGCAGCTGGAAGTTGTTGTGCACAAGTGTTGTGGATGCAACACACACTCACAGACTATGGCTTGAGTTTTACTAAAACTCAAATTTTGTGTGATAACACAAGTGCCATTGCTCTAAGTAAAAACCCTGCACATCACTCCCGTGCAAAACACATAGATATTAGGCATCACTTTCTTAGGGATCACACACTTAAAGGAGATATTATTCTTCAGTTTATCGGAACGCAAGATCAACTTGCTGATATTTTCACAAAATCTTTACCTTCTGATAGATTTGAATATATTAAACAGAAGTTAGGAATGATAACCGTAAGGTAATCTTCCTTAATTAACTTTCTGTTGGAAAAATCTTCTCACAGTAATAAACTCCTTTTCATAGGGGGAGTACATTTGTTTGTTTATTTAACAAAGTTTTTTCAAAATTTGTTTTCAAATTTTTCGGAACGAAATTTTCCGGAATGGAACTTCCGGAACTACAATTTTCCAGAATGGATATTTCCATACAAAATACTTCTGGAATAAAAGTATTCGTATTGAAAATTTCCGGAATGGAAAATTTTCGTACTGGTATTTTCATAATGGAAAAACTTTCGTATTGAATCTTCCATAACAAGTTTTTTTTATGAAGTTTTTCGTATTGAGTTTTTCGTATTGAGTTTTTCGTATTGCGTTTTTCGTATCAAGTTTTTCGTATCAAGTTTTTCGTATTGAGTTTTTTCGTAGTCGTCTTTACATTACCCATTACGAATAACTTTCCTAAGCTAATCCAAAAGGTATGACTTCCTTACTGATGTTTTCGTAATCATATTTTACTTGCTGGCATTTTCTTATAGTTTGTTTTCGGTTTTTTTTGAATTTCTTGAATTCTGTTTTAATAAAACCTCAAAAAGATCGGATTCAACCTCTCAACCGTCAGATCTGATCTCAGATCATTCTAAACCGTTAGATCAACCGAGGAAGTTGAACCGTCATTCCAAAGCCTATATAAAGGGGACCCTATTTTCTCGTCCCACATCGATCTCAAGCTCTTGCGTGCTGAAGCTCTGTCTCTCTGATTTAAGGCTGTTCCGAACTACAGTTTTCCAGTTCCGAACTTCAGTCTTCTCAGTTCCAAACTTCTCAGAGACTTCTAATCCGAATGTCTGCAGAGTTAGCTTCTCAAGAGATGTCTTCAACAAAGCCCATTTCACAGTGGTTAGTCTACAGAGAGCGGTTAGTGCATCCGAATTTCTTCAGCAACTATGATTCTATTATATCAAAGAATATCAAGCTCAATGGCTGGGAAGATGTTGCGATATCAAAAACTGGCAACCAAGATGAAGTTTACCCAGACTTGCTTGTTGAGTTTTATGAGTCGGTTGCTTTCTTCGTGGAAGACAATAGAGAAAAATTTTCCTTCAAATCGTATGGCAAGACTTATAAGCTATCTTACACCAAGGCTGCAAGCTTGGTAGGGTTGAATTATGAAGGGGAAGCTGAGTTTATCTCGCATGTTCTACCTGACTCCTTGGGTAGTTTCAACAAGGAGAAAGCCTTAGAAATTCTCGGACTGGATGATGATAAGGCTTCGAAAATTGCAACCCTATCTACAAACTTCCGGATTCTGGAGTTATGGGTGCAAGGGCTTATTGTACCGAGAAAAGGAGACAAGGACAGCTTGAAGAAGAGTGAGATATACATCTTAGATTTCTTGATAAATCAAAGGAAGTTCAACCTGATGAAGCATATCCTTCTTAATCTTGAGAATTTAAAGAAAGGGAATCTGAGAGCTCAGATAGTAATGTATCCGGCAATATTGTCGAAGCTGATAGTTCGGTGCCTTGAGTCCTTCAAGGTTGCCTGCAGTTCTAAACCGAAAGTTTGCAAGATCATGTTGCTCAGTGATGCAACTCTTAAAAGGATGAATATAGCTTTTGACAAGAAGTCTGGCATGTTTATTGATCTTCCTCCTCAAGAAGAAGTGACTCCGAAAGTGGCTGATCCGGAATCGCCTAAGCCGGTAAGGAAGAGGAAGCTGAAAGAAGTGGTAGGTGAAGCTGAAGAACCTAAGTCTAAGGAAGTCCTTTCCGCACCTCCTAAGCCTAAGAAGAAGAAGACATATACTGATGAGGTTGCAGCGAAGTGGAGAGCTGACAAGGAAAAGAGGAAGGAAGGAGATCCGCAGTTCGGATTGGATCCCGCAGAGGCTAAAGCTCTGAAAGAAAAGGCTGCTGATGAGCTCGAGAAGCAAGCTAAGGAAAAGAAGCTGAAGAAGAAGTTGTCAGAAGCTGAGGCTGTGCAAGCCTTGTTGAAGTTTAATGAAATGGTTTCAGCAACCATTCCCGTTCCGAGAATTTTTTCTTTGGACTCTCTACCTGAGACTCCAGGAAGAAATCTCGATGATCCAAAAGAGGCTGCTGCTAAGAATGCTGAGGAAGTAGAGCTAGTGGAACAAGTGGAAGAAGCTGCTGAAGGAAGTGGTGAGACAGGAGATGTGCTCAAACAAGTAGATGAATACAAGGGAACTCCTTCGGAACACCTGTCGCTCCGAACTTCTGAAGCCGAATCTTCAAAACTAGTTACTCCAGTAATAGAAGGAAAGGAAGGAGAGGAAGAAGTTTCTTATCATGGAGAAGAAGAAAATATTTTACTTGATGCTGCTCAGATGGGAAATGTGGAAGCCAATGTTCAAGAAGTTGCTGATGAGGAAGATAAAATTGTTCAAGTCTCTGATAGTGAGAACAGATCTCCGGAACAGGTTTCAATTCCGAAAAAAGATAAGGGGAAACAAGTTCTTGCTGATACCCCGAGTTCAGGAAAAAGTTTGAGGAAGAAAGCTGGTAGCTCTTCTAAGAGGAAGTTGGAGCTTATTGAAGAAGAAAATTCTCCTAGCAAGATTTCTGATTCGGAGTCATCATCGTTGGGGCACGATTTTGTTGTTCAATCCTTGAAGAAGTTGGTGGGAACCATTCCGACTTTCTCCAGTATTGATTCTCGGTGCCAGATGCTCCAACATACGCTGAATCAGAAAACCGATTCCGTATCCATGGTAATGGATAAGTGTGTTGAGATAGAAGCCCAGTTCAAAAATTTCTTCATTGGTTACGAAGCCCATAAAAGATCTTGCAAAAGGATGACTAGCTGGTCGAAGAAGAATGTGGAAGAGATGAGGTTGCTGGATGAGTTTCAGGAGAATGTTAAGGATGCTTTTCAAACCGAGGATAAGAAGTTTCATGAGATGACTGCATCATTCGATGAGAAATTGGCAGAGGAAAAGAACATTCGGAGTCAGGAAGTAAAAGATCTGAATGGAAAGCTCAACTCTGTTAATCAAAGTTGGAAATTTGAAAGGGATCATCGGATCAATTTTCTAGAAAGGATAAAGTCTCAGGAAGAGAAAATGGAAGCTCAGGAAGAAAAGTTGAAGGCTCAGGAAGAAATCATTCAAGCTCAGTCAGCAAGAATAGTTGCCTTAGAAAAGCAAGCAGAGGAAGATCATAAGGACCTCAAAAAGATCAAGACTATTCTCAAGGGGCTTATGTCAAAGGATAAAGATCCGAAATAATCAATCCGATCTTTTTGTTGTAATCTGTTTTTGTTGCTGACATTTCAAATTTAATGAGAATCGTGCTTGTTGTTCTGTTTTGTTGTTGTTACTAATCTTTCAGGTACTTTGTTATTTTTTTTCCATTCCCTCGAAATTCTTTTTGAAAATCACAAAGGGGGAGAAGGAAAAGATCCTTAAGAAAAAGAGGAAATCTAATAAGTGCTTATCAAAGGGGGAGAAAGAAAAATACCCAATGAGATAGAACTCTAATAAGAGTTTGTTTAAGGGGGAGTTTTTATCTTAAAGAAATATCACTCCGGAAATATGAATACGATCCTTAGAGATTCAAAGCCTAAGGGGGAGTTAGTCGTATTCATCTATATTCTTAAACCAAGGGAGATAAGCTTTATTGTGTTTCTTTCTTCCTAGAAATAGCTTTTTCGTAAGGATGTTTGTGCTTTCCAAAAAGGGGGAGATTGTTGAGTCAATAAGGTTTTCCTTATGACTTTTCCATTCCTTCTTGTTTTGAAAATCACAAACACCTTATCTTTAAGGAAAATTGCTTTTGTAAGGAAAATTGCTTTTATAAGGAAAAATGTTTTCTTAAGGAAAAACGCTTTTATAAGAAAAATTTATCCTTATCATATTTTCATTAATATTTTTCTTAAGTATGAAATTCGGATTCACTTTCTCGGAATCATTAAAACTGATAAAAAGCATTCTGTTTTAGGGTTCGGATTCTGAACAAGAACTATAAGGAAGTTTCACTCCGAATTCCGGTTATGAATTCTGACTAAGTTCTATTCCAGATTCAGGATACGAATTCTGAAGAAGAATTCCCATTACGAATTCTAATGAAGAATTCTCATTACGAATTCTCATTACGAATTCTGAAGAAGAATTCTCATTACGAATTCTAATGAAGAAATCCCATTTCGAATTCTCATTACGAATTCTGAAGAAGAATTCTCATTACGAATTCCAATGAAGAATTCTCATTACGAATTCTAATGAAGAAATCTCATTCCGAATTCTCATTACGAATTCTGATGACGATTTCTCATTACGATTTCTGATGAAGAATTCCTATTCCGAATTCCTATTCCGAATTCTCATTCCGAATTCACTCATTAAACAGAATCTGGATATCATTGTTTTATACACTCTGAATTTGTTCACTCCGAACTTTCACTCCGAAATTTCTATTCCGAACCTTTATGTTAGGTTTTAAAACGATGTCGTACTTTCTGTTACACTTACTTTGTTATAAAACGATGTCGTCCATTTTGTTATAAACTAACCGTTGTCTAAGTGACACGTGTACAGGTCCCTCCGAACTTTAAGGAAAATATGACCGTTGGAGAAGGAGCCGACCTCACCTATAAATAGGAGCTCATTTGAAAAAAGACGAACGGATGGATGAACATTTGGACTTTGTGCATACATGCTGTTGAAGTGATTTCTAGAGAGAGAGTCTCTTATTAACTCTCAAAGCTTCGTGCGACTCCGAATGTTGGTGATTACATTCGAGGGCTTCCGGGGATAGGAAGACAGAGGTGCCGACTACCTTAAAGATCGAGGGCTTTCTTGCTGAGAAAGACAGAGGTTGCCAACTACCTTGAAGTTGAGGGCTTGCAGGGATAGCAAGACAGAGACACCGATCTTCGTATCGAGGGCTTACCCTGGTGTGGGTAAGACAGACTTGCTTGAAAGTATAAATCAAGGGACCTTTATCCAAGGTTGTTGGATACCCTTCTCTTTGGGTTAAAAGACTATCATCTTGTTACTAGTAGTTCTTCTACTTGTACTTGTTTTATTCCGCTGCATTTTGTATCTTAAGGAAAGTATAATTTTCTTATACTTCCCTACTTACTTTGATTAGTTTAGATTCTATACGCTTTAAGGTAGAATCTCATATTGTAACTTTTGTTAAGTTTCAATTTCCGGAACCATATTTCCGGAACCTTCTTTTGGAATCTCTTTCCAAGTTTAGTTCGGTATTAGAGGTGTTGTGAATCAACTTAGTTTAACTTTGTTAAACTTAGTTCTTTCCTTTTCTTAAGGAAACTCTAGTTATTCATAACTAACTTTAAAGGTTCCAAAGGAATTTTTAAAGTATACAATTCACCCCCCCTCTTGTATATTGAGCATCTCATATTATATTTCGATCCTACAATATTATGATGTAGTTAGATAATCATAATTAATTAATTATGTTTTATTTAGTGGAGGTTATATATACGGAGGCTGGAGAAACCAAACTGGGTATTTTGAACATCCACTATATAAGTGGAGGAGAAGCTCATTCCAATTACGAATCATTAGTTAGAATTGATCTCTTATGTATCCTATATAATACTAGAGAGTGGATTTCTCAAACCATTAGTATGATCCAAAAACTCCTTTACAGATCGAAGGAAGTGTATTTTAGGAATTTACATGGTGTTTAAGAGATTGTCGGAGTTCTATGATATCACCTGAAATTCAATGAATGACACACATGTAGAATAAAGAAGCATGGATGGATGATCTAGTGGTGTTCAGCCTCAGATCCATTGAGAAATAGTTATATGTAATGTGAGAGATGAAAGAACACTTCAAATTGAATGAGGTAATCATTTAGTTTTATTTTCTATACTTTGATTAAACGACATGTGATCCTAAGACTGCACTAGGGCTTAGCTGACCAAATATGACAAAGTTTCATCACTATTGTGATGAAAATTTTAAATCTCTTTCCTATTGTCATCCAATGCATTCCCCAATACCATTAGATTATGCATATAAACATTACATTTTAAAATAATCATCCTTATATCATGATATATTTAGTTTTCCAGGATGAAAATGGATAATTCCTAATTTTTTTAGAAACATGTATTTTTAAGCATGAAAATGTATTTAATGTTATTGAAGATAGATGAATTATAATTAAATGGATGTTAGATTATTTTATTGTGTATATAAGAATAAATTTTATTAAAATTATTCATTAATAATGATCATGTTTGAAAAAATACATCATGATGGTGGTTTTTAAGTTGATTGTGTTTGTTGAAATGTTTTGATGTTGTTGATGAAGGTGGTTTGTCAATGGATCGCGCAGAGTGTGAAAGTTAAAAAGTATCTCACAGAGTAAAAATATTGTGAAGGGTCATGCAAAGCAAGTAAGTGTTAAAAGATCACATGGAATAAATTAATTCCTAAAGGATGTTGTGGATCATGTAATTCATAAAGGATCACATAAAGTGTGTATGTATAGCCAAGGGGGACTTGTCTGGCATCATTCAGAATCAAGCGTGACTAAATGTTTTGCATTTGTGAAAGCATAAATAGATCAAGTAATCATATAATGTAAATTGGATCACGTGATCAAACATATGCTAAGGATGAAAATTCTTGTAATTTCGTAGAATCATGTGATCTCATAAGTACCAATAGTTCAAACCAAAGAGTAACATGATATGCATAAAAGAAGACTGGATTGAAATAATGGAGTCATATTGGGGTATCTCAATATCATGTGATCAAATGATTGTCAATGGATCTCTTGATGGATTCACATGACATGTTTGATGAAAATGATGCTGACCAAGGTGTAAGGGCTTGTAACATATGACATATCATTGAGGTCAATAATTAAATCCCAAAATTATTATTTGAATCCTACAAGGGAGTTTCAAAGGAAATCAAACAGACCAGTAACTCTGATTTTGGAGTTAACATGGTGGATTTATGCCTACAAATACCCCATAACCATTCATAAATAGGTAAAAATGTTTTCATAGGTGTTTTTATTCTATGAAAAGTATGAATGAGGGATTTCATGTGGTGTGAATGGAGTTATGTGGTATCCTAATTCACATGAGAAGGAACACATAAGTAGTTTCAGGTAAAGTGATGTAGAAAAACACAATTGCACAAAAGTGTAGGAGATATATTTATATTGTGTTTTACACTTATATTGACCAAATATAGTCACATAATATGTAATGAATAACACGGTATTATGTTTGGTATAAGATGTAAAATGTTTCACACTAAAGTCACATTATTTTCATAATCTAAAGAGGGTCTTGCAAATGGGGCACTACACACGTGTTACATGATCAAAGAAGAAAATTATCATGAAATGGTCGTTGTCATCTCATTGATGAAACATGATAATAAAGACACAAAAAAATTTCAATGAAATCAAAACCTACCCTCAGAAGATTCAACTGGAGGAGAAGTGAATTTAAAATTGGAGGGATATTGAGTCCACTAGAAAGCATTTAATAGTAGTTCATTTTAGTAAATTTAGTACATCAATTCATTTCCGTCGTATTCTCCTGAGACATATCCTAGTCTAGTTGAACGAATTAATTTATTTATTTACTTTGCATATTTTAATTTACATTTGTTCATTTCCATGGGAAGGATATAAAAATAGCCTTACTTAACAACAAAACAATATCCCAAGAGGAAACTATTTTAATATATCAAACCCTAATTTACCCTCCATTATCAGGGTATTTATCCTGGATCGAATAAAAATTGGTTTCAGGGGAAAGGGTTAAATTCCTAGAATCTTTTTCAGTAGAATAAATTGATGCTTTTAATCATAAATATATTCTAATCTATGATGGAAACAGTTTCTAGAAACAGAGGAATCGTATGAAATAATACATTTGATTGTTAGGTATAGATGTGTTTACATATACAATGCATGATATTTTTTACTTTATGGAAATTGGATCACTATCAGAAGTAGTATCCAGATAATTGGATGCTGATGCCATAATAATTAATGCTTAAGTTGAAGCTTTTTCCATCACAATCTACACATAGGTGATGTCATGAAAGTCATGACATCCCATACAGGAGAAACTGCTGAATATATAGAAACTTGATTCAAAATATCATAATGCTAAATTATAGGTTACGTAGTACAAATATGAGGACATTATTATACATCCTAATGAATCTTTTTTAGGATTATTTGGATTAGGTGAATGTTGTTGTAGAAGACATGTGTGGTATTAGAGAAATTATCAAATATATAATGATTTTTAAGTGTTTCATAATAAAACATCCACCTTGATTCAATTAAAAGTTATTTATAATAGAGGATGAATATCTAAAGGATATAATATTGGATAGATTACACAATACTCTTAACATGTACGAGGTGAAAAATAAGGATAAAAATGTTTTGGAAAAAGGTAAGTCTATAGATGTGGCATTCAAGGCAACGAAGATGCCCACTATACATAATGGTTAGGAGTTAGATGTTGTGGATGAGATTATGATATTCATTTTCTGAAATCTAAAAAGGGGAAAAGAAAATAGTAAAGGGAAACTTCCTATTGTATTATTTGATTGTAGAAAGGTTGTATATCTAGAAAATTGTCCCAAGAAGTTTCATGATGATGATGAGGATGATAATGATACTCCCTAGAAGCATTATTCAACTATTGTGAAAGGTAGAAAACATACCAAATGAATTTTCTTTAGAAAGAAGAGTCATGTTTCAAAAAAATAAATATTTAGAATAATCTAAGGTAGAAGATATGGAAAAATACTAGAATAATGATGAAAATGTTATGGTGGTAGTTATGAAAAATTATCAAATAAGGGAGGAAAGAAAAAATGATAATGGTGAATTCAATGGAATAGTTGACCTCTATGTTGAATTAGAAACTATGCATGAGGATATAGTTGTTTAGAGAGCCAAAAAAATATTATTGGGTGGTTAAAGATTTAAAAATATATGTGTAACAAGAATAAGAAGAGAATTATGAGATGGAGGTTGAAATTGAAAATATTAAATTCTGAAATCCTGAAAAATAAGTGAGATTCATTGAGTATAAGTTAAATGTTGAAAAATAGTCCCAGATTATCGATAGTTTGACTAACAATATAATAGATTGAGTCAAACACATCTAAGAACTTGAGGAGGAATTTTTCAGACTATGAAAAAAGTTATAAGGTCAAGAGACACTCTTAGATCCTGGTATGATACAAATAAATGAATAAACGGCGATAGAAAAAGTGAAATTATAGTATGGAGGTCTAGAAAAATAGTCAAAGGTGTGTTGGGAGAATAAAATAGAACTTCAGAATGAAACAACTTGTATGAGACTTGATTTCAAACAGAAATTAGCGATGATTGGATTTATACCACAAGAACCCGCACAAAGGCTGAAGATATATTTATGTATTAATGAAAATCAAAAGATTTAAGGAATCCAAGGGAAAATAATATCTGTAGTAGTCACACATAGAAATTTATGTCGCATTAGATATTATTGTTGTGGAAAGATAGAATACTCTCAAAATTTCTATTCCATATCTTAGAGTTACCATAGGGAACATGTGAAACAGAGGCATCTAAACAGAAATTTGTATTCAAATAATTATTTTTATGGTCATTTTTTATATGTGTAGTATCCAAACACATGTATTGATATTACCTATTAATAATTGGGAGGAATGTGCTGTAATAAACCCAAAGATATAACACACACAAAATTAAGGAATCATCAAATAAATTTAGAATGAAAAATGTATTTTAATATTTTGAAGATTAATTTGGTATATCATACATTCAGGAAGATCAATAATATTAATCGATGTCAACTATGAGTTCAACGTCATGGATCCAAAAGAAAATAGCTAAGAAATAAGTTTTTGTAGTGATTAACTTAAATGCATCAAATCACATTGGAATATGAAATATTTATAGTGGGTCCACATCCCATATGATTGGAAATAAGTATATGGTGATATGAACTTTGTTCAATAAGGAACGTGTTGTAAGATTTGTAAATAATAATGGTCTGGAAATTATTTTCATGTGAAGACACAATTTTGGGGGAAATGACATGAGATGACCAGATGTCTTGGTTTTCGAAAAACATGGTCAAAACATACTAATTGTGAGTCAGAATATTACTTATGATACAATATAATATTTACAAATAATCTATGTATCATAAAGGGGAAATTTGGTGTAGTTGTTTTTTATGGAAATCACATGAAGGGAAATCTATACCTTCTCATTTGATACGAATATTTTTTCTTTATGTCTAATAAATAAAAAAATAAACTATGACATAAAATTATTGGTCATTTAAGACAACAAGAATTCGAAGATCTATTGAAATTTGATGCCTCTCTAGATCTCCCTATGTTATAACATAGTCATACTCATAGATATGATGATGTCTTATAAAGGAAGATTACTCAAAAGACCTATAAGGAGAAAGATCAGAGGTTAATATGAGTTATTTAATTGATTAATATTGATGTGTGTGGCCCGATTTCACTAATATCTATTTATGGTAAGTGATATTATGTCATTTTTATTAATTATTTAACTATAATGGCATGGTTTTAAATAATCACATACAAGTCTATGTTTTCCAGTTGAACAATACATTATCTGAGTTATTTTAATAAGATATTAGGTCAATAACTTTGTATGTTTTGAAACAATAATTGAACGATGTTCAAAAAAAATTCACGTGGATGATTATCTTGGGAAACATTAGATAAGAAAACAACTTTTAGTAGTAATAACTTCATAGAAACATGATGTGGTTGAGAGTCGAAATCAGATTATTGGAAACATGGGAAAATGATGCTTATTTAGAAAGTCCCTCTAGAGATGTTTTTGAACGAAGTAGTGTTGAGATATATTGACATTTATAATAGAGCCTTATTGTGTCCAATGAAATATACAACTCTATAAGAGCAGTGGAATAGAAAGAAGACAACATTGACGTACTTTCAAGTCATTAGAAGTTAGTGTTTTATTCACAATAAGGTTATATACAAAATGTGTGAATATCATTGAGATGATGAGATACTTTTTGGATACATAAAAAACAAAAAAACATATAAATGCCTTAATAAGTGGATAAGAATAAGTGTAGAGTGAAATGATGTTGTTTGGTGGAAAATGAGAAAAAATATTTAGAAATTATGTGAAAATCTTTGTAGGATAATGATGAATATATGAGAAGCTCAAAGGGAGTGTATGTAATTGAGGTATATTCAGAAAAAGATTTAGATAGTGAGAGGGAAAAACTAATACCAATATCTATGCATAAATAAAAGAGTTCAGTTTAAATTGATAGGCATAAAATAATTAGTGATCAGAAAATCTAAATGAAAATGAGGTGGATAAAGAAACTACAAAAAGAAACTTTCATATCCTTGGTATATCCAAAGGTTTTTATATAAGATGTAAGTGATGATAATTGGGTTTATGAAGGAACTAAGAGAATAACAAATCAAAAGGAATCATACATGGGATATTTTTTCAAGTTAAAAACACAAGATTATCATCAGGGATAAATGGGACTTCCATAAAAATATGAATAAATATAGAACATTAATTCAAAAAAAAAATTATTTATGTGAAATGTATACTTCTAGATACAATGTATTGATGTTGATAAAAAAATTTCACATATTTCATGTTTTTAAAGAGTTTGGTTATTCTTGGCCATAATAGTGCAAAAGAAATTAAATTTTTTTCAGATGGATAACATGTCAACATTTCATAATGGGGTTTTGGATGAAGAAGTTAATTTTTTACAAACGTTTTGTTTTCTAATTCATGAAGATGGGAACAATGTTTTTCAATTAAATAAGGAGCTCAGTGGGTTAAAGAAAGAATCAATAGTATGGTATTATCAACCTAATTAGTATTTTAAGGATCTAATCTTCCTGTGTGGTAAAGTTTATTACAATCTCTATTTTAGGGACTACAGTAATTATAGAATTATGGTCGTAGTACGAATTGATGGTATAATATTTTGTGTATTTAACAAATAATAGTGAAAATAGTTTGTAGAATTCATGAAATGTGATTTCTAAAAGTCCATGATTGGCGAGGTAACATTTTTTTATTAGTTTATAATAATGTAAGTAATACATTGTACATTTATTTCTAAATTAAATCATAGTAAGGATATTTTTAGAATAAATGTAATAGAAAATTATATTGAAATGAAATGTACGATTTCTACATGGATGAAATTGTCTATTTATGATGAAGAAAAAATACCCAATATCATAGAATACAGATAGATCATCAGATACCTATTGTACATAACAATAACATGTATAAATATTTTGTTTACATGGCAGGTGGAAAATTATAAAATTAATCCAAAAAAGACACTTAATTGTGGTGAATATATTAATTTTCTATATCAATGTCCGGGTGGATTTTCAATAAATATACAATGAAAAATGATAGCAAGAGTTATTGGGTTTTACAGATTTATATTGGGCTGGTTCACTATATGATATAAATTCAACATCAGGTAGTGCATTCTATATTGGTGAAATATTCACTTATGGGATAACAATGAAACATAATTTCATTCATTTTATCTCTATAGAAGATAAATACATTGTTATTACTCAATATTGCAAGCAGTTACTATGAATGATGCATCAACATGAAGATATGGGAGTTGAAGTAAAGTCTCTAATTAAAATACATTGTAATAATTAAAGTGCTATAAATCATTAAAAAATCCAATCCAACACTCTAGGATAAAGCACATTGAAATCAAATATAACTTTATGAAGGAGATAATGGAGAATGGTATTGTGAAACTGATGTATGTGACTACTAAACTACAGGTTGTAGAGATCATGATGAAGGCATGACCCAAAGAAGTGTTTGAATTAAATTGATTGTATCTTGAATTTCAGTCGACTCCACATACTAGAATAGTTTGAATATGGGATCCCCTCTTAGAGAGGTATGTTTTTCTCATACGGGCTAATATTTTTTCTTTACCATGTTGCATATCACAGAGGATTGACCTTTGGGTTCATTAATAAATGGGGAGATGTCTTGATCAACAAAAAGAGGAGAAACTGATAGGGGGAGTAGTTAAATGGGGGCAATTGAAAATATTCTACTACTGAATCAGGTTTACAAATAAAGAAGAATAATTAAAAGGAGTAGAATTTTTATTTGTGATTCAATCAGCTGACATGTGCAGGTTGAGAAGGATTCCAAAGAAAATTTCAAGAAATAAGTTATACATCAATGATAGATTCATGCAACTAATGTTTGTCACATTAATATTGACTCATGTGGTCATAGAGTATGTGTTAAAGATTTCCCTAATCACTATTTTCCTTCATATAAGTTAAATGGTTTCATATATATATATGAGATTTCAATAAAATAGGTTATTGATGTTTATAAGTGTTGTTAACAATCTGAAAGGGTATATTGATGATAATATAATTATTTATGGTGTTTTAGATTGATTTTTTTACAAGTATTAATTTTGTTGATGATGTCTGTTTATTAATGGATCATATACAGCATGAAACGGACAATGGATCATGTGGAGATCATAAGTCTTAAAGGATCATGTAAATTACACCATGTATTCCAAAAGGATCACATGGAGTGTGTAAGTCCAAAATTATCACATGGAGTTTGTATATTTGGCCATGTCTGATATATATTACGATCATTCAAAATCATGTGATTAACAGAATTATTATGATCATGACAACTGAATGAGATCATGTGATAACATAACAGAAAGTGGATCACATTATCAAACAAAGGGCAAGGTGGAAAATTATTGTGGTTACATAGAATCATCATATCTTATATGTACTAATGATATGCACAATGTAGTAACATTAAGTACATGAAGGAATATAGGTTGGAAATTAATGATACCTCATGCAATCACTCGAAATCATGTGATTGCATGACTATTAATGGAAATCATGATAGAGTGATGAAACATGCTAGAACATAATGATGCCGAACAATTAAAAAGGTCTTATGACACGTGACTTGTGACATGTCATTGAGGTCATTTGGGAAACCCAAAAATAATTTTGTGAAGTGTGAAAGTGAGATGGTGAGGTGGTCTAATGGATGACTCACCATGATTTGTTGAGTTAAAAATATGGATATATGCCTACAAATACCCCGTAACCCATACTTGTGAGGTTATTATATTTTTATGTGTTTTAATCCAATTAAAATTATGAAGGGGGGATTTCATGTGATGTGATGGTAGTTACATTATAACATCAGTTGTATGAGAAGGAACACATAAGATTTTTCATATGAAGTGAATGAGAAACATGTTAAAGCACATAAGTGAAAGGGAGTTATGTTCTTGGGGTTTTTTCTCATAAACAAACCCTCTAATGTTTATGTGATCCTTGTATGTAAAACAAGGTCTCACAATCTTTGTATATAGAAAATGGGTTCATGATGGAGTCAAATGATTTGTGTAAGCTGACAAGGTCATGTGATGGGGTATTGTAAAAGGATATTGCATTGGTTTTAATCACCATTAGAGGAAAATTATCACATAAAGGTGGTATTTATCTCTTTGAACAAAGAAGAGAATAATGTCACACACAAGTGTGAATCAACTTATAACTGATCATTAGAAGATTCTATTGGATGAGCAGTGATTTATCTTTTGTAGAAAGACTGAGAGACTAGCAAGTGTTCAAATTATGAATGGTTTTAAACTAATAGGAATAGTGAGTCTACTCTCAACCTTGTAAAAATATTTCAACTTAGTGGATTTGGTGGATGAACACATTGACTTTGTATGCTCCTTGGAGCTATCCAAATTATAGTGAAGCAAGTAATTTTTTTGACATATACATGTTTTAATTTCAGATTATTCATTACTATTAGTAGGAGTGAGAAGTGAGTTTTTATGGACAAATCATGATGTGTGGGGGTAGTTTTTTTAGTCTTCCACACACCAATTCTCCCACTCAAAGGGTATTTTACCTGGATGGTGTAACATTTCATTTTAATTTATTATAATAATAATATAAAATATATAGAAATATAATTATTTAAAATTAATTCTTTTAAAAATTTAATGATTTCTTCATTATAACTAACTAAATAATAATTATCCCAAGAATGTTAATTATTTTATATTTAAAAACAATAAATTTAATTAATTTTTTTACTCCAAATGAAATAATTCTTATTATAAATAAAATCATATAATAAAAGATCGTTTCTACATAAATCATCATTCATTAGCTACAAATATTTAAATTAATATTCTTTATAGTTAGTTAATTATTTCTGGGAAAATGTATATTTATTTTACTAATCATTCATTTTTACCAGTCCATTTTATTGAAATCATTCCTATAAAATAATAATTTTAACTAAACTGAATACATTATAAAAAACTTTTTTTATAGAAAAATGTTTTTTCATAAATGGGTTAATCCCTTTTTGTTCTATTCTCAAAAAATTTAATTAATTTCAAGTAAATATTGTAAAAAGAAAATTTTATATTTTTTAACATCTAATTAATATTTATGTATGTTAAATAAAAATCCGTAATTACAAAATAGTAACATGTTTACTAGTATTACACCCTATAACTATATATAAATTAATAATGGTTGTATAATATCTTTATTACCCCCATTACATCCTATAAATTCATTCTATTATTACTTCAAAATGTACACTTCTTATTTCTATATTTCAAATTTTGGATTTTACAACATTCTTTCTCATTTCATGATTCTTTTTTTCACTACAGGATTTTTTCAACTAATGATGATTCTAAGGGGTGTAGAAGATCCTAAAAATTTCGTAGTTTTAAAATTATTACTATTTTCTATTTATTATCCCATTTTTATTTAAGCACTTTTAAGGGATGTAATATTCCATGGTATATCTAAAAATAAAGTATGTAATACTATTTTTATAATGCTCCATCTCAAATGAATAATGCATTGTTTTGTTTTATTCATATAATGTAGTATTATTTGTCTAATCATGTTCAGTTACATCAAAAGAATATAAAGACCAATTTAATAATGATAGAAAATGTTTAAGAAATAAAATGTTTCCTAAAACATTGGATGTCAAATTAAATTCATTCACCTTTGGAATATGTCATAACCTACCAAAAAATTAATTATAAAACACACATATCTTGAATATAAAATTTATGAAAAGTTATACTCATCTCAAAATCATGTGAGTCATACTATATACTCTTTTTAATACTAAATCTCTACACAAGATAATTTTTTTTGTGTCAACCATAATTATTTTCAAGGATTCTTATTGGGGATTTTGGTTGCTGGGTTTGAAAATTAAAAATCTAGGATTCAAATAGTATGTATTTCTTAAAATAAAATGAATTATACATAATTAAAATGTAATGAAAATTCCTCACTAAAAGTACCAAAATATGAATCTCCAAAATCAATTTCCCATGTTTAAATCTATGTTAACAAGTCATATCAAAAAAATTAGAACAAAATTTTTTTCCTCTTATTGTTCCCTTTTGGTTTTTTAATATTATATATATATATATAAGTTAATGGGATAATAATAAAATATATTTAATGATCAATAACTTAGAAACATAAGTTTTTTATTTGGTACATGAGTCATATAAATGAGCATTATAAATCATTAAATTTCATTTTCCATTTTTTTCTTTTCTTTATTCTTTTTTTCTAGGAGGAATCAAATGAATTTTAATATAATATACATGACTTGAAGACCATAACCTATTTTAAAAATCCAGTCACATTATCATAATATTTAAATATACCCCAAAATTACATATAAAATAACTTTATTCCCCTAAACTCAAAATATACAATGATCATGAAATGTATACAAGAGTCCAGGTAAGTACTGAAAATGAACTTTTAATAAGGCTATCAATAAGGCATTTCATGACTAATTGGGAATTACAATAGAAAATGTGAAGTTAGTTCCCAAAATTTGATAATAAAAATGGTTGAATATCAAATAATCTCCTCAATCGCATTATCATATTTTGTAATACCTAAGTCCCTACGTAATACGAAAACACCATATAATGGACTATCACACAATGTACACTTTAAAATGCCTTTTTTCATGATTATATTTAAAAGTGAAATTAATAAATTCTAGAATTTTATATGAACAAAATATGAATCATTTTTTAATTCTTCATAAATATATTTTCACTCAATTTGATAATTTTTGTGGGTTTTCCTAAAGATTGATTTTTAGGTGAATAGTGAAAATACCAATTTAATTAAAACCATGAAAACATCGTTAGGATGTAAGAATAAACTAAAACCCAAAAAACATTTTCTTGAAATTGTAACTGTTTTATAAGTAAAATTATCCATTTTAAAATATTATTCTATGTTAATAAACCTATATTTGATATTTTAAATCTTCATTGACATTTTTCACAAAAATGGTTTTAATGATTATACAATTAATTTATATCAATTATTAAAATTTAATAATATTATATTTATTTAAAAAATTTAACTATTATGTTATAATTTGAAAATTAAAATTTTATTTTTAGGTATAAAATATTATTTAAAGGATTAAATTAAATTATTATGAAAATAATAAAACTGTTTTTCTCAAAGACTTGTTTTATTAATATTGTGTAATTCTTATTTAATTAAATAACGAAAAAATTTTCAATAAATATTACAATATAATTTTTATTAATCTATTTATATATAAATTAAAAGTCATTCATTTAGTAAACAATACTAAATATAATTATGGGAACTTTATTTTGAAAACATTATTTTTTATCAAAAACTATTTTCTTATATTTAATATGTTTTAACTTAATAGTAAATTTTATCATATTTAATAATTGAATTGGATTTAGTATATTATGAAAAAATTATAACAGTCAAATTTTGTAATATGGGTTACCTTATACATATAATAAAATATAAATTACATTGTGAAGAATTTGTTACTAAGGTAAAAACCAAAATTAGAAAACATAAATATCTAATGGTAAATAATTAAAAACATGTTTTGAAATTGTAGGTAAATTTGTGGTTAAGGATTTATAGAACCAAGTAAACACATTAATCCATTATTTATAACTTTTTGATTCATTTACCTCTTAATAGTGTATTGATATCATTGAATATAAACAATATTCACAGAAGTTCCCTTTTTTATCACTTATAATAGAGACTAACTTCCCCCACTTAATACCACACCTATCCATTTAAAATTTTTCATTAAATTATTAATTTTTTCTAATTAGAAAAATCACCCAAAAATTTAGTTGTATAGTCACCATGGTTTACCTTTATACCTCCATTTTCAAGGATATTTCTAAGAGAAAACTCATGATCACGACGTAAGAATTACCTTCCTCTTTGTATTTTAATGTTAATATTTCTATTCCTAACCTCTTATATAAATAAAAATATTATTAAACAATTATCATTATTATACTGATATTTTGTATATTAAATGTATAACCATTATTTATTCCACTCCATTCATTAAGTAAAAAAAACAAAATTGTCATCAATGCATGTGTATAGACTACCACCACCACAAATCGAAATCTTATATTTTTACATATCGGCTCTAATGGTTGGTTTAAATGATAATATTAAGGAATAAATATGATATATATAATATAAATATGACTCGTAAATTTAAAATTATCATATAATTTAATTCAATCTCATTATTTTAGCAGTAATAACATTAATTTTGCATTGTACAGACTACCAACTCCACAAAGTAACATATCTCATTTTTTACATAGATAATTTTTCATTTATTAAAATATATTTAAATATTACTCACCACAATAAATTTATCTAAATAATATAGTTATTATAATTAAATAATGATATTATGTAAAAAATAAACCACTTTTATAGTCATAATCATCCATTAATTATAATGTGTTTTTGTATGGGTATTTTTAACCACGTGAGTTCAATAAAACTACATCATGGATGGATATGGGAATTTAAAACTTAATTTTACTAAATTATAATAAGAAAATAATTATAAAAAAATATTTTTAATGGTTTTATTAAGTATTTAATATATTATTCAAATGTCATATTCGATCGTTAAATTTAGAAAAATAATCCATCATAGTTTACACTTTCCCACAATATAACTATAACACTAATGGAATGATATAACAGAATTTTAAATAAATAAAATTTATATATTATAGTACCTTATGTTATATATTGTTTATTAACATTTGGAAAATAATAAAAATAGACACTTCTATTATGAAACTTGTACAAATAATCAAAATATAAACACATGTTATCGGAAAATAGGTAAAAATAATTCATATAGAGGATTACTATATATTTAGATTATAATTGAAAATTTCCATGATAAAGGGTCAAGATTAACTGATCAAGATAGCTATATTTTTAATATTTGGTGTTAAATTACATTCATGAAAGTCAGCATAATAGGTAAGTGTTTTTCATCTCACGGTTTTCTCCATAAGAAATGGTTTGTATTACGCATCTAATTTCCATTAGTATATGTATATAATTACTAATTGATATTATATATCCTGAAATAATTTTATTAAAAGAATTATATTATCATGTTCAATCCCTCTCTTTCAATATTTTTGATTGAATTGATACCAAATATAGAATTGGGTCTTTCAGTCTCAATTTTCATTTTTTGGGAAAATTATATATTAACAAATTATTTACTTTTTATAGTGTATAAATTCCCATTAAACATTATTGACCACATACCTCATGAATTTCCTGTGATTAATAAGTTAATATTTTTATCCCCCCATTATATTCTTTAGATTTACGAATTAACAAAATTTTTATAAAAGTGGAAAAATCATCCCAAGTATTGTTAATGTAAAAGTTGATTGAATCAGGGAAAATGAATCCCCATGTAGATACTGAGAAGTTGATAAGGTTGTGACATATGTTATACTATGATGCATTATTATGAAAATGATAGGGTGAGAATTGACTCAATCATCACTCTGATGCATGATAAATGGTTTAGAGATTAAATACTTATCTTGACACTCCATGGGGGATATAATTTGTAATATTCACACACTATATATAAAAAATGATCAAGGATTTTTTCTACCATTTACATGGTCCCCTACTAATGAAATCTATTGAACCCAAATACTATCTTCCATGGGTATCCCAAAAAATTTATAGCACCCTTGCCACTCTATTTCATTGATAGGTGTACTTTCTATTACTTAGATGACACCTCATAACATATAAGTTAATTAAGGGATGTTCTCCTAGACACCCACATTATTCTGTTGAATGAGGAAGTATTTATTTTCAATATTTCACATTATACGGATAACTATGTTTTAATTCAGATAGATGTTATATAGGTAATGGTATGAAATGTCATGTTGACTCTTAGAGTGAATGAATTGGGTTTAATCAAGTGATAGGTGGGGCCCGAATTAATATGGCCCCCAATGCATCAATAGGTCTCATGTGAAAAAAACATGGGTTTTGTAGTATACCTCCCCCAAAAAGAATGAGGAAAATTTCATTGATAAAGAGGATAACATTACACGGTTAGTTAGAAATGTTAAAGAATATGTAAGTCTATTTAAATTATTGATTGAGTGTTTATTTGATGGGTTAAATCAGATCAATCAAAAGGAATTGTTCTCTCAAAAATTTTCATCATATGGAGATATAGTTTCACGTTCCATTAAGATCGATAAATGGTTCTCGAAGATATAGGTATTCAAGGGAATTAATCAGAAGAGGATGTCATATGATATTCATTGGAAGAATATTGTGTAAAAGGGGATGAATAAAAGGATTTGATTTTCAACATGTGATAACTATGGTATGAAAAAACACCATGTATTTTAGGAATGTATCCTTTGTTTGTTTCAAGTGTAGATAAAAGGAAATAAAGATCATTTATTCAATGGAAATAGAGAAGTTATTCATGTTCAATTATTTTTCTATAATGATAGGGGAACAATACAAAAATATTCCCCAAATTCTATGAGACATTACCTTAGAAATGGAAAATATTATGTGATTACCACAGCTGAAGTTGAAATTCTAAATTATGTGGTGGTAGGTACTTTGAAAATAGCCTCAAATTTAGCTGATGTTTTATATTTTTATGGATCTTCGTACTCTTTTATATCATTCATGTTATCCAGAAACATCAAATATTTTCCTAGCACCCAACTAAGGGTGTTTTCAATTAAGGCGTTGAGTGGAAATATTGTCGTAACAATAATATTTTAGTTATTTATAATTAAGATAAGTGGATAAAACCAATTTTAAAACTTGTTTAATATACCTATAGATTAATTTAATATGTTCGTTGGTAGGGATTGGATTTAAAATTATAAATAAAAAAATATATTTATAGGAATAGTATCTTGTGACTCGTGAAGGTGATATGATATATCTTATCATTTATTCCAATAAATTTTTTATAATGAAATTTTATATTATTTAACATTTAAATATTTTTTATTTATATTAACTATATATCAGTATTTAAAAACAGGTAATAGGTTTACTATTATTATACTCTATGACTATATACGCTTTAATAATGGTTATATAATATCTATTTTACTCCCAATACATCCTATAAATTCATTCCATTATTAATTCACAATGTACACTTCTCATTCCTATATTTTTAATTTTAGATTTTACCACATGCTTTCTACATTCATGATACTTTTTTTCATTATAGGATTTTCAACTGAGGATTATACACAAGGGTGTAGATGATCCTAATGATTTCCTAGTTTTAAAATTATTTTTATTTTCAATTTATTATCCCATCATAATTTATTATCATTTAAGTGATGTAATCATCCATGGAATATAGAAAATGATGTATGTAATACCTTTTTTTATAATTCTCAATTTCAAATGAATAAGGAATGGTTTTTTTGATTCATATCTTGTATTATTTAATGTCTAATTTAGTTTACTTATCTAAAAACATAGAATTAAATATTTAATAATGATAGAAATTATTTAATAAAATAATAGGTGTCCTAAAACATGGGATGTTACATTAAATTAATTGACCTTTGGAACATGTCATAACCTACCAAAGAATTAATTTTTAATCACAAATATCTTGAATATAAAATTTGATAAATGTTATACTCATCTCAAAATCATGTGAGTCGAAACATACACATAGTTAAATACTAAATCTCGATACAAGATAATTTTTTTTCGTGTCAACCATAATGGTTTCCATGGATTCCTATTGAGGCTTTTGGTTGGTGGGTTTGAAATTTAAAAATTAGGTCTTTAATGAAGATTTTTCTTCCTAAAATATAATGAACGATACATAATTAAAAATATAATAACAATAACTCAAAAAATACCAAAATATGAATCCCCAAACTCAATTTCCCATGTTCAAATCTATGTTAACAAGTCGCATCAAATAATGTACAATGAATGATTTGTCCAATTATTTTTTCCATTTTCTTTTTTAATATTATTTATATATATTTTTGAAAGATAATGCGATAATAATAAAATATATTGAATGATCAATAATTAATGAAGTAATGTTTTTATTTGGTACATGAGTCATACAAATTAGTATAATAATTCATTCAAATTTCATTCTCCAGTTTATTTCTTTTCACCATTATTTTTTTCTTGGATGAATAAAATATATTTTGGTAAAATAAACATGACTTTTAGAATATCCCTAAAATTAAAACTCCACCTACATTCTCATAAAATTTTTATCATCCCCAATATAACATATAAAATAACTTTATTCCCCCTAACTCAAAATATACTATGATCATGAAATGAATATAAGAGTCAAGGTAGGTAGTGAAAATGGTCTTATAATGTGGTTATCTATAAGGTATTTCATTAATACTAGTGTCAAAACCACCTACCCACAAGGTTTTCCCCTCATGGACCAGAAAAGTGGGATGGGTGATAACGACCCCCAAAGTCCCGCCTCTAGTAGGTCGCAGGTTTGCAACTAGAACTAAGGGTATAGTGAACACACAAATTAGAGGCATTACCATCTTAGAGAACACATATAAAAAAGATAGATAAGATAGGGACTGACCAACTCCATATCAGAAAACAATATAAATGAAATCCTAAGTACACATATGTAATGTCATACAAAACTACTACAAATGAAAGGGGAAACTACTAGTACAAAAAGAATGTAAAAAATAGAACCAACCACAAGCCTGAACAGCTCCTGCAACCCCAAACTAGTTGAGAATAGCTTGATCTCCAACCTACTCCATGTGACCTTAAAAATATTTTTTATATACATAGGTTGGGTATAATAGTATACTCAGTATGATCCTCCCCGATGCCTCTTGTGAAAATGTAAAGAAAGCATTCTAAAGCACTGTGAACAACAAGTGAAACTAACTCGTCGCCTAAACTTGTATACTATGTTCTCAGCTTCAACATGGATACTCTCACCATGTATCACATACAAAAGTATATTATACATTAAATAATATAAAGGTTACTCTGCTATTACTTCCCCACTAGTTTGTGGCTTTTCCCCAACGTCGCACGTCCTAAGCATCTCTCTCCAAAAAGGATTTCCCACAAAGACATGGTTGAAGCACCACAACATGCACCTCATGCAAAAAAAAACTACCACATTCAAGTAAGAAAAGCAACTAGGTAGTCTTTTGAATCCACCACAGCTCACATAACATGTATCATATGTCAGTAATTATACCTCAAGCCATTACAACCAACACACAGATTAAGGATCCTCAATCCATCATAGCCAATACACATTAATCCTATAGTAGTACATAGGAAAATATATCTAGAATATAAGTGTGTGAATAACCACAAGTCATTACATCCCTCTACACACATATATGGGGAAAACAAACCACTATTCCTATCCGAACAAGTAATTACCATGAGAAGAGAGAAGGTCCAAAGGGGGTAGTTAGCCATATATCATCTCATTGGAATGTTTTGGAAAAGACCCACCCCCCCCCCAGGGCTCAGAATCCCTGGGGTGGAAGTTTCCCTAACTAATGGAGTGGAGTAGCATATTGAAACACAAAAAGTTCATAATATACTATATCTCACAACCACACTATGGGAATATCCTATTCTTAGACTCAACTATAGCTAATGTCTCTTGGACTCCCAGGTGTCACATCTAGGACTAGATATCCTATATCACAAAACAATTTAAATAGCATTATTACAGTACTTAATTCTCCCTTTTTATTAGTTACACTTTATGTTATTTAATTCATTAAACATTAATTAACCATTAATAATGTCTACATTATATTTATTTAACATCACACCCGAAGTCCACTGTTCCTTTTAAATTTCAACCTCAGCAATGCATCCCAACATGATCCAATACCATGGGTTAACAACATTTATTCAATGATTTTTAAAAAAAATTATTACTTTCCCATATTCCCAGACATCCTAGAAAAACATTCTAAGCTACTAAACAAAAGAGGGATCAACTCAGTGGGTAGATGAACAACCCATAAAGTCTTTGATAACTATAAAAAGAGCATAGACACATCCTCCCTCAAGATGCTAAACACTGAAAGCATGTGGAATACCCCACACATCATCGCCACTTTTAGAAGGAGGGTAAGCAAGACCAGTTTCCTTGAGTAGTCAGGATAATATATAAGATAAACAACCAACAATAATCAGCAACCATCCAAACATTTGCATCCATCCCACTTCATCATCTATTGTGTCCTCCCCGACACCCACATACATAAACCGATGAATATCGCCTCTCTAGGAATCATCCTCTACAACAAACAATGGTCCTATCTACCCCCACATATAACAATATCCATCTAGGCTCATATCACAACACAAACAGTAGGAAAACAATCATCATATCAACTAGGATCTTAGCCCTTATACGTGTAAGAGGGTAACTCAGAACCCTGCGAGGAATTATATTTTATAAAAAACCAGTTCTTTAAACCATCTTGAATTAAATGAGTTATTATTAGTAGGTTCTAATGATGGGAATCCTAAATAATAATCTGTAATAAATAATTAAACTTGCTTATTCTATCAACTTTATCAACATCAAATTACAAAAACAACAACTGGATCCCTTTTCATGCCTATTTATCTTTATCCAAAATACTATCAACTAATCCCAGGTTTAAATAATTTACCAATTTCCACCAAAAACCAAAGGCTACACAAATAAATCATATATATCAAACTATATAGACAAACAAGAGGAAATAATTTACGTTTGATCTCAATTTATTTATCTGGTTTCAATATTTATTATTTCAATTTAATTATAATTTAGTGGGCTAAAAAATACTCACTCTACAGTTGCATGCAAAAGAATAGAGAATAAAAAAATCCCATACCTCAAACTATTCTTGATGTTCTTTATATGATAATGAGCCTCACAACAAGTTATGATCTCCTCCCCCTGTGACAACTGTATCCACCCGAGGATGCAGAGACACTACCCCACTAGTCAACACCCACGATAATCCATTACGAACATGGAGAAGGAATTCCATTAAATAATAAGGAGAAACAGAAGGATATGAACCCAAAAAAATGATGATAGATCACATTTTATATCAAAGATTGAGCGATACTACTTTCTTGCAATAAAATAAGGGTGCACTTGCTTCAAGAAGAACTTCAATGGGAACTAATCCATGGATGAAAGATTGATCGCACGACTCATATGAAACGGAAGGAATGGTTTGAGCATCTTTCACCTAAGGAAAAGAGGGAAGAATAATGGAGGGAGATATCTCATCCCCTTAGAAGGGTTAACAGAGTAGTGGATTAAGATACACTGAATATTTTTCATTAAAAGTGGATCAAATTACACCACACAATTTTACTAAGTAATGGAATCCCGTTCCATTCGAAAAAAATATAGGAGTTAAGGGCATTGAATCGACCTTAAATCCCTTAAAATAAGGCTTTGAATTCATTAAACTTCAATGAAAATTTTAAATCAACGAAACTGAAAAAATCTAAAAATTAGGAAAAGGAAATACGAAACAGTAATCGAAACACTGTTCATGAGATCTGACACCGTTTCTGTGACACCGTAGCTATGAAACAGTGACTTTGACACCATTTTTGTGACCCCGTGTCTGTGACACCATGACCGTGACACCGCTTTTGTGACATCGTGACTATGACACTGTGACGATGACACATTTTTTGTGACACCATGTCTGTGACACCATTTTTGTGGCACCGTTACTGTAACACCATTTATGTGACATCGTTTCCATGACACCTTTTCTATGACACCTTGACAGTGACACTGTTTCTCTGACACCATTTCAATGACATCGTTTCTATGACATCGTTACTAGGAGATAATTTCTATCACACCATTTCTTTGACACCATTTCTGTGACACCATAACACTATTCATAAAAGTGGAAGCACTGTTCACAGAACTAGAAATTTGGAAAACTGTATTTGAGGAGACACCTTGACCTCCCAGAACACCTCAAACACCAGATTTTAGCAAAGGAATAGACTATAGAGTTTCCGGAAATTACATTAGATACCTCTCAAAACTATCTTGTCCTTGAGAATAAAAAACCAATATAAAAGGAAACATAAAAAGAGACTGTAACAACAACTCATCGAGATACCTCTCAAAAGAGATAAAGGTATAAGAAGGAATAAATGAAATAAATCTTATAAACACAAAAGGTTTATAACCACAAAGATAACATCATTACTTGAAAAGAGTTAAACATCAAAAAAAGCTGGGTACTGCGAACATATCAGCAACTCATGTTCTCAGGTACTCTTCTCGGCACCACTGTGCCGCCACAAGATATGATCCAAGGGAATAGAACACTCGTGCAACACCTACTCTTTGCGGTATTGGATCTCCACAGGCCACTCCCCAAAGGTCGCATCATTATGAGCATTTACCTCTCCCCAATCGATGACGTGTGATTTCTCATGAAGATAACAACAGAGTAGTGACACATAAAAATCATCGTGTATCTAGCTCATCGTAAGGGGAAGTGCTACTCGATATGCCATGGCTCCAAAATGAGCCAACTCCTTGAAAGGCCCAACAAACCTGGGAAAAAGTTTACTCCCATTAACAAATCATCACTTCCCAAAACAAGGAGTCACCTTCAGAAACTTGTGATCACCCACATCAAACTTCAACGATATCTTCCATTGATCAGCAAATGATTTATGATGAACCTACACTGTCCTCATCCTCTCACGAATCACCAAAACCATCTCGGCCTTATTCTACACTAGTTCAAGTCTAAGAATTCACGACTCTCCAACCACAGTCTAGAACAATAGAGAATGAAAAAGTCGTCCATACAAGGAATAAAATGGTTTCATACTGATGGTGGAGTGAAAACTATTGTTGTAAGAGAACTCCACCAGGGGTGAGTGCCCCATCCACGAACCTCCAAAATCTAGGACACAAGAGTAAAACATGTCTTCAAGAGTATAGATGGTGCACTCTATCTAACCTTCCATCTACGATAGAAAATCAGTGTTAAGGCATAGCTAAGAACCTAAAGCATGCAGGAGAACTCTACACACTATAGAGGAAAAATGAGGATCTCTAGCAGAAATGATCGTCCTTGGGATTCCATGATGTCTCACCACCTCCTCCATATACTACCTCGACAAAACTCCCACTAGGATTGAATCCATGATTGCTATGATGTGGGATGATTTTGTTAAACGATCCAATACTAACCAAATAGATTCAAGACCTCCCAGAAGT
The DNA here is from genome assembly GCA_963277665.1 of Viscum album. Taxonomy (NCBI): domain Eukaryota; kingdom Viridiplantae; phylum Streptophyta; class Magnoliopsida; order Santalales; family Viscaceae; genus Viscum; species Viscum album. The sequence continues at coordinate 1,570,022,052 of OY728161.1, forward strand.
CAAGGTAAACTAATAACAATGTCCATTGAGATGTCCTCCCACTTCCACTAAGGAACACGTAACGGCTGGAGTAGACCACCAGGGACACAGTGTTTGACATTCACCTTCTGGAAGACCAAACATCATGAAACAAAATCTGTAACCACATGCTTTAGCCCTAGCCACCAAAACTGACCCCTCAAGGCTCAGTAAGTGTTTTTCACTATAAGATGTACCGTTAAAGGCAAACTATGGAACACTCTAAGAACCATATCACACATTGAAAAAGGAACAAAAAGCCTTCCATGATATAACACTCAGTGTTGTTCATTGTTTGACTTACCATCAAGGGTCTCGCCACAAATAACTTAGTCACTCCAAACCTCTACCTCTAGATACCCAAACTAGGACTCTTCCACCTGCTACCCCAGAAATGACTGCACAGACATCTAAAAAAGAAAATCTCTACCCCAAACTTCTCCCATATTGAGTTGTAATGATAAATGTGCTTTCATCACTCTCCATGAATCCCCAGATTCATGCACTACATTACGATGCAGCCTCCTGATGATCGCATCAACTACAAAATTCCTCTTCCTAAGAGTATATGAGATTTAGAAATCATATTCCTATGAGAACACCATCCACCAATGTTGTCTCATTTTTAAGTCACACTGGGATAAAATATACCTCATTCTCTTATAATCAGTGAAAACCACAAAGAACTCTCAAATGAGGAAATGTCTCCACAGATTCATAGAAAAAACCACTACCTCCAACTCATGATCGTGGGTGGCATAGTTACGTTCATGGGGATGCAACAACCGAGACACAAATGATATTAATGATCTATCCTATATCAAAACATAGCCTAACCCCATATGAAATGATTCACAGAAAACATCAAACTCAACGCCCTTTATTGGATGACAAATAACTGGAGCAGTTTCAAACTTCTCCTTCAGATACTCGAAATCTTCCTAATCGTGATCAGTCCACATGAACTCCTAATCCTTTCTGGTCACTGTTGTAAGAGAAGTTTCAACCCGAGTGAAATAAATTATGAACATCATATTGTAGCCTGTGAGACCAAAGAAACTTCACACCTCTTAGACTATATTGGGGGCTTCCCAAGACACAACTCCTTCAATCTTTGATGGATCCAAAGATAATCCCTACTAGGAAACAAAATTACCAAAGAAATGGAATTCTCAATCCCAAAAATCACACTTTGACAACATCCCCAACTGATGTTGTTGATGAAGAACTCCCAAATTGGTGTTCATATTCTCTACATGCTCCTCCTCAGACATGGAGTAGACAAGAATGTCATTGATGAAAACCACAATAATCCAATCAAAGAACTCAGGTAACACAATGTTCATCAATTCCATGAAAATAGCTGGAGAATTGATCACAATGAACAACATTACAATGAACTCGTAATGCCTAAGACAAAAAAAATACAGTCTTCGTGATATCCTCCATCTTTAAACACATCTGATGATTTCATGTTCACAAGTCGATTTTTTGAGAACCAACTTGAACCACAAATTTAATTGAATAAATAATTATTCCGTGGAAGAAGAAAGCAATTCTTCACTTTCACTTTGTTTATGCGAGGATAATAAATACACAACCGCAAACTGCCATCAACATTCTTCATGAACAAAACTGGTTCACCCCATAGTGACACACTCATCCAAACAAAACCGCACTGTAACATACCATCAATATGTATATGTATCTCTCATTACTCATAAGGGACCATCATATACGTATACATAGAGATTAGAAATTCTCTATGTTTTTTCTCAATCCCAAACATGATCTCTCGTCGAGGGGGTAATGCTACAACCTCTTCTGTAAAGACATCATGGTACTCTTCTACGGCCCTAGGAAATTCCAACTGTCAAACCCCTGAACTACTCTGCATTAGCTCTGCCATCATGGATGGTAAGGATGTAACCCTCCTTTGAGAAATCCTAGGGTCTCGCTCACCAATAAAAACCACTGTCTCTCTATCGACATCGATGAACACAACCTACCTCCTGATGAAATCCACGATATCCTTCACCGAATACAACCAATCCATGCCAAGGATGACAGCATATGGTTTTATCCGTAAAAATAGAAAATATCCCCATGAGTGGTGCTGCCCCATCACTAGCTAATAGTATTTATATAATTCAAACTAGTCAGCTCGTCCTCAAACTGGTGTAGTCAACGCCAAGGGCGTTGGATTCCTCTCTACATCAAGTCCCAAAGCGTGGACAAGGGTAGGTGATATGAAGGAGTGTGTCACTCCAGAATCAAACAAGGAATACAATAGGGTAGAAAACAAGCAAAGGGTACCTCAAATGATGTCTGGATTTCCTGGAGATGGAAACACTAAAGAATTAAGCTGACCACGACCTCCTCTATGGCCTCTCTGGCCCAAATGAAGACCACAACCACGGCATCACTCTGCTCTCTAATGATAAGGAGCATCATGGGGTTGTCCTCTATCTGCCCCATCAACCCTCTGCTGATCCAAAGCTGGTACAACCTACTACTGGTGTCTCGGCTCGAACTGCCTCAACATAGGAACCTGTAAAAGAACACCATGTGCATGATGACTGCTCTAAAAGGTCGGGCATGCTCGTTTCTGATGACCTTGCACTCCACAAGAAAAACAATCTCCTGATCCCATGGAACATTCCTCAAGGCCACTGCCCCCAGAGAAACGAGAGGATGAGGGCTGGGACCTACCCCTGGTCGAATGAAAATTCTTCCACCCTGGAAACCAAGAACCCCAGAACACTACTTATCTTCATTAGGAATCATGAAAAATCCCCTCTCATGATGATATAGTTATTTACAATGTCCTTTCGATGACCTCTTCCCTCGCCAACACCACAAGATATGTCTCCAACATAAACAGGGTGACCTGGAACTGGAACTGTGGATGCAAAGCCTCTACAAAATTCCTCACCCTAGACTCCTCATCTAGAAATAGGTTCGAAATATATTTCAAAACATTCCTTATATGAATTCCAAACTCTCGCACACTGGAGATCCCCTATCAAAGGGTAAGAAGCTTCCGGTGACGGGATTCCTTTGTAGTTGAAGAAAGAAACTCATCTTTGAACTTGTCTCGAAACTCCTCCCATGAGATCACCGACTCCTTGCGATCCGTAAGGAATAATAACCACTAATGCCTCACTGCTCCACACTGCATCGTCACAACCAAAAACACCAAGTGCTCTTTCCAAGCACGGATCAATATAAATCCTATATCGACCTCCTACAACTAGTATTTCGTGACTACATATGAAACGGATTTCTCGTTCTTATTCATACTCTAGTTCTGAAATTCTTTTAGTTTCCTCCTCAAAGTGTTTTCATCATCAACCTCTACCCTGCGACGATCTGCTGGCACAACCTTCTGGACAACTTCTGCTCGAACCTGATGAGGACATCGACCGGAAGCCATACTAGAAAAATAAATAATATTTAGAGCTCCTAAACCTGGAATATGGAAGAATCAACATTAATTAATCAAGTATTTTCTTTTATTCATTTCAGGTTAACATATCCCAAGGTCTACCCATTCAAACACTGGCACAAAGATGAATCATGCATGTTCATTTTCTTGGTCTCTACCCAACACAAGTATCACCTTGTTTAGTGGCCATTGTAAACATAAAGGTATGTGCATCAGATCATAGGGGTTCCTAAATGCCTATGTCTTATCCATTCATCACTGTTTACATCACTTTGATAAACATGATGGACATAGTTTTCCTACCAAAGAAGGAAACCTAACCTATTCTTATCACCAAACTCCATCCAATCCCTGAACCTCCTCTGGATACCACTATGTCTTGACCCCCTTCCCACAAGGTGTACCCCTCCTAGGCTGGAAATGTGAGAAGGGAGATAATGACCCCCTGAGTCCCCCCTTTAGTAGGCCATGGGTTGGCGACTAGCACCGAGGGTATAGTGAACACACAAATGGGAGGAATTACCATCTAAGAGAACCCATGCGAAAGAGAGAGATAATATAGACACCGACCAAATCCATATCCGACAACAATATAAATTATATCCCAAGAACCCATATGTAATGGCATGAAAAACTACTACAACTGAAAGTGAAAAACTACAAGTTCCAAAGGAAAGTAAAAACAGTAGCAACCACAAACTCGAATAGCTCATGCAACCCATAACTGGTAGAAACCAGCTAGGTCTCCAACCTACTCCAAGTGACAGGAAAAAAATGTATATATACATACCTTGTTAATAACAGTATACTCAGTAGGATCATCCCTATAGCCTCTCTTGCAATAGTAAATAAATCATTCTAAATCATAGTGAACAACAAGTGAAACTAACTCATCACATAAACAAGTATAATATGTTTACAACCTCACTATTCCTACTTTGACCAAGTATCACATATAATAGTACATAATTTAATATAGAATATAAAGGGTACCCCGATACTACTTCCCACCATTTTTTCGATTTGCCCCAATGTCGCACGTCCTAAGCATCTGTCTCCAAAAACATTTTCCCTCGGACACCTTGGCAAAGCACCAAAACATGCACCTCGTGCAAAAAAACCACCACGTTCATGCATGCAAAGTAACTAGGTAGTATCTATGAGCCACCACAAATCACATAACATGTATCATGAACTAGGAATTATACCTCAAGCCATTAAATCCCACACACCGATTATGGATCCTCAAGCCATGATAGCCTATACACGTTACACCAATAAGAGTCCATAGGAAACTATATCCAGAATATATGTGTGCGAATAACCAGAAGGCATTATAGACCTCTACACACATATATGGGGAAAACTAACCATTGTGACTACCAATACAAGTAATTACCATGTGAAGAGAGTGGGGCCAAAGGGGATAGTCATCCATCTATCCTCCCACCAGAATGTGGGGGAAAAACCCCTCGGGGCTCAAAATCCTCAAGGTGTCAGTTTCACTAACTGACAGTGTGGAGTAGTATATAGAAACAAAAAAAGTACAAAATATACTATAGCTCACAACCACACTATGTGCATAACCTAGTCTTAGACTCCAGTTTAGCTAATGTTACTCGGACTCCCAACTACCACTTCTATGAATAGGTATCCTTTAATCAAACTATAATTTAATGATCATTATTACATTACTCCATCCCCCTTTTTTATCAGTTACACCTTAAAATAATTAATTAATTTAACATTAATTAACCATTAATAATTTCCACATTATATTTCATTATAATCACACCGAAATTCCACTGTTCCTTTAAATTGCAACCTCAGTATTGAATCCAAGCAAGCTCCAACCCCAGGGGTTAACATTATTTATTCTATCATTTATAAACAAGATTATTAATTTCCCATATTTTTAATCTTTATAGAAAAACATTCTAAGATACTACACAAAAGAGGGTTCAACTAGGTGGGTAGATGAACTAATCATCACTTCTTTGTCACCTATAGAAAGAGCAATGACCCATCCTCCCTTAAGAAGCTAAACACGGAATGCATGTGGCATACCCTGTGTGTCTTCCCCCCTTTAGGAAGGAGGGTAAGCAAGAAAAACTGCCTCGAACAGTTGGGAAAGTAAATAAGATAAAAAAACCTATAAGAATTAGAATGCATCTAAACATTCACTTCCAACCCACTAAATCATCTCTGTTGTCGTCACCGATGGTCTCGTCCAAATTTACAAAAGATTTTAGGGTTATGCGGCCACTTGATGTTTAGATTGGGTTGTCGAAGCATCAGAGACCTAAGAAGTATCCTTCAAACACGTACATTATATGGATTGTTTTTAACTATGATGTGGCCAAATTGGGTTTATTTTATATGGGTTTAAGTGAATTCAATTTAAATTAATAAGTTGATCCTAGGTTATCACTTGGGTTGTATTGGACATATTACATTTTCAATTATTTCAATTTCTTATATTTGACATGGGTTCATTTAAGGAGATAAAACAACATCATTAATTACTGGTTTAATGCTTATACACCATAATACTAATCACCTATAATCATGTAGGATCGAATTTATGAGCACTTCAAGGTAAAGGTTCATAATAGCACTTGAAGTTTGTGGCCTTAAAATTCAACAAGGAGAAAGAAGTTTTTATATAATTAAATAAAAATCTCTTTTTAAAAGAAGGTATTAATCATTAATGGAGTGATAAATAAAATCTAATCAAACTCCTTACTAATCCCTTGGATAAAAAAATATGTCGGTGTTTCCTCCATTGATTCTACTGTTTCAAAAGAGGCAGGAATTAGACTCCTGAGGGATGAAATTGAGAAGTAAAAAAACAATGACATAATGATCACTCCACCATTGTGTGATAATATCGCAAGGTTTGGTGCAAATAAAATAACCTATTGATACAAAGGTATAAAAATTATAAGAATAAGAACAGAATAAGAGGTTAATATGAAAATTTATTAAGTAACTGAGATGAATTAGAACTATTTACATGTGAAAGACTACTTGAGAGAACAGAAATGCAGCATAACATTACAATGAATGAAAGCACCAAAGATCAATAAATCCTCCAACACAGTGGAATTAAATTGTAATTTTGGGATCCCTTGGATGAGAATACATTATTGAACGTCATCCCACTTGAGTATGGTAGGCTTAGGGTGGTTCAAATCTTGTGTAACTTAGACTTTCCATTACTGACCCGAAGTGGAATCCAATTTGCATCCACCAAACAGACAAATCCAAATGACCTTATAGATGTATGATTTTGAGTGGGTTATAGAATAAGAAAATGGAGTAACAAATTTCTCATAAACTCATATAAAATTTCAGCCAAATTTTTTTATGAGATATTATTGAAAAAGTGGTCTATTTTTCGGGGCCGTAGAATCTGGCCCTGAATTTTATCTCCAACTCGGGCCACTTGGAACTCCATTAAAATAGCTTAATTATAATTGGAAACTATTCAATTAAATGTTCCTCTTCAATTAATCTATCTTATTATCATGTTTCATAAATATTGGGCTTGGATCGTGGCCTCTACAGTATATTTATTGGGCTATTGTCTAGTTTACTTTGCCCCGAATGTTGTTGATTGAAGCACAACATTAGTGGTATTCTAATGTGAATATTAAAGTGCTCCAAAATCATTAATTGTTCATTATAGAATGGGGGACCTGAAAATAAAATAAGAAAACAAAATAATGACCATTTGTTATTTTAAATGGGGTAAAAAATATAAAATGTAATAGTTCATTTTAAGAAGTAATTACAAACATAATGTGAATTAATGTTAAAGTATAAAATGCACTAAATTGGTGATTATGAATAATAAACAACATTAAAATTATATATATTAAAAATTAATATTATCCTAATTTAGTGGCTAATCACACCCCCAAAATGAGTATTTCTAGTCCGAGAAAAATGTTTCTCAAAAACCTAAAATTTGAATTTCCTTTTCCAAATACTTTTTAATACTCATTGCTCACCAAAATACCTCATAAAAAATATGAAACCCATATAAATCATTTAATAAAATCATTGTTCAAAGGCATATCCCAAGCCTAATCCCATTCCTTTTTTCAAATTCATCGCCACATTTCATCCAATTACAATTGAGCATGAGGAATTGTTTTGTATCACAATAGACATGTGGGGTTATTTTATTGAAGGGGGAAATGATGGAAGTGCTAGGTGGAATAAAATTTACAGAATAATACGATAAATAAAAAAATTATATTTTTTATATTTTTTGTTTTGTTTTTATTTTTGTTTTCTATTTTTCCTTGGTAATTGAAATTACACTCAATAGAGTCAACCGATGTAGTGAGACTTTGCCAATGACTTCCGGGCTCAATGACCATTGGGCACCATGTGTAGTTCACATAATCTGGAATAATCTCGACTTAACTCAGTCAAAAAAAATGTCAAATTACCACAAAAAGAGATAATATTACTATCTTTGGTCCAAACAACTATGGAGTCATGATCCCCAAGTGCTGAAAGCCCCGCATTTGGTCATTTCATTACTCTATGAAAAAATTTATTCTAATTATTATTATTATTGATTTCATTATTGAATACTCTTATTAAAACTATAATGATCACCAGACCTATGCTATTTAATTTGAGGACCCCATGAACTCAAACTAATACCCCACAATCCAGAGGATGTGCATTGTGTTTTTTTATTAAATGGATTAAAATATAAATGATGAAAAATCACATTGGACAACTATAAATTCCAAAATATATCCACAAGAACTTAAATACGAATTAAAATAAAAAAAGGCATGAAAAATTATTTCGTATTCAATTTCAATGTGTGACATGTGTATTATAATGTTCAAGGTTAAAGGATCTTTTCCATCTATTAAGGCACGGTTTTTTTGAAATCAATTTTTTCACACAAAATATTTTTTTTATCTCCCCAAAACTTAAATTAACATTGTCCCCAGTGTTTGAAGATAAGATAATTTAGAGGGATATAGAGGTAGAAGAGAGGAGTTCTAAATAGAATTGGAATAAATAAACAAGGAACAAAGTAACCTGGTTTTTGAGGTTGAATTTCATGACGATATTGATTATTCTTTTGATATCTATTCTACTCATAGACACCCAGTGGTATATGGTAAATATTTTTTGATGTTCTTGATATAGTTTTTTTCTCTATAAAATAATTTTACCTCAATAGCCTCTTATTCTCACTCACAAACTAAATTTTAAACCATGGATACCCCGAAAGGTTCCCTTAATTATAAACCAACCAAGATAAAAAAAACCTAACTATTTATTTTAGCATACCAAAGACCGACACTAGTATCATATGAAAATAATAATAAAATATGTATATATATAATTCAAATATAAGTATATATAAAAAATTTATATAATAAGGAATCACTATAAGTCAAAGGTTAGTAGAAAGTGCGCGCCCCCATCTCCCTTCGGTCCCGGGATTGAGTCCCCGCAGCTTCAACGGTTGTGCCAACAATTTCCCCAAGACCTACGATGTGGCATATTATATTTTTTTAATTAATTAAATAAATAAATATATATATATATATATAATTTTTAACCTAAAAATAAATATAAATAAACAGATGATACATTGTATTTTTTTTTAATTTTTGGATAAATTTTTACTCAAGGATCACACCACGTGACACAGATGAATATGGATCTCCTCTTTTATACCCATCAATATTCATAATAGAAGAAAAAGTCAAAAGTATACGGTACTATAATATTTATAATTATGTATATATATTTATATATATTTAAAAATAAAATTGATTTATTATTCTATTTTAAAAATAAGGATGAATCATAATGATTGGAACCATGGAAACCACAGGTTGCCTCCCATGCATCGCTTTTGTTTATTGTCATTAGCTCGACTTGAACCCCCAACATATTCGACACTAAATTTTAAAATTTTAGTGATTATATTTTTCACCACTTCATAAACTATGATTAAGTCTCCAATATGTTTTACACTAAGGTTTTAAAATTGATTCAAGAAAAACTATATAGGTCCCAATGAATGGACTAATCCCATGAATATCAATAAGGGACCATCCAATAGTCTTCCTAATATTTCTTAAGACATCAATTATAATTTCATCTTTATTAACATCAAGAGAGGTTGAAATTATGATATAATTTTTTTATTATACTCTATAAAGGGAGACTTGAGATAGGATGTAAGGACCTTGAATTTGAGCTCAAGTTCACTAATACTTTCACACACTTGTCAGAACATTGAATCAAACTCCATTTTATTTTCAAAATTCATCATCAAAATTGGTTCCTTTTGAATATAATATTTAAACATAAATTTGGAAGATTGGTTTTAGGAATTGTAATGGACTCAATGTATTTTATTTCTCCCAATGTTTCACTGATTTGGTTTTTGAAAAATCATTTAAGAAATTATATTCATGAGACTCAATCCATGATGTCATATTCTCATCTTTTGAATCCAAAAAATAAATTTCCTCTTTATTTAAATATCATTAAATAATTAATTAATCTTCTTCCACTATCCAATATCTAAATTATGGTTCTTCAATAAATTCACGAGTTGTTTGTGGGAGAAAAGTGTCTCCTATCAATGATGAGGAAGGGATTCCATGAGTTGTAATGGGTTCCATAACTGTCTCAATGTTTTGAAGTTCTAATATCAATGATGAAACCTAAAAATTCATTATATCCATTTGTTGACACATTGTTTCTAGAAATGGATGTGGGTCAGGATTTATATTGGGTTGATCCAAATGGTCTATTCTACGTGGATAATTAAGATGTTGGAATTGCACTAGAGGGTGTTCATATTGGATTTGTAGGGATTGAAACTCACATTATGTTGTAATGTTTTGTGGATCATAGTAGTTAATATATTATGTTTCATTATGTTATTTATGATCCCCAAAATACAAATTAGGATTGTCATTGTACATCACACATGGGGTTGGGTTATCAAAGTAGGTATTGGTTTCCCATGCTTCGATTTGTTCAAAATTGACTTCTATTGGAGTGTGGGGGTGAGAATAGATAAGTGAAATGAAAAAAAGGATTCTAGGTCTAATATAACATACTTAGGTCGCAGAAAAATTTGAAAAAATTTGGTCTCGCCCAAATTTACCCTATATTTTAGGGTTTAGTGGTATCTTGAAGTTTAGCTTGGGTTGTCGAATCCTTAGAGACCTATGAAGTAACCTACAGACATGTACATTCTATGGATTATTTTTGAATATGAAGTGGACAACATGGGTTTATTTTATATATATTTAATTTAATTTTAATAGACTTAATTGAATTCAATATAAAATAATGAATTGATCCTAGGTTATCAATTGTGGTGTATTAGAAATATTCCCTTTTCAATTATTTCAATTTATTATATTTGAGAGTGGTTCATTTAAAGAGATAAATCAAAATCATCACAAACTGGTTTAATTCATACACACTCTAATACCAATGACCTATACACTTAGAGGATCAAATTTATGATCACTCCAAGGTAAAATGACATATTAGCACTTGATTTATGTGGCCTTAAAATTCAATAAGGACAAAAAAAGTTTTGAAATCATCAAAAAATTAACATTTAAAAGAAGTAATTTGCCATTAATTGATTGATAAATAACATCCAATCCAGCCCATTTATACTCCCTTGTATAAAGAATTATGCAGGTTATCCATCCATTGATTTAATGGATTCAATGGATGTGGGAAGTAGACTCATGAGGGAGGAAATAGGGAAGTAAAAAACAATGAAATAACGATCACTCCACCGTTGTGTGATAATATCACAAGGTTTGGTGTGAATAAATTCACACCATGAGGTAATAGTATAAACATGATATGAAGAATAACATAATAAGAGTTTAATAAGTACTTTTATTAAGAAAATTAGATGAATTAGAACAACATACATGTGAAAGACAACTTGAGAACAAAAAAATGCAGCATAACATTACAATGAAAGAAAGCACCATAGATCCTTAAATCGTCCAAAACCACTACCATAAATAGGATTTTTGGGAGACTTGAGTAGAACATACAACAATTAATGTCATCCCACTTGAGTATGATAGGATTAGGTTGGTGGAAAGCCTGTGGAACAGAGACTGTTCAACTCTTGACCCGAAGTGAAATCCTGCTTGTATCCACCAAACAGACGTGTCGAAATGACCTTCTATATGGCACAATTAGAGTGGGCCACTGAATATTAAAATGAATCTCCAGATTTATCCTATCCTCTGAAAAATTTAATCTCAAAATGGTTTTTTTGCAAGATATTATTGAAATAGTAGGCTGTTTTTCTAGGCCGCGGAATCTGGCGCTAAATCTAATCGGCAACTTGGTCCACATAGAACACCATTCAAACTTAATTATTTTCTTATGCCACTATTGAATTAAAATTTCCCCTTTATATACTCTATCTTTGTATAATGTTTCAGAAATATTGGTCTTTGATCATAGCCACTACAATCTCCTTAGTGGGATGTTGTCTATTTTACTTTGCCAAGAATGTTGTTGATTCAAGCCCAAATTTGGTGGTATTCTAATGTAAATCATCAAGTGCTTAAAATTCATGAATTTTTACTTATAGTATAGGGGACTTTAAAATAAAACATTAAAACAAAATCAAGACCATTGGTTATTTTCAATGGTGTAAAAAAATGTTCCATTTAATAGTGAATTTAAAGAAGTAATTACAAACATAATGCGAATTAATGTTCAATGTATAAAATGCACTAAAAGGGTGTTTATGAATAATAATGAACATGAATATTATATATATTAACAATTAATGTTATCCTAATTTAGTGGCTAATCATCCGACACCCACATTCATAAACCAATGCATCTCGCAACTCTAGGCATCTATCGCTGCCCCAACCAATGGGCCTCTCTGCCCCCACATATCACAACAGCCATCCAGGTTCACAACACACCATAAACAGTAGGAAAATAAACATCATATAAATTGGGCCCATTGCCCTTAAATAAGTATGAGGGTATCATATAACCCTATGAAGAATAATATTTTATCAATCAAAATGTTATTTAAACAATATTGAATTAACTTAGTTATTATTTGTGGCTTACAATAATGGGGAACTTAAACAATTAGCTATCACAAAAAATTAATCATGATTAATGTATCAATTTGATCAGTATCAAATTATAAGAAAAACAATTGGATTCATTTGAATGCATATTTATTTTATCCAATATTTATCGTTGAATTCTAGGTATATCTTCTTTACCAATTTACATCAATAATGAAAAGATAAACAAAGAAAGAATAGATATCACACTATCTAGAAAAATAGGAGGCAGTAACATATGATCGATATCAATTTATTTATTTGATTCCAATATTTATTATTTCAATTACATTGTGATCTAGTGGGAAAAAACATGATAATTCTGTAGTTTCTGGTAAAATAATAGAGAACCAATGAATCCCATACCTCAAATGGTTCATGACGTTCTTTATGTGAGAATGATCCACACAACAGGTTACGATCTCCTCCCCCTATGATAACTATATCCACCTGAGGATGCAGAGACACCACCACACTAGACAACACCCCATAAATGTCCATTAGGAACATGGATATAGAATTATATAAATGTTCAAGGAGAAACAAAAGGATATGAACCAAAAATAATGATGATAAATCATACCATATATCAAAGATTGATTAATACTACTTGGTTGCACCAAAATAGGGGGTGTAATTGTAGCAATGAGAACTTTAAGGGGAAAAAATCCAAGGAGTAATGATTGATTGCATGAATCCTATAAAATGGAAGGAAATGATTGAGCATCACGAACCAATGAAAAAGGGGCACGAACAATAGAGGATGATATCTTGTCCCTTTAGAAGGATTAATGGAGTAGTGATTTAATATACGTTGGATTTTTTTAAATGAAAGTGGATGGAATTAAACACCAGGGTTTGACCAAGTAAATGCATCATGAGCCTTAGAAAAAAATAATATAGGAGTTGTGGGCTTTGAATCGGCCTTAAATCTATTAAAATAAGGTTTTGAATTCATTTAATGTCAAATAAAATGTTAAATGATGGATAATAGAAAAATATGGAAATTTAGAAAAGGAAATATGACACATGTTGGGTCGTAGAGGATGGCAAGAGGGGGGGTGAATTGCCTTTTCAAAAATAATTAACAATTTAAAACAATTATCAATGCAGCAGAAATAAAAAAGGCAAGACACAATTTGATAACGAAGTTCGGCTTAATTCCCAAGCCTACGTCTCCGCTCCCAACAAGAACCATTGAGAGATTAATACGTCAGCTTTCTTTTTAATGGTTATAGCAAGAAACCCACTAGCCGTTTTAAGGAAGGCTAGAAAACCTTCGTACAGCTTGCTTTTTTATTATGGTTGTATGAAGAAACCCAATTGATAGAAATAATGGAAATGAGAGGTTTGTTTTAATCCAAACCCAATGAAGAACTAAACAAATAAAATAATACAGACACACGGAAGCCTTGAGCACCAAAAGTGTGAGAGCAGGTGATGGAGAGGGAGCTCAAGCTTCAAGGATGGCAATGGATCATAAGAGGCCTTGGAGATTTGTCGTTAGAGTGTCAAGACATCAAAATATCATTCAATTGTGTTCCCGGCATCCATGGTTTCTTATTTATAGGAGAATTACCCATAAACACTTCAATATGGCCGTTGTAGGGATTCCGGAGCCATTGGGGGTCAAAAGTACAAGTCTGGTCAAATCCCAACGGCTAGTTTGACTGGGCACACCGGCTGGCCGGTGGTGTCTCACCGGCTGGCTGGTGGTCCACCGGCTGGCCGGTGCTAAGCTCTCGGCTGGCCGGTGGTCCAGACAGAGCAGGCTTTCTGTCTGGGTTCCATCGGCTGGCCGGTGGTCATCCACCGGTTGGCCGGTGCCCATACCGGCTGGCTGGTGTGCTAACACCGGCTGACCGGTGGCTCTGGAAGAAATAAATGCTTCTGCCAGAGACCACCGTCTGGCCGATGGGAATCCACCGGTTCGCCGGTGGACTCAGAGAGTCCACTATCAACCTTCTTGGTCCATCTCCTGGGAAACATTTTTCCTAGCATCAAAACACTTGAAAACAAGTTAGAACAGGATGAGAGTGATTGTGATAATTAAAATCCAAGAGAGAGGGGTACAACAATCTCCCCCTATTTTGATGATCACAATCACAAAAGAGAAAGCTTTAAAAAGGATATGCCAATTGAAAACTTAAATAAACAATTTTGGACATTAAAATATATTAGAGATCATTTCAAAAAAAAATTGAAGAGATGTACCATGTATTGAAAATGATCTTAATATAAAGAGAATGAGTCTTTTTGAAATTTTAACCATAGGTCAATTTTTTTAAAAGGAACAAATGAAATCAATAACTTACCAGTTTTAAAAAAAATTGAACTTTTAAAAAGAGCACTTTAATCAATTGAAATATGATAATAGTAAACAGAGAAATTTCTCCCCCTTTGGGATTATCAAAATAGGAGGGAAAAAGAAAAAAATGAGAAGAAATTAGATAAACAAAAAAAATTGAATTAAAATAAAAAAGAGTTAAATATTTAATAGTTCTCATTGATGAATCATTCCTAACTCCCCCTTAATAAAATCAAAATGT
The DNA here is from genome assembly GCA_963277665.1 of Viscum album. Classification (NCBI taxonomy): domain Eukaryota; kingdom Viridiplantae; phylum Streptophyta; class Magnoliopsida; order Santalales; family Viscaceae; genus Viscum; species Viscum album. The sequence continues at coordinate 1,570,037,216 of OY728161.1, forward strand.
TCAACCGGGAGCGGTTTGGTAAAAATATCAGCTAATTTAAAATCAGTAGAAATGAAGTCCAAAGTGATATCCCCTTTTTGAATATGGTCACGAAGGAAATGATGCCTTAAGTCTATATGCTTTTTTCTAGAGTGTTGTATTGGATTATTAGAAATAATAATGGCACTAGTGTTGTCACACCGAATAGGGACATGATCGTAGGAAAGGCCATAATCCAAGAGAGTGTGCTGCATCCAAATAATTTGGGCACAACAATTCCCATCGGCTACGTACTCGGCCTCGGCAGTAGAAAGAGCAACACAGTTTTTCTTCTTGCTACTCCACGATACAAGGGACTTGCCTAGCAGATGACAGGTTCCACTATTACTCTTTCGATCTAATTGACATCCGCCAAAATCAACATCCGAATATGAAGAAAGTTCGAAAGAAGTATTAGAAGGATAAAATAAACCAATGTTTTTGGATCCTCTTAAATACATAAAAATCCTTTTGACCGATTTAAAATGAGATTATTTGGGATTGGCTTGAAAACGATCACAAAGGCAAACATTGAACATGATGTCAGGACGGGCCGCAGTTAGGTAAAGTAGACTCCCGACCATACTCCTATAAATCTTGTTATCAACCGGTTTCCCGACTTCATCTAACGTAAGTTTACAGGAATTACTCATGGGGGTACTAATTTCCTTTACTTGATCCATACCAAAACGACTTAAGAGCTCGTTTGTGTATTTGCCTTGGCTTAGAAAATTACCTTTTGAATATGGAATGATTTGAAAACTGAGAAAAAATTTCAATTCCCCCATAAAGCTCATTTCAAATTCTTTTCTCATTAAATCTGAAAAATCAGTACAAAGTGATTCTTTGGTAGAACCAAAGATAACGTCATCGATGTACATTTGGACGATTAAGAGATCTTTTGAAGTGTGTTTTAAAAAGAGGGTACAATCAGCCTGACCCATTTTAAAATCATTTTCTAAAAGGAATTTTGTTAACCGCTCATACCAAGCCCGAGGGGCTTGCTTTAAGCCATATAGAGCCTTGGTTAATTTAAAAACAGGATTTGGAAATTTTGGATCTTCAAAACCGGGAGGTTGTTCAACAAAGATTTTTTTTGAAATAAAACCATTTAAAAAGGCGCTTTTAACATCCATTTGAAAAATTTTAAAATTTAAGTGGGCGGCGAAAGCCAACAAGATCCTAATGGATTACAATCTAGCAACGGGCGCGAAGGTTTCACTATAATCAATTCCTTCTTCTTGATTATAGCCCTTAGCTACTAGGCGAGCCTTGTTCCAGGTTATATTTCCTTGATCATCAAGTTTTTTCCTAAAAACCCATTTAGTGCCAATAATTGGATGATCATTGGGTCTTTCAACAAGAGTCCAAACATCATTTCAAGAGAATTGATTTAGTTCCTCTTGCATTGCAAGAACCCAATTCTCATCATTAATGGAATCCTTAATGGTTTGAGGCTCTAGGTGAGAAATGAAGGCTTGATGTTCAACCTCGTTGAGGATTGATCTTCTAGTTTGAGTACCGACTTGAAGATCACCTATAACATTTTCTAATGGATGGTCTCTAGAAGGTTTCCAAACCTTAGGCAAGGTGGAAGGCAAAGAAGGTGAAGAAGGTTCATGATCATCATCCTCCTTGAGAGGAGAAGAGGAATCATTTAATTCATGTTTATCAAGCTTATCTTCAACATCTTCAATGACCGGATGGGGTTTTGGAAGATTTTCATCAAAATTGACATGAGATGATTCTTCGATGGTTTTTGAACGTTTGTTGAAGACACGATAGGCTTTGCTTGAGTTGGAGTACCCAAGAAAAATACCTTCATCATATTTGACATCAAATTTCCCTAGGTTATCTTTTGTGTTAAGGATAATGCATTTACAACCAAACACTTTAAAATAACCAACTTTGGGCAATTTTCCTTTCCAAAGTTCATAGGGGGTTTTCTTAAGAAGGGGTCTTACAAGGACTCTATTGATAGTATAACAAGAAGTGTTAACTGCCTTGGCCCAGAAAAATTGAGGGAGGTTGAATTCACTAAGGAGTGTTCGAGCAATTTCTTGGAGAGTTCGGTTTCTCCTTTCAACCACTCCATTTTGTTGTGGAGTCCTAGGGGAAGAGAAGGTGTGATTGTATCCTTGAGAGGAACACAGTTCATCGAATTATTTGTTCTCGAATTCACCTCCATGGTCACTACGGAGCGATATAATTTTATATCCTTTTTCATTTTCTACTTTCCTAGAGAATTTCAAAATGGTTCTACAAGCATCATTTTTATGAGCTAAAAAGAAAACCCAAGTGAAACGAGAAAAGTCATCTACTAGGAAAAAGGTATAGGATTTTCCACCTAGACTTGCTACAGGGGTAGGACCAAAAAGATCAAGATGTAGGAGCTCAAGAGATTTTGAAGTGGACACTTCCTTCTTAGATTTGATAGAATACTTGTGTTGCTTGCCAAGTGGGCATGGCTCACAAATCAAATCTTTCTTAAACTTAAGTTTAGGAAGGTCACGAATGAGCTTGTTCTTATTAAGCTTTAGAAGTGAATGAGAGCTACAATGACACAACCTTCTATGCCAAAGCCAAGACTCATTGACAAGAGCACTTAAACATTTAACATTTTGGCTAGCTAAAGACTTTAAATCAATAATGTAAACATTTTGTAAACGGGAAGCAGAAAATATCAATTTGTTTTGAAAATCAAACACATTGCATAAATCATTTTGAAAATTCACTGAAAAACCACTATCACAAAGTTGGCTAATGCTAATTAGATTATGTTTTAAACCTTTAACAAATAAAACATCTTTAATTAAAGAGGTGCTACCAAATCCAATGGTACCTATTTTGACGATCTTGCTTTTTAAATTGTCACTGAAGGTGACGTATCCTCCATCGAATTCTTCAAGGGAGCTGAACTCGGAGGGATCGCCACACATGTGCCTCGAGCATCCGCTGTCGAGATACCACGAGCCTTTCGAAGTCCTACTTCTTTGGCGTTTATCCTACAAAATCAAGAGAGAATAGATTTTTGTACCCATATAATTTTGGGTCCGGAAAGATTAGCTAAAAGAGACTTTTGAACCCATATTTTTCTAGAGGGTTGCCATCTAAAATACTCATCCGAGTAGGTAATGGTTTTGGGGCTTCCATACCTTGCATTTTTACAATCACATTCATAAATCATGTGCCTGGTCTTTTTACAATAATTACAAAATTTATATTGAGATCTCCCCCTTACAAAAGTAGTGGGTGCTCTAGAAGAAGTGGCTTGTTTGTTAAAGCCAAGTCCATGTGTTGTTCTAGCCGAACGCTGAGAACCTAGTAATTTGGTCAAATTTTGTTCACCTTGGGTGAACTTGGCAAGAGACTCCCTTAGATCTTTAATGGTTGAATTCAAAGAATCAACATTTGGAATATCTTGGATCTTAAGGGTAAGTTCCTCATTCTTTTTGAGAAGTTGTTCTTTTTCAGAAATGAGAATTTTATTTTTCTTTTTCAAAGCCATAAATTTAGAGGTATGTTTTTGAAAACCATCCTCTAATTGATCTATCACATTTTGAAGATCATCATAGGACATGCCATTATTGAAAGAGGAAGATGAGGAAGAGGAGTCGGAAGAAGATACCTCATCAAATGCCATTAGGCATTGTTCACCTTCATCGCTTGAGTCGCTTGAAGACATGGGGTCATCACTTGCACTCCATGTGGATGCTTTTAAAGCCTTCTAGTTTTTCTTTTCTTTTACCCTTTTCTTGAAAATAGAGCACTCCGGTTTGATGTGGCCTTTCTTTCCACATTCAAAGCATGTAACTTCATTCTCCGCTTTGGGCTCTTCCTTTTGTGCCCTTCGAAAGTTCTTCTTTTTCTTCATGAATTTTCTCATTTTTCTTGCTAGTTGAGCAATCTCGGATTCGCTATCAGCGGAGGAGATTTCTTCCTTTTCTTTTAAAGCAATGTTCTTTTTTCTCCTTGAAGGTTTTACCTTCTTTATCAGCTTTCCTCTTCATGGTGATCTCGTAGGTCATGAGTGATCCAATGAGCTCTTCAACCGGCATTTTCTTGACATCTTTTTCTTCTTGAATTGCGGTCAACTTTGGTGCCCATGAGCTTGGTAGGACCCAAAGAATCTTCTTGACCATCATTTCTGCAGAAACATCCTCACCAAGATATTTTCTTCCATTGAAAATGTCAGTAAAACGAGTAAACATTTCAGTAATTGATTCGTGTGGGTGCATGGTGAAACTTTCAAAATATTGGCGATACATGTCTAATCTAGTGTCTTTGACATCGTTAGTGCCCTCATGGGTTACTTCTAAAAGTTTAGAAATTTCATAAGAAGAGGAGCATGTAGAAACACGGTTGAATTCATTACGGTCTAGCCCACAATGAAGAGCAATCATGGCTTTGCCATCAAGCTCAAAATTGGCAATGTATTCGGGGGTCCATTTGGACTCATCCTTGTTAGATAAAGTATAGCCTTGCATTACAATCCTATAGATAGGATAACCAATGCTTCTAAGAAAAGTAATCATGCGAGTTTTCCAATAAGTGTAATCGGTTCCATCAAAGAATGGAGCTCGAGTCATAGAATACCCTTCGGGAGCATGCGAGGAATTAGCCATCACTAAGGATCTTATGTTTGTAACCGGTTAAGGTAGTACACAAACGCTTCCTCTGATACCAAATGTTGGGTCGTAGAGGATGGCAAGAGGGGGGGGTGAATTGCCTTTTCAAAAATAATTAACAATTTAAAACAATTATCAATGCAGCGGAAATAAAAAAGGCAAGAAACAATTTGATAACGAAGTTCGGCTTAATTCCCAAGCCTACGTCTCCGCTCCCAACAAGAACCGTTGAGAGATTAATACGTCAGCTTTCTTTTTAATGGTTGTAGCAAGAAACCCACTAGCCGTTTTAAGGTAGGCTAGAACACCTTCGTACAGCTTGCTTTTTTATTATGGTTGTAGCAAGAAACAAAATTGAAAGAAAGAATGGAAATGAGAGGTTTGTTTTAATGCAAACCCAATGAAGAACTAAATAAATAAAATAATACAGACACACGGAAGCCTTGAGTGCCAAAAGTGTGAGAGCAGCTGATGGAGAGGGAGCTCAAGCTTCAAGGATGGCAATGGATCACAAGAGGCCTTGGATATTTGTCGTTAGAGCGTCAAGACATCCAAATATCATTCAGTTGTGTTCCCGACATCCATGGTTTCTTATTTATTGGAGAAATACCCATAAACACTTTAATATGGCCGTTGGAGGGTTTCCAGAGCCATTGGGGGTCAAAAGTACAAGTCTGGTCAAAGCCCAATGGCTAGTTTGACTGGGCACACCGGTTGGCCGGTGGTGTCTCACCTGCTGGCTGGTGGTCCACCGACTGGCCGGTGCTGAGCTCCCGGCTGGCCGGTGGTCCAGACAGAGCATGCTTTCTGTCTGGGTTCCATCGGCTGGCCGGTGGTCATCCACCGGTTGGCCGGTGGCACTAGGCAGTGTGCAAGCCTACTGCCTGGGTCCTCCGGCTGGCCGGTGCGCTAACACCGGCTGACCGGTGGCTCTGGCAGAAAGCAATGCTTCTGCCAGAGACCACCGGCCGGCCGGTGGGAATCCACTGGTTGGTCGGTGGACTCAGAGAGTCCACTATCAACCTTCTTGGGCCAACTCCCGGGCAACCTTTTTCCTAGCATCAAAACACTTGAAAACAAGTTAGAACACTATGAGAGTGATTGTGATCATTAAAATATAAGAGAGAGGGGTACAACAACACAGTTCTGAAAAATTGTTCATGAGCTGTGACACTGTTTCTATGACACCGTGACTGTGACAACATTTATGTGACACCATTTCTGTGACACAGTTTCTGTGACACCATTTCTGTGACACAGTTTCTGTGACACCATTTCTGTGACACCGTTTCTGTGACTTTGTGATTGTGACTCTTTTTTTGTGACACCATGAATATGACACTGTGACGGTGACACCATTTCGGTGACACGATGTCTGTGGCACCATTTATGTGACACCGTTTTCATGACACTATGATTATGATACTGTTTCTATGACACCATTTTTGTGACACCACGACTAAGAAACTGTGATGGTGACACCATTTCGGTGACACCGTGTCTGTGACACCATTTTCGTGACACCGTTTTTGTGACACCGTGACTGTGACATAGTTTCTATGACACCATTTTTGTGACACTGTTTCTATGACACCTTTTCAGTGACATTGTGATTGTGACGTCGTTTCTGCAACACTATTTCTGTAACACCATGACACTGTTCATAAAACCGGACACACTCTTCCTAGGAATGGAAATTTGGAAAAGTGTGGGGAATGAGTCACCTTGACCTCCCAGAACACCTCAAACTCTATATTTCGGCAATGGAATAGACCATAGAGGTATGGGCCATTACAACTAGGGAATTAAAATGGAAAATGTAAAGTTAGTTCCCAAAAGTCGATAATAAAAAGAGATCCATATCAAATAATCTCCTCAATCAGATTATCATATTTTGTAATACCCAAATCCCTACATAACAGGAAAATACTATATCATGGACTATCACACAAAGCACACTCTGAAGTTCATTTTTTATGATTATATTTAAAAGTGAAATTAATAAATTGTACACTTTTAATTAAACAAAATAAACGTCATTTTTGAATTCATCATAAAGATATTTTCACACAATTTGAATATTTTGTGATTTTTCTGAATGATTGATTTTTACATGAATAATGAAAATACCATTTTTATTGAAAACATGAAAACAACGCTAGGATGTAAGAATAAACTAAAACCCAAAAATAAAATTCTGAAAATAATAAATGTTTTATATGTGACATTATTCATTTTAAAATATTATGCTTATTTTATAAACCTATATTTGATTTTTGAAATCATAATTCACATTTTTTCCTAAAATTGTTTTAATGAATTATACAATTATCATATATCAATTATTATAATTTAATAATATTATATATATTTAAAATTTGTAATAATTAGGTTATAATGCAAAAAATACCATTTAATTTTTAGGTATAAAAATAATATTATGAGTATTAATGTAAATTGTTATGAAAATAATAAAACTCTTTTTTCAGAGTATTTTTATTTACATTTTGTAATTTTTAGTTAATTAAATAACATAAAATATATCAATAACTATTGTAATCTAATTTTTAAAACTATATATAAATAAATTAACAGTCATTCATTTAGTAGACAATACTAAATATGATTAGGAGCACTTAATTTTTAAAACTTCATTTTTCTATCAAAAACAATTTTTCTATATATAATATGTTTTCATTTAATAGTAAATTTTATCATATTTAATATTCGAATTGGATTTAGTATATTCAAAAAAATTGAATTTCCAAATTTGGTAATATGGTTTAACTTATACATATAATAAAATATAAATTACTTTGTTAAAAACTTATTACCAAGGTAAAAACCAAAATGAAAAAACATAAAAATATTATGGTAAATAAATAAAAACATGATTAAAAATTGAATGTATATTTTTGGTTACGGATTTTAATAACAATGTAAACACATTAATCTATTATTTATAACTTTTGGATTCATTTACCTTTTAAAAGTGAAATGATATCATTCAATCTATACAATATTCACAGAAGTGACCCTTTTATTCACTTATAACAGAGACTCACTTCCCCCACATAATACCACACCTATCCCTTATCTTTTGTTCATTATATTTTTAAATATTGTCCTTATTAGAACCCAGTCCCAAGATTTGAGCACTATATTCACCATGGTTTACCTTTATGCCTCTATTTTCAAGGATATTTCTAAGAGAAAACTAATGCTCACGACGTAAGTATTACCTTCCTTATAGTCTTTTCATATTAGTAATTCTCTTTAGAACCTGTTATATAAAAAAAATATAATTAAATCATTATCATTATTATACTAATATTTTTTATATTAAACGGAAAACCATTATTTATTCCACTCTATCCATTATGTAAAAAATAAAACTATCGTCAGCACGTGTGTATAGACTACCACCTCCATGAATCGAAATCTTCTGTTTTCTCATACCACCTATCATTGTTGGTTTAATAGTGATATTAATGAATTAATATGATATATGTAATAAAAATAGGACTCTAAAATATCAAATTATCATATAATTAATTCAACCTCATTATTTTAGCAATAAAAATATGAACTATGCGTTGTGCAGACTACCGACTCCACAAATTAATGTATCTCATTATTTTCTAATTTATTTTTTAATTATTGAAATATGATTAATTATTACTCACCAACAAAATTATCTAAATAATATAAATATTATCATTAAAAATTTATATTATATAAAAAAATAAACCACTTTTATAATCATATTCATCCATTAATTATAGTGTGTCCATGTTTGGGTATTTTTAACCATCTACTCGACCAGTTCAATAAAACTACATCATAAATGGATATGGGAAATTAGATATTAATTTTATTAAATTATAATAATAAAATAATAATAATAAAATGTTTTAATTGTTTTATTAATTATTTAATGTATAATTCAAATGTCATCTTCAATCGCTAAATTTAGTAAAATAAGCCATCACAGATTCCACATTCGCATAACATAACTTAAACACTAATATAATGAGATAATAAAATTATAAATAAATATAATTTATATATTACAGTACCTTATGTTATCTATTATTGATTAACTTTGGGAAAATAATAAATAATGGAACTTATATTACGAAACTTGTATAAATGATCAAAATATAAACACGAGATATTAATAAATAGATAAAACTGATTCATATAGAGGATGACAACATATAAAGAGTACAATTTAAAATTTCCATAACTAAGGGTCAAAATCAACTGATCAAGATAGATCTATTTTCAATATTGGGGGTTAAAATGCATTCGTGGAATTTATAATAAAAGATAAGAGTTTTTCATCTCACATTTCTCTCCATTAGACATGGTTTGTATTACACATATAATTTCTTTTATGGTATATATATAATAACAACATGATATTATAAAAAATGAAATTAATTTTATCAAAGGAAATTTAAGAGAATGTTTTATCCCACTATTTTAATATTTAGTGATTAAATTTCTACACATTCCATAAGTGGATTTTCAGCCTCAATTTTTATTTTTTGGAACAATGCCATATTCACCAATTATTTACTTTTTGTAGTGTATAAATTTCCCTGGAAATATTTCGACCATATACCTCATGATTTTCAAGGGATTTATAAATTATGAATTTTATCCCTCCCTCATATTCAGCTAATTTAAGAATTACGAATTTTTTTTTGTAAAAGTTGAAAAATCATCACAAGTTTTGGTAATGTAAAAGTGTGTAGATTCTAAGAAAATAAATCCCTATATAGATACTGAGAAGTGGACCATGTTGTGACCTAAATTATACTAGGGTAAATCACTCTGAAATGGGTAGGTAGAAAATTGACTCAATCATCACTCTAATGCATGATGAATGGGTTAGAGATTAAATACATATCTTTACACTCCCAGGTGATATAATTTTTAATATTTACATAATCTGTATAAACCATGATCAAGGATTTTTTTCTACCATTTACATGGTCCCCTACTAGGGAAATCTATTGAACCGAAATACTATCTTCCATGGGTAACCCAACAAATTTAAATCCCCCTTGCCACTATATTTCTTTGATATGATTACTTTCATTTACTTTGATGAAACCTCATAACATATAAGTTGATTAAGGTATGTTATCTTAGACACCCACATTATTCCATTGAATGGGGAAGTATTTATTTTTCATATTTCTCATTACACAAATAACTATGTTTTAATTCAGATAGATGTTCTATAGGGAATTGTATGAAATGTCACGATGAAATTTATAGTGAATGAATTGGAATTAATCATGTTATTGGTGGGTCCCAAAAATATATATACCCTAAATGCATCAATATATATCATGTGACAAAAAACTAGGGTTTTGTAGTATACCTCCCCTAAAAAGGATGAGGAAAACTTCACTAAGAATGAGGATAACATTACAAAGTTATTTATACATGCTATAGACTATGTAGTCTATTAAAATGGAAGATTGATTGTTTATTTGATGGGTAATATCTGATCACTCAAAGGGAATTAGTCTCTCATAGTTTTTTTTCATATTAAGATATAGTCTCAAGTGATATTTAGATCAATAAAGGGTCCTCCAGGATATATGTATTCCATGGAATTCATGAGAAGAGGAGGCCAGATGAGCATCATGGGATGAATATTATGTAAAAGGGAATGAAGAGGAGGATTAGATTTACCACATGTGATAACTATGGGAAGAAAAACACCAAATATTTTAGGAAGGGAACCATTTTTTGTTGCAAGTGTTGATAAAAACTACAAAAATATATTTAATTCAATAGAAAAAGAGAAGTTATTGATGTAAAATTATTTTACTATAAGGAGAGGGGACAATATACAAAATATTCCCAAAATTCTAAGATACATTACCTTAGAAAATGATAATCATATGTGATTACCACAACAGAAGTTGAAATTCTAAATGATGTGGTGATAGGTACATTGATCATAGCCTCAACATTAGATATTTTTTTGTACGGTTATGGATCGTTGTACTCTTTTATATCATCCATGTTTTCCAAAAACATCAAATATTTTCCTAGGACCCTAGTATGGGAGTTATTAATTAAGGAATTGAGTGGAAATATTTTTGTAACAAAAATATTTTAGTTAATATAATTATGATACATAGATGTAACATATTTTATAACATAGTTATTATAAATATGGTTTACATTAATATGATCCTTTGTATGGATTGGATTTAATATTATAAATAAAAAATATAATTACATGAAAAGGATATTTTGATTCATGAAGGTGATATGATATTTCATATAATTAGAGGGGAGTCTTCATCATCTAAATCATGTATGGATCCTCTGCCAAAGTTTCTCCTTTATGAAATTTTAGGAAGATAGAAAGACCAGGTGTGATCTATTGATATAGAATATATCCTAAGAATAATTGATGTTCACATTGAATAAAAATTAATTGATGTTTTTATAGAATAATTGTGTGGTCATCCAGTATAGAGTGCATTTGAGATCACTATTTTACTCATTCTTGAGTCGAGGACTATATCTAAAAATCAATATCGATTGTCACCAATGGAGTTAGTGGAGTTTAAGAAATATCTATAGGTGTATTGTGATAAGGGAATTATATGCATTAGTGTTTTACCATGGGGCCCCCTATTTTATTCATGAAGCAGAGGGATTATTCTATGAGATTATGCATCAATTACAAAGAGAGAAATAACATTTATATAAAGAATAAGTATCATATACCCAAATTTCATGAACTATTTAATCAACTTCTAAGAGCCCAAAACATTTCAATGTTTGACCTTCACTCTAGTTATCATCACATAAGGGTAGTCAAGGATGATATACATAGAATGACTAATGTCACACATCATTGATCATTAGAAAATTACAATTTATAAACCTAATTAATACCTAATATATTGTTAAGATAGGTTAAAACCATAGAGAGGGATTGAATTTTTTATTAATGAACAAAAAAATTATAAACAAAATAGAAAAAATAAAAAACACACAAAAATAAACAAATAGATGATAATGGTGGTTAAAATTTGAAATGACTTATGGAGAGAGTGTGTGAGAGTGATGTTGAATATTAAAAAAAGACATGTCAAGTGGGGAATTAGGTAGATAGGAAAGTAGTGAAAAAATGTTGGAATAATAAATATGGTGGATAAGTGGAGATCTGTTACGGGTCTCAATATGATTTAGCTTGTTCATGCACTTAAATTGAAATATCTAGATCTGATTGAAAGTATTTTTCTAGATTTTTCATATATTCAGATTTTGACTAAATAATCTATAAATTTTATCAATATTAGGAATAATTCCACCAACAAATGAGTAAATCTAAAAGTCACTAAGATGAAATTATCATTTGAACTCAATGAGTCTGACTCACTGGATCTTTATTTACATTCCACTAGAAATCCTTAGATTGAAAACAATTTTAATTTAAATCCAATTAAGTTTAATTTTCACTGATACTTGAATTTTTGAAATGAATAACTATCTATAGAGTGATAGAGAGAGAGAGACATCCAACAAAATATTAGTACATAAACCATGGAAAACATATCTACCTGGCTAGACTGTTCCCCAAGAGATGTTTTCTAGATCATATGGCTGGAATCAAAATTTTAATAGAAATTAAAACAAAATAGTTCATGTTGAATAAATGTATAGTAAAATAAAGAAAAGGAAAAAAAGATTATCTTTTCCCCTGATCAATCTACAGGATCTTTGAATCTCTTATGTCTACTACTGGATGATGATGATGATGATGAGGTGTTTTCGATCTCTCGCACTATGAATCGAGAAGCTTTATGGACTACTCTCATTCACTTCTCATCTAAAATGGTTGTTGAATCTACTCTAGGATGTGGATTTGTTGAAGTATGGATTTTTTTGATGATATCCTCATCGAAGTGGTGATGTTTAAAATGATATTTTGAAATTTTCAAGATACTAATGAAAAATATTGTTTCCCGCTTTTGCTGCATCTAGAATATTCTAATGCTTGTCGTGAGCACCTTTTACAACATGTTGATGGATTCACTGGCCTCCATGTGGAAATTTCATAGTTCTCCTTCCACCTCACTAGTGAGTGAATCAGAAAACCTTAACCGAATTATAGTTTGCACAATGAACCCAGATTCTCCCCATGCACAATGATACAAATAACAAAAACAAAACAAATAGAATAAATCACTTAATTTGTACTGGAATAAAAAATGAAAATAAATAAATAATTAATTATATTAAAAACAATTTTCTAATATAAAATTATTAGGTAAAAATAAATATAGTTGTTTAATATAGAATAATATATTTATACTTGTTATTAAAAATAAATTTCATAATAAATGTAAAATATATAAAATAGTTAACATAAATTATTATAATGGTTAAAAAGAGTTTAGAAATGTATTAAATTTTTTTATTAAATAAATTAAATTAGTAATTATATATACTTTAAATATTCAGTTATTATTTATCATTAATATTTTCATTATTATTATTATTATTATATGTTATAATTACTTAATATAATTACATAGAATAAATAAATAGAAATAAATGATAAAGAGGGGGGGATGTGGGGTGGGATTCAAGGTGGGCAGGAGGCAGGGGCATCAGGACAATGATGGGAGGATGGAGGAGAGGAGTCAGGGAATTGTAGTGCTGGTTCATGGAGATGGTATGTAGCATTAAGTGTAGGTAAAACAAGAGGAATGAAGGGAACTAAGATGTTGCAGGGTAGCATGTGATGGTCTAGTGAGAGATGTCACAATATGGAGGTCTAAGGTCAGCCCCGGATCTTGCATGGAAGTAGCGGATGATCACTTCTGGTGGTTGGATTTGGACTCGGTGGGTTTGACTTCCAGATCCAGTGGCGAGGAGAAATATGGTTCTAATTTGGGTTCAGTTTTCATCAGATCAGGTGAGACATGGTTTTATGGTGGGTCCATATCTAAAAATCTATTGTTGTGTGGCTCATAAATCTTATGATATGGTAGATTTTGATTTTTATATGGCTCTATTTTCATTATTTTTACTATTATTGGATTTTTGGGGATGGAAGAGGGTCGATGGTGTGATAGAGTAGGGGGAGGCAACAATTATAGTGGATTCACTATTAGTGGAGGAATTGTGACAATGTGTAGTGGGTGGAATAGTGGTGGTAAGTGAGAGTGGAATAGTGACTCAAGTCACTATTTGCAAATAAACGATGATGATGGAAGGGGGGAGTGATGATGGCGGTGAGTCACGACTCACCACTAGGTTAAAATGGGGAAATAATGGGGTGGCAGTAGAGAAAAAGGAGTTAAATGGTGACTCATTTGAGTCACTATTAAAGGATATTGGTGGTGACTTAGTGAGTCCATATTGGGAGGCTCTGGTGTTGACTAAGTGATTCACCAATGCATTACATAAGGCAGTGAGACACTGCTATGCCTAATTAAAAATCAAACAAAAAATGGAAACCAAAACAAATTAATATTTTATCAAAATTAAAAAATAAATTAACTAACTAAATTAATAAATTACAAATAAAAATTTAAAAAAAATCAAAATAAAATAAAACGAACTTCAAATAATTCATATGAAAATTAAAATTTATTCGTAAGTAATTTTAAAAACAATCATTATAAAATTTGTTTGCATAAATTAAGGAAACTGTTAATAAATTAAAGAATTAATAAAACTAAAATAAATTAAAAATAATTATTAAAAAATTTAAATAACGGAATTAAACTGTTATGTATAATTTAATCAATTAATGAATGAAAACAAAAATGAATTATTTATTTACAAAAGAATTAATTTAATTAAATAATTCAATAAAATATTTACATTGAAAAAAATGAAGAACGAATAAAAATAATGATAAATTATATTTTAGATAAATTAAAAAATGGTAGTTAAAGTAGAATGACTAGTTAATTTGAAAATTACATTAAAAGAAAAAAAAATAACTAAAATTTCTTATTTTCTCAAAAAATGATTTTGTTAGAAGTAATGTAAAAAATTGAATATGGTTATTGATTATTAATCCAAATTTGTTATAAAGACAATTAATGTACTATAGAAACAATAAAATATGATGAAAATTTCAATAAAAATGGGCCACATAAAACTCTCCTAGATATAAATCTTTTTTTTCCTCAAACATATACACGATTTTGATTTTATAAAATAGAAGGAATGATTTTACAGTTAGTTCAAAAAAATACATGTCTAGAATTTTTATAATAGAGGAGTAGAACTGGAAGTGAGTCCATATGTACAAAAATGTATTAAAAAATAAATGGGTCCTTCCGAAATTCAAACAATCACTAGAGATCAAAGTAAAAAAAATCATTAAATAAAAAGGGTTTCATGACTCCTATATAAAATCACGAATTCCCCTAATTCAATTCCAGATCCAGTTCCAATTATAGGAGTGGTGACAGATAAAGTTTAGTGGAATTAAAACCTTGACCAAATACACATTCAACTATCACTTTATCCTAGGTTTCAAAAATTATTGTCTGGTTATTACCACACATTATTGATTCAACTCAAATTATTTTTAAATAAGTCAATTCTTCCATTCATCATTTGGGTTCAAAATTCACCTTATTTAAATGTGTTTTTTTGACAAGGGTAATTTATTCTAATTTTGCCAATATTATTTTTTACAGAGAACATTCTGCATAACACTTAATGAAATTGATTTTTTTTAATTTATTAATTGAAATGAACCATGTGAACCTTGTCTCATACGCTCATCATGGGATCCCATTTTCCCATTTTACTCTAGTTCCAAAGGACATTAATAATTATCATCTGGTTGAGTTCCTAAAGTGATTAAATATTTTTAATTAAAAGTGAGACCCTCAGGTTCTAGTAAAACATTCTTGCAGTAGGAGGACATGCAATGTGTGGATAACAACATTTTAAGCAAAGTTATTATAGGGGTTCATATAGGTTCTACATTTTAGTTCATTTTTTTCAACTCATTAGATTATAGTAGGTAAGAATCCAAATTTAATTTCAATATAAAAAGAAAATATAATGGTCTCCCTATCCTTTTCATCATGCAGAAAGCATTTAAATATGAGCAGAAAATAAAACTAAGAAAATGTATAATAACACTTCTCGAACTAAGAGTGACTTTACATTAATTTCCATTCAATATATCCTCTTTTTACACACTAAGTGGTTACCCCTATCCATTTCTAGAAAATTTAGATACGTAATCATAAGAATCTAGAAATTAATGTTATGAAAAAACTAAACCATGGAATGAGTTGAAGATATGTTATGGAGAATATACAGTCTGACGCACCATTGGTTATTCTTTGTCGAGTTTCTGATAGAAAAAATACTGTCAAGAAGCATCAGGTCGTGGGGCACCATTATTGAAACAAGAGAACACATTGAAAAAACAATTTATAAGAGTTAAATTTTTTGAAAAACAAAAATAACAGAAAAACTGAATAGATACCATGGGTTAGTTCAAAGGAACCACTAATTTTATAGTCCTCAGTTATACTAGAGATAAAATCGTTCTTCCAGTAGAGATATTGAATCCAATACATTTTTCTATCCTTCAATGAAATGTTTAATCCTTTTTCCATTTACCAATAATATTCTGTTCTCTTCTCCAACCATATCCACATTTACGTTAACCAAAAATTTCAAAATGGTAATGGGTTCGAACCACAGGGTTTTCCACTTTCATGGAAACAGTATCAGTCTATAATTGAAAAGAATGACCCTCTGACCAACCTTAATGTCACTATTTAGAATGATTGAATCATGGATAAAATTTTTCTCTATGTATAAAATTCATAATTCTTATAAGACTCTCTTATAATATCCTCTAGCTCACTCAGCTCTAACATCCTTCTTTCACCAGTTGACTTGAAATCAATGTTGAGGGCCTTTACTTCGGAATAGAATTTTTTCTTCAATTCCACAAGAAGATAACAAGATTTTCCAAAAATCATATTATTTTTTTACATCCCAATATGATTGTTGTAGGTAATTCTATAGGCCCATAGAGCCCCAACAAACTTTGCAGACTTAATCTTTCCTTGAGAAGACATTTTATTCTACAAGATCTTTTTAATCTCCCTATTTTAAACTTCTTCATGCCCACTAAACTATTGGTGGTAAGAGGTACATGTCCTATGAGTTAATACTTACCAATCCATCAAACTCTTAAGCTTGAAATTCTTGATGTGGGTACCATTTTCTATGATAAATTTACTTGGCACACCAAACATGGAAAAATAATTTTTCTTAATATACTTGGCCATACTTGATACAACATTTTTAGGTAGGGCCACTACCTCAACCCACGTGGACACATATTCCATAACAACCAAATTGAACTCATTAGTTGAATAGGATTTGAATGGTCTCGTGAATTCCAAGCCCCAAACATCAAAATATTATACATCCAAAATTACTTTTTTAGATATCTCATACATTCATCCTATATTTCCCTGCATTTGAACATCATCACATCCTTTGATCAAACTCCTAGAATCTTTGAATAAAGTAAGCTAATAGAAACCATCCTTCAGAACCTTTTTTATCATTCCTCTATCCTCTATGGTTGCCACCCCAAGGCGATGAATGATAGATTTCATGTTTCTGTGACATTTCCTCCCCAATAGAGCATCTCCTCAAAACACCATCAACATGCCTCCCAAAGATAAGAGGATCATCCCAAAAATAATATTTTAATTCACAAATGGACCTCTTTATTTGGCAGTGTGATAGTTCCAAGGGACTGACACAAACTATAAGATAGTTTTCATAGTCTACAAACCAAAATGACTGCTGAAATGAAGCATCTAGAAGTTATTCATCCGGAAATGATGTTTTAATCTATCTTGGATTATCACTGTCGGTTTTGGGTATCCTAGAAAATTGACATGCCACAATATTCTCAGCCCCTTCTATAACCTTATTAACAAAATAAAACTTCTACATCTATTAGGTCCACCTCCTCATCCTGGGCTTTGAGTCTTTCTTCGACAACAAGTACTTATGGAAATGTGGTTTGTGAAAAGGAAAACTCTAGACCCTATCAAGTAATGCCTGAATTTTTTCAAGGAAAACATCACATCATATAACTCCTCATTAGTTGAAAAATTATTCTTTTCTGCGTCATCTAGTAGCATGATATCATAGTAAATGGTACGTAGCTTCCTATCCATCCTTTTACCTAAAAAACCCCCTACAACTTAATACTTTTCATCACACATTACCTCAAATGGGAGATGCTTGTCTGGGGAAATGACTACAAGTGAGGTGGTCATCTTCTCATGGAGAATATTAAAGGACTCTAGATATTTATCATAAAATTTAGAGTTTCCTTGACTAGTAGTGAGAATAGTGGTTTGTTGATATTATAAAAATCATTGATGAACCTCCTATAAAACCAATCATGTCCTAAAAAACATTCTATTCTCTTGATATTTTCAAGAGGGGGAATCTTTTGGATAACCTCAAACTTGGAATTATTGACCTCCATCCCCCTATTAGACACATGGTGACCCAAGAAAATACCTTCAGTAGAAATATATTATAAATTTTCTTAGTTTAAAACCATAATGGTCTCCTAGGACCTTTCTAACACAGCTTCAAAATTTTCTATAAGATTCTCAAAAACATCTTCCCACAATATAAAAATATTCAATAAAAACATAAATTATCCTTTCAATCATATCGGTTAACATGGACATCATGCACTTATAAAATGTGGAAGGATCACCATACCATCCATAGGGAATCCAATGGTAGGAAAATGTCACAAAAGGATAAGTGAATGCAGTTTTGTCTTGGTCATCCGTAGAAATTACAATCTAGTTTTAAACAGAGTTACCATCAAGAAAATAGATATATTCATTGATTTCCAACCTCACCAACATTTGGTCAAAAAATAGCATGGGAAAGTGGTTCATTCTTGAGGAAGCATTCAAATTCCTTTAATATATACAGACCCTCCATCTATTCAGTACCCTTGTTTTCATTTTCTCATTTTTCTCATTGGTTTGAAATATCACACCAAAATTTTTGGGGACCAGCTCAACATGACATACCCATGGGATGTTTGGAATTGAAAAAATTATACCAGCATCAAGAAGCTTGATCACTTCTTATCTAACTATTTCTTTTATTTTTAGGGTTATTCTTTTTGGGCTTCCAATATAGGCTTGCACTCAGGTTTCATTGGAATCTTGTACATATAGAAATATGGATTTATACTCATTATGTCAGCTATTGTCTATCAAAGGAAAGACATGAATTTCCTCAAAACACTCATCATGTTTTCCACTTGACCTTCTTATAACTCAGATGAAATGAAAACAAGTAGGGTGGAACTCTTTATTTAAAATAAATATTTCTTATTGATAGGGAGGGGTTTGTGTTCATTAAAGGGTGGTGATTCACTTGATGGAAGACACTTGGGCCTAGTTGAACCAAGGTATTAATGACACATCTTGAAGAAGGGAATGTATAAGGCTTGTTCATCATCACTAGAACTTACAAAAACATTTTCCTCACACTTAGACTCCTCTCTCATAGAAATAATGTGCTCTATAGAAAAAACATCCAGGTTCTCGAAAAAATATCCCACATACTCATCTAGAGGATCTCTTTCCTTACATGAGATTATCCCTGTGCAAGTGGAAGTAGGGATCTCAGGTTCACTATTGATCTCACCTAGTATCCTTAGGATATCCTTTTTCTCCCCATCAATAAAGCTTCAAAAGATAGACCACTCATCTTTGGGAAGGACTGTATGGGTGGGATCATTTATTTTATTGAATGTATTGAATTAATCTTTTTTGTTCACCAATGTTGAAATCAAATTTCACTTTGAAACATCTATCACAGATCCTCATGTGGCCAAGAAGGGCCTTCCAAGGATGATAAGCACCTCTTATTAAAACTCCATATCAAGAATAAAAAATTTAGTAGGTAGAAACACTCTTCCTAATCCCACTATAAATTCATCAACCCTACCCACTGGGTGAGTAATGGATCTATCAACATGTTGTAACACAATAGTAGTGGGAAGGCGAAGACCTAATTTCAAGTGTTGGAAAATTGACAATGGTATCAGATTGATGCTTAATCCAAGATCACATAAATAGTTGAATAAACCAACACTCTCCCCAAATGTTTGATGGATGATAATGCTTCATGGTTCTTAAATCATAGGAGGTATCCTATTTTAGAAAACAACACTACACTCCTCTATTAAACAATAGGTGAAAAACTCTTCTAGGGTATTTTTATTTGAACATATTTTCCTGAGTTATTTCATGTATTATTTTATTTGAATGAGATCTTCTAGGAATGGAAAATCTATGATCATCTTCTTCAAAAGGTTGAGATAATTTAGTAGCTCAGAATCATGAGTTAGTTTTTATTATTCATTTTGGGAAAGGGGTTATAGGGGAAAAGATTCTCACAATTGGGGGAATACATATAAAATACTCTTTAATATTTTTATTTACATTGTTTATTTATTTTTATAGATATTTTATTTTGGTTTTTCAGTTGGGAAAATAGGAACCAAAGGGTTCCTAGTTCTGTTGTCTAGTATTCCAGATTTACCATTTTTTTAGATTCGACTTTTTAGAATCAACCAGATTTTCATCTTCAAAAGTTTTTGGTTCATTCCTAGTATATTGGTGGGTTTGGATATAACTTCTAGTGGTCACAACCATGGTATTATCTATTGAGTTGGATTTAGTGGTAGTTGGAAGCGTTCCTTTGTTTCTATTTCCCACATCCTTAGCCAACTTCCCCCTTTTTATTTCCATATTTTTCATTATTGTGTCCATCTAAACATTATCAAAGTCATTTTTGGCCTTTCTTCATAAAATCTCCAAATATAAAGATGAAACATATACCTCACCAAATATTTTGAATTGGATGACTCAACCTTGGGTGGGGTTTGGGGTTAGAACTGCTTCAGATGAGGCTGCTAGAATCCAGGAGGGCCAGCATGTCAAAGGACTCCATACTCTATCCAAGAACGGTTCAGGTGGTTCGTATACCTGTAATTTTATGAGTTGGAAAATAGATCTTCCCATGGGATCATTCTAGGACCATATCCTGCAAAATTAGCTCTCCGAGATGCCTGAGTGTGAATGTCAATGTTTGGACCACATGTATGTGAGTTCCCATACATGCCATAGTGATGGTATTGATCCATAAGAGTGGTGTGAGTGTTTTCATTGAAGAACCCAACAACATGGGCTTCATCATGATTGGACATGGTGGGTTTTTTTGTAATAACGGTTCTTTTTCTAGAGAACAAGTTCTAGGAGTTTTATGACAATGTATTGAGTATTTTCTTGAGATCCACAATTGTCCTAACACTAAAAACCCCTCCAACATACTGATCCTCCATGGTTAGGTGGTAAGGGGTGAGGATGTTATAGAATGTGTCAATGGGGAACTGGGGGTCCACTGAGGAACTGGGGTTCCACTGGTGATTTGTACATTGCCTGAGTAAACCTCTAAATCTGTCCTAGGCATCATGAAACAACTCCCCCTCATATGGCATGAATCTAGTAATCTTGTGCCTAATCTATTATATCATTCTTCTAAGATAGAATTTCATTATGAATGAATTGTACACTCGATACCAGGTGACACTAATATCCTCCTATAACTATTGGAACCATGTCCTAGCATTTCCCTTGAGGCATAAGGGGAAAAATCTCAGTTTATGTTCTTCCTCACTAAGGACCCATAGTGACAACTATTGGACTCTATAATGAAAACTCCTAATATAGTCAAGAGAGTCATTAGTAGGTATATCATTGTAGATAGGTAGATGAAAAAGCATAGACTCCTTGATTTCAAAGTTTAATGACCTAGGTGAGAGCCTAATATTGGATGGGTTGCTAGAGACATAAGGTAGAGGATACTGTCTCATGCTGTTACTCTCAAGAATTTTATTTCCAGATAGATTGACATTTCCAGGTTTTTTAATTTTATTTTCTACTCTATTATCTTTCATTTTAATTTGATTTTTGTTCTTCTTCATGTTTATGATGTGTTTTTCTATATTAGTAATGGTATGCTCGAAGGTTTCAAACATAGACATAGTTTGCGTGTAGTAGTTTCACATGTTTTTTGGGTCTATTTTCCTAAATATTGTTTACAGATTTTTTATTTTGTATTTATGATTTTTTAAAATATTTTTTTATTTAGATTAATATTTATTAATAGTGCTTTTATTTTTAATTGTTTTTTTGTTTTATGTTTTTTTCAATTATTAATTATTTTTATGTAAATTTCTGTTTTGTTTTTTAATTGATTGCATAAACCATATTTGGAAATGGCCCCAAAATTTGACATCACTTGTCGTTGAGGATGAGAAAATTAAAATTTTATAATCCTAAATAAATTCTAATACAATGGTAATACATGGTCAAACAATAAGAAGAGATTAAATTTTTGCTTAATGGCCATAAAAAAATAAAAAAATAAAAAATAATAATAACAAACAAAAAAATCTAATGATGGTGGTTAAAATATAAAATGACTTATGAAGCAAGTGTGTTAAAGTTAGGGTGAATGTGATAAACCAAAAAACTATAGTAGGTAACAAGATAGTCAAAAAAAGTATTTAAAATATTTTTAAATAGTCCATATGGTGGAGAGGAGAGATCGGTTGTTAGCTTTAATATAATTTTCCTTGTCCATGCACTTAAATCAAAAAATATAGATCTGATTGATTGTAGTTTTCCATATTTTTCATCTGCTGTGACTAAATAATAACTATTGTTTTCTATTGTAGAAATAATCCCATCAACTAATAAGTAAAAAGTACAAGTCATTGAGTTAAAATTATCATTTGAACTCAATGAGCCTCTACCTCTTGAGTTTGATTCACATTTTAGTTTAAATCCTCATATTGAAAATAGTTGGAATATAAATCCAATAATGTTAATATTTCAATGATATTTGATGTTTGAAAATGAATGACTATCAAAAGATAGAGAGAGATAAATCTAGTAGACGATTAGTGTATACACCTAGGAAAAATAGATCTTACTGGCATGCTTCTTCCCCCAAGGGAGATTATCCCATGATCATTGATTGGAATCAACATTTTAGTAGAAATAAAAAAAAAATATTTCATGTTGAAAAAATGTACAGGAAAATAGATTAAGTGAAAAATGATTCCCCCCCTCTTAATATACATGATCTCTAAATCTCTTATGTCAGCTACTCTAAGGTGATAATGAGGTTTTCTCGATCTCCTATCATAGAAATTGAGAAGTGTGATGGAATATTCTGATTCGATGCTTGCTAGAAATGGTTGTTGAATATGCTTCAATAAGTGAATTTGTGGAAAATTGAATGTGGTCAATGTTCTTATGAAATGTGCAGAAGATGAATGAAATAAAATATTTCTTGCATCTACTGCTTCTGGAATTTTTCGATGCCTATCATGAGCGTCTATCACAGCATGTTGATGGCTTTGTTGGCCTCCCTTGGCAATTTGACATTGCTCCTTCCACCTCACTAGTGAGTGAAGCAGAACCCCTTAACAAAATGAGTGTCCACACCGTGAACCATGATTCTCCCTCTGCACAATGACACAATCAACAAAAACAAAATAAATTAATGAAATCAATTAATTAGAAATAGAATAAAAAATGAACTTAAATAAATAAATAATTATATTAAAAACAGATATTGAATAAAAAATATTATTTAAAGTTAATTATAGTTGTTTCATATACCAAAATATATTTATACTTATTATTAAAAACCCATTTCATAATATATATATATATATATATATGAGTTTTCAAAAATGATTGAAATTGTGAAATAGTTATTAGAAAAATAATAAATGTTATTATTAAAAAAATAAAAATAGTAATTATATATATTATACTTATTTAGTTGTTATTTAACATATTATATATTTATTATTAATATTTAATGCAATGATTAAATATTATAATTTAAGAGAAGAAACAAGTAAAAAAGAAATGATGAAGAAGGCGGAAGAGGGGTGCAATTCGCGATGGGCTGGAGGTAGGGGCATTGTGATGACAAAAGGAGGAGGGAGGAGAGGAGTTGAGGCATTGTGATGCTGGTTTATAGAGATGAAAAGCAGTGATCGGTGCAGGTACGATGCTGGGAAAGGTGGGAATTTTGATGCTCCAAGGTATCTCACAGCGACGGTCCGACAGCTCGTGGAAGACTATTGAGAGACGATGCACATATCCACCAGTGAGGAGAAATCTGTTCTGATTTTGTTTCAGTTTTCTTCGGATCTGGGGAGAGATGGTTTTTCGGTGGGTTCATATATGAAAATCTATTATCGAGTCACCATTAAAAGATTCCAGTGACTCTGTGAGTTACCACTACATTGTTTTAGCGACACCTACATGAAAATCAAACAAACAACAACCAAAATAAATCAATAATTTAATAAATCTAAAAAAATAAATTAACTAACTAAATTATTAAAATAAAAATAGATATATAGATATGTTAAAGAAGAAAATAAAATTAGCTGTAAATTATTTAATAGAAAATTATCATTTATTTAAAATTAATTTTTAAAACAACAATAATTAAATCAATTTTAAGAAATTAATTAACTCGTTAATAAATTAAATAATCAATGAAACTAAAATAATATAAAAATGAAGAATTGAAATATTTAATGAATTAAATTAAATTGTTAAGATTAATTTAATCAATTAAAGAATCTAAAACAAGAGTGAATTATTTATTTTTAAAATAATTTATTATTTTAAATATTTAACAAAAATATTTTTTTTGAAAAAAATTATGAATGAATAAAAGAAATGAAAAGTAATAATATAAATAAGAAAAAAAGAATAAAAATGGTTTGTTAAATCATAATGAATTGTTAATTTTAAAAATTATTTAATAGAAAAAATATTAACTAAAATACATAATTTTCACAAAAAAATGATTATTTAATATAGTAATGGAAAACATTGTCAAAATATATTGATTAATAATTAAGATACATTAGTTCAGTATTTAAAGTACAATAAAAAAAATAAAATATGTGTCAAATTACAAAAAAAATGAGCCAGTTCAATGATATTTTTCCAAAGTTAAGAAAATTAAAATTTGTGATATTACCCTTTATATTAACTAATACGCCATTTATCTTTATGTACATAATGAATAAAGTATTCAAGGATTATCTTGATAACTTTGTAGTGGTATTCATATATGATATATTTATATAATATAAGTGTTATGAAGAGCATGAGAATCATCTAAAAATAATTTTGAAGACCCTCAGAAAAATAGAATTATATGGGAAATATAATTAGTGTGAATTTTGGATCGATGATGTTTATTTTCTTGGATATATTTTCTACAAAGATGAAATATCTATTGAACCTTTAAAGACAATGGATGTTAAAAAATGGAAAACACCTTTTAAAATAATAGACATTTGTGTTTCTTGTTTTTAACATGTTACTATCGGTGGTTTGTTTATGATTTCACCTAATTTTAAAATTCATTAGCTAAGTTAACAAGTAAAGTAGATAAATTTACATGGTCAATGAAATGTGAGGAATGATTTGAAGAGATAAATTTTAGATTTATTAGTTTATTGGTATTAACTCTTCTATTAGGTAAGGAAGGATTTATAATAAATGATGATGCATAAAATAAATGACAAGGTTGTATCCTTACATAGAATGATTGGGTGATTTTTTATTCATCATGTAAATGGAAAATACATGAAAAAACTATGACACACCTAATCTTGAGATGAAATCCATAATATTTTTATTGTAAATATAGAGACAACACATCTATTGTGAAATATGAGATATATATACAGACCATAAGAGTTTGAGGAATATCTTCTCTCACATGATGCATAACATGATGCAATGAAAATGGTTGGAAGTACTCAAGGATAATTTATTTCATGATACATTACCACCCTAGGAATGAAAACAAGGTATATAAGGAATTGAGTAGGATAGACCAGGTATTTCTTACAAATATGAGGATTAACAAGGATCATATATGTAAAGATCTAAAATAGATGAATATGGTGATTTTTAAGAAAGGGGATGCATTATTCATTTACCAATATATTTATAAATAATCCTTATTAGAAATTATAGAGAAGTCCTAGTAGGATGATGAGGACATACAATGGATTAATAATGGGGTGAATGATGGGAAATTGATAAACATCATTTATAGAGATTTAGTGTTGAATTTTGGCCAAATGTTATATATTACATCCCTATAGAAATTGAAGAGGGAACTATAATATGAAACACATAGCTCAGATTTATCCATAAAACCTGGTAGCATAAATATGTATAAATATTTAAGATAAAACTTCTTGTGTGATGATATGAAATTTTAAATTCTAAACTATGTGTCCAGATTCTTTGTATTCTAGTTGAAAAATACTGAAATTCAACATCCTAAGGGAGACCAAAAACCTCTTCCTATACCAATATGGAATTGGGAAAATGATATAATGTACTTTTTCATCGGAATTATGATGACCACAATGGAGAACAATGCTATATGGGAAATTTTTATCATATTAATATGTTTACTCATTTCTTAGTGATAATAGATTATTTACCCCATGATTTTCTTTCCAAGCTTCATGTCAATAAAATCATCATGGTTTATGGGGAACCACTATCTATTGTATATAATCACGACCCTTGGTTCAAATTGAAATTCCTGAAGAGTATTCAAAGGGATCATCAATTAGATACATTTATGCACTACCAATAATCCCCAAAACGATGAGTATATTTACAGTGTTATCCAAACCTTCAAAGGTATGTAGATATAATTATCTACTTACTTAGAAAGTATGTGGTATTAGTATCTACATCTAGTGTAATTTTTATACAATTATAGCTTCTATTTGAACATAAGGACGGATCTATATAAAGTATTGTATAGGAGGAGGTTTTCTAATCCAACCTATTGAGAAGAAGTTAGAGAAAGAAATAAAGTTAAACAAATATTTGTAGGGGAGATGACTATTAATTTACAGACTATTCAGGATCAAATTAAAGCATCCCAGAACATAAAAAATAGCTATACTGATAATCTAATGAAGGAATTTTAATTTTAATTATGAGAAAATATAATATTAAAGTTTAATTTTTGGGAGAGAGTTGTAAGATTTTATAAAAAGGCAAGTTAATCCCTATGTACGCTATATCATTTAAAATACTTGAAATAATTGGAGATGTAGCTTACTAATTGGTTATACCATCCAATATGTCTAAAGAACATGAGACATTCCTTATTTCATTATTGAAGAAATAAAATAATTATACAATACATGTGCTCCTGTTTGAGGTAATAGAGTTTGAGTTTGACTTAACTTATAATTATGACCTTGTCATAATTTTTGACGCTAGAGAGCATGTACTGCAGAAGCAGATAACCTGATTGGTGAAATTCCTTTAGATATATCAAAAAATACAAGGGAAAACCCAAGATCCTGAAGAATCTATGAGGGTTAATTAACTATATTATATCAATATTATATATATAACAAAATTTATATGATGGATTTATTAGGGGGCTAGAATGTAATTCTTAAGACACCACACTAGAAGGTAAAAACCATATCCTGAAAAATAAAAAAGTGGGCACTCTAAAGATCCTTTACTCATGAGTATATTTATAATTTTACTTATAAATTTTAAAATTCTATTTTTAAAAAAATAATTTTGTTTCTAAATTATTCATAAATAAATTAGATTAAGATGAAATTTTAGTATTCTTTTTAAAAGATTGATTTTTATGTGAATAGTAGAAATACTGTTTTCTCTAAAACCACGACTTTTATAACATTTATAGGATGTAAGGATAAGATAAAACTCCAAAAATGAATTTATATTACCAATAAATGTTTTCTATGTAATATTATCCATTTTAAGATAGTTTTTTTGAATTTATAAACCAATATTTGATGTTTTTAAGCATAAGTCACAATTTTATCTATTTTTGAATGAATAATACAGTTAAATTATATAAAATTTTGAGGTTTAATATATTTAAATGAATTTAATATTTTTAATCTATACGTCCATTTTATGTAAAAATTTACATTTTATTTTTATTTATAAAAATAATATTATGAGGATTAAAGTTAACTACTATAATAATGGAAATACTTTTTTCCTCAAAGAATTGGTTTATCATTATTGTATAATTTTTATCTGATGAAATAAATTAAATTTTTTTCAATAAGTATTATAATATAAATTCTAAATCTATATATAAACATATCAACACTCATTAATTTATCAATCATCACTATATATGATTAAGATAAGTTAATTGTGAAAACATCTATTTTTACAAAAACTGTTTTTCTATGTATTATATCATTTAATTTAAAAGTTAATTATATTATTTTTAGAAGTTGAATTGGATAAAATAGATAATAAATACTATTTATTCACACCCAATTTTCATAAGATTGGTTACCTTATACATATTATAAAGAATAAATTACTTAGTTAAAATCTTGTTACTAAGGTAAAAACCAAAATGAAAAAATATAAAAATATAATGATAAGTAACTAGAAAATGTTTAAAACATAAGTGGAGATTATTGGTTGAGGATTTTTAGACCCAAGGACACCCCACACTCCATTATTTATAATTTTTGTGTCTTTTATTGTTAAATAGTTCAACTATATCAATGAATAGTAAAGCGAATTCATAAAAGTGACCTTTTTATGCACTTATAAAAGGTATTCACTTCCTTCACTACATAAAAAACATACAAATTATTATTTAATTATGAAAATATTACATATTATTCCTCTTATATCTCTATCCAAATACATTAGGCCTGAGTTCAACATTAGTTAGTTGATGCATCTTTTTCCAAAAATATTTATAATAGAAAACTCAAGCTCCCGACATAAATATTACTAACGTCTAAGTATTTTCCTCATAATTTCCATTTCATAATATTATATCCAAACCAATATAGTGAAATTAGTAACAATAATATATATATATACATATTATTAAATTACTGTAATTACCATTATTTATTCCTCTCTATCCATAAAGAAAAGGATAAAGTGTCATTAGTGTGTTTGCAGATACTACCGCCACAACAAATCGATGTCTCCCAATTTTTTTCATACTTCCTCACATGGATGGTTTTAATAATGAGATTAAAGAATAAATATGATATATATTATATAAATAAAATTCCCAAAATATAAAATTATCATATACCATAATCCCCTCTCATTGTTCAAGAAAAAAGAACGTTTACCATTCATTGTGCGGACTTCCGCTTCCACGAAAAAACTTATCTCATTTTTCACATAGTTTCTCTCTTATTTATTAAAAAAAATTAAATATGAATAAAAAATATAATCAAAAAATATAATATCCTTATTCTCTTATAATAATTTTATTATTTCAATAATAATCCACTTTCTTAATCATGATCATCTATTAATTATAGTATGTTATCATTTGGGTTAGTTTTTTCAGATAATTAAATAATGTTATAAGAATCCATCATGGATGAACTTGGGAACATAAATAATAGTTTTATATAATTATTATAAGAAAATATTAATTTTTAATGGTTATATATTAGTTATATAATATATTTTACTTATTATATAAATATTATATTATATCGCCAATAATACTGAAATAAGTCAACATCGATTACACAATCATGAAACATTACTAAAACACTAATAGAAGGAGATAATATAATTATAATTCAATATAAGTTATCTACTCAAGTTATTTATGTTATATAGAAATTATGAACATTTGGAGAATAATAAAGAACACCACTACTATTACTAAACTAGTACAAATGATCAAACTATAATCCCCCAATGTGGGAAAACAGTTAAAACTAACTAAAATTCATAGAGAGATTGAGTATATATGATTATTTTAGTTAAAAATGGAAATAATAATTGTAATAAATTATGTTATTAATATATATGTGTTTGTAATGACATGAAAAATGTTGTTTTTTAAATAATGGATCTCTATAAACTATTTAATTTTTATAATGTTTTACTAAAGTGGTACATAGAAGGGATTTTAATTTTCTTAATAACATTAAGCATCATGTGTTTTTATGAAATAATACTACCAGGAATATTATATGGAAATAAAAAATACTAGAAAACAACAACACTTTATTTCACTGTTTAAGAATGTAACATTTATTCAAAAAAACACCCAATATCAAAAAAAATATTATAATGGGAATACAAACGAATAAAAAATAAAATGAAATATAAAAAATTGGTCTTCCTTGATCCCCTATAACCATCTCATCCACAAACATCACTATAATGGAGGAATGATGAGTTAGTAATACAATATATATTTTGGAAACAATTTTCAACATTGATTCATATCAAAGTGAATGATAAAGAGTAAGAATGATGGTGTATTTGTAGGGAAATATGATCGTCATACTTTATGGTTGATAAATATTATTACAGATAGTTAATAAAAAAAGTCGATCATTAGTATTGTTGTTCATTTTGATGTATTTTAATTATTTTCATGATTATGTAAAGATATAATCAAAATTTTAATATTTTTAAACTCTATAAACATATTCTATTAAAATATTATTTATGTGTATTTTTAACTAAAAAATCATTTCCTGAAATAATATTCTTAAATTTTTTAATTAATGACAAAAAAAATTTCAAATGAATAGAATGTTGATTTTTCTATAAAATTTTTAATTTTCATTAAAATAATAATTTATTTCAAAAATAAAATTATCATATATAGAAAATTAAATTTATGAAATAATTTTTAATTTTGGAATTGGCACATCCAAATTTACTTAGGATTATTTTTGAGATATGTTTTTGAAAAAGTTGAATTTTTTCACGAAAAAGTGAGAATTACCACTTTACAATCAGTAAGATTTTATGACCTTATTATTATTTAAGAATTTTTAAAAAAATTAAAAAAAATTATAAAAAAATCATGTAATATTTATAAAAATTTATTTATAAATATCATGGGTAATTTATAATGTTTCATGTTATTTTTTTAAAAAAAAATTGATTTTTGAAAAAAAAAAAATTGAATTTTGTGCATTTATTGGGATATCTAGAAGGTTTTATTGGGTTTTTAAAGGCATTAAATGGGAAACCACACTCTCTCACTAATTTTTTTCCAGAAAATTGGATGGAATTCTATTTACCCGCAAGTGTTTGGCTTATATGATAAAATATTCAATATTTAATCCTTTAAAGCCCACACCACCTCAAGTATAAATTCCACCCATTATACATTACTCTCCAATAAAAATTTATATTCCATCAATTTATTGAATTTCATACCTAAAAAATATTCCCTATAACTAAAACAATGTGTCAATGTTCCGCCCTCATGTGTTGGGTAGAAAATCTTCAAGGAAAGGGATCTCTTTCTCTTCTTTAATGATCATCCTACTTCTTTTTATTAATCCTTTTGAATCTTAATTGAAGAAGTCTTAAAGCATTAAAAAATTTATATTAAATTTCCAATTTACTTTATTATAATTTAGATAATTTATACCTTCTCATTATATCTTTTACCATAACCATCATTATGCCAAAATATAGCAAGGGATCCTCTCATTATCCCCTTTATTCAAGAACCTCTTTTGTATTATGACATTTATCATTATATTTTCATTTTGGGGTATGTTATCACAAATCCCTCTTACTGACTATATTTTTACAAGTGAATATATACCCCTTTATATCTCATTAACCCCTCATTATTCATTATATACCCCCACTATACTGCTATTATTACCCTCCTATTTTCCATGCCAAATATTTATTCCAGCCCCCTTTTGGTCTTATGGATTTTATATCCCAAATTTACATGTAGTAATATCTTCTTAAATATCGATCATAATTTAATTTTGAATTCCAAGTGATGAGATACCCCTTTATATCTCTTTAAATCATTTTAATAATATTTAGTTACTATTGTTAAGCTGCTGAAATGTCATTGTGATTTTCCGCAAAAAACATTGTGAAGTGTATACCTATACCAATTTTCACCAAAATATATTCTAATTGTTGTAACTATACATAATTTACTAGTAAAATACATACATTTACCATAAACTACTTATTATTAGGATTAAATGTGATAAAAAATGATTAACAATGACTATTGTTTTCTGTGGCACACTTATGCATTTATATGATATGAAAGAGATGGGTGTGACTAAAATTATATAGCACCAAAATTAATTGGGTAAAATAGTAGCCTCATGAGATGGCATGTATTGTGACCAATAGGTTATCCTAAGAACATAATGTTGTGATGTCAGGGTGGTTAATCTTGACCAATGCTTATGAGGTAATTTTTAATGTTGTTGCCAAATTCCCATTATTCCTTTATACTATCATGTTATACCATGCCTCATTGGTCATGATTATTAATCTCACCCCATATGTTACATTGTTATGCATATTAAATTACATGTACTTATTTACCATATTCCTTGATTTTTAATTCTATTATTAGGCTTTATAGCTCACCCATTTCTTATATATTTCCCTAGGTTGTGTTGTGAAATTTTAAATGAGCGGCTGGATATTAGAAGAATGATACAGAAGTTTTCAAAAATTATGTTTATCCATGTAAAAATTTGATATGATATGTGGCTAATTACTAAAGACACTGGGATTCCCAATCTTTATGGTTATACTAAGTGTTCTTTTATATAAACAATTATGAAATATGTGTAATAAAGGTAAGGATTATCATATTTGGTTTGAAAAGAATGTCTAGTTATTTTTTGGATTAGGGTTATAAAAAATTACAGAATGCTTTATGGATAATACTAAACCTAAGGATTTATCCATAAATTTTGGTAATTTATAATGTATGTGGTATCCAAGTAATTTCATCCATGTTTAGATACTTCAAGTGGATGTGGCTCTCAAAAAAAATGTACCTTGGGGTAACAACCCTGAAAACACTGTATTGATCTATACACAATAGTGAACTAGTGTATGATAATAGGACTTTCTTCACACCTATTTTTAAACTACTTGGATATATGCTTCAGAAAATTTACAATTTTATAATAGACCATTTTTAAGGAAATAAAACTCCTATAAGAGTTTATGTTTGGAAATAGATCTTGGAAAAAATTGATTAAAACTTTTATATTATTAATTTAAGGAATATATTAAATGATATATTCTTTTAAGGCTAAGGAATGTGCTATGATTTAAGAGTAAATATTTTTAATGATTTTTGGGAATGTTTGTGATAATTTTCTGATAGTCATTCAAGGATATAGGTTAGGAGTTTGAGAAAACACAACCTAAAGATATCTATATTGATCTAAGAGTGAGATAGGTCTACCTGAAAGTGGAATAGTAAAAAATTTGGGCACCTTAGACTTTCATAATATGGATTATTTAAAATCTTTATACATTTTTATCTTAATATAGTGTGGGTCACTCTTGATTAACTATACTTGTTTTAATAAAAGGATAGAAATAAAAGGTTTATGATTTCATTACAATTAAGTGTTGGGTAATTAAAATCCTGAATTAATTACATTGTTTCAAAATAGAATAATGTTTTTTTTCTAATTTGTAATGATGAAGATCATGAACAACTCTACGATCTCTTCTAGAATATATACATAAAAGTATTGACCAAAAGTCATGCTTGGATGACTTGAAACTTTTTCTAATTTCCATGTTACAAGAAAATCACTTTACAAGGAGTCTAAAAAATTTGCAATCACATGATTATTTCAACAATAATGTAATGTATATTGGAAAATCTTATACTCACAAATTTCTCCTAATGCTAGCATGGGAAGTAATATGAGGGTATTTTCAAATTCTTCTCTCTATATCAAATACATGGATAACATAATGATTTTCTAGATGATACAGAAGAGGGATACCTTTTAGGACCCTATATGTACCTAATTATAGATTTCATTCATATGGAAAATATAAAAATTGATTTTGGAAAACCATATTTTGAAATATTTTAATATGAATCCATAAATTAATATTTTATAAAAACATATTCAATAAGATGTTTTAAAATTATATATTATAAATTCATTTGCAATGAGTTATCAATACTTAAATTGATCTAATACAACCTGAATGTGTATAATTTCAATAAATAAAATATTTTATTTTTAAAATATATTCAGGTACCATTCCCTAACTAGGGGACCATCACTTCATTAAAAAACAAAGATCAAAGACCTTATTGAAATGTCTGAATTATTTTATGAAAATTAATAAATATAATTTTATTGATAGGATAAATTAATAAATTTATTTCAAAATTGATGAAGAACGTGAATAATTAATCTTGGAAATTGATATTTAGGGTTTTCTCTTGTATATAAAATACTAATATTTTCATGAAAAAAATTTAATTAAGGGGGGAAGAGTGAAACGACATACAAAATATTGTTCATTAAATAATTGATATCTTACCCCTCTTTAATGTTTATAGCATTTTACAATACTAGAATTTATAATGGCTTTTAATGTTATTAATATCATTAAACATCATGTGTCATTATGAGCTAGTACAATGAGGAATTATATATGGATAGATAACAAATACTAGAAACAAAAAAAATATTTCATTGATTATGAATGTTACATTCAGTCTAAAAGAACACAAAATGTCATACAAAATATTACAATGTCAAGAAAAAATCGGGGATAAATAATGTGAAATATAAAAATCGTGGCTGTTTCAATCCCCTAGAATAATTTCACCCATGAATGTCACTATAGTAGAGGAAGAAAGAGTTAATAACATAATATTATTTTTGGAAATGATTTTTATCCTTGATTTGAATCAATGTTAATGATGGAGAGTAATAATTACGGTGTATTTATATTCGAATATGATCATTATCTTTTATATTTTTCAACTAATATAATTTATAAATATTATGACCTTTAGTCAATAAAATAGTTGGTCATTATCATTGTTGGTTATATAGAAGTATTTAAATGATTGTTAGTACTATTTAAGGATATAATCAAAATTGTATCATTTTGAGAGACAATAAATATATTTTATAAAAATATGATTTATTTTTTTGTCTTAAATAAAAATTTATTTCTTTAAATAATCTGATAAAATGGTTTAATGAATCCCAAAGTAATATTTCTAATGGCCAGAATAATGATTTTCCTATTATACTGTTAATTTTCCAAAAAATAATGATTTATATAAAAATTAATGTTATCAAACATATATAATGATTTTTTTTAAATAAATTTAATTTTGGGACTCATCATGTTAAAATTATATTATGCATTTTTTTGGGAATTTTCTTAAAATGTTTAATTTTTTGTGAAATAGTGAAAATTGCCACTTTACGAGAACAATTTTTTTGAAATTATTTTTATATCATCATGAATAAAAAATTTATGAAAAAATTTTATCAGTAAATATTTTATTTAATCAGTATAAAAATAAATATATAAATATCAATCGTAATGTAGAAATTAATACATTATTTTTTTTAAACCATAAATTGGAATTTTGGAATAAAATGTATTTTCGGGGTTTCGTGAATTTATTGGGTTGTATAGAAGGTGTGGTTTGGTTATTTAAGGAATTTAACATTAAAAACACTCTAATAAAAATTAATTATATAAAAAAATTGATGAAATTCAATTTACCCACAATTGGTTGGCTTATATGATAAAATAAGTAAAACATTATATTTTAAAACCCACCCCTCTTAAATAATAAATACCACCCATTATATATTCCTATCTACTAAAAATTAATAATCCATGAATTTATGGTCATTTATCCCTATGAAATAGTCATTCCAATGTTCCATCAAGGTGTCAAGGTGCCACCCACATGTTTCTGGATGAAAATATTCTAGGTAAGAAATCTTTGTCGCTTAATTTCCATTCAGGCTTCTTCTTTGTATTTAGCATTTTTAATCTCAAATTGGATATTTTTAAAGACATTATGAATATAAATATATTGTATAAATGATTTTAGTGTAATTATATATCATTTAAACCCTCTTCTTACGACCATTACCTAAGCTATTATTGTGCTGAAATTTAGTAAGGGGTCTTTTCGCCTATTTATTTAATTACCGCCTCTATGTTATGATTTTTCCCCATTTTTCATGTTGGGTATTTTTTTAAACATACCTATTAATTCCCTTAAGATTTAAAAGTGATGATTTATCCCTTTCACTCTCATTAATACCTCCCATGATTCATTATGTATCCCCATTATTCCACTCAAATTACTCTGTTATTTTTCAATGCCAAATTTTTATTCAAGCACCCTTATTAACTTATGAATTTAAATTCTAAAATATTACTCTTG
Organism: Viscum album; assembly: GCA_963277665.1. Taxonomy (NCBI): domain Eukaryota; kingdom Viridiplantae; phylum Streptophyta; class Magnoliopsida; order Santalales; family Viscaceae; genus Viscum; species Viscum album. The sequence goes on from OY728161.1 coordinate 1,570,073,332, forward strand.
GATTATGCTCTCAAATATTCCTCATACTTTCATTTTTAACTTCCGCGTTATGGGATACCCCTTTAGCTCTCATTAAAATATCTTATAAATCATTAAGTACCTATTTTATGCTACAAAAATGTCATTGTAATTTTACATGGAAATAATTATGAAGTGTATACCCATTCCCATTTTCACTCATGGGTATTAAAATAGTGTTACCTATACTTTATTTATTGTGTGCCTCCCTATATATACCCTACAATCCTTAATTTTGTGATTAAATGTGATAGAAAATGATCTTATGGTGAATTTTTTATGTGGAACACTTATGCATGTACATGATATGAAATCATTGGGTGTGCCTGGAATAATATATCTCTTCAATGAATTGGGTAGTATTTTATTCTCATTAGATTACTTGTATTGTGATTGATAGGTTATCCTAATCGCATTATTTAATGATGTATTAGTGGTTAAACTTGAATTATTATTATGATGTGATGTTTAATATTGTTTCCACATTCCCATGTTACCTTTATGTTGTCATGGTATACCATTCATCATTGTTCATGATCATGACTCTCACCAATTATGTTTCAATATTATTCCACTTAATTCACATATATTTAATTACCCTATTCCAGGATTTTATTATTCCCTTACTAGGATTTATAGTTTACCAATTTATTATATGTAACACCCCAAGCTTCTATGGTACACTTCTCTTTGAATAATGCAATAGCGTGTGTTGTACGCAACATCGGGTTCTAACACACCACAACCAATCAAACTAGCCGTTATGAATAGTAATACCAACCTTTTTGAAATTTATAAATTTTATTTTTCAAAATGGACTTAATTTTTGGATACGAAATATCGAAATTACCCTGGGTGAATTTTTTTTATTTTTCTGAAAAACATCATTTTTTGATTAATAGTGAAACCACTATGTGGTAGTTAAAAAACTGAATTTCACATAAAACATAATTTTACCACTTCTGTGAGTTTAATTTCGAAAATACGAGAGACACAGTTAATATCAGGGAGTAAAATGTGGTTCAATGAGATGAAAATAATTTTTGGTGAATAGTAAATTTTTACTTTTATTTACCATGGTTAAAAGTAAATAGGGTGAGTAATGGTAAAAATGATATTAATATTACCCTAACACATGTACTAATTCTATTGGACAAGTGTATCTCGACAAAAAACAACCTTAGGTATAAAATATTATCATTTAGGTCCACTTGGATTAGATTAGGACACTTATTATTATTTAATTCAAAAAAGAGTTAAAAGAGTTAAAATATAATTTTATTTACTAAAACATTTTTAATATTGGGTTATACATAAGATAAATTCGATTGTAATTATTCATTATAAATATAATACGATTTCCTAAATAATTTTATTTTATTTATAATTTTTAGACATTAAATAATTTAATTTATTTATGACACAATGATGATGTAGTAATTACCATAGTAGTGAAAAATAAAAATAATTGATATTCTAAATACCCAAATAAATATAATATGAGACTTTTTATGAATTAAAATAATTTTATTGGTTAATATGACATGTTAGGATTGATTTAGTTAACTTTTTTCGAAGTAATAATTCTGTTATGATTTTCACAAAAATCAATTTTCCAAATAGTGTCAAAATTGACAAAAAATAGTTTTTTAAAAAAATATTATATTATTAATTGATATTCAATTCCTAAAAATCTAAATATCGGCCAAGAGACATATATCAGGATAGGTTTATCATTAATGGACCACTTGGGGGTCTCTTTGATGTATATAGTAAGTTTATTAACTATATAATATAAAAATACAATGTGACATGGTAAGTGTCAAACTAATTCACTAAGAGTTAAAACTAAACGATAAGGTTAATATAATGACCCAAACCTGTCGAAATTCTATTGGTTGAGTGGCTTTCGACCCATCCCTACCATAAACTTTAAATAATACACTTTTGAGCCATTATAAACAAAATATTAATTTATTATAAAATAATATTTATAGCTTTTCCAAAGGTGCCCCTCACCCCTCTTATAAATGGGCAGTCCCCCTTCTCACTAATTCACACATTGAATGCAATTTGGCTCTGAAAAACCCTGACCAAATACTCTCTAAAATTTACTCACATCAACCTGGAGTCCATAGTTTGATCATAAATCCAACCTACGGATCCCTTTTGATCAAATCAAAAGGAAAAACTCGAAGAGGAGGTAATGTTTTCACCACCCTCTTTCAAGTTCCTTTCTTCTTCAACTTCTTCTTTCTTTGTTATTACCATTCTATAATAATAATTCCAGTATCATATATATACTGTGATGTTATGATAAATATGCTACAACCATATTCAGTATTCTATCCATCCTTTTAATGACATGTCACCATACGTGCGTACGTACGGCCTGCCGTCCCCACGTCGTGGTGTAATTGTTATTCAATAAATTATTATTTGGATGGGTATAATAATGATGTGTAATTCATGTAAATAATAGATATAACATGATAATGATTCTTTATATATTATATACCATCCAATTATATATTATTTTAATATCAAAATAATTATATTGTCGCTAGTGCGTACGTACGGACTACCATCTCCATGACCGCGATGAGATTAATTCTCCATCGTATCCATTCAAGTATAATTCACATTTGATGATTTAAAATAATGTTTAAGGACTTGATATAATTCTGTATTTTAATAAGATACAACCTATACATAACAAACATGGCTTATGTAACAAAACATTTAAAGGAATACTAGTAAGTTAACACCCGAAACGACGATAAATCTAAAATATTATTAACGAAGCAATGTTTTAAATATCATATATGATATAATATTAATATATATGATTATTTTATAATTTTATTAACAATAATTTCACCATTATACAAGAGGTTAAACTACCCCCAACCAAGGAAAAGTACAATGTAAGGGTTTATTTTTCTATTTCATCATTATCTGAGGTTGTTTATACGTAATAATCTACTGGGATTTCTTTATCATCCACATCCCTGTTTCTTAAAAAAGTATTTTAAAACATTTTTACTATTTAAAATAATATGGTTTAAAGTCATTTATACCCTTGTTTTACTTTTTATAATAAGTTTATATAGGAATCTTTCTGTCATTTTCCAAACAAGGTCTTTTTTTAACCTTTTCGACAGAATTAAGGTAAGAATGTATTTTTTAACTTATACGGCATATGCGGCTATTTTCCGCCGTTATAAAATCGTCAAAGCTTCCCATAAAATCTTATAAGAATATTTTAAAATTAAATGTCTTCTTTTATAATTATGTTACTTTTAAATGATTTCAAAAAAGAGATATTTCTCTCAAATAGTTTTGATTTCATCTATGTAAACATCCCTTGATGGATTTTAAGATTCTTTGAAGTTGATTTATTATGATACAAAACTTCAATATTGTATTGAAGGTTTTGTGATATGTTTGACTGTGGATGTGTTATTTTTATACCATTCATGGTTTATGGAGAAAGTCTTGAAATTTCGTATGCTTGTTTTAATACGAATGTTTATGTTATGCTTAAACATGTTCATATGAGGAATGCACTGGACTTCATATGTGACAGGTGGAGCCCTCTATAGCTCCTCGATGCATCGGTAGGTCTCATTAGACAAACTAGTGTCTTGGCACAAGGCCTTTACAAAATCTTATTTGTAGTCTGGGCATGAGGCCTTGGCTATGTGGTTATGATAGTCTGGCGTTATGCATTCCATCATTATGAAAGTGGTTATTGATATTGCATTTGATTAGTCGATTAGTAGAATATCCATGTGAATATGTAAATGTCATTATTTCATTTTATTTTTTCCATACTATGTTGAAGTTCAAGTTTAAAAGGATTTTGTTTTAGTTATTCATCGCCTTAAATGTTTATTCTTATTTATGAAAGTTTCCACTTTATTGTTATCTTTACTGGGCATTTGAGCTCACCCCTTTTTTATGTTTTATTTTTCCCAGGATGGGAAGAAGTAATTTATGAATGACCTACAGGGATAGTATGAGGGGATAAGAGTGTGGAATATGGAGAATATATTGTTGTAGTTTTCATTTTATGATGTAATGGAAACATTATTAATGTATCTAGTTATTCCAAGGCAACTAAACTAATCGGTGTTTTGAGACTTGATCTTTTTGTGATCATGACAATGTTTTATAATAATGCACCAACTATGGGTATCTAGGGTCGGGGCGTTACAGTTGGTATCAGAGGATGATTAGTACAAACCTTGGAAGTTAGATTTAGATAAACTCTGATTAGAGCACATAGATTTAAGAAGGACTTTGAGGATTAGTATAGAAGAACTTCCTAGAATTTTGGTATTGTAGAAATTTTGTGGGTTTTCTGAGCAATACATCCCTATCTGGATAAGAGCAGGTAGAGGCTACTCTGGCATAGATGTACCTAGGGGTAAAACCCAAAAACACTACTTTGAGCTAGACTTGAATGGGAATTGGTGCACGATAATAGGCCTTGCTACACTTTTTGTTATGACCCTCCTGGGGGGTATGCTTAGGATAATTCTCATTTTCATTACAAATAATAATGAAGGGTTTATGAGTACATACTTCCTCAAAGAAAACATTTTTATGATTATGGATTATATCCACAAATAGTTCAATTTATGTTAAGTGTTTTATAAGTATGTAATTATGTATTTTGATTCATAAACCGATCTAGTTTATGCCATTATTTAGAAATGGAACCTAGTGGAATAAATGGAAACCATATTAATGAACACACTCCATGTAGGGATTTCACTCCTGTTCAAGATAATTATAGTGGAGTTGGTGATACAACTAGTGCTGATCAGCTTATCACCATACTGGGACAACTCACTCAGGTTATGAATAATAACCTTACCCGTATGGAGCACCCTGATCCACAGCATGGATGATCAATGTTAGATCTCTTCATGAGGTAACAACCACCAACATTTAATGGGAGTAAAAATCCATTGGTAGCTGAGAAATGGATGAGTTCCCTAGAGAAAATATTTCAGGCTTTGGGAAGTAGTGAAAGGGAAAAAGTTATCATGGCAGTTTACCACCTCAATAGAGATTCTGATCGATGGTGGTCATTGATTCAAAACAAGAAGGAAGATGATGAAGTGTCAAATATGGAATGGATGGAGTTCAAAGATCTATTTTTAGAAAAATACTTTCCTCGTGACCATCGAGCATATATGGAAAGGCAATTTCTGAGTCTGAGACAAAAAGAGGAAGAGAATGTCACAAAGTATGAGGCTAACATTACATGGTTAGAGAGGTATGTTGGAGATTGTATACGTAACCCTAGATGTAAGATTGACTGTTTCTTTGATTTGTTAAAACCGTTTCTCCGTTGAGTATTAGTCTCACAATCCTTCTCATCGTACGAAGATATTGTCTCTTTTTCTATCAAGACAGAAAAAGAATTCTCTAAGTCTTATGACTTTAAAGAAAACAAAGAGAAGAAGAGATCGTATTATCAATATGTGAATGGAAATAAGGGGAATAAGGGAAAGTTTGAATATCCATCCTGTAGTAAATGTGGGAGGAAACACCCCGGTACTTGCTTAAAAGGAATGGAAGTCTGTTACAAGTGTGGTGAAAAAGGCCACCAAGCTCGTGATTGCAAGGGCAAGAAAAAAGCTACTGATGTCCAATGCTACAATTGCAGGGAGATGGGACATTATGAAAATGAATTCCCTAAGCGTCAGGGGAACTTACCTCAGAAAAGGCCAAGGGATCAAGGCCAAGCTTATGCTATCACTACTGCTGAGGTAGAAGCTCTGAAAGACGTGGTGGTAGGTAATTTAATGGTTTCATCAAGTTTAACAAATGCGTTATTTGATTCTGGATCACCACATTGTTTCATATCTTCCCAGTTTGCTAAGAAAATTAGATATTTCCAATTTGATTTAACATGGGAGTTGTCAGTTAAATCTCCTAAGGGAAGTATCATTGCAACAAAGTTTTGTGAATTAGTCCCCATTAGAGCCCATAAATGTTCTTTATCTGCTGATCTCATCATCATACATATGATTGAGTTTGATATAATCCTCGGTATGGATTGGCATTCAGACCATGATGCGAAGATTTATTGTAAGAAGAAGGAGGTTACAATTTTTGATGATGATGATAAAGAACACCTTATCTTTAGAGAAGCATCGTCACCACCTAATTCTTATCTAGATCCACCCCCAGTAGCTCAACTAAATTCAATTCTTAGGGAGGAAGAGAATGAAATTATAGTGGGTGAGGAAAGTAATTTTCAAATAGAGGATGTACCTATTGTGAAAGAATATGTAGATGTGTTTCTGGAAGATTTTCCTGGACATCCTCCAGAACGAGAAGTTGAGGATTCCATTGCTTTAATTCCTAGATCAAGGCCTATATGAAAGACCCCTAATAGAATGGCCACTGTGGAATTAGGTGAAATAAATAAACAACTAATGTAATTGAGTAATAAGGGATTTATTCGCCCTAGTGTATCTCCATGGGGAGCCACTGTTCTTTTTGTTAAAAAGAAAGATGGATCTATGAGGTTATGTATCGACTACAGGGAGATCAATGCTATAACAATAAAGAACAAGTATCTCCTAACTCGGATTGATGATTTATTGTACCAACATCATGGAGCTCAATACTTTTCAAAGATTGACCATCGATCCAGATACCATCAGTAGTGTGTGAAGAAGGAAGACATTCTGAAGGCAGCATTTCGAACCAGGTACGGGCATTATGAGTTTACAGTAATGCCTTTTGGATTGACTAATGCACCCTCTATATTCATGGATCTGATGAATATATTTTTCCAGTAATATCTCGATTAATTTGTGGTTGTATTTATTGATGATATCTTGGTATACTCCAAAAGCTACTAAGATCATGAAAATCACTTGCGCATTATCCTGAAGACTCTGAGAAGACATTAATTATACGGGACGTTTAGAAAGTGTGAATTATGGCTTCAGGAGATTTCTTTTCTTAGACATATTGTCTCTAAAGATGTAATTTCTGTTGATGCTTCTAAGGCCAAGGCAATCCAATAATGGCCTTCACCAATGAGTATAACTGAGGTACTTAGTTTTATTGGTTTAGTAGGATATTATCAACGTTTCGTCCATAATTTTTCCCGATTGGCTAACCCATTAAAAAAGCTCACACGTAAGGGGGTTAATTTTTTTTGAAAAAAAGTGTGTGAAGAATGTTTTGAATAACTGAAGAGAAGATAAGTCAATTCGCCTATATTGACTCTACCATTGGGGAATGATGGGTTCCTTATTTATAGTGATGCATCGAAGAAAGGGAATGGTTGTGTCCTTATGCAGAATGATAGGTTTATTGCCTATGCATAACGACAGTTGAAAATTATTGAGAAAAACTATCCTACTCATGATCTCGAGTTAGCAGTTGTGATCTTAGCTTTGAAGATATGGAGGCACTACCTCTATGGTAAAAAATGTGTGATTTATACTGATCACAAGAGTTTGAAGTATATTTTTTCACAAAAAGAACTCAACATGAGGCAAAAGAGATGGCTTGAACTACTCAAGGATTATTATTGCATGATACACTAGCACCTGGGGAAGGCAAATAAGGTGGAAGAGGCTTTGAGAAGAAACGATCATGGAGTTTTAAACATGATGAAAATTGAAAGGGATCCTATTTTCAAGGATCGAGTTATGATGGATATGGGAATTACCATGGAAGGTGAAACATCAATGCTTTTTCAAATGGTTTCCAAACCATATTTACTAGAAAGGATTAAGAGTTCTCAGACCGATGATGAAGAATTAACAAAGAAGATTAATGCTGTGAATGATGGGATATTGAGAGACTTTGTGTATGAAGAAGGACTTTTGAAATTCGGGAAGAGACTTTGTGTTCCCGATATACCTGATCTAAAAAGAGAATTGCTGGATGATGCTCATAGTTCCAATTTCCCTATACACCCTGGGAGCACCAAAATATATAGAGACTTGAAGGAAAAGTTTTGGTGGGACAACATGAAGAGGGAGATTTCTAATTTTGTGTCAAGATGTATGGTTTGTCAACAAGTGAAAGCTGGAAGGCAACAGCCTGGTGGAGTATTGCAACCTCTTCCCATACCTGAGTGGAAATGGGATAATATCACGATGGAATTTGTCATGGGACTATCAAAGACTCCTAGAAGGAACGATGCAATATGGGTTATTGTTGATCGTCTTACCGATTCTTCACATTTTCTTGCTATAAGAGAAGATCTACCACTGGAACGTCTATCAAGACTATATATTGATGATGTTGTGAGACATCATGGAGTACCCCTATCGATTGATTCTGATTATGATCCTTGTTTTACTTCAATATTCTGGAAAAGTATTCAGAAAGCCTTGGATACTGAACATCATTTGAGCATTGCCTGCCACCCTAAAAAAGATGGACAATCAGAAAGAACTATTCAAACCTTAGAAGAAATGTTGAGATCCTTCTCACTTGACTTTCAGGGTATGTGGGATCAATATTTACCTCTGGTAGAATTTTCCTATAATAATAGCTACCATTCGAGTATTTAGATGGCACCATATGAAGCGTTATATGGAAAGAGATGTCACACACCAACCTGTTGGGATGACGTTGGTGAAAGAAAACTTGTACGCCTAGAACTGGCGGAGGATACGATAGAGAAGGTGAAGGTAATCCAAAACCATATCAATGAAGCTCAAACTTGGTAGAAAAGCTATGCCGATAATCGAATGAAGGATTTGGAATTTCAAGTTGGTGATCATGTTTTCCTAAAGGTGTCTCCAGGGAAGGGAGCCATACGTTTTGGTAGGAATGGTAAATTGAGTCCCAGGTACATCGGACCTTTCGAAATTCTAGAACGAATTGGGGTTGTAGCTTACCGATTGGGAATGCTTCCAAGTATCTTAAAATTTCATGACGTGTTCCACGTATCTCTATTGAGGAAATACATGCCTGACCCAACGCATGTACTCACATACAAGGAATTAGAACTTGAACCTGATTTATCTTATTACGAAGAGCCTGTAAAGATTCTTGATACGAGAGAACCAGTACTAAGAAACTGGACGACTCATCTGGTAAAAATCTTGTTGAGAAACCATAATTGGAAGAGGAAACGTGGGAACCCGAGGAACTTATGATGAAGAACCACCTAATTCTTTTCATTCTGTAGTATTCTAGAAATTTCGAGGAAGAAATTATTTGAAGGAGGGGAGAAAGTTACACCCCAAGCTTCTACGGTACACTTCTCTTTGAAAAATGAAATAGCGTGTGTTGTACCCAACATCGAGTTCTAACACACCACAACCAATCAAACTAGCCGTTATGAATAGGAATACCCACTTTTTTAAAATTTATAAATTTTATTTTTAAAAATGGACTTCATTTTTGGATTCGGAATATTGAAATTTTCTTAGGATGAATTTTTGGAATTTTTCAGAAAAACTTCATTTATTGATGAATAGTGAAACCACAAAGTGGTAGTTAAAATACTGAATTTCACATAAATCATTATTTTACCACTTCTGTGAGTGGAATTTCAAAAATACGAGAGACAAGATTAATATCAAGGATTAATATGTGGCTCAATGAGATGAAAATAATTTTTTTTTTGTGAATAGTAACTTTTTTACTTTTATTTACCACGATTAAAAGTAAAAAGGGTAATTAAGGGTAAAAATGATATTAATATTACCCTAAAACATGTACTAATTCTATTGGACAAGTGTATCTCGACCAAAAACAACCTTAGGTATAAAATATTATCATTTAGGCCCACTTGGATTTGATTAGGGCATTTATTATTATTTAATTCAAAGAAGAGTTAAAATAGTTAAAATCAGAGTTTATTTACTAAAACAATTTTAATATAGGGTTATACCTAAGATAAATTCAATTTAAAATATTCATTAGAAAACTAAAAAGATTTCCAACATAATTATATTTTATTTATAATTTTTAGATATTAACTAATTTAATTTATTTATGATAGAATGATGATGCAGTAATTACCATAACAGTGAAACATTAAAATAATTGATATTCTAAATATCCAAATAAATATAATTTGAGACTTTTTATGAATTAAAATAATTTTCCAGGTTAATATGACATGTTATAATTGATTTAATTAACTTTTTTCTATGTAATAATTCTTTTATGATTTTCACAAAATTCAATTTTCTAAATAGTGTCAAAATTGACATAAAAGTATTTTTTTAAACAATATTATATTATTAATTGATATTCAATTCCTAAAAATATAAGGTTCGGCCAAGATGCTTATATCATGATAGTTTTATCATTAATGGACCACTTGGGGGTATCTTAGAGGTATATAGTATGATTATTAACTATATAATATAAAAATACAAAGTGACATGGTAAGTGTCAAACTAATTAACTAAGCGTTAAAACTAAAAGATAAGGTTAATATAATGAACCAAACCTATATAAATTATATTTTTTGAGTGGTTTTAGACCCATCCCCACCTTAACCTATATATAATCTACTTTGGAGCCATTATAAACAGAATATAAATTTATTATAAAATATCATTTCTTGCTTTTCCAAAGGTTCCCCTCACCCCTCTTATAAAAGGGAACCCCCCCTTCTCACTAATTCACACATTAAAAGCCTTTTGGCTCAGAACAAACTAGCCAAAATACTCTCTAAAATTCCCTCAAATAAATTTAGAGGCCTTAGTTTGATCATAAAGCCATCCTAAGGATCCCTTTTGATCAAATCAAAAGGAAGAACCCGAAGAGGAGGTAATGTTTTCACCACCCACTTTCAAGTTCCTTTCTTCTTCAACTTATTCTTTCTTTGTTATTACCATTATAAAATAATAACTCCAGTATCTTATATATACTGGTATTTTATTATAAATATGGTAAAACCATATTCTGTATTATATCCATCCTTTGAATGACATGTCACCATACGTGCGTACGTACGACTTACCGTGTCTACGTCGTGGTGTAATTGTTATTCAATAAATTATTCTTTGGATGGATATAATAATTATGTGTAATTCATGTAAATAATAAATATAACATGATAATGATTCTGTATATATGATATAACATCAAATTATATATTATTTTAATATCAAATGAATGATATTGTTGCTCGTGCGTACGTACGGACTACCGTCTCCACGAACGCGATGAGATTCATTCTCCATCGTATCTGTTCAAGTATAATTATCATTTGATGATTAAAAATAATGTTTAAGGACTTTATATAATTCTGGATATGAATAAGATACAACCTATCTATAATAAACACGACCTATGTAACAAAACATATAAAAGAAAATGAGTAAGTTAACACCCGAAATGATGATAATTCTAAAATATTATTAACAAAGCAATGTTAAAAAATCATATATGATATCATATTAATATATATGATTCTTGTATAATTTAATAACAATTATTTCACCATTATACAGGAGGTTAACCTACCCCCAACCACGGAAAATACAAGGTAAGGGTTTATTTCGCAATCTCTTCATTATCCGAGGTTGTTTATACGTAATAATCTTCTAGGATTTCTTTATCATTCACATCCATGTTTCTTAAAAATGTATTTCAAAACATTTTTACCATTTACAAGAATATGGTTTAATGTCATTTATACCCTTTTTTTACTTTTTATAAGAAGTTTATAAATGAATATTTCCGTCATTTTCAAAACAAGGTCTTTTTTAACCTTTTCGACATAATTAAGGAAAGAATGTCTTTTTTAACAATTATGGCGTTTGCGGCTATTTTCCGCCGTTATAAAATCATCAAAGCTTACATTACTTTATTATAAGAATATTTTCAATGTAAATGTTTTATTTTATAATTATGTGACTTTCAAATGGTTTCAAAAAAATATATTTCACTCAAATAGTTTTGATTTCATCTATGTCAACATCCTTTGATGTATTTTATGCTTATTTGAAGTTGATTTATTATGATACAAAACTTCCATATTATGCTGAAGGTTTTGTGATATGTTTGAATATGGATGTGTTATTTTTATACCATCCATGTTTTATGGAGAAATTATTGACATTTGGTATTCTAGTTTTAATACGAATGTTTATGTTATGTTTAAAACTTTTCATATGAGGAATGCATTTGACTTCATATGTGACGGGTGGAGCCCGCTATAGCTTCTCGATGTATCGATAGGTCTCATGAGACAAGCTAATGTCTTGGCATAGGGCCTTGACAAAATATTATTTGTAGTCTTGGCACGAGGCCTTGGCTATGTGGTTATGATAGTCTGGCATTATGAATTCCATCATTATGAAAGTGGTTATTGATATTTCATGTGATTATTCGATTAGTAGAATATCCATGTGAATAAGTAAAGGAATTATTTCATTTTATTTTTTCCATACTATGTTGAAGTTAAAGTTTAAAAGTATTTTGTTTTAGTTATACATTTTCTTAAATGTTTATTCTTATTTTTGAAAGTTTCTGCTATATTATTATCCTTACTAGGCATCTGAGCTCACCCCTTTTCTATGTTTTATTTTTCCCAGGATGTGAAGAAGTAATTTATGAATGACCTGTAGGGATAGTATGAGGGGATAAGAGTGTGGACTATGGAGACTATATTGTTGTAGTTTTCATTTTATGATGTAATGTAAACATTATTAATGTATCTAGTTATTCCAAGGCAACTAAACTAATCAGTGTTTCGAGACATGATATTTTTGTGATCATGCCAATGTTTCATAATAATGCACCAAGTATGTGTATCTAGGGTCAGGGAGTTGCATTATATATGTCCCAATGTTATCTCGTGCAATTTTAAATGAGCGGTGGAATATAAGAATAATGTTAAAGAAGTATTAAATAATGTTGTTTTATCCATGTAACAATTTGATGTGATATGTACAAAATTATTAAATACAGTAGGCTCCTCGATCATCTCAGTTTTACTAAGTTTCACTTTATATAATAGATCATGAATTAATTTTTTATAAAGGAAAGGATCATCAAGGACCATCCTAGGGGGACCATGTCATAACTACCCCAAGCCCACATACAATTGGCTAGTGGCTGGTAACTAACACCATGTATGAATATCCAACAATTGAGAGGCATTTTCCTATGTACATATAAACACACACATGCCTCAACGCCAAAAAATCCCGAAATGTAAAAACACTAGGTAACAATGCATGCATACCACTAAGATCTCACAAAATATTATGAAAGTAAATGTATTGGAATGTAAATAGGGCCAAATACAAGCCCACCACAAAGAGTCTGTAACCACAAGTCCAACCCATAAGAAAATATGTACTTGTACTGCTGTCTAAACCATAGAAACACAATTCCTCTGTTAGGCCCCACTAAGAACCACCTAGTCCTGGTCCACCTAAGACTCCATCAAAGGGTTGATCATCTACACAAGACACAACACATGTGGGAAAATCCTGTGCAAGGTTGATTACAACAATTCAAAGTAGGACAACCCAAAACCACAAAAGAAATAGCAAGAAGGAAATACCAAAAAGAAAATACCACAATAGAAATACCACAAAGGAAATACCATAAATGAAGAAATAGTCCGCTCCACAACGGTATATGTTTACAACACATGTAGTAAGAATATCATGATATTTTTATTCTAAGACACATAGTCTTGAGGTAATCCACAACTAATTACCACCCATAGGATTCAGCTCGAAGCATGCTTATTTTGAGAGAACTCACTCCTCGAGTCATGATATCATCAGATAAACTCATGGAGAGGTGAAAATCATTTGGGCCCTAGCCAAAGAGAATTTATTGTTCAAGGGAGACTATGATACACAAAGTGTGGATCCTTCCCAAACCCATGGGAGAATACCACTAACCCTATCCGGATCCATTATCAACGTAGAGTATCCTACCCAGACACAGTAGGAAATACCATTAACCCTAAGGATGTGGCCCACAAGATGGAAGACCAATTACATACTCCCAGTGGTTACATCAATTCAAAAAAACTCTGCTAGGGGTGATAGAGGATCCAAAATCCAGTCACATAGAGGGATACCATACTCTATTTCAATCATGGCCTTAATAGGGGACTAAAATACAGTGATGTGGATTTAATGTCGTTCTTAACCGTTGAGTAAAGTACCAAGGTAACACTCTCCACCTATAATGGTCTAAACTAAATAATCACAACATTATCTTAAAATGATTGTCTCAACATCACGGTCTCAATGATGTTGACAGTTCATCAAGGAGACGTACCATTTTAAAGTTATGGCAGGTCAAAGTTTCGATGGGGGTAACTAGGATTAGGTAATCACCAAGGCAGTTGATCACCACAGGAGACCGCCATGGTTGATAGCGACCCAACTGTTGCCTCCATGTGAATGTTAGAGAGTCCATGTCCCCGGTTCCCCAAGGGAAAACCCACTCAGATCTTCTCTCTTGGCCCTGGCCCTCCTGGCTCAACATACAATGCCTGGGCCCGGCCTACACTGCCTGGGCACGACCAGTCCCCCCTGGACTGAACCACTCATGCGTGGGATGACTGGGCCACAATAAATTGACATTTACCATGTATCATGCAACTACCACTACAGTATTCTTTCAACTGCTCTACCAGCTCCCACACAATGGCTGATGCCGCCTCTGGTAACTGCCACCCTAATCATTGTCACCCAATCTCTGACACTAATACCTCACCTCGCTAGAACGTTGTGTCGGTGGTCCCATTCATGGATCACCAAGACACCTCTGATGCCATACATTTGAAATATTTGAAGATCCATACTCCTTGGGTCCTGATGTACACATACCCTACCATTGATGTTGGTTTCCCTCCAATATAGGGGTATGATCATGTTTAGAGCCACATGGAAAGTCAAACCGTGGACAATGGGGTCTAATGATGAAGAACACGAAGAAAGGGGGAGAAAAAAGAACACATTTATGAAAGAAATGATCTATTTGTTTGTGCCAGCATCAATTCGTTCTCATTAGAATGAAGAACACAGAATAATAAAGAAAACTCCCAGAATAATCCCTGAAATCATAATCCATCCAACAATGACAGGACCACATATCAATATATTAATGGATTGAACCACGTTTGTTGAGAAATCAAGAATTGGTAAACCAAAAAGAAACAACTTCCATACCTCAATTTGGATTGGTCACTGATGTCTAATGATCTTTGCATCATCATTGATCCATAATTCATTGAATTCGAGGGGTTTTGTTCCTTTGATCCATCGTCGCCCACCAAAAGATTCTCCAGAGGCACTTTCTCCACATACCAACTCAAATTATATGGTTTTGAGGTAAAACATAATCTTATAAAAATAATTTATAAAAAGGATAATCACAATGTCAAAAATAATATTTTTATAAAAAATATTTTATTTACAGTAACGTCCTTTGGAACTTTTACTACAGACAACCCACGCCGAAAAAGGTTATTCATTTCTAGGGTAAAGCCTCTACTCTGAACTCAATAGTTCCCATATATTTCTAATTCGGTCACCCATTTATGATTTAGTCCATTTTATTGGAAAACCAACCAAGCGTTCTATTAAAAGTTTAGTATTTTTCAAAAAATTGGTTTGGGAAAATCAAGCCTCAGAATCACAAGTCTTCTTTGCACTTGGTCTCGATATAAACCCATATAATTTGTGAAAATATTATGTGGGAGAATCAGAGATGTTAGATTATCCCCTACTAGGGTATTTAAATCCCCAAAATCAAAAATAAGGGATACTCAAACAAATGAGGGAACTAACCATGAATCTAAGCCTCCCACTCCCATGTTCTCTCCTGGAGATTTCTATGCTTCCATAAAGAACACACAAAAAGAATCAAATTACCATGAAGGATCCTATCATGATGATCCTCAATATCCACCAGGTGCATCACAAAAGTCACCCCATCATCAATTTCCTATCTTTCCCAATGGATGACTTGTGATGGGTCATGAGAGTTCCTCTACAACAATGACAATTGGATGATGTCATGTACCCAATCTAACTACGGTGGTAGATACAAGTGGTAAAACAACTCACCAACTCAATATAGAATCTATAAAGATATGATAAACCTCCAAGATATCTTGTATCCTTGGCCAAATATCCATATTCCCCATTGAGGTGAAACCCAAAGGAACACATGGTCACCTTCCTTGAACTCCAACGACCACTATCACCATCAACATGAGGCTTATGATGGCTCTGTATAGTCTTCATCTGATCCGGAATGATCTTCACCTTATCCATATTATCTCGCACCAACTCAAGGCCCATGAGTGCTGACTCACCTAGGTCAGTCCAACAATTTGGTGACCTATAGGTTCGCCCATACAATTTCTTGAATAGTTCCATTCTAATGGTGGAGTGGTAACTGTTGTTGTATGAAAACCTCACCAGTGGTAGGTGGTCCTCCCAAATATGGACAAACTCTAATATTCATGCTTGCAACATGTTGTCTAGAACTAGATTGGTCTGCTCTGTCGGGCCATCTATCGGTCAGCGAAATGCTATGCACAATGGTAAATGGGTCCCAAATGCCTCTAGTAATCCCTTCCAAATCCAGGATATGAAGAGGGAATCACGATCTGAAATAATAGTTGATAAAACTCCATGGAGTCAATCTATCCCCTTTACATATAGGAATCATAATCTCTCTAATGAAATATAGTCTTTTATATCCAAGAAGTGGAATGACATGGTGAGTCAGTTAATGATCATCTAGATGGAAGTGTGTCCTTTGGATGTATTTGGTAAACCCATAAAAAATTCCACTGATATCCCTTCCCACTTCTATTTTTAACCTCAAGGTTCTGATCTAAACTTGTTGAAAACTAGTACATTGCCTTACATTACTAAAAATTGAGACATAGAGATACAAACCCTACAACTCCCTTCTCCATCCCCATCCACCAAAACTAACCAAGGTGGTTCTGGTACATCGTTTCCACACCTAGATGTACTACCAAATGGGGTGTGTGGAATTATCTCAAAAACACCACCCACAATTCTAAATGTACAATTGTGCACCATTTGAAAGAAAGACATGCTCCCCAACTTTTGAATATCTATTAGTAGCATGTCCTTTGGAAATATGAGCATGTAAGTTCTCAATGTCGGTGCCCCTTAGCTATGCCTCTCTGACTCGTTGTAAGAGTGGATGGGTAAAAACCATCGACTAGAGGTAATATTCTCCATATCCATCAATAAAGGATATGTGCAATGATCCCAACTACTCTGACACCCTGTTTAGAAACTACAATCTCGATCTCTTGCTGATATCATCTACCACCATGTTCCCCTTCTCATGATTACATAAAATCTCAAATTCATAGTCCTAGAGGAACTATATCCATCACCTCTATCACAACTTTATATCATTCTCAGAAAATCTATACCTGAGACTCTTGTGATCAGAGTATATGATAAACCACTATCCCATTATGTAGTGTCACCACATCATCAATGAAAAGACTACTGCTGGAAATTGAAAATCTTGGGTTGTATAATTCTACTCATGTGGTCCTAACTAGCACAAACCATAGGCAATAATCGCTCTCCCCTACATCAAGAAACAACTTATCCCGGTCCCTGATGCATAGTATAAAACCTCATACTCAACTCCTTCATCTACTAAATTTAGGATGGTAGTGCTCATAGACCCCTACCTTAGCTTCTAAAAAAATTATTTGAACCTCTCTCTCCACATGAAAGGCTTCCCCTTTTAGGTAAAATAATTCAAGGGTGATTCCCATCTAGAGAACCTGCGTAAAAACCTATGATAGTATCCTTCTAACTCAAGGAAACTCTGTACCTCATTAACACTCTAGGGTGGGTCCTAAGAAATAACTGCCTCAACCTTCATTGGATCCACATCAACTCCAGCATCTAAGATGACGTGTCCTAGAAAATGGACCTATTGAATCTTGAACTGAAACTTCAATAGCTTCCTTTAAATTTAGTTCTCTCAGAGTGTGTCCCGGACCATTCTCATGTGTCTCCCATGCTCCTCCTTGGATTTCCAATACACTAGGATATCATCGATGAAGACCAACATGAACCGATCTAGGTAAGGCTGAAAGATCTAGTTATTGAGTCCTGTGAACACTTATGGGGTATTCTTCATGCCAAACGTCATAACCAAGTACTCAAAGTGACCTTAATGATATTTGAATGTTTTCATCATTATATCCTCATCTCAACTCACAACTAGTTATTCTTTGATTGGAGGTCGGTCTTTGACAACCATCAAGCCACATTCAAATTATCAAATATGTCATCGATCCTATATAATGGATACTTCTTCTTCACATTCACATTTTTCAATCACAGGTAATACACACATGACCTCAATATCCCATCTACATTCATAGAAAACAAAACTAGGTTCTCCTGAGGTGAACCATTGGGTCTCAAAAATCCCTTCCACTATAAGTCCTCCAACTGCACCCTTAGTTCATGAAGCTCTTCTAGAGACATTCTATAAGTATGTGTAGATACTAGGGCTGTCTAAGGGTATATATCCTTAAAAATCCCATATCTATATGGGGAGGTAAAATGGGAAAGTCTTCATGAAAAAAATTATCATACCCTGCCACCACTGTAGGAAACAAAGGACTCATGTCTTCTACTATAATGAAGGTGAGGCTATCCAACTGATTAGTAATCAACAACACCCTACTATGTGTGATTCCATCAAGTTCTGCTTGATTTCCATTCCACCAACAAAGGAAATACTAGTTCCATCACTGTGGACACACTGTACTCTGTTCCTAAAATAGTCAATCTAAGCCCGAACATTGGATAACCAGTTCATACCAAGAATGAAATCATAAGGGCTCGACACCACTACCGTGAGTTACCAACCGAAACTCTAGCCTCCAATAGTTAGGGTACACAATAATCACATGTTTGTAATAATATGATATCCTCTCGTAAGAGTGTCCCAGTGTAAGGGAAGTGTTAATGGTTCATCCTGAATCTCCGCGTGTCGAACATGATTCCAAGTAAGAATGGAATTAATAGTACCTATGTACTTTCAAAACTACATCTAAGGTGGAAAAGATATAGATCGTACAATGATATAGCGAATATTTTCCACATTTTTTGTATTCATTTAAATTTTTTAATCATCCAAAATTGCCAATTTGATATTATATGAATCAATTTTGTATTTAGGATGTTTTTTGTGAAAAATGGGGGAAAACACTGAATTCCAAATTTTTGATCGATTTTTACATCAATGATTTTTTTAGTCATTTATTGAAAAATATAATTCCAAATAGAGTGATTGTTATTTTTTTAAAATAATTATTTTATTTCGATAAACTTTGTCTTCTAAACCAGAAGCCGATTCGATCATCTATTTTTCTTAAGAAAATAATGAAGTTGATGACTTTTCCGGGCAGACAACGTGGACCCCACCACCATAATGTAAGTTCATCTTGGCCTAAAAACCTACAGTTGGTGTTATTCCCCCTGAAATAAAGGAATGCCTGAAAAATTAATTTGATGGAGTTTTGAATCCATTATGGTGGCCATTGAACGACATATTTTTTATGGAAGCTTCCTGAAACCTATGTCTTGAAAATGAAACCACCAATGAAAAATTCATAACTCACGAATACAATACCCAAATGATCTAAAATTTCTAGAGGAGACATGGAAGACAATCAGGAATAACTTTAATTAAGGTGACCACCTATGAATCATCCATTTAATGGTTCCAAAATGTGTCAACATTCGGAGGACATAAATCTTCCAATAAAAGTAGAGTAGATCCTACCTTTCAAATCATACCATTTTCCATTATATACATTCAAGGAACTAAGGAGGAGATCTCCACCAAGTGAGGCAAAATAAAAATTAACCCCATTTATTTTTAATTTATTTATTTTATTTATTTTTGTTTTAGTTTTCAATTACAATTTATATTTATAATAAATTCATGAATTGTTTTTATTTTTGTGTCCACCCATCCACCCTATTTTCTTCTTATCATATTACTATTGTGAACTATAATACTCATGATCATGAGTAACTAACATAAGTAATATACCAAGGGAAAAATTAGGTTCATGAACCCATGTCCATGTTATTAATATTCATTGAGTTAATTCTAGGGATAATTTATAGTGGGTGTAATCCACAATGTGTTTCTCTAATGTTTTACTTCTTAATCTACAAACATTTTCCCTATATTGAGGAGGTAAATGGGGGCTGTTCTTGGCGATTGATAAGAAGAATTTTCATTCATAACTGTTGAATACTAAGGTGTGAACACATATTATGGAGTATGTTCACTAAGAATATTTAAAGCTGGTTAATAAAAGTTATCCTTGAAAATTGTCTTGGGAGAACATCTTATTTCCATAATTCAATTATGTTTAGCTTTGTATAGTAATTAAGAATTGAATGTTAGTTCTGTATTATTATTGTTTTCATTTATTTTATAAATTCAATTTCTTTCATAATAAATAATATATAAAACAAAAAAAAAATTACATCTTAGGTGAATTAGATTAATTAGGTGAAAAAACTGAGAAAGCACCTCAAGTGAGACGACCCGGGATAACCTCTATGTTGCACTAGGAAAATTAAATTTCTTTTTTCTTGCCCTATGACATACATGCATCAAATATAGCACCATTTCTGGGGAAAAAATAAGTATTTTACTTATATAATTAAATTTTCAAATTGTATATATATTTTCATTTTTCATTAAAAACCAAAAATAAAAAAAAGTAAAATTTTAATGATGTATTCTGGACTACAATTACTATACACAGAATGACTACTCACATGTGAAACAATAAGGAAGCCCCAAGAATTGGAGGAAGAGGAAGAAATATTTTATTCAAATGGGAGATTACTTTTTTTATTATTTAGACTAATTTCACTTTTTGGGTTAAAATCATATTTTGTGATTAATTGTAATAATTTAATTCCCATACTTGAATTAATTATTTATATGAACTATTTTGGGGACATGAGTTTCTTAGGATTCTAGGGATGCAAGGTTTATGATTTCAATGTTAATGAGATTGAATGAGTAAAATAGAGAATAAAATGATTTAAATAATGCATATTTATTGAAATGAAGGCACAATATTTAATGGAATTAGTTGATTTATGTAAATGATATTTCTTCACCATTTTTCATTATTTGAATTTATGAAGTTCATGGGAATTAAATTATTTTTATTGATTGTTCCTTGAGTGACTTTCCAATATCATATGTCTCATTATTGAAAGGATTTATAGACCATTCACTTCCTATTTATACTTGATCATATTTATTGAGTGATCGTGGGACATGTCACCTGATAGAACATTTAATATAACTTATAAAATCTATGACTGTATATAAAACATTTAAAATGATTGAGACATATTTTGAGAAGCCCTTATCCATAAATACTTCTATTATATCAATCCTGCTTTTATCCCATAGAGACCATGAATGTCCTTTATAGATATGATCCAAGTTTTAATCCATTTTTTTCCATTCCTACCCTACTCTTGGAATTGTCATTATATTTTAATGTTGAAGTTTGGAGTGAAGGGATTCATGGAGTAAGGGATGATTTAATTTTTAAGGAAAAAGTGTGGGGTTGATATTATGTGAATTGTAAATCGTTGTGGAGTCATTCAATATACATCATTTTTTTCCTCATTTGAAATAAAAATTGAAAGAAATGGAAAAAAGAACAAAAAAAAAATTAGAAAATTGGTTATGATTTGGGATAACTAAAAAACACAATTTCCCATACTGATGTTACTCTAATCATATGTGGTTACAAGATGAATTTTAGGTTGTATCTAATAATAACATTCAAAAACAAAAAGAAAAAATAAGAAAAAAATCAACCGGGTGCATTAATCATTCATTATGCTTTGCTTTTTTTATGACCATACTTTGAGTATTGGGGGAAGTGGGTGTGCGTACATTTAAGGGGAGAATTTCATTACACTTATTTATATCAAGCATTATACTTGAGATATAAACCTACTCGTTGATACTTAATTTTTAAAACACCAAATCCTACCAAACTAAAGCCTCAAAGTCATTGGAACATTTATTGGAAATTACCCATGATTTTATGTGCCTTTTGACTTTAAATTACAAAGAAAGTAGTTATTTTACAATATTATGGATAAGGTGCATGTTATAATAATATTAGCATGACTATACTTGAATTGTATCATAAGATATGAGAGAAAAAATTCAAAGGTCTGGTAAATCATGATGCGGCATGCTTAATAATAATGAATTGAGAAGCGTAAATGAATAAAATATGATGTTATATTGTTTCCACAGGGAAAAGTAAAATACATGATTTCATTGTTCCTTTGAAAAATCAATAATTAAATTGACATTTTATGTGGATTTTTTCCTGTTTGATTTCACATTGAAAATGGTTAAATTTTAATACTTGGGAATTTGAATATTGTTAACATTGGTTTCCTCTGAATTGCATGTTGAGATTTTATGCTTGAAGAAAAGTATGGTTTATGTGTGGGTGAATTGATAAAGCTAATATTTTCCACATTTTTTGTATTCATTTATTTTTTTTCATCCAAAATTATCAATTTCAGCAAAAATTAATTAATTTTGGATTTATGATTTGTTTTGATCAAAATGGTGAAAGCGCTTAATTCTGTATTTTGGACATATTTTTTCATCAAGAGTATTTTAATAATTTGTTGAAAAATATAATTCCAAACCGAGTGATTAATATTTTTAGAGTCCTTATTTTATTTCTGTGATCTTTTTATTTGGAAAATAGGCTGATTTGATCATCAAGTTGCCTTAAAAATCAATGTAGTTGAAGACTTTTCTGGGTGGACACCGAGACCCCACCAACACAAAAGAAGCCCATATTGGCCTAAAAACATCCAATTAATGTTATTTCACTTGTAATATTACTATAACACATATCCTCAACTAAAAAATTAATTTTAGTGAGTTTGGAATCCATTATGTAGTTCATTTAAAGAAAAAGGTTTTATGGAAGCTTCCTAGAAATTAAGCCTAGAAAAAAGAATCCTCCAATGAAAAATTCATATCTGAATAATACGGAGGAAATATGATATTAAATTTTGAAAGGATATGTGTAAGGAAATAAAGAAAAACCTTTATGAAGGTGACCACAAGTTAATCGTCCATTTAATGGGTCAAAAATGTCTCCATGTTTAGGGGATAGAAATCTACCTATTAAAGGAGAGGATCTCATACCTATGAAATAATCCCATTTTCCATCCTAATCCCTTAAGGAAACTAGGAAGAGATCTAAAACAATGGATCTCGACCAAAACTCTTCCCCCTTTATTGTTAATTTATTTATTTTCTTTATTTTTGTTTTAGTTTTCAACTATAATTTATATTTCTAATAAATTCATTGATGGTTTTTATTTCTATGTCCACCCATCCACCCTCTTTTATTCTTCTCATCATTCAATCAAGATCTATAATACTCATGATCATGAGTAACTAACATGAGAAATATCCTAGGGATGTAATTATGTTCTTGAACCCAAGTCCATGTTTTTAATATTCTTTGCGTTTATTCTAAGGATAATTTATTGTGGGTGTAATCCTGACTATGTTTGTCTAATGTTTAACTTCTTAACCAATAAACATTTTCCAAAACCTGAGGAGGTGGATGGAGGGTGATCTTGGTAATCTTTAAGTGTAATTTTCATTCATAACTGCAGTAAACTATGGTGTGCACAAATACGATGGAGTGTGTTCACTAAGAATATTTGAAGTTGGTCAATTAAGGTGATCTTGAAAATTATATTCGGAGAACTTCCTTTCTTTTACAGTTCCACTTTGTTTATAATTCCATGGTAATAAAGAAATGAATTTTATTTTTGTATAATTTTTCATTTCTTTTATCATATTAAATTCAATTTATTTCATAAAACAGAAAAAAATTTACTTGTTAGGTGAATTAGATTAAGTCGGAGAACAAACTAAGAAAGATCTTCATGTGAGACGACATTGTCAGCCTCTATAACTCACTAGGAAAATTAAATTTCTTTTTCCATTCCCTACGACAGGCGTGTTTCATACCTAAAATCATCCTTGTAGCATAGCCTTCATTTCCTTTTACTATCCTCATCCTTATCCACTATCTACCAGAGCCTCACGTAGATCACTTGGGGGTGGTGGTGGTAATGGGTTGAACCTCCATCCACCTACTATTGCCCTGACTGCTCCTATTCCATGCTCTATACTCTACAGACCACCCTTATCCTATCTATTCCTTTTCCTAAAATATCCCTTGACCGCCCCCCGACCAGCTATACAATGGGTCATGAAATCTCATTCTAGATGTCCCTAACCACAACATGTGTAAAAAAGTCTATCTCGAGGCTAATTTGAGCCATCCTAGGAGCCCTACATCATTGACCATGAGTCCTGGGGTCGTCTCCTGAAGTGGCTGACCGTCTTGGTTCCCATGTAACTATTGTTGGATACCAGCAGCCGAAGTCATATCTAGCACTTTCCCACTGCTATCTCCGACAACTGGTGTCTACTCTAGTAGAAAAATCTCTACTATCAGGGCGTTCTCAAGTACCCCAACAAATGTTGAAATGATAAGGGACACAACTAATTATTTTCTGTCCCAATGTAAGCCCTGATCAAAGGTCAGATCCTTAAATAACTGGTCTCATATCATGTACATGGAATAGCCTGAAAGGTATGTAAACATCACTGAATACACCTCTACTGTCATACTACCCTACCACAGATACAATCTCTTCAATATGCTTACTGATCACAACATGGATGGATAGAACTCCCCTATGAAAATATGCTCAAAGTATCTCTATGATACACCTATCACATCCTAATATTGTGTCCCAAAGCTCCCCAATTTCACCATAGAACCTTGAAGAAGACTCACAGTGGGGACTACCATCTGGTCGGCATACTTCCTCACAAGATAGAAAACAAGGGTGACTACCTCTATCCAATCTTCATCTAACTGGGGTTCCAGATCAACCTGAAACCCCAGATTCCGCTTCCTCTAAAACTCATGCAACACACTCATCCTACATCCATCCTCATCTAATAGTGCAAGTAGTAGGTACTGCTCGATGGGTGGTGGTATAGATGGTAAACCATTCAGAGGTGATTTCTCTAGTACAAGCCCTTTCATCGATGCCCAATCACTATGAGGATCATCCTTATGATCTCACAGTAGAATCCTGGATAACAATCTTTTTGGAGGCATCCAAAAATAAAAAAATGCTCCACTGTCAATAGAGTTTATCTGGAGAGCTGACTCAATAAGAACATGGAAAACAAAACCATTCCTATACAATGAATGTACCAATATTTTTCCCCACAACCATTGTTTTCATGGACCGATTTGAAATGTATATAATAGGTGTCCTTTTTTCTAGATACATCAGGTGACACACCATCACTAGAGTCCCTATCCTAAAATCCAAACTCGAAACACTCAACATTGTTTCCCCAGAATGACCTCACAGACTCCCGGTCCTAAAGTTGAAATAAATCCACTGATACAACTCCATCACGACCCATCCCAGTGGGGCCCAAGCCATGAATACCCCAATCCTAGCTTCAACAGGTCAGGGGCTGGTGAATATCACAGAGTAGGCATATCTTATAAATGGGAAGAATTTTCCTAAGTACCTGTATGCACACACACATCTCGAAGACACCAAATGATGAAATGTAAAAACCCTAAGTAACAACGCATACAGACCACTAAGATATCACAATAGAGGATAACAATTAATGTAATGGAAAGTAAACATGTCCAAATAAAATCCCACCATAAAGAATTCCCAACCACAAATAAAACCTATAAGAAAATAGGTATTGAGATAGTTTTCTAAACGATAGGAACAAACCTCATCTATCCGGCCTCGCTATGCATCACCTAGTCATGGTCAAACTAGGACTCCTTTAAATGGATGGTCATCTTTACCAGACATTACACATACGAGAAAAGCCAGTGCAAGGGTGCATACCACAATAGTTAGTAGGACACCCCAAAACCACAAAGAAAATACAAAAATGGAAATTCCCTGAAGGAAATATCACAAGGTAGAATATAGTCAGGTCCAAACTTGTATATGTCTACCAGAAATGTAGAAATAATATTCAGATATACTCAATCCAAGACAAAAAATATAGGGTTAATCCACAACTAATTACCAACCATATGATTCTACTAATAACACACTCGTTTTGGTAGAACTCACTCCTCAAGAACGATGTCAGCAGAGACACTCATAGAGAGGACTATTCCATTTCAGACCCAGCAAAAAATAACGTATTGGTAATGAAATAATTTGATATATATTGAGGGTATCCCCACCAGACACACTAGGGAATACCACTAACCCTATCTGGATCAATTCTCAATGTAGAGGATCATGCCCATACACACTGGGGAATATCATTAACCATAATGATGTGGCCCTCTAGATAGAGGACCAACACCCAAATCTTGGTAATGACATAGATTCTAAAAAACTCCACTAGGGGTGATATAAGATCTATACTCCAATCCCATATATAGATATCCGAATCACTCTAGGACTCAGACTCTGCGGGGGGGGGGCTAAATCCAGTAATGTAAATGTAATGTTGTACTAAACCATCAAGGAAAGGACAAATGAAATGATCCCCACCTATATTTTTCTAAACTAAAAACTCCCCAGAATATCTCAAAGGACCACCTTAATGTCTGGGTCTCAATGCAGTAGACTACTCATCAAATGGAAACATCGTTTGAGAGTTATGACAGTTTGAAGTCTCTAAGGGGGGGTCACTTGGCCTATGGACTGACCACTAGTTTGGTCCACCAACCAGGGAAGATGAAGGATGTGGTCAACCACCAAGACTAGACTCCCCCAGATATCACCACTCCATGATGGATGGTGTGATTGGGGTTCATGGTTGATCACTGTTGTCGACCAGGGCCCGTCTCCGCCCCAATCGCACCAAGGATTTACTTGCTAAGCCGAGCCCACGTGGACCCATCCCACCTAGTCTTGATTAGTCAGTCTGGCCAGCTCCACCATGGCCCAACCCATATCCCAAGGACTGACCCAATCATGCATGGGATGCATGGCCATGTCTCATACATCCATTTCCATGGTCCACTCCCGCCGGCTCCCATGCAACAACCCAACATGTTACACATAGCAGTCCACCACATTTCAGGCAATAGTCACCATTACCTTTGGTCACTACTACCTGGTCGCCGCCACCCCAGTCGATGATGTTGTCATCTCGCTTCACAGGACCAACTCTCTAGACCCTGATAGTTCTCCCTTCCACAGAACATCGAGCCACCATCGAGGCCCAAAATTCAGAACAACCACATATTCGTTCTCCTTGGGTCCCAATCTAGGTTGACTTGCCCTTTGTTGTTAGTTTACCTCTAATACTGGTGTTTGATTACATTTGAAGACACCCACCAAGATGAACACTGTCCATAGGGGTCTAATAGTGTAGAATGAGTAGAATAGCGGGGGAGTACAAAGAATGCCCTAAGGATATAACTTTTTCCTTTGTTTCTTTTGGCATCAATTTGTTCTCATTAGAATGAAGAACAAATAAGAATAGGGAAAACTACTAAAATAATCCCCACAATCACAAAACATCATACAATGATCGAACCATGGATCAATCTATTCATGAATTGACCCACATATGATTTAAAAATATAGAATGGGGGAAAAATGAACCATTTCCCTACCTCGATTTGGATTGGCCACTGACAAAGAATGATCACCATGTCGTAATCAATCCTCAATTCATAAAATCCAAGGGGCATCGTTTGATCGATCCATCATCGTCCACCAATGAGTTCTCTAGTGGTTCATTCTCAAGGTCCCCATATAAATTATAGGGTTATAATGATATCCTTATATTTGTAACAAATATTTTTTTAAAAGGATATTTGTTGGGGAAGTAATAAATTTTCAATAAAAGTTATTTTATATATAGTTACATCTTTCTGCAATTTTACTACATCAGACCCACACAGAGATAATTTATGTCAATCCTATGGTAAGAAAAATAATATAAACTCATTGGTGCCCTTATATTTTTGACCCAGACACCCATTTAAATTTGTTCCACTTTTTTAGGAAATCTACGCATACGTGCTATTAAAACATAAATATTTTCAAACCATTTTTAAATGAAAATCGGGCCACATAATCAAATGTCGTCTCAACTGATGGTCTCAAAATCTATACATATAATTTCTAAAAATAGAACATGGTAAAATCCTTGATGTTGAAAGGGATTTCATAATGCTTGTGATAAAGGAGTTCAAAGTATGTTTATGGAATTCAGGACAAGAGATATGGGTTTTCCATCTCAAATTCCTCTCTTTATGATATGTTAAAAATTATGAACCTAATTTCATTTATCTGGTGAGTACACAACCTATTTTATATTTTAAATCATAAAATAAATTTTATTCATGGTATTTTATGATGAATTATAGGCCCTATATTTCAATAATTTTATTGAATTGTGACCCAATCCATAATTTGGTTTTTCTATCTCAATTTTGAATTCTACAACCACAAATTATTTCATTTTGTGTTGTTCATAAATTTCAATAGAATAATGATTATTATTTAACTCATGAATTTAAAACAATTTGAAATTATATATTTTTATCATTTTCTCATATTCTTTTGATTCAGTATTTACCAAAACCATTGTAAAATTCAATATTTTCCACAGTGGAAAGCCCCTAAAAATTTTTGGTAATGAAAAATTGTGTACATTTTCGTAGAAAACGTATCTGTATCTAAATACAAGAAAGTGAATATGATTGTGGAACAGATGAACCTAGGGGTAATCACACTCAAAAGTGTTGTTTGAAAATTAACTCAATCATCAATATGATACATGAATAATGATCCTAAGAACACACACACATTAGAAAACTCTTGGGGTATATACATTGGAAAATTATTTCTATCAATATAATCTATGATGAATGATTTTTTTCTAATATTTTCTTTGTTTCCAACCAAGGAAATATATTGAACCCAATAAAAATCTTACATGGGTAACCCAACACTTTTAATGTACCTACACCACTCAATATATTTTATGAGGGTACTTCATGTTAATTTGATGATACCCCAATTATTCTAAATTGATTAAGTGATGTTCTCCTAGACTTCAAAATTATTCCATAATTTTGGAATGTATTTGTTTTTCGTATTTTACATTATATGGATTTACATATTTTTTATTCCTCGAGATGTTAATTAGGGAATTAAATGAAATTTATTCATGTCTCTTATGCTGAATTCGTTGGAATTAATCAATTTATGGGTGAAACTTATTTTTATATAGTCCCTAGATACATCAATAGGTTTGATGAGATAAAGTAGCTTTGGTTTTTTTGTGTAGACATCTACCCATATCAGGAAAGTGTCTTGAAAAAAGACCTTAATAGTATTTTTAATATAAAAAATTATACATTACATCAGCATGAGATCAATTTTTATTGTTATTCATGTTTTTAATTATTTTCATAGATATTTAATTCCCTCAGTTTTATTTTATTATGTCTTCATGTTGTTCATTCCATCCAACCATATAACGTGTTCCATGGTTATGTTATGATAGCTTCTCTGGTATACTACACCTTACTCAGCATAAATGATCATCGTTATTTTTTCCAATTCCCTAGGAATCCTTGGGGATAACTATGTGTGATTTTTATTGTTATAATGGAAGGGATAATAATGTTCTCAAAATATAGTCATGTTGTATCTTATGTTTTCAATTTTAATGCATGTATTTATCTATTATTCCAATCCTACTAAGTTATTGGATTCTTAGAGAACTCTTGTATTCTTTACCAATAAGGTAATATTACTACTAGCTTTCGATTTATGAATTTTGGGTCATTACACATTTCTTTATTCTCGATTTTTTTAATAAAGTATGAAACTATGCTATAGATGAGAAACAAAATCTGTGTTCTCTCGATAAAATATGGTACTATTAAGATTAATAAATATTTGTTTGAATCGAATCTAATGTTATTGAAAACTAATATTGGTTAGTTCAAATGAGGCATGCATTTCAAAAATCCACTGAACTCTTTATTATGGTTATGAAATAAAAAACAAACCAAAATATTAAACATCAATAATTATTTAAATATATTTTTCAAAATCCAAGGAACATCCCTCACAATTGAATCAAGTTTGTAAAATGATTTTTCTTATTCTATTTTACTGAAAAGTTTATCAAAAAACAAAATTGAAATAATAAAAAATGTAAAATTGAAACAAAATAATAATTATTTTGTTCTTTTTATAAAGAAATTAAATCCTAATTATATTATGTCTCCCCCCCACACATAAAAAATTAAATTTTCATATATTAAATTAATTTAAAATTAAAAAATTGTATGAAGAAAGGACAAAATACTAATTGTTAGATAGATAGCGTCCTTCAGCCTGATGTTCCTCCATCTGAAACTTTATAAAATCTTTATAGAAGTATTTAAGCCACTATCAGTTGAAGGTAAATCGATTTCGAGTTTTCTCATAAAAAATGCATTTCACCAAAATTAAAAATATTGAGTAATAGTATACGGAATAAATCCATCCTGAACAAAGATTAAAAGGGAGGATCATTAAACTATAATTTCATATGAAGAAGTTATCACTAATATATAACCTATACAAACAAATCATATAATCTTGCAACCAAAATCATTTATAACCCTTTGATATAAAGAGATCATGAATGTATTGGTGACTTGGGAAATAATTGGTTTCCACTTCCAATAATTAGTTTAATTTGGATAATTTTCCATAATAATGTTCTAGTGGCTGCTATTCTATAATGTGTTGGAATTACGCTTTGCTCGAGGTGTGTCTTCTATCATTAACATAGTGAGGATGATAACATTTGTTTTTAGGATGTAATATTGCTTCTTCTCTATGGAATGTGGTCCTCAACATATTTGAGCTCCAACCTCTATCATCAAGTTCACATATGAATATTCTGGATGCTCTTTTCAGGATTCCTCAATCTATACATGTCACTGACTTATTTAGAGTTTTTTGTGCTGAACTGTTGCTCTACATTTTGAAAGCCCGAAATAATGACAAACATCAGAAGGCTTGGTTTGCAGAATCTGTTGTAATCTCATTGATTCTAGAGGCTGTTTTCACTTCCAACGGTGCGATCATAGGGATTTCTGACAAATCAGTAAGGTAATTGATGGTTCTTTAGTGCTTGAGTGTTTCACAGCATTTCCCTAAGCCTAGAGGCGTGATGGAAGTGTTTTCGTCCACCCATTACTATGGATGGCTAAAATGTAATAAGGATGGGGCATCATGGGGCTACCTCAGACCATTTAGATTTGGGTCGTCTTCAGGGACTACAATTGGGATGTCTTGGAATGAATCTATTGACCGTGTTTTTATGGTACTACATCAGAATATGAAATGATGGGGATTATTAATGTCATTAACATTATTTATATAATGGATTGGAATAATATTTGTTGTGAATGTGAGTCAATCATTGTAGTTCAAGCCATCCAGATGGCCCATATTCATCTCTCATGGAAGCATACAAGTAAGTGGAATAAATGCCTTGAGTAGATCACTTCTCTGATCTATATCATCACTCACACATTTATGGAGCAAAAATATATTGAAGAAGGTCTTACTAATAATGGATTCATTAGTGGGACTAATAATCATTTGAATAATGTGCCTAAAAATATTATTCATCTTCTTGGGCTTGAAAAATGTAAGGCACCTTCATTTTTTTGGTGAATCATTCTTTTGTTTTAATCCAAGAGCCTATGAGCTCACTTTTCTAAAAAAAATAATCATAATGCGCCTTTTTTCTCATTTAAGATTCAAAAATAGTCATATGCATTTTGATTAATTTATTCGAACTCTTTAA
Organism: Viscum album; assembly: GCA_963277665.1. Taxonomy (NCBI): domain Eukaryota; kingdom Viridiplantae; phylum Streptophyta; class Magnoliopsida; order Santalales; family Viscaceae; genus Viscum; species Viscum album. The sequence continues at coordinate 1,570,105,342 of OY728161.1, forward strand.
TATAAAATTTTCTATGTTCGCCTGCTTATAAGAGATTCTAATTAAATTTTATAATAGATCAATATTTACTGTTATTAAACTCTTTATAGAGGTTAAAAGTCTTTCCAAATACAATATCACATGGTGAAATTCAGATGGAACTATTTAAACGCTACATTGTATTCCTAAAGTGAATTATCCATGTGAACACTCCAATCATTCATATTGGATTATACCATTTTTTTCATTATTGTCTTAACATATAATTTTTAACTTTTCCATTAGTTTGGGGGTCGTATGAAATAGAGACATTATGAGGAAACCCATACTTATGGAGTAAGGATTTCATGTTACAATTTAAAAAATCAGAACCCAAATTACTAATGATGATCCTTAGAACATCAAACTGACAAAAATATAAGGTCTCAAAAATTCAATAACTAATCAAGATTCATTGGTCATAGTTAAAATTTTATTCACCCATTTAGGGACATAGTAAAAAAATGATATACATTAATTGAAATGAGTTTTGGAAGGTCCCCATGATGTTATTTCCCCATGAATCAAATATCTCACAAAAAAACTTGGGTTATTATGGAATCTAATTCCTCTTAGAGATATTTTCAAAATATTGGCATCATGTTCATGACTTGAAAAAAATATGGGAAAATATATATGTTGTCGACATCTAAATTATGGAGTTAGAAAATTTTGAATTTATAAACTAATATTCAATGTATCCCTCAAAAAATAAGGTGTGGTAGATGCTCAAAATAAATGTAAACTCAGGGTTGGGGACACACTTATGAACAACTCAGCAACAAAAATCCTCTAAAAGTATGAGTCATCTCAAATGTACCATCATTCCACATGATAAAAAATCTTATATTGTATAGTGATAAATTCAACGGAACCTCTATATGCCTCTAAAGAATGGACAATACTTTTATACTAAAGGATAAGGTCTACAACATCATAGAGGACATCACTAGGGAAAAACCCTCTAATTGGGATGGATTCATCAACATGGAGGCCCAATAGAGGTAAAATTATAATAATGTGGTCAGATTCCACACTTTTCACTCTTATATTATTTTGAATCTCTAGGTTAAAATTTTAGGGGAGTACCATCCACCATAAAAGGCATGGAATACCCTGGAGCTTCTTAAAGAGGAACTGAAGTGCATAATGATCAGAAAACAAGATCACATTTTACCCAAGTATATATGAATAAAAACATTTTATAGAAAAACAAAATGTAATGTAGACATTTTTTATTACTGTGTATTTTTTCTAGTCAAGGTCGAATGTACGTATAAAATATGTAATGACAAGATGATCCCTCTTAACCATTAATAATAAAAATGCTCCAACAATAATTTTATAGGAATTACAAAAATGTTTAGAGGAGTGATCCCTACACGGTTGCAAGATAATGGGTGGGGATATGAGTTTCATTTTTATCAAATTAAATGATTAATCAAAATTTCTATATTAAACAAACAAAAAATATTTTTATTGTAATAATGATGAGTGAGGTATAATTTTACTTTTTATTTGATGGATTTCCAAGAAATACAATATAGCCAGTGAAATACCTCACCTCACTTGAAAAGACCCAAAAATTATATATATATTTTTTAAATTATATTGAATTATTACGATATTTCAAAAAATTTACGGCATGTGAATTTGAGGCCGGAATAGTCCAAAACAGAATTTTGTACCACTTTAAGGTGCATTCAGTAAACATGCGGGAGGGATTTTCTATCTTTTGAACTGGTGTTCAATTTGAAAATCTGAGAGCACTTTTGAATTTACAGTGATAGGATTCGCTTAGGAGAAGCTTAATTTTGACTGGAAAGGGTCCAACGGAAAAGATAAATTTTTGATTTTTTGAAAATAAATAACTCTTGATTTTTTTTATTCTTTATCCAACCATTGAGATACTATTAGAGGGTCCTCTATGTAATGAAAAAAATTAAATTAATAACATTTAATAACTCATTTATTTGGTACTGTAACCATAATGCATGTATAATTAATTTGTTCATTAAATTATTGTTCATTAATGAACCACACTAATGAACTCAATGTGAGATTTATTTCGATTATTAAACAAATCGTTGGAAAGGGAAATCACAACCCATGGGAAGAATCATTGATGAAATTCCAACAACGTCACCCACCAATGGAGAATTGTGTATGAATGATGTCCATTTGATGATTTTATCCAGAGGCAGGAATGAGTTCCAACGAACGATGAACGTCTACGAACATGAATATTCTCCTTCCTCTACAACACCATTTCCAAGTAGGAAAATTAATTTTTTTCTATTTGTTTTATGTTTCCTATCATTCCATTCATGTAAAATATTGGGAATGTAGATCTACCAACTAACGGGTTGATCCATGCCTCGTTTGTTTATGTGGGTGGTTATTGTAGGGTTTAAATTTGGGGATTGTTCTTTCTAGACAATGATTGTTATCACCGCTTGTTAAAATGCTAATGAGGAGGGCACATGAAATTACAAACAGGGCCCAGACCATCTGCCACTATTGGGTTTTGTGTGTTCTTTGTGGGAGACTGAGAAACACGGGTGCATGGAGGTTATATGTGCATCGCGGTGAAGGAAGTAACCCGAGAAGCCTGTAGGTGTAGACGGGAAGGAGAACATACCACCATAGCATCCTTGGTGGCCTGAAAAAGCTACCACTGATGCGGCACCACCCACGGAGGGACCGGTCCGATCCACATCTTGGTGGGCCACAATGAGTGGAACAATGTGGTGTCGATGCATGGTGTGGGGAAAAATGAGCGGACCCTCATGCTACTCAGCTAGAGCACAACAGCCGGCTCCAAATGCCCGTTTAGGAAAATGGGGAAGGGCCCTGCTAGTGTCTCTAGCTCTGAAAAACTGGATGCATCACGTCTGGTTCAGCATGACCTACCAACATCCACATGGGGCGGACCCACTGGTCGGGCTAGACCCCAACCGAACCCAGACCCGACTGGCCCTATTTTACAGAAACGAACATATCTCCCAAACCGGTCATCTGATATACGTTCCACCAGCGGTAATGAGACACTTGGGACTAGGTGTTCCTTTTGAGATACTACACTTGGGTTTACCAGATGTTGGAATATGAATGAGTTGGATCGGACTCGAATCCAAGTGATCCCTAATTAAATTTCTTCTTCTAACTTATAGACTGGGGGTACGATTGACACACTATCTATCACATTGGAACCCTTAAGACAAGATGGTCCTTTTGGTTACTTCTTCATGGGAATTCGTGACAGTTTAAGTATGACTGATATCATGAGGAGGAGAATCTCTAGAATATATGCACACTATGTTGGAGAATCTTATGTATGGATGTGAAGTGAAGAGTGGCCCTTTGTGGACCAACATAGAAGCAACCCTATGAGGATTGATATAAATGAGACCATTCGTGGATTGGCATGATTGTTTCCCTCTATGGATTCACATAAAAGTTACCCTTCATGGATCAACATGAGAGATACCATTCATGGATCGATAGTAGTCCGACCCTGTGTGGATCAACAATAGTGCAACCCTCTGTGGATCGATAGTAGAGCGAGCCTTTATGGATCAGCATCAAAATCACTCAATAGAATAAAATAATCTAGCCCAAATATAATCATCTTTTTCCATTATTCTATGTTTTATACCTAGGATACCTTTTGGGGACTTCGAGTCCCTATTGGGTATTGTTATACTCACCCCTTCACAGGCTTCGTGCGAACCTTGTTGTGTCGTGTGCATACAAGAGACAACTTGACTAAGACTGGGGGTACCTAGGGCTAGATTGTGCTTGGTGGTGATTGATAGATGTGGTGAGCGCCAGTGATGATAGACAAAGATTTGTACCTACCCTTCAGGTAGGATTCTTGGTGGATGACTATCCAAGAAAGTTTTTCATTTTTTGCTATATTTTCTTTTCAGATGGGTTTGTATATTGGCCCATTTTACATTCAGTTCACACATTTACTATCACCAGTTCTACATTGGGGTTTTCATTTGTCGTGTTTGTAGTCTGTGTGTGAACAGGTTCAAAGGAAATTCTTTCCATTTTTGGGTTTCACCTTTTTGTTGATAGTCACCAGCACCTGGCCTATGGAAGGCAGGATTGGGTAGTAATGGCATGGGCCTAGAGGATGGGTCATGAAAATGTGTTATTATAGGTGGTCAGTTCTATTAGAAGAACTAAGAGTCTGTGTTTTCAATGGAGTAATAGTTTTAAGTGTCTTGAGTTCGGATTACAATTTTGGGAGTCCTATGTTGGTGTAGAGGCCGACGTATCCATACAAAAGGATCCTGAGTTCTGATTTCCTAATCGATTCATGAAAACTATATTTGTGTCTATATTGGAATTTTTTTTTCTCTTTTTCTATTTTGAGTCTTCTCACCATGTATAAATTATTTACCATAGCACATATGTTTCTATACAAAATTCTTCCACATAGACAACCATCCATGAATCTAGTGAGAGATCATGATGATATCCCACCAAGCGATGAGTCATTTGTGTAGGTACCTCTTACAACAATAGAACCATCAGGTTGTGTACTAGCTGCACCAACACCCGTAGGGTAGCAGATGCCATTAACCCCACCAGCGGACCATGCATGACGACTGAGTGCATTGCACGAGTTCCAAAGACAGAGGCCTCTGAGGTTTCGAGGTGAGATAGATCTGTAGGAAGCTAAGGACAATATGGAGGTTGTGGAATGAGTTTTCCAATTGGTTGAGACACCAACATACTAGATGGTGATCTTTGCTTCTAGTATCTTTTAGGGTACTATAGAGAGATGGTGGATTCTAACTCGTTTGACAGCTGAGGAGATGGCTCTTTCCCAATTGGAATTCGAGATCCTCTTCCGGTAGAGTTTGTTCCAACAACATTATGCTCAGTACATATTGAAGAGCTATTGCACTTATAGTAGGGCATCCTGATAGTAGCCTAGTACTGAGTGAGACTCATTGACCTCTCTCGCTACTCCACTAACAAGGTACACGATCCTTTCTTCAGGGCCCAGACCATTGAGAAGGCCCTCCTATGGGATATTAGTTCTTTGATCATATTACTCAATATCCCAACGCAGGATGGAGTTCTAGAGTGAGCACTATTTTTGGAGAGATTCCTAGTTGAGAACGCACTGATGGTGATAGCCCCCAACAGACGAAAAGCAGCTGATTCTTCTGCAGCAGAAAGTAGGCAGATGATGTAGAGGTCCAAACGGGCAGACCTTCTAAAGGATGACCCCAGGATGGAGGATCGGAGGTGCGGATCTAACAAGGTAGAGGAGATCAGCAGAGGAGAATATTATGCTACTCTTGTAGGGTAGGGTCATATGGCTTGCGACTTCCCGACCTGCCATACTAATGACCAAGTAATGGTCGAAGGACCTCCTAGGTAGAGGCATAGGTTCAAAAGAGGTGTTCCGCAGGGTGGATGATGTGGTAGATAAGCATTCCATGCATTAGGTGGTGGGAGACAGTTCGAGGGACTACCACCATCACCTCCAGGAGGTCCACCCTGACCTCTGGGAGCAGGTGGACTATGACAATCTCAGCTTCAGGTGGCAGAGCCTTATGACCATGAAGCTTTAGACACAATTCTAAGTATAATTTGTATCTATTCCACCCTAATTTCAGTTCTTATAGACATATGTTCCAGTCACTCATTCATTTCCATGACTCTCTTTCAAATCTTGGAGATTCCTGTGGAGTCATTGGCTTGATCCTTGCGATTAGATACACCAACGATAGAGGGTTTGATGATTACACACTGGTTCGAGTAGTATGAGATTACTCTAGGAGGTGAGAGATTCGGCTGGGATCTCATAGTAGTATCATCGAGGCCTTACGTCATAGTCTTGGGTATGGACTAGTTATCAATGGTCCATGATCAATTTTACTATTCTAGGTGCAACGTGTGGTGTGTACATGAATATGAGACCCTTTTTCCCTTCACTAGTGGGAAGGGAACCTTTTCAGTATAGGATAGAATTTATCAGAGGATGGTGCAGCCGATCACTCATCAGTAGGCTAGTCTTACCATAAGTGAGGTTGATGAGAAGATTCTGAGCTATACTACAGTGGTGGTCCAATTTGTGAATGTCTTTCGAGATTACTTTTCAGGACTACATCCCTGTAGTGTGGTATACTTCCACATCGACATGTACCCCAGGACGTCGTCGTATCTACACCATTATATTGGATGGCACCCATGGAGCTTCATGTGTTGAGTGTATAATTGGATAACTTCCAGAGGAAGGGGTTTGTAAGACCCATTATTTCTCCATGGGTAGCCCCGATTCTGTTCATTATGAAGGATGATGGGAGTTTAATTCATGGCATAGTCTATCGGCACCTGAACCAGGTGACTATGAAGAACAAGTATCCTCTACCGAGGATTAATGATCTCTTCGATCAACCAGAGGGATAATGGTGGTTTTTGAATATAGACTTTAGATTAGGATATCATCATCTTCGGGTGTAGTATGAGGATGTACAGAAGACATCCTTCATATGACGATACGACCACTACGAGTTCTTGGCGATGCCTTTTGGCATGTCAAATGCCCCAGCAGTGTTCATGAGCCTCATGAACAAGATCTTCCAACCTTACCTCGGCCACTTTTTGGTGGTTTCATTAAAAAAATCTTGGTGTATTATACATTGGAGGAGGATCATGACACAAATTAGTAGATAGTCTTTGATACACTCCAATAACAATAGCTATATGGTAATCTGTCGAAGTGCCTGTTCTAGATACAAGATGTTCACATTCTGGGAAATGCTATCGCATAGGATGGAGTTGCAGTGGGTCAAGAAATCATAGAGGTAGTTTTTACTAGGGAGCCACCTAGGAGTTTGATTGAGGTGCAGAGTTTCCTGGGGTTCATTGGGTACTATCGGAGGATTGTACCTGAATTTTCTAGAGTAGCACCACCCTATTTAGATTTGACAAAGAAGAGATAACCCTTTGTATGAATGGAGAGATTCCAATAGAGTTTTTTGGAGATTAGGCAGAGGCTGATGAGTTCCACTATCTTGAGTCTATGAGAATAGGGTGTTGGGTATGAAGTCAACTGCGACGCATCAGGGACCAGACTGGGATGTTTCCTGATACAAGAGCTAGCGGTGATCACCTATGGATCAAGGAAACTAAGGAATCAAGAGAATAAATACACATCTCATGAACTTTAGTTAGCAGTAATGGACTTTTCATTGAATATGTAGAAACACTACATGATAGGTGAATGGTTTACTATCTACTCTGATCACAAGAGTCTCATGTATATATTTTCACAGAAGGACCTAAACCTAAGATAACAATAATCGATGGAGTTCCTATAGGACTATTACTTTGAATTAGTCTATACTCATGGGAAGGGAAATGTAGTACCAGATGCACTCAATAGGAGGTCGAGTCTACAGTTGCTGAGCAATGAAACAGAGCAGCTATCCATGTTGTAGATATCCTTCATGGATTGGGATGGAGCAGCTTACCTCTACCTATGGTTGTCACTCCAACACTCCTTCAGCAAGTTTGGGATGTACAACTTGGGGACGTTGACTGAACACCCAAGAATTCTTAGATATCCTCAGGATTGGACCCTGAAGGATTTTCGTTATGTGGAGAGAACATTATCCATTTTAGAGGATGCACCATGTTATCGGTGACTTTTCAGAAGGAGTTTTTGAGGGAGTTTGATACATCCCCTTTAGTGGTTACATCCTGAAGTGGTGAATATGTACCAGGACCTCCAGCATTAGTATTGGTTTCCATGGATGAATAAATTATTAGTGGAGTTCATTTCCAGATGCCTCACTTGTCATAAAGTGAAGGTCGAGCATCAGGTTTTAGCAGGATTAGCCCAACCACTATAGGAACCAGAATGGAAGTGGGATGGTATCTCTATGGACTTAATGATAGGGTCTCCACATACATCTAGATGCCATGAATCTATCTGGGTGATCATTGACCGACTCACCAAGTCAGCTCATTTTCTACCCACCTGGGAAAAGGGATCTATAGAGGTCTATGGGCGCCTCTATGCTCAAGATTTAGTACACATTTATGGGGTACCATTGACGATCATTGCAGATCCTGACACTCGTTTTACATCCCCGTTGGGGAAGGGGTTACATGAGACATTTAAGTATAAGCTATGCTTCAGAACTATCTTTCACCCTAAAAAGGATGGTCAAATAGAGAAGACCCTACAAACTCTTGAGGATAAGCTTCGTGAATGCGTCCTTGATTTTGGCCATAGTTGTGAAGACCACCTACTACTGGTGTAGTTTTCATACAATAATAGATATCACTCCACCATAGATATGACACCGTTTGAGGCCTTGTATAGGAAAACTTATTGATCACCTCTACGCTGGATATCCATAGAGGAGTCAGCACTTATGAGGCCAGAGTTGGTACAAGCTACCAATGAAAAGGTACAGATCATTCAGGATTTGATGAAGACTCCACTGCTGACCAAAGAGGATGGCCATTGGAGTTTGAGGAGGGTGGTCATGTTTTCCGTCTAGTCTCACCTCGATGAGGATTAATGATATTTGGCCAGGGGAGCAAGCTATCTACGAGTTTCATCAGACCAATTCATATTCTCAGCATATTTGGCGGGTGGGATATTTCCTAGCTTTTCCCCCACAGATGCACTGAGTGCATGACATTTTCCATCTGTTGTAGTTGAGGAGATTTGTTCATGTTCCATCGCACGTCATCAACTATGGTTATCTAGACATTGATGATGGGGTGACGTTCTCAGAGTTCACAGTGGAGATAGAGGATCAAAAAGATGGGGTCCTATGGCAGTTGTTGATTCCACTGGTGCAAGTTCAGTGGTAGCACGAGAACCACTAGGAGAGAACATGGGAGTGGGAGGATCAGATTCAGGCTCAGTATCCCCATTTGTTTTATTAAATTTTTATTGTGGATTTTGGGGATGTAAAGTCTTTAGGTGGGGAGAATGTAAAGACCTAAAAGTTACGTATATTTTTTAATTATATAGAATTATTACAAGACTGTGAAAATTGATGGAATGTAATTTTGAGGACTAGAGAGCCCAGAACGTAATTTTTAACTTTTTTTAAGGTACATTCAGTAAATGTGCATGCAAGATTTTCTATATTTTGAACTAGTGCTCATATATAAAATTTGAGAGCACCGTTGAAAATAATAAAATAACTTTGGAGTTATTTTTCTTTTTCCAACTATTGAGTGAATGTTGGTGGGATCGCCGTGTAAAGATGAACATTAAATTAAAAACATTTAATAACTCATTTCTTTGGTTGTGTGACCACAATACACATATAATTAATTGGTTCATTAAATTATGGGTCATTAATGAACCAAATTAATTAATGAAACCTGATATTTATTTATTTTATTATACAAATCGTTGGTATGACAATTCAGAACCCAAAGGAGAAAGCTCTGATGAAACGTCAAGGACATCACCCACCAATGGAGAATGGTGATCAAACGTATTCCGTTGGAGGATTCAATCAAGAGGTGATGATGAGAACCAACTAATGTGTAATGTCTATGAATGCGAATCTTATACTTCATCCAAAACACCGTTTCCGGGTAGGTGAATTAATTTTTTTTCTAAGTGTTTTATGTTTCCTCTCATCCCGTTCTTGGAAAATACAATGAATGTGGATCAACCGACTAACAGGTCGATCCACACCTCATCTGTTTATGTAGGTGGCTGTTGCAGGGTTTAAATTTGGGGATTATTCTTTCTAGATGATGATTTTTATCACCCATTGTTCAAATGAAAACGTGGATGGTGTGGGCCAATCTGAACATGGTTGGGACCCTCCACTGCTCTTTGGTTTTGTGTGTTCTTCGTGGATAACCAAGAAAAATGGTGGTAAGGAGATTCCATTTGCTTAGCAGTGAAGGTGGAATTCTTGGAGTCTTTTAGGTGTATAATGTAAGGAGAATAGACCATCAAAGCATCTTTGGTGGCCCACTGAAAAACATTTCGGTGCGACACCACTGGTACGGTGGCACAGGAGACCAGCGGCGGCAGAACTGATGATCGGATGCGGCGGCACCGACCACTGGCAGCGATGGCCGGTTCAAGCTGGCTGCATGGAAAAGCTATGCTCATAGGCTCTATGGGTCGCTGATGTGCTGCACGGTGGAAAACGAGTGGCTGCTTGGGCCACTCAGCTGGAGCACAATAGCCGGCTCCAACCGACCATTTCGAAAAACAGGGCAACGCCCCACTAGCACTTCCATCTTTAAAAACCATGAGGCATAACATCAAGTTTTGCATGACCAACCAGCATCCACATGGGTTGTGTTTTCTAGGCAGGTTGGACTCACTATTTGGGCCGAACCCCTACCAAACCTGGACTCGACCGACCCCGTTTTATGAAAATAGACATATCTCACAAATCATGCATCTAATTGACACATCATCTGTGGAAATGATACCCTTGGGATGAGGTGGTCCTTTTGAGATAAACCAATTGGGTTTTGGTGGAAGTTAGAATATGGCAAGTTTGGATTGGACTCAAATCCAACTTGGCATTAATTACTTTTTTTCTTATAACTATCAAACTGGGAATCTAATTGATGCACAGTCTTTCACGTTGGAACCATTATGATAAGATGGTCCTTTGGGATAATTTTTCATGGAAATTCATAGATTTTGAGGTAAGACAGATATCTTGAAGGGAAGAATCTTTGAAACTCATGTGCACAAATTACATGAATCATCTGGTTGGCTGTCAGGTGAAGAGTGAGCCTTCATGGATCGGTATAGATGTGACCCTCTCGGGATTTGCATAAAAGCGAACCTTCAAGGATCAGAATGAAAGAAAACCTTCATGGATCAGCATAAAAGTGACCCCTCATGGATTTTCCTGAGAGATACCCTTCATGGATCTTCTTCATTGCGACCCTCTATGGATCATCAATAGAGCGACCCTATGTGGATCAGTAGTAGAGAGACCCTTTCTGGAACAGCAGTAGAATCACTCAATAGAATAAAATGATCTTCCTCATGTCTAATCATATTTATTCCTTTTCTCTCTATGTTTTATACCATTTTTGAGCTATATATTACATTATGATTTGTTATTGAGATAATGATTTTATGTTTTTATTTTGAGGAATTTCGGAAGACCTTCAAGGGTTTCGGGGTCCCTATTGGGTATTGTTATAATCACCCATGCATGGGATTCACTTGCACCTTGTTTTTTCTTTTGAAAACAATTTGAAACTTGGCTGAGAATGGGGGGATCTAGGGCTAGATGGTGCTCAGAGGTGATTTATTGAAGTCGTGAGCAGCAATGACCACAAACGATGAGCTGTACCTACCCTTCAGTTGGGATTCTTGGTGGACGACCTTCGGAGCACAATTTCCCCTTTTGCTTAATTTTATTTTCAGTTGGGTTTGTATACTAACCCATTTTATGTCAAGTCCACAGTTTTACTATCAGCAGTTCTAATTTTTGTTATGTTCCTAATCTATATGTGTATAGGATTAAAGGCAATGCCTTCTATTTTTGGGTTTTTCCTTTCCAGTGCTAGTCAGCAGCCACTGGCTTATAGAAGGTGAGTTTGGGGTTTTCCCAGAACAAGCCTAGGGGATGGGTTGTGACATTACTAACATATTTAGTATATGTAATGAAATTAATAATTACAATTTAAGATTAATCAAATTGAAATAGCTCAGTTGAAATGAATTTCCAAAGTAATATCCACCATGCAACCATAAAATGGAATTCCTCATAATATAATACATGATCATTTTCAAATAATCCATAGAGGAAAACACCTTGGTGTTCCAAACATTCTTCAAAGGATGGGATGTAAATTGGAAAATCATCCATGAAAACTCTCATTCAATTCATAAGATATTGAAAAAAAATATTCAACATACAATTCTAAAAAGTACCATAAGTATTACATAGACCAAAATGAAACCTCTTATATGAAAACAAGTCGAATATATTTGTAAATGTTGTTTCTTATTGATCATAATGGGTTATATGTTTTTGAAAATAAATCAAATAGACATCAAGGACTCAATAATGGGACTTATTACCCAATATTTTTAACATTTTGTCAGTGAAAGTTAAATAAAGGTGGATATTTCACATTGCCTAATTTAACTAATGATAGTTAATAAAATCACACCAACTATTTTTCAAATGTGTGGGAACCAATTCATTCATTCAATTTGACAATACATTTATCCTAGTTTTTAAGGAATTTTTGTAAATGGGCTAATGCATTTACTATCATATGTGTGAAAGATGATCCCAAAAGAAATCAATATTTTACCTCCATTTTTACCACTTCATGGAGGTTATTATTTTACTATCATTGACCTTACTTCACATGTTTAGCCTCACCACATAATATTATTTGATACATGAAAATATATGGGATAAAATCAAGTATATAAGCCAATATCTATCCTATGATCTATTTACTCTCCCTTAAATTGCATAATAATGTTAATTCCAACTTTATAGATAGGTTATTGGAGATATTTATAGGTTATTGGGCAATACCGTCTAGATGGGTGTATTATAAATTAGAGGGATGTTTCTTTTAAAAACCAAAAACATGGTTTATTGATTAATGGAAGGGATTTTGGAGGTAGTGAATTAAAACAAAATATATATCTACTCATATTTATTCTACAATGAAATATAATCAATGAAAATGAGATTTTTAGATTCATAAAAAACCATGGGTTGCTAAAATTGAACAAACTAATAAATTAAAATATTAAAATCATTGTCTTTATAACCTACGTAACAATTAAGACATGATTAAAAACCCATTATATAAAAGTTTGATTACAAGTTAGAATGGGGGTTAAGATAGGAATTTAGAGAGTGTCTATCATGGGGAGGGGACTTTAATCGAATAGAAATAATGAGTGGAATTATCCTCAAATGTGTTTTTTATTAGATCATTGGGTATTAAAACATACCTTTTCTCACCTAGACTCCATATATAATATTCCATTATGAATATTAATGATTGTATTCCCCATTTTACGAAATTGACATTTGAACATGATAATATCATTTCATTGGGGTTGTGTATCTTCTATCTCAAGAAAAAATATGTTTGTAGAGAATATAGGATTCTTCACATACATGAGGATTCCCTCAATCATTATAGTCGAGTGTGTTATGCTCTAGTAGGAAAGTTTCAACATAATTCCCATCAGAAGGAGCTCTCTATCCTAAAAATAAGAATTCACAGAGTGAGGCAGCATATTAGTCGAATAACCTAAATTAAAAATTTCATCAAAAAATATAGTACTCTATATAGTGAAAGGAATCATAAAAGTTTCAAGATCCTTTAATTTTTTATAGAATATCCAGTTGTATCAATGATGATGAATTACATCCAAGGGTTATTCTATCATTCCCATTCATTCACCACTAGGGGGTATAAATTGGGTTAAAAAAGTTCATTATAGATTGTAATTTTTTTAAATGCAACCCATTGAGTAATATTTACTTGTACTTTTTTAAAATTAGCCATGATCTCATTATAATTATCATTATCAAATGTTTTCATGGAATGAGAAAGAAATTGGGGAAAAGTAATTGGAATGTATAGATCAAGGTAATCCTAAATGATAACTATTTTTTTATCATTTTGGTTTTGATTACATTTAATTTAATAATTTTTAGGATTTAGAAGGGTAGATTTGAAGAGAAATACATAATTTTTTAGTAGGGTCATTAGAAATAAAAATTTCATTACTACTAATAAGTATTACTGAAAATATAATAAATATTTCTTTTGGATTGAAAAATGGTTTGGATAGTAGTTTTTGAGGAACTCGAATACTTGCCTCATCAATTAGTTTTTCTAGTTGTCACACATGATTACATAGGTTTTGAATTATTGATTTAGTGGGTTTTTAGAAGAATTGGTTCTAGGATTCCATTTTCATTATTATGTCCTTGAGGTTTGGTTTAGATTTAGGAATAAGAAGATGGTTACTCTGGGAAGGTTGAGGATAATATTGATGTGAACCTTGGACCAGCTGAAAGTAGTTCAATTAAGTATAGATTGAGTTATATCCTTGATTGTACTATGGTTGTGATTTACACTAAATATTAGGGTTTCACCTTATTTGTTCCTTCTTGAATGATGGTTCTTGCTGAAATTGATGCCAACAAAATACTGCTTAAAAAATGATTATTAACGTTTGTGGAGTTTATTACAAAAATGGGTGTTATAATAAAAAATACCATAATATAAAGGAATGGTTAGGGATTTTGAATTACCTTGATCTTGTAATGGGTTTTTGAATTTTTTTTGAATTTTATCAAGTTTATTATCTATATTTTTTTCTATAGTGCAATGGATTACCACATGAGATACTTGAGTGGGTTCTATTTCTTATGTAATATATTTTTTGAATATTAAGGCATGATGGATATTAACTCACAAGAATAAGATATTTTTTTTCTCACTAGAGCACCACTGGCTGTAGTATTCTTCATTCCATGATCCCTCGTGACAAGTTACTCATATAGGTATTGATCTAAGAGTTATTTAATAATTTAGTTGTTGGATAAACTATAGAAAAGTCTTTTAAATATTTATTAGTATTCGTGAAGGTTTTATCATTATGCTTGATTAATTAAACATATATATTTTATAATATATGTAGTTCAGGATATTCTGAATAAATTCTATAGGAATTTCTATTTACGGTCCTTCTAGTCAACAATAGTGGTTGATAGATAATATAAAAAATATTTGGCTAAACAATAAAGGATGAATGGGAAAACACTAAATTTTATTAGGCACTTTGACAAAACTCTGAGTTTCATTGAAGAGTAAACTATATGAAATTTTTTGAGATGATTGTTTGGGTCATCACCTGGAAGACCATGTAATTTTGGAATGATGTGGATGTGGCCTGGCCTCAACTGAAACATAGCTTTTTTCTTAAGTTATATGAAATATGCCGGTTGGTACCCCACACCAGGGATGGTCAATTATTTTAAGGATCTATTTTTTCAAGAAATAATTAAATAGATTTATTTTTCATTAATGTTAGATTTGTTTGAGACATATTGAAGTCACACAATGGTTTTCTCAATATTACTTTATTGCCCAAAATTTGAAGATAAGCTTTTAAAGTGTAGAGTTTATTCAATTTCTAGGTCAATATCTAATAATTGTTATTTTCTAGATCTTATCAAGATAAAATTTAATTATTTTTTTATTGAATAAATATATTGATGTTGATAATATAACAAACATGATAATTAAATAAATAAAATGAATTATATTAAAAATTATTGTGAAAATCCATAGGAGGAAGTCAGAGAGAAAGAGAAGAAAAAATGTATAAAAAACAAAAATAGTGAGGAAGAAGAAAAATATAATTTAAATAATTTAAGGGTAAGAAATAAAAATATAAAATAAATAAATGTTCATGGATCCCTACAAAATTTTCCTAAATTTGATTTTGCTATCAATTGTGTCAAATAAAAGGCTTATTTTTACTAGAATTTATGCAATAAAACAAGAACCCAATATAATCTCCTTACAAATCCTTATATTAATACATTAATGAATTATTTATATTAAGGGGGATTATATAAATGAATTTTTTATGACCATGCATTAACATAACAAAAATTATGATTACATGAAAATGAAGTGTAATTTATTAGACTCTAAGTGATAACCATTGGAAATACCCTTCATGCTCATCCTTCATCGCTATAAGAGATGGGTTATATATATATTAATTCTATATATGTAACACCTAGAAAAAGATTTATATTAATTTTACACTATTATTCATCCAAGTTTGCATCTAGATTCATAAATTGATTCACCTAATACTATTGTTTATCAAGGGAATTGTGTCTCACTTTATAACCAAAGCTCATTTTGGAAACACACAAAGGACTTGATGTGCTTACCATGTTGGTTTCATTATCTACGATAAAGTAATTTTGATAATAATAATATTAAATTTTATATTCTTTTTTTAATAAATTATTTATTATATTAAATCATGTAATAAATAAAAAGGGTAAGAGAAGAGTTGAATGAGCTCAAATCATCACACAATCCAGTTTATGAATGAATGCATCCAGAGATATCCTATTTTGATTTTTATATGTGAATACCAGTAAATAAAATACAACTAAAAGAAAAAATTGAAGAAAAATTGAAATCAAATGTGAAATTAACATGATCACCCGAAATATTTCATTTTTAATCTCAGGATTACAACAATGTTCTTCCTCTTGGGTGATCACAATGAGTTTTGAAGTATATGGAATGGTAAGGAATAAAAAATGAATATGGATGTCCCAAGAACCATAATATCTCCATCTAGTCAATTATATTCTATTAATTAGGGATATTATTCCTTTAATTAACATGTTACACAAGAAAAATGGAAAATAATTGAATTATCTATTACACTAGGTGAACTGTTCATGGAATAAATTTTCACTAAACTTGATCCTTCTGGTTGACTAATGTTTCTACCATGTATGGAATTTAAATTATTTTGATAAAAAAATTAGTTATATTTTTAGTGGTGATATAATCAATCCAATTATAGTTACATTTATGAACATATGTACATATTAAATAAGTGTGGTCCGATGTGCTTCACCTAGATTGTGTTATCTTTGTGGGA
The DNA here is from genome assembly GCA_963277665.1 of Viscum album. Taxonomy (NCBI): domain Eukaryota; kingdom Viridiplantae; phylum Streptophyta; class Magnoliopsida; order Santalales; family Viscaceae; genus Viscum; species Viscum album. The sequence goes on from OY728161.1 coordinate 1,570,122,050, forward strand.
CCCTATTAGGATCTAATGAATAAATCTATATCTTAACCTTGTTGGATAAATTGTTTCCCATATAATTGAAATTACTAAAATGTAATTTTTATGTTTACATAAGTGCATAAAATTTTATGATAAAAATAAAAAATATTATCTAATTGGGTAACGATATAATTTCATATTTTTTATCATGACTTAAAAAAATGAATCTAAAATATATATTTAATGAAAAATGATTTAGTAATGGTATAATAAAACCTATATTATATTTGATGAATATATATAGTGGCGAAAATAAAAAATATATGAATGTATGATCTTGTACAACTAGTAACTACTACGAATCATCTTTTTCATCTCCAATAGTTCTATGTGTATGGATGTGTATAAAACTATCTAGTAGGATTCCCTAAAACTCTATGTAAATATACAAAAATAAGTCAACTCAAAATCCAAATATGATGGAAAAAAAGAGGGAAGATTCAAGGGGAAATATTTTCTCTATGGTCAATATAACCATGGTATTGGAAGTATTCCATTCTTCAATGGTAATCTTTGGAAACAATTGTATCTCCCAACAAAAAAATATACTACAGTAAGAATTCTCATGAGGCCCAAGTCGATATGTTGATTTAAGTTTTATCTCATAGGAATTTGGGTATTCATTCCATATCAACATACTTGAGATGATAGAATCAGAAAATATAAGAATTACCCAAACATTAATATTCTATTCTACCACTTTATAAACATAGCAGCTGACTCATGCCTCATTAGGAGTGCATTTTATTTGAGGGAGCACTAACCACTATTGGAATAGGAACAATTAACCTAACTCTCAGGGTTGACACCAACCTCTAAAGGTAAAAGATTCTTTCCCCATAACATGTGGAAGTACTAACCTCACTAATAGTATAGGTGAACCATGCATCATTGGGATTGAGGGGTTACCATAACCATTCCCAAATGAAGAACCCACACATAAAATCATGGTGTATGAATCATCCTTCAGATTTCATATTCAATATATTGGGGACCGGTGCCCTATCAGGAACAAGTTTATCTACTCCACAATGTTTATAGTTGACACATTACATAGAACATTACCATTTATTGGTGGGGTATTGATCATGTGTATTATGTAACTATATTTCCTTCTCTCAAACTATGAATATGAATCTAAGGATCATGAAATACTTAAAAAAATAAATTGTCTTGTATGGACAAGAGTATCATACCATTGTGCTTTATATGAAAAAATGATCATAATTTTCTATAATCACATTTTATTTTGGCTCCTAGGATAGAAGATATAAAAAATAACACAAAACACAACATGTACTTTTTTGTGCATACTATATAGGATTTCTAGGAATGTACTACTACCATCATGTTGAGTGGTTTTAAATTGTATGGAACAAACAGTTAAATAAAATTCAGGTAGCTATCATAGACTAACTATGTGTGTGATCTAGTAAATACTATGTCATATAATAGAAAATGTTGTGTACATTGAACTTTTACACCGTGATTAGTGATCAAGGTAGTTTTTTTGTAATCTAGTACAAAACATACTGAGGCATATAGTACTGCATGACATGTATTTTTAGGCTACACATCATGTATGTCATGTGGGGTAATTGGGTGTGTACTCCAATTGACACCATGTGGACTTTTCTACAACTACATGACAATTAATTTTAAAAAACATGTTATATAGTATTTAAATATTCTAAAAATAATCTTTATACATCACCAAAATTCATATGCAACATGTACATCAAATTTATATTCCATGTAATATTTTCCACCCAAAAAAATTTATCCACCACAATGAAAAATATATTAATTATAGATAATAACTATATTCCCTTTTATTTGAAAATTTGTATATTTCCCCATAATTACTTTTTCCACTCCAACAATCAATTCCCCAATTTTCACTGCTGATGACACCTGATGTATCATTCGATGCATCCACCACAACTTCTATCACCATCAATCCCTGGAAATTGAATCCATGGTTTTGATTCACGGCCACATCTATCATAGTATCCCACTTAATTAGAAACAAAAAAGACTTTATTAGTGCTTTTTTGAGCATTCATATAAGGGTACAATATCAAAACTGATAAAAGTGACCCCGTTCCAAAGGATATTACAGTGTCATTTCTTTTTTTGGATGATAAAGGCTATATATAGCACTGTTAAAGCTAGTATCTAAAATAATTTCTTATACATGAAAATAATCTAATTACCGAATCAAAATATATAACCTATGGTTTTCTATCCAAATTCATATCTCTATTTATAATTGTTGAAATCATCTTTTAAAATCCTAACATCACACTCCATAATGTTTTTTGTTTCATGAGAAAAATGACAACTTTTTCCCACAAACAGGGAAAAGAACCAAATCTCAAATATTTCTATAATCATTATCAACCTAAGATAAATAATTTATCTGAACTATATATATAAGAAATTTTATAATAGTACATAAAAAATCAATGATCATTCCTATGTTAGGTAACCCTCATTTCAAACCCATTTTAGAGGCCTTATAGATTACATATTAGAAATTAAAATACATGAAACAGGTTTACAATATATCTATAATTGAATAAGAAAAATAACTAATCATCATGTTCAACATCCATTTGTAGAAAATTTTAGGACACTTAACATGTATAAGGAAAATATCATAATAATAAATGTGTTTTCACTCCCCCCCACTCAAAACTGCGCTATTCACTCTTTTATTCTATGAATCATTTTCTATTTCCCATAATCTCTTCATGAAATTTCATTATTTATTGCATGTATAGGGTGGATAGTGTGAGAATCGTATTAGTTTGATGTTTTGGGATGTGTTTTTTCTAATCAAGGGATCAATTACATTGGAATGTACAATAGATATTAAGATCAACAGTTGATGAGAGTGAATTTATTCCACAATGAAGAAAGATATGGCCACTTTGTTCCTCATGAACTAGATATAGGAACCAGAGATAAAATTATTTATTTCCTTTATGACCATTATGGTGTGGTAATAAATTTGGGCAAGGGTCACTATACCAAGGTCCCAAAACACATCGAAAATGTTCTTGATGTCACTAGGAAAGAAGTTGAGCATCGTTACTTATTGTCAGTGTTCTTGGTTCTCCACTCATTGTGTGGGTGGGACTTGTATTTGAAAGGAAATGATCTAAATTTCAATGTTTTTGGAGAATTATTTGGATTAAATTATGCTTACCAACTTGATTTTACAATCTCTGATGGTTTTTGGCACTATGGCATGAGCCCTATAATACCACTTCATCCGAGATCATTGAGAACACAGATTAGTGTATGGATCTCAACAATGAGTCCCTCTATGAATTTTTCTTCCATAAAATCATGCATAGTAATCTGAGTTATTTAGACCAGAACCACCGGATCTCCACTACCCTGTGCAGCATCACCATTTGTCTCTGCTTCTTCGGGCCGCTCAAATCAAACCTCTAGAAGATGGTGGTAAACCTAATCATATTCCTATGGATAAACATATTCTTGTTGGGATTAAAAACAAACAATTAATAGGGTTTAAAACTCTACTAGATTTTCACCATGCCAAATAAAATTTAGGATAGACGCAAATTGTCATGTCCAATCACTACTACGAATGAAAATGATGGACCAACTTCTGGTTGATTTTTTCTCAGAAATGGCCTCCTTATAAGTTGATTCTTTTACCAAAACAAATATTTGGTGGGATAGTATAATTATTAATAATTATAATTTATCTATTATGTTACCATATATAATATATTAATGATGAAATTTTGGAGAATAAAATAGAATGACACTGATATTATAAAAGTTGTACAAATAATAAAACTATTGAAACCCTTCTTCTGACTCTTTTACAGCTAGTCACCATGGTGATGCATACATGTTTCCCCACATTCCATCTTTCCAAGGAAGGCAGTCTCATCCAAAAAGGATGGTGATGTAAGATCTTTGATTGAAATGAGATGATGAGATGTTGGTTCCTCCTTTCATGGATTCCTCTTGGGAGCTCATTTCCTAGTCTAGGTATCCATCATATATCTGGTTCATGTTCCTGAAACTCATTATTAATTCCATATCTCTTTGGACACCAGATAATTATGATGCTTCTATCTGGGAGGGTAGAAATCAATTGTCAGAGTAGATGGTAATGTATAGAATTTATGGGCATCACTAGACACTAGGTGCATTAGGAACCTATATTATTCCTCTTAGGATGGAATCATAAGTGAGGCATATCAGGCGATGAACCTCATGAATAATTTTCCGATCATATGGTATCTAATGTTGAAAGTGAATTCTCTCCAAGTCTTTCATCCCATACATACCATGTTTATCATGAGGTATGTGTATGGGATCACAAGTTTATTGTCTTGTGGAGATTGAGTTGGTTGGTCAAAATTCCCCATAGAGGCAGATCACAGAGGTGCATCCCTAAGAGGGAATCCATTTTACTTGGGAGTTTACTAATGGGTGGATCAGAATGCCCAGGGGAGGGGAATTTGGGAGGTGTTTTCTATCAAGAGAATATGTCACACCATGAATGAGGATAGATCAGAATGTATGATTGAGGCAGATCTGGGAGGTGTGTCCCATAAACTGAAGATGTCATGCTATAAAGGTTGATCAAAACAACCCTTGAGGTATATTGAGGAGGTGCACCCCTAGGAAGGGGGAACCTAGGTTTACCATTATTTGGTATTGAACCAAAAAGAGGCATTTTTCATACCCTATCTAGAAGATGGGGATAAAAATCTACATAGTTTGATATTGCAATTTATGTTCATGTGATAGGACCAGTTCATGATGTTTAACATCATGTGGAAAGGATAATCACATAAAAATGGTGCACTAACAAAGGATGTTGTGGGGATTATGGATTTAAGTTTCCTACCCCGATAGGATTTCCCTTTGTTGGATTTACTATGGGGCTTACACATTGAGATGCCCGAGGGACATGGAGGAGATGTGGCCTCTCATGTGAGGGGGGTGATCATACTGAAGATGTCAGTCGTACTAAATCCAAATTTATATTGTTATTGGGTTCAAACCATAGTGATACTTCTTATATATCCAATCTTATTAGTAATCAAATCCCACATAGTTTGGGATGGTTGGGGCTTATACCTAAGGAGGAGGCCCATTAGATATTGTGGTGGGGGATTTTGTATAAAAGCTTTCTAATGAAGCATAGTTTGGTATTATACTAAATAGGATACCCATGAGCTGCTAGGATCAATAAGGATATGGTTGGGGCATATGCATGGGAGTGGCCCATGTGTTTCTTAGAGCAGTGATGGTGTATATGGGGATTACACGTGGAATTATCCCAGGTGCCGCTATGAAGTGGAAATCATGTTAATGGGGCATATGCATGGAAGATGCCCAGGTGCCACTATGGAGTTGAAATAAGGTGAATAGTTCTGACATGTGAAAGTACCCCATGCACTACATGGATCAATGAGGATGTGGTTGAGGATTATTCGTATGTGTGAGCTAGGTGGATGTTTGGTGATTGTATCATGATAAGGCATGTTAGTCTGGACCCATAAGGAATCACTTGATCATCACAGGAGGCATCCTAGGATTTTCATATGGAAAATGTTATAATTTAACATTATGTAGGGATTATTGAATTTCAGCTCCTGATCATGGTATAAGGCATCTTATGCATGATGTATAAGGAATCATATTATTGAATTATTGGGCATGCCACTGTTTAATGTCATGTAGTGAGAACTATTGAATTCCATCTCATGATCATGGCGTGATTCATCTTATTCTTGATGCATTAGGCATCCTATTCTTGAATGATTGGATATCCTACAATTTAAAGTCACGTTGTGGGTACTATTGAATGTCATATCATGATCATGGCATGTGTAATCCTTTGCATGATGCATAAGGAAACATATTATTGAATGATAGGGTATTCTATATTTTAAAGTCATGTAGTGTGGAAAATTTAATGTAATCTATGATCATGGCATAAGGCATCTTATTATTGAGGCATATAGAATCCTATTCTTGAATGATAGGGTTTTCTGTAGTTTAAATTCCTGTAGTGAAGAGAATTGAATTTCTTCTCATGATCATAGCATAGAGCATCTTATTTTTTTTGGGCAATAAATGCACTAACATTAAGATTAGCAGAATGTTTAGGGCAGAACCCTATTTATTAAAAGGTAAAAAGAAAAGACCCTTTGAATGGGAGGGAACCCATTACATGACAAAAATCCCAAAATCAAACATCAACCACATGGCATGGAGTCCCATGCAGTCGAAAGACCAAAAAACATTAGCCTGGAGGCCCAATGGCACAATCAACCATTTCACAACCCAAGATCCTTCATCGGACCAAATAATGATAGGGGATGATACCAAATAATGTCATATAGTGAGGACTATTGAATTCCATCTCATGATCATGTCATGAGTCATCTTATGCTTGATACATAAGGCATCCTATTCTTGAATGATATGGTATGATATAGTCTAAAGTCATGTAGTGAATACTATGTAATGTAATATCATGATCATGAAATAAGGCATGTTATACTTCATGAATAAGTCATCCTATTCATGAATGATAGGATATGCTATAGTTTAAATTTAGGTAGTGAGGAATATTAGGGCAGAATATTCCTAGTAATGGCTAGTGTGGGACATATGAAAGAGTGGTTTTTCTAGTTCGACTTGAAATAAGAGTCAGATGATGGGGTCTAAGGTGTTTCTTTTGATGTGGTTCGACTCAAGGTGATCGAGGAATCCAAGATTATAACCTCAACTCACGACTAAAGAAGGGGACCAAGAAGAGTATGTCGACTCAAGGATTTTCAAGGATAGTTGTTGGGTATCTAAAATCATAGTATTCCAAGGGTGAAGGTTGGGTCGACCAAATGGATCTAGCCAAAATTTCCTCGATCCAACTAGAAAATATTTTGGTGGGACTCCCCTTTTTTCATGGGGATCAGTGGTAGGAGAAAAGCGACCATGCCAGACTTCTGGGACCGCTACTCACCACTGATCATGAGTGGCTATGCCAGGGCGTATCCCCCATAGTGTGAACTAATGAGTGTATTTCTAGATACAATTTCATGTAATAATGAGTATCTCTTCACTGTTACATGAGAGAATTGGAATCTCACTGTTATTATGTAGAAGAAAGGGTTGTTCAACATTATTGCACACAACTTGGTACTATTACGTGCAAGAAGGGAGTTCTCATGAGCCATGGCCTGCCAGTGTGATTTGGGAAACACTATGTCACACAACATTGATGGTGTGTACAAAATGGAGGTGTACGAAAGATAGGTATTTATGCGATAGTGTGTTCCTATTAGATCTCTTGTGTGAAAAAATCATACCAGAATCCCACATTTGGAGAGGATTATCTTAGGTAACACCATGAAAATTTGGGAATTGATTGTTTTTCATGCACAACAACTCTACCTGAGGGTCCTCTCCAAATTGGGTGGGGGTGACATAGTATTTATAGGAATCTTCTTTATGGCGTACAAGATTTCCTTTGTAACACAAGTTTTTCATCAGTGTGCAAGCATACACACTCGAGAAAAAAAATTGAGTTGAGCACAAATACCATTGTCTTTGGAGGCTGGCTCAAATATATGTGGAATTTATCTATTTCTCATTGTCGTTGGTGTAAAATATCATGGGTGCATGAAAGGATTTTTGCACAAGATTCCATTCTTGTGCCTAAAACATTATTCTTGTGTGAATAGGACTTAGGAACACATTCAGACAGGGGGTATTCAAGGACATTCTCATTTCCTTTTTTGGTAAATCACTCATGTGACATCAAAGATCTTGTGAAATTTTTTTGTAATGTTGTGTTCACTTCCATACTATTCCTTAGAATTTCCACAGCTGGCCATTTTAGCTATTCTGACTTCAAATGGCCATAAATTTTGATCTGTAACTTTGTTTGGAAACAACATCTTGTCAAATTGAATCTGAAAAAACGAGTTACATTTTTAAATCTAGTTCCTGGGTGTTTGGTGAATTAATAGAATTTTTTTCAAGTGTCAACACACCTAATATGGAAAATATGTAAAATGAAATATAATTCATATATATAATGACTATAAGAATATTATATAATTTATAATGGGTAATTAATACTATTAATTTTCTGATTAATATGTATGTATTTTTGATAAATGTGGTTAAAGTATATTCCTGAAATTCATGAAAAAAGGTAATAATTTTCCATCTCAAATTAATCTCTTTAAGACATGTTTTATAATATGTACCTAATATACTTTATGCGATGTGTATACTAACTATTTTAGATGTTATATCATGAAAATAATTTTATTCATGTTATTTTGAGATCAATTTTAAGCCCTATATTTATAGTGGTTTTAATTGAATTGTTACTAAGGCCATAATTTTGGTCTTCCGTCTAAATTTTCATTATTTGGGACTCATGCTATATTCGAGACACATTTCCTTTTTTGTGGTTAAAAAATTTACATGGATTCAGTTTTACCACATACCACATGAGTATAAAGGTATTTAAAATATCATTGTGTTATCCCTTTATCATATTTTATTATTCATGAGATAAAAAATCATTGTAATACTCAATCATTTCCATGGTGGAAAACCCATGATAATTTTTGGTAAATTAAAAGTGTGTTTAGTTTCCTTGAAAATACATAAACATATGAAAACTGGAATGTGGATATAGTTTTGGAATATATGAACTTAGGGTTAATTACCCTAAAAAGTGTTGGTTGAGAATTGACTCAATCATTAACATGATTCATGATGAATGGACCTAAGACTTCACACTTGGTTAGGTAATCATGGGGGATATGATTTGGAATATTCATGTGGTCCTTATAAACCATGATGAATTATTTTTTCTACCATTTTTTTTCGTCTCCTACCAATGTATAATATTGATCCCAATTGTTATCTACCATGGGAGAATCAACAATTTGAAATTACCCTTGACAATATATTTCATTAATGATGGAACTTTCTATTACATTAATGATACCCTAAATATTTTATGATGATTATGGGATGTTATTCTATAAGTCCACATAATTACATTGATTTTTGATGTATTCGTTTTATTTTATTACAATGATAGTCATGTTTTTTATTCTTCCAGAAGTTAATTTGGGAGTTGTATGAAATTTCTATTGACTAATTGTGTGAAAAAATTTGAATTATTCATTTTTTCTATGGGTAAAATGATTTTATAGCCCCTCGATGCATCAAACAGGTCACATTAGACATAAAAACTTGTTTTCTTTTGTGTGAACATCTTCCTATATCAGTATAGTGTCTTGTAATATGGACATGAAGACATGTTTTAATACCTTACATTATGCATTCCATTATCATGAGATCAATGATTATTATTATCCATTTTTCATTTATTTTCATAGATATAACATGAACTCATTTTTTTTAATATGGATTCATGTTTTTATTCATTCCTATCATTTAACTTGATCCATGTTTACGTTATGATAGCCTCCTTGGAATGCTACTCCTTAATGAGTATCTAGGATCAACATTATTTGAATTCCTTTCCCAAAAAATCCTAGTGGAAAACTATATATAATTTTTAGGTTTATAATGAAAGCGATAATAGTGTTCTCACAGTATGTTATGGCTTCATAATATCTTTTCAAATATAGTGTATGTATATATCTTGTATTACAATAATACTAAGATATTGTATCCTTAGATAAATATTCTATTCCTTACTAATAATATAATATAAATACTAGCTGTAGTTTACTAGAGTCAGGGTTGTTACACATTTCCTTTTTCTGAACTTTTTTTTATAATGAATAAAACCTTGTTATAGATGAAAAAAACGATTTTATTTCACTCAGGAAAAGTGGTAAAAATGAAGTGTATGAGAAATATTTTTTAAATAAAATGACATGATGGAAAAAATTAATAATGGTTAGTGATAATGAGGTATGAATTTCAAAAATCCACTAAACTATTAATATTGTTTCTAAAATCCAATGACAAGAAAAATATTCCATATAAATAAAATTTTAAACCTATATTTCAATAGACAAGGAACATACCTTATAATTGAATCATGTATGTAAAATAATTTTTTTTATTCCATTTATGTTCAAAGATTATCTAAAAAAATTAAATTAGAAAACTATAATGAAAACATAATGATAATTATTTTATTTATTATTTGTTTTGTTTTGTTTTTTGATGAAAAAGTTAATTTATAACTGCATTATGTCTCCCTCACATGCCTATAAGTCAAATTTTCCTCAATTTATGTAATTTTAAATACATTTTAAATTAATAAATGCTAATAATAAAGGATGAATAGATAAATGCTTCATGAAGTGACATATTTTAGTTATAGTTTCTCCATCGAATGATTTGTAAAATTCTTATTGAACTGTTTAAGATATTTCCCATTGAAGGTAAACATTTTTTCTCATTTTTCATGGAAAAAATGTATTTAACCAAATGTAAATACAATGAGTACTAGTATAGGGACCAATCCTTCATGAAAAAAGCTTACTTGGGATGATTGTTAAACTATTATTGTACAGGAATAAGTTCTCACCAATAATGAACTTCTCCTTATGAATCATATCACCATGGATAATTTTTTTTTATTATCTTTGTGTTCTGATATGTATCTTTCTAAATTTATTCTAACTCTTGAATTTTTAATTTTCTATGTTAACCTATATCAAATAGATTCAAATTACATTTTCTAGTAGACTATTATGCAAGGTTTGCTACCTCCAAATATATGTTAAAATCCTTTATAAACAAAATATTATAAGGTGACATTCTAATGGGTGTATTTAAAAGTTTTACGGTATTCCTATTTTATATCATCGAAGAGAAAACTATTATCTTTCATATTGGATGTTACTATTATACATGGTCTTATTAAATTACTAATTCAACATTTTATCTTGTCTATTAGTTTGTGGGTGGTATATAGTAGAAAATTTATTGCAGTTAAAAAAATAAAAACATAATTGCTAATTATAAACCATATAAAACCAAACCCACTAATAATCTAATATATAAAAATTTCAATGGACAAATTAGACTCATTTGTCCAAGTTTCCTTTACATCCACCCATTTATAGAAACAGTCAAAAATTCATGATATACCTAAAGAAAAATGAAATTAATAATATCCTAATGTTGTCAATTACCATTTTATAAAATATCTCACAAAATAACATGGGATTATGAGGCATTTAATTCTCATTGGAAATATTAATTATAAATTGACATCATGTTCATGACATAAATAGCTGAGGGGTATCTCTATATAATGTTGTAAAACAAATTCTAGTGTTAAAATAACTTTGATGTTAAAAAATAAGAGAAAATGATTCCTCCAAAATATAATTTGTAAAATAAGCTCAAAAAAGATGTAAAATTAGCCTGGTGGCCACACCGTTGAAAAAATTGGTCACTATAAATCTTCTGTTGGTGTGGGTCATCCCAAATACACCATTTGTCTCTAGTATAATCCACTAATATTGTCTAGTCCTAAATTCCATTATACCTCTAGATGGTGCTAAAAATTGGCAATATTCATATACCAAGGGTTAAGGTCTACAATATCACAAAGGTTCCTAGTAGCGAAGAAGTCTCTAATTGGGAGGTATTCCTCAGCGTGAGGAGTTTATAGTGCACACTCCACTTCATGCATGTGAAAATCGCGTGGGAAATTTTTAAGGATCTGACGCTTTGGGGAAGGACCATGTCTTTAATCTATCGTAATGTGGAGACGATGCATGGCCTAGTCTCTCCCTTATGCTCGATTATTTATCCTCTGATTCAGTCTCTTCATCAATGTTCTCTTTAGCTTGTTGGCATAGGGGATATCTCTTTTGGAGCTACAACTGGGCATGCACTGTTCTTGGATTCCCCGGGTGCCATGTGCCTCTGATCACGATAAGGGAAGCGAGTCTCTATCTGAGGTTTACGAAAGAAGTTCTTGATGGGGAGAAATAGGTCCTTCTCGAGGCCATTGTCTTTAATGATGAGCCGGATAAATTTGTGTTTACTCCCTCTTCTTCGGGTGTCTTTACTAGTAGGGAATTCCGAAGGATGTCTACTGGCCAGGTTTCCCATGGGTGCTGGAATGAGGTGCTTTGGTGTAAGAAGACCCCATCCCTGAATAATTTCTTATCATAGAGAATCAAGAACAAGGACACTACCACTGATGATAATATCAATAATCTTGGAATCAGTATGGTGTCTCCGTGCCATTGTTGCAAAAATAGGGAGGAGGAGAACTCTCATCATCTCTTCCATGAAGGGGAATGGGCTCAGGCTATTTGGTCTTCCTTTGGAGAAACAATAACTCTCTCCTACGGGGATATCAGGGGCACTTCATTCCTTGAAATATGGTTCCATGGATCAATAGAGAAGGGAAAAGAACATATGGCAAGGGCGGTGATCTATAATGCTGGGTTATGGAGTCTGTGGTAGGCTAGGAATATGGACAGATTCGATGGACACGCCTCCTAAAAGAGGTCCATTATTGTGAGGACTCGCTTCCTTATGGAGGACTTGGCCTCGTTCTTCTCCGACTGCCAGTGTGCTCCATCTCTGTGGCTTCTTAAGGATAGGAACCATCCTACTCCTTTTTTTGATAAGCCTTAGGGTAACTGGGTTTGTTGGCATCCTCCTGCTACTCGTTTGAAATTAAACATGGATAGGTCATGTGTTATAGGTGCAATGAAAGGTGTGGGTGTGGTTCACGACTCCGAGGAAAAATGTTTATGGATTACTCCTCATTCTATGGCAATGGCACCGCTCTGCAAGCTGAGGCCAAAGCTCTACTCTCTGGGCACACCATATGCATGCAAGAGAGCATGACCTATCCAAGGTGGAAACTAATTCCAAGGTCCTTCATGATTCCTTAAGCGGGAAATGTTAAAATCCATGGTCCATTTCCTACACGGTCCGTAAATGCAGAGTTATTATTGGCTCTAATATTCATAACTCCCACACCTGGAGTGTGGGCAACAAAGTTGCAGATCATTTTGCCTTTTTAGCGGATCAGAGTCCTATTATTACTTGTATCATGTCTTTTAACTGTGTGAATCCTGATGGTGTGAACTTGGTCATAGTGGATGCCCTTGTGCTACACTATTTCAGACCCCCTTAGTCTTGGTCTTGTTATTTATCCTTTGAAATAAAATTTTATCTTGGATGGATGGAGGTATTCCTTAACATATTGGTCCAATATTGGAAAAATTCTACAAATTTGGAAATATAACACATTTTTTAGTCCTCGCTTGTCTCGATTATCTTATTCAAACTTATATAGTTATATCATCCACCATATAAGTTGTGCCATAGAATTAAACTTATCAATGGGAAACTAAAGTGTAGTAAAATTAGAAAAAACAATTATATTTATCACAAATAGATATGAACAAATTTATTCCAAGGAAAAACACTATAGAAAGAATCAATTTTTTAGTAGTGGTGTGTTTTTCCTAGGAAGAGTCTAGGGTACATGAGAAATATTCAATGACACAAATATCCATCTCAAAACATAGTTATAAAATTATCCCAACTACAAAGTTATAGGCCTCACACATGAGTTCAATAGACAGATACTTTCAAGATTGCTAGATAATGGTTATGGATATGAGACACATTTTTATTAAATTAAACAAATCCTTAAAATTTGAATTAAAAAAAATAAAATATTTTTTCGATAACTGAGATAAGATAAGTGTAATATTACTAAATTCTTTAATTAATTTCCAACAAGTACAGTATTACCCATGAAATTATGCACCTCACTAACACATTTTGGATATGTAACAAAAGAAATAATTTCAATTTATGATTTTTCAACTTGAATTACCTCACTATAAATGATATACACATGTGTTATCCACTATGATACAATAAAATGGAAGAAATCATAATTTAATATATAATATTTTTCGATGAAACAATTGAGGAAAATAACTAGTTGTGGGAAATACTCATAAATGGAAGGAACAACAATTTTTAAATAATCCATGAAAACATCCATTCAATAATTTAGGTACTTAGAGAAATACACAATATACAATGCTTAAAAATCAATGAGAATCACATGGATAAAAAGAATACTCTTATAGGAATATCTTTTAAATGGACATAAAAATTTTCTCTTTTATTGATCCTTATGGATTTGAAAATAACTCCAATATGCATAAATTAATCAATAATGTGAGTTAATATCAAATATTTATAACATTTTTTAATGTATGTTAGAGGAAGGTGGTTATTTTATATAGCTTGATTTATCTGATGATAGTTAATAAATACTCACCAACTATTGTGTAGATGTGTGGGAATAAATTCATCCCTTTCATTTGAAAAATTTGTTATCCCATTTTTTAGTCATAATTCGATATAGGGAAATCCATCTACTATCATGTATGTGATATATGATCCTAGAGGAAAGTAATTTTCTGACCTCCATTTTTACCACATCTAGAGGGTAGTATTTATCCAGTATTGATCTTGCATTATGAGTTTATCCTCCTCACATAAAAGTATGTGATACATGAAAATCAATTCGATATTCTCAATAATATCATCTTATGTCTATCCTATCACCTTCATAAAAAACCCTTGAAATTAATAATAATTTTAATCTGTTATATTTAGAGCATTTATCAGAAACCATGATAGGAAATTTTTCAATACCTTTTAGATTACAATATTTTAAATTTATGGGAAGTGTCTTTAATTCCAACACCAATGATTTTTAGATTAAGGGAATGGATTTTTGAGGTAGTGAGTTTAAATAAACTTTATATTTTCTCATGATAATTCTCAATGGATAAATAATCAAGGGAAGTAAGATTTTAAAAATCATCAACAATCACGGCTTCCTATAAATGAACAAAATCATCAATTAAAATCTTAAAATCAATGTCTTCCCAACCCAAACAATATTCAATAGATGATCAGAACCCATTTTCTTAATTATTTAAGAATAGATAGAATGGGGTTCAAGATTGGAATGTTGTGAGTATTTTTTATTGGGGGAGGGGATTTCATCGAATAAACATAGAGTATAATGCTCATCATCTTGGGTTTTCATTGCATCAACAACATTAAAAAATAACTTTTTCCTACGAAATGCATGTAAACAAAACCATTATTAATATTAATGATTGTAATCACCATTTTAAGAAATAATATTTTGAATATGAATATATAATGTCCTTGGGCTTGAGTATCTTCTAACTCAATCACATGTCACTCTATAGGGAAGACAAGATTCCTCACATCCATGTGGATGGCCTTTATAATAAAAGTTATGTTTGTTATTGTCTAGTTGGAACATTTCACCAATATTCACATTGGATGAATCTCTAAAACCTATAAATAATTATTCATAGATGGAGGCATTATGTTAATTGAATCACCAAAATCTAGAATTTCCTCCAAAAATAAAGTTTCCCCTATTGTTCATTGAATCGTAAATTTTCCTAGATTCTTAATTATTTTCAGAATATCTAATTATATTAATGCATAGATATTTATTACATCATAGAATATTTCATTCCCCTTTAGTCATTAACCATGGGTATAAATCTTTTTAAATGTTTTTTAATAGCTATTAATTATTTTATCAATATACATGATAGTTATTTCAACTTGTACCATTGTTAAATTAGGCATGATATATTTATAATTTTCATTATAAAATGTATTCATAAAATGGGAAAGTCATAGCGGAAAATGAATAAAAATTTATAGATTAAGGGAGTCCTCAATGATATATTTCTTTATATTTTTGTTTCTTTTTTTATTTCTTGATTCATTTGTGGATTGTGAAAGAGTGTTTTTAAGAAGAGGGAATACTTTTTTAGTAGGGTCTTCAGAAGGGTACATTTCATTACTACTATAATGTGTAATGGTTTATATATTACAATTTTTTTTGGTATTGAAAACAGGTTGGGATGATAGTTATTTCGATCCTTGAGTCTTTATGCCATCAGTTTTTTTCAGTTGTACCACTTGATTCCATAGGTTATGAATTTTAGATTGAGTGGTCTACTAGAATTTTATGTTCTAAGATTCCATTTTCATCAATATTCCAGTGAGTCTAAGTTTATATTTAGGAGTAAGAGTAGGGACAATCATAGAAGGTGAAGGATGAGAAGGATGTTTACCTTTTCTTTGAAGAAATGTGTTAGATTTTTTATTGATTTATTGAAATCATTGTTGGTACTATGGTATTATTTTCAATCCATGATTATGTGTATTCTTAAATTTGATTTTCTTTAAAGGTGTATCTTTATAAAATATACTTTTAGAAAATACTATTTCATAAGACATAGAAGAATCTAAATGTTGGGGGAATTTATTAGAGGAATGAGTGTTATTAAAAAACCACTATATGAGGGAATAATTAGAGATTTCAAATTACCTTGATCTTGATCTAGTTATATGAAAAGTTTATGAATTTAATCATGTTTACTATCCAAATTTGTTTCTATAGAGGATTCATTTACATCATGAACTCCTTTAGTGGGTGATATTTATTTTGTACTAATTGTTTTAGAATATTTATCCATATTGGATATCAATTCAAAATCATTATAAAATGTTTTTCCATCAGAGAACCCTTAGTTTTAGTATTAAGAACATTATGATCCAAGGGGAGGAGTCACTTATATAATTATTGAATTATCATTTTTTCACTAATTTGGTGGTGAGGAAAACAATTGAAAAGTATTTTTAATATTTCCTTGTATTCATTAAGGGTATATCATTATGCTTGATTAATTATAGAAATATATTTTGTAATAGATGTGGTTCGGGATACTAGGATGGAATTATCTTGAATGTATCATTTTAGTTCATTCCAATCACCAATTGTGGTAGGAAGTTAATATAACCATCTTTTTACACACCACAAAGAGTGAATGGGAATGGCCTAAATTTGTTGAGGTCCTTTGATACACCTTCTGGTTTCATGGTTGAGTGCACTATTTGGAAATATTTTAGGTGTCTTGTGGGTCCTCTCTAGGAAGAACATGGAATTTTGGAATGAGATGTAGAAATCCCATCCTAAACTAAAAGTTAGTTTCTCTCTTGGGGTATTGGATACAAATATTTTGGTACTCCACATCAATGGTAGTAAATGATTTTAGGTTATAATATCTATTTATTTGTTTTGGGATATTTTATTTGGATCACTCATGGATTTATTTGATACTTCATGAGGTTTCACATAGATCTATTCAATATTAATTGAATACCTTAATTTTTAATTCTAATATTTGAGTGTTGATTTTTTCAATTACTTTGTCATTATCAAGTAAATTTTTTCTTGAAATTTTCTTGCATTAATGGTGTTATTTTTTTCATATTTTTATTAAATATATGATTACTAAAAGGTAAAAACGAGGAAAAATTAAATACAATTAACTATACTGAAAATTATTTAGAGAAATAAGAAAGAGAAGACAAAGAGAAATTGAAATAAAAAATTCATAAAAAACAAAAAAAAAACAATATAGGGGGTAAATGAGAAGGATAAGGTAAATATGTAAAGGGTAAGAAATAAAAATATAAAAGAAATAAATAAAAAAATGATCTTCACTCCTTGTAAAGAGTTCCAAAATTTGATCATGCTGTTAAATTGGTAAAATTAGATGCTTTTCTTCACTAAAATTTATGCAGTATAACAGAAACCCAATGTCATATCCTAGTGAATACATAAATAATAAAATAATAAAATTATTTATATTAATTGATTTTATAGAAATAATGTATTTTTAGGATCATGACTCAATTTAAACCATCTTAATATTATATGAAAATGAATATTGACTTATTACATTGAAAGTGGTAAACCTAGGAAAGTCCCTTCTTGATCATTCATTCATCACTTCATCAGATTAAGTTTAGATCATTTAATCCTTGATTTTTAATAATAATAAATATAATAATACATAGTATATGATAGTATACCTCCCAAGGTTCATCCAAAAACACACATTGATTCACCTACCACCATCAATGATCTGTTGAATTATGTTTTATATCATTACCAAATAGAAACACATGAATAAATTTATGTTCTACAAAAGGTTGTTATATTATCTAATATGAACTCATTAAGATAACATTAATATTATTAAATTTTATATCTTGTATTTATTACTTAATTCATTCCTTCAAATCTCTTAAGATATCAAAAGGGTGATGGAAGAGTTGAACGAGAAGAAATCATCACACAATCTAGTTTATGAAATAATGTACCAAGTAATCCATTTACGTTATTTTTATACCTGAATACCAGTAAATAAAATATTACCAAACCATAAAATTGATGAAAACAGAACTCAAAAATTTAATTAACAATATTACAAAAAACATTGCAAGTTGAAGCTTGATGTTACATCATGGTTCGCTCTCTTGGGAGATCACATAGAGGTTATAACTCCATGGAATGGGAAGGAATAAAAATATGACCATATAAAAGTCAAAAAATAGTAATTTCTCCCTATGGTCAATAATACTCGATGAATGTTCGTGAAGATCCATTTTATTAAAATTATACACAAGAAAATAGAAAATGCAGTGAAGTATCTAATGGACTAGGTGAACTATTCACGGAATAAATACTCCCTCAACGTGATCCTCCCAGTTGTTTGACATTATCAACATGTATTGAATTTAAATTCTATAGGAAATTTGTTTTTTGAGTCAAATTTTGAATGGTGGGATAAGGAACCCAATTACTAGTACATATCCCGACATATGAAAAATTTACCAAAGTGTGGTCCAAATTCACGCATACTTAGTTCAATCTCCAGGATCTAATGGGCCTACTATGATTGAATCCAAATTTTTCGTCAAGGTTAATCAATTTTATCCCATTGAAAATATCCTAAAAAGGGATTTTTTTTATGTTTCAATTAGAGTATATAATTTTATTCTTAAAAATATGACATTATTTTTGATTGGGTGACAATTTAATTTAATCATTCTTAGCATGTTTTCAAAAAATGAATCCAAAATATTTATTGAATGAAAAATTGTTAATAATGGGATACTAAAACCCATAAGAATTTAAATCCCAAATATAATAGTAAAAATAAAAAATATATCAATTTTGATTATGTACCACCTTCAACTACTGTGCATCATATTTACTTTTTCCACATTATCCATGTGTAGGGGTCAGTATAAACTTACCAAAATGGATTCCCTCAAACATTATGTAAAGATAAAAAATAATTCATATAAAATACCAAGTCCAAGGAAAAACAAGAAATAAAATAACTAGGTAATTTTTTCTCTAAGGTTAATATAACCATAGGTTATGAAGTATCCAATTCTTCATAGCTCAGAATAAAAAAAAATAACTTCACACACCAACCAAATATAGTAGAGTAAGTAGTCTCATGATTACCAAAGCCGTTATGTTGTTATAAGGGGTATCTCATTGCAATTTGATTATTCCTCCCATATCAAAAGACATGAGATTTTTAAGTCACAAAATATAATAACAGTGTAAAACATTATATTTTTTTCTATATCATTGTAAACATAGTGTAAGACATAAGCCCTATTAAGGAGTGCATGTTTGAGAGAGAACAAAACCCTATTATAATATGAGCCTATAACCTAACCCTTATGGTGGAAACCAACCATTAAAGGTAGAAGAATAATGCCCCATCACATGTGGGAGTAGCAACTCCTTATATATTATAGGTCAAACATAAATAATTTTGATTGATGGAGTACTGAACCCAAACACAAAAGAAAGAACCACACCTATTCTAATGGTGTGTGTATCATACAAGGGGTTTTTTGGACTTGATATACTGGGGAAAAATGCCCTGGGATGTATGGGGTTACCTAAAACACTATGTGTATGGAGAAAACATTCCCTATAGTAGGAACATTTACAGGGGTTTATTGACCTCATGTGTTCTATTACTATCTTTCAGTCACTCTGTTTAGAAGTCTTTAAATATTAGGATCATGAACTACCCACAAAACACATAATTAATCTCTGATTACCAATAGAATCATACCATTATTAAGTATGTGAAAAAATGATTAGAATAGACTAATCCAACATTTACTTATAGATCCTAGGTGAGAAGATATGAGAAACATAAAAGGTTACACAACACATGAACTTTACTTTTTTTACATTCCTTTAGGTCCTCCATGCATGTACTACCACCATCATTCCTAGTGGTGTCAAACATTATAATACACTCTTTTAATTTAAATTCCATGTAGGTTTCATAGACTAACTTGGAATATATTTAAGTATTCCATATTTCATGTAATAGTAAATGTTTTTTTACATTGAACATACACATAGTGTACTCTAATCTGGGTAATTAGGTGTGTAATCTAGTACACACCATGTTGAGTTATATAGAGCTACCTGAATAGTAGGTTTAGAATAAGCGTCGTGTAGGTCATGAGGGGTAACCAGGTGTATGCTCTAGTATTCACCATGTCAATTGACCTAGAACTACATGGATGGTAATTTAAGAAAACATGTGATGTCATATTTAAATATTGTACAAATTTTCTTAGACACCACTAATACTCGTAAAAACATATACATTAGTGTTACATGCTATGTGATATTTCTATCCCATAAGAAAACTATCCCCCAAATGGAAAAATTACATACCATATAGTTATGATGTACATTATGTATGGTTAGAAAATTTCTTCATTCTTCCCCATTTATGATTTCCCCCTCCATCCATAAATACCTCAATTATTAACTGTGACTACACCATTTTCGTCATTCTACACATCCAACACACCTACTATCACCAACAATCAGTTGTAATTGATTCTATGGTGTTCATTTGTGGCCCTATCAATAGTATTCACCACCTTCATTAGAGCTATCAGGACCCAACACAAAGGGAATCAAGCCTTAGCTACCCCAATCCCACCTCTATAGGTCACGATATGGAGAAATTACTGGAAGTCAAAACAAATGTGGGATGAATTTTTTTAGTGTACCTGTATGCACACACCCAACCATCTCTATAAAAAAATTGTAGAGGAATAATAATAAAAGACTCAAAATCTATGGAAAAACCATGAATTTGAAACCTATAAAGATTAAAACATTACAAAAATTTAGATTGTAAATTAAAAAAGGGTAAAGGAAATTACAAACTACAAATATTTCCCATATAGAAAAAACTAGAAATTGAATGTTTTGAGAGATATCGACTCTATATCTCCAAGCCCCATCCATTTTATCTGTTCAAGTTCACCAAGGTATCCCAATGCTCCTCTGTAATTGTCATCGACCAATCCGCCAAACTGTATAAGACACAAAATTTGAAGGAAAATCCCTTGTAGGTGTTAGTATATATATACCTAACTGGATGCCCTGAAAACGGAAGGGTGGAAGAGTAAGAGACATGATTAAAGTAGAAATCTCAACCCATCACAAGAGAGAAAAGAAATCCAATAAAATGGAAATTTATATATTCTTAGAAAATAAACATAGATGATAGAGAAAGGGGATCCCCATCTCACAACCCATACTTGGAAAAGTGTCTCCCATTAGTTCTACAAGTCCATCAATGACGCCCAACATATCATACATCTATTTGGAAGAATCATCCATGTCGATACAAACCTTTCTACTATGCCACATAGTGGAGGGGGTATAATATCATGATAGAGGAACCATGCCCTAGTACAATAAGAGTTCCTACTTTGATAATTGATCGAGGAACCATGACCTAACACTTTAGGTAGGTTCCATTCAAATAGAAGATAGATTACCCATTCCATATTCCAATAAGAGGGTTTCACTATAATAGTTGAGGACCCATACCCTGACACTATATGCGGGTGACACTTGGATAGATAGAGGACCGATGACTATTCCTTTTGTAGGATTTCACTCAAGTATTCATGGACCCATGCCTTGTCACAACAAGAGGCTGACACTTTGATAGGTAGATAGAGGACCCATGCACTATCCAAGTAGGGGGTTCCACTCTAATATTTGGTAGAAGAACATTCCCTATCCCAATTGATTGGTTTCACTCTTCTGGTTGAGGGATCATTTTCTATCACCATAGGAGGTTGTCACTCTGATAGATAGATCACAGAACTATACCCTATGTTGGTAGAAGGGCATGACTCTAGTAGTAGAGAACCCATTTCCTATCACCGCAGGAGGGTACCACTCTGATAGATATAAGACCCATGCCCTATCCCATCAAGAGGGTGCCACTGTAGTGGTCTACGACCCTTGCCATGTCACCGAAGGTGGGCCCCACTCTAATAGATAGATAGAGGACCCATGTTCTATCCCCATTAGAGGGTTCCACTCTAATATCTGTGATGATCCTTCCAACTCACTACCATCATCGAGTGCCACCTACATATGAATCACACTCGTAACATCTTGCATCATATATCAAAAGAAAAAATGATGACCACCATCCCATTCTTTATAGAAAAACACTCAATATATGATACTCATTTGCCAAAATCCCAGTATAAACAAAGCAGATCTGGGAGGTAAATGATTCTTCAAAAAAAGGGTACATGATGTGTATGGGGACCCTCACTATGTGTGGTCCCACCAAACTATATGTATGTGACCCTTCTAGTACATGTATCTCTGCCCATATATCTGTATACAATGTATAACGGGACTATATGGAATATATCTACCAACCGAGGTCTTTCCCATGATCCTAGCAGTGTCCATGAAATCTTGATTGTGCCCATGTACTCCGATACAGGGAGTGTCCTCCCAAACGGAGTGCTACCCATGTCCTTCGGGATGTGTCCATATGCCCTATTTATGTACGAGTACATAAAATATTTCTGGCCATGTCTGTGTCCTTGTACTCATGGAGTACATGTTGGGCCGATAACACCGGGTCACAATATATTTGGGGGTCCCACATGGCGTGTGATATTTTTCTCACTCAAAATCACTAACCGCCCTAGCGTGGTGGCTACACACCATGTATTCTTTAGACTACACTACATATAGTTGGGATTTTCACTTAAATCAATATCCATGTAGTGAATTCTAGATATATTCCCAAAACCTAAATTTTCATCCATTGAACGCAAGAAAATAGTGGAATCCATCTCCGAGAATCGTTTTTGGCCTTCTTTTGGCTAGAAAACAGATCTCTATCCACCCACATGAAGCCTGTGTTCCACTATCACTCATCTTGTGTTGTACTAATCAATACCAGATCCATTATCCATGGGAATAGTTAGCCTTACCCTGAAAAGAATCTCAATCCATCCTATAATTGCTGATCTATACATCTCATGAAAATATTCCATAAATCCGATTGTTCGACCGAGCTCGATCCTGTTCGACAATGTGGAGCTGAGAGACCATAGGCCAATTGGTGAAGATTATAAAGAATGATTGGGGAACAGAACATAAACCCAAGGTGAAACAATCATTGGCCAAGAATTCATATCCAATGAATTATATATGGGATTGATGGGGTGAGAAAACATAGAACTTTGGGGTAAATCAACTTAATAAATTAAATTAGACAAATAGGCGCATGCAAAGGCTCGATCAGAACATAGATCCAAGAAAAGAAAATGATCAGTGTCCATCATTTAATCACCATGGTGAAAATCCACATAAGAAGTGCCCCACCTCAATAGTGGACAATTTGTGGATGAATAAGGCATTAGCCAATGATGGAGAAAGATCTATTGCATTCATTGCACTTTGATTTTCTATGATCCAATTGCTGATCGTCTCCCTATCTCGGTCACCCAATGATGGGATGCTAGAAATCTCCTCTCAATGGTACCAGGGTTATGTGGATAACCCTAGTGATTCACTATGACCACATATTAATAGAGGTTCTATGATTTGGTCATTTAAATTAAATAATTAAATCAATCAACTAGTTTAATTTAAACACATCCACCAGTGGTCTCTATATCTGAACGCCCTGTGGTGACCTAGTTTAGGTCATGACTAGGGTAAGTCTCACACTCCAGATTCCACTATGATATCATATTTTAACTCGATAAATCATTTAAGATTTGTCCAATTCGTTTTTTAAAATACTGCACACGTTATATCAAATATATTTAAAAATTTAATTAATTAATTCTGGGAACCCCGGGACTCCGAATCACATGCCGTCTCTACAACTCTCACCGAAAATATTCTATTATATATTTCAAAGTATTACAAGGGACGAAAGTTTCTTCATATTATTCCAACATTCATGATTTTTGTACTTGAAAGAAAAAAATAAGAAAAAAATTTAGGATACTGAGCCTGCATCTGCCTCTCTCACTCCTAGAAGCTTTCATGCATGCTCTCATGCTTCCAGAACAGACGATCCAAGGGTATGGCCTGTCCACATAAGATCCTCTACTGATAATCCTAAATCTCCTTTGGGTGATCCAAAAAGTGTCTCCATCCTCAATATCCATCTTTCCCCAGTTTTTAACATGTGATGAGTCATGAACGTATCTCCTTAACTGTCACTACAGGAAAACCAGGCTATTGCGATGGGTCAATATCTCATCATAAATAGTCCTTCAGAAAAAGATTTTGTGACAAGAGAACCTTCCCATCACTAATAATACGGATTTTGTGACTTTTAGATGGTTCTCATCACAAAATCATTGGCATGTGTTCCGCGCTAAAACGCCCACACGAGTATTTGTGACGAGTCACTATAGCATGCCGCAAACACCCGGCGACATTTAAAGTATTTGCGCCCATCGCAACTAATCAATCCTATATATATACCCAAACCCATTTCCCTTTCATATCATTCCATTCTCTACTATTATCTCTCTCTATCTCTCCCTCTCTAGTGTGGGAATTTCTCTAAAAAAATTTCATAGTTCAAAGTTTTAATTTCAGGCATTTTTTTAGGTTATATTCATCAAAACCTTCACCTTTAAGGTATTTATCTATTTTTTAATTTTTATTTAATTTATATTATTTTAATTATAGTTATTCTTAATTAGTTGTAGTAAAATAAAATGAGAATTAAATAAATTTATTTATCATTGTCTATGTTTAATTTTACAAATTAATATGTGCGATTAGTATGAATTAGTAGTTATTATATTAAATAGTAATAATTAGTATTAAATTTTTATAATTAGTAATAAATTTTAATAATTAGTATTAAATTTCAATAATTAGTATTAAATTGTTATAATTAGTAATAAATTGCAATTATTACTAATAAATTGTAATAATTAGTAATAAACTGCACAAATTTGTAATAAATTGAAACAATTAAAAATAAATTGCAACACTTGGTGATAAATTGCAACAATTAGAAATAAATTGCAACACTTATTAATAAATTGTAAGACATTGTAATAAATTGCAAGAATTAGTGACAAATTGGAATAATTAGTAATAAAATGCAGCAATTAGTAATAAAATCTAATAATTAGTAATAACTTCCAAAAAATAGAAATAAATTACAATAATTAGTAATAATTAGTAATAATTAGAAAAAATTAGTAATAATTAGTAATAATAATTAATAAATTCTAATATTTAGTAATAATTAGTAATACATTCTAATAATTAGTAATAAATTCTAATAATTGGAAATAAATTTGATTAATTAGTTATAAAATGGAATTATTACTAATAAATTCAAATAATTAGTAACAAATTCGAATAATGAGTAATAAATTTGAATAATTTGAAATAAATTGCAATAAATATTAATAGATTGAAAAAATTAGTAATAAATTGCAACAATTAGTAATAAATTACAACCATTATTAATAAATTTGAATAATTAGTAATTAATTCAAACAATTAGTTATAAATTCGAACAATTATTAATAAATTCAAATAAGAAGTAATAAATTCCATGAATTAGTAATAAATTGTAATAATTAGTAATAAACTGTAACAATTAGTAATAAATTGAAATAATAAGTAATAAATTGTAATAGTTAGATATAATTTTGAATAATTTGTAATAAATTTGAATAATTAGAAATAAATTTGAATAATTAGTAATACATTTGAATAATTAGTAATTGATTCAAATAACCAATGATAAATCGAAATAATTAGTAAAAAAATCAAGTAATTGGTAATTAATTTGAATAATTAGTAATAAATTGCAATAATTAGTAATAAATTGCAATAATTAGTAAAACATTGCAATAATTAGTAATAAATTGAAATAACCAGTAATAAATTGCAATAATTATTAATAATTTTCAATAATTAGCAATAAATTACAATAATTCGTTATAAATTTAAATACATAGTAATAATTACCAATAATCAGTGATAATTATCAATAATTACTAATAATTGGCAATAATTAGTAACAATTACCAATAATTAGTAATAAATTAATATATTTAGTAATAAATGAAAATAATTAGAAATATTTTTCAATAATTAGATATAATTAGAAATAATTAGAAGAAATTTTTAATAAATTTGAGTGATTATTAATAAAGATTAATAATTAGTAAAAATTTGTAATAATTCCTAATAAACTGATATATTTAGTAATAAATTCCAAGAATTAATAATAAAATAAAATAATTAGTAATAATTAAAATAATTAATAATAAACTCGAATAATTATTAATAAATTAGAATAATTATTAATAAATTAGAATAACTAGTAATAAATGCAAATAATTGGTAATAAATTGGAATACTTAGAAATAAATTGTAATAATTAGTAATAATTTGAAATAATTTTTTATAAAATGCATTAATTGGTAATAAATTGTAATAATTATTAATAAATTGGAATAATTATTAATAAATTTTAATAATTATTAATAAATGTCAATAAATCGTAATAAATTGCAATAATAAGAAATAAATTAGAATAATTAGTAATAAATTGGAATAATTAGTAAAAATTGGAATTATTAATAATAAATTGCAATAATTATTAAAAAATTGAAATAATTTGAAATAAATTACATTAATTCATAATAAAAAGGCAATAAATTCGAGTAATTAGTAATAAATTTGTACAATTAGAAATTAATTCAAATAATTAGATATAAATTTTAATAATTAGATGAAAATTCAATTAGTTAGCAATAAATTGTAATAAATTTAAAAAATTAGTAATAAATTGAAACAATTACTAATAAATTACAACAATTAGTAACAAATTCTAATAATTAGTAACAAATTCTATTAATTATTAATAATTAGACACAATTTTCTATGATTTGGAATAAATTGTAATAAATCCAAAAAAAGTCTATTAAATTAGCACAGTTTCCAATGGACTAGTGACTCCATTTTGTTCAATGCCTTATCTCCTTGCAATTTTTCCTACTGAAATCAGTATGAAAAATCTATCCTCTTGTACAGATATTTATTTTCGTAGGCACAATAATTGGGAGCATCATGGTGAGGCCTTTCTACTCTCCATTCACATGAATACAAAAATAGATTTGATAACGTTGGAGCATATGTTTTATAATTATTTCAGTAGGAAAAAGTTACAAGGAGATAAGCTATCAAGAAAAAGTGGCACTTTTTCCTAATGACTCATCTCCACTATCTTTAGCTAAAATCACTATGAAAAGTTTTCTCAGATGTATGGATTTTCATTTCTATATGGACAAATATGGAGAGTAGGGAGGCCTCTCCATGCTGTTATCTATATCCGTGCATACAGAAATGGATATCCATACATTTGAGAAGTTTTTTCATTTTGATTTCTATTGGAGATAGTGGAGATGAGTTGTTATAAAGAAGTGCTACCACCAATCTATTGGAAATTGTGTCACTGGTAATTAATAATTATGAGTAAAAAATAGCTGTAATTTAAAATAATTAGTGGTAATTCATATAAATTATTATAATTTAGTGTAGATAAGTATTAATGTTTTAAAAAAATACTATAAATAAATATAAAATAGTAGAAATAATTATAATTTTATAGAAAATGGAATTTAATTGTATTCTATTTTGGAGAGTTCTTATCTTATATTATTTTATACAATAAAACTAATTATTTTATTTTTTTTAGGGAAATAAGAATTAAGGAAGTCAAATAAATCATTAATAGATGATAAAAATAGATAAATCAGTATAAGAATCCACACAGTTCTAGTTTAAATCCTTTATATATTGAGGGTGTTGAAACTTTCTTATCATTTGCATAATCAAAACTAGAATTTTTTTTATAATGGATAATTATGTGTCCTTGTAAAAAATGTGCTCTGAGGACATTTAACACATCTTACAACATTGGAGGTCATGTATTGCATTTTTGTTTTCTATTAGATTATGTTTTTTTGTATCAACTTGGTGAACCCAATTCTAGAGAAGATACTAATAATTTGGTTTTGGATAAAGTACAGTTTCCAAATTTAGCACATGATGCGGAACATACGTCTTCTCAACTAGATGAAATTCAAGATGATATTAATTTAACAATTGAGTTAGAACCATCTCATTTTAATGAGTTTTTTAGGTCTTTTGAGGATGCCTTATATCCTGGTTGTAAGTTAAGAAAATTTGAATAAGTTGCTAAATTTATGGCTATTAAATTAGATAATGGAATGTCAAATAAATTTTTTGATTGGATATTAACATTGGTAAAAACACTGCTACCTTAAGGAAAACTATCGGCTACAAATATCTATAAGAGCAAGATGATGGTTTATAATCTCGGTCTTGGTTATCAGAAGTTTCATATATATTTAAATGATTGCATGTTATATCATAGTGAAAATGAGTCATTGTAGAGTTGTACCACATGTTGAAAATCGATGTATAAATAAGCTCACCAAGGGATGTCCGAATTAATTCATGTAAAAGAATTGAGATATTTCACGCTTACACCCAGATTGTAGTGTTAGTTTATGTCTTAGAACACAATGTCAATGATGTCATGAAACAAACCCAATATTACAACCAGTAAAACTGTAAATCATCCCTGAGATGGTGAGTCATGAATACATTTTGACCCCTTGCATCCATCTTTTTCTTTAGAATCGTGAAAAGTGCGATTTGGTCTTTCTACTGACAGTTTCTATCCATTTGGTTCTTACGATAGTCAGTATTCATGTTGGATTATCTTTATAACTCCTTAAAATTTACCTCGCTGGATACTAAAGAAGTACCCATATAAATTTTTGACCATATTAATTATTGGACATCCGAAAAAGAATATTGATGTTTATTTGAAACCATTGATTTATGAGTTAAATTCATTTTGGAGTAATGGTGTCATTGCATTTGATGTTTTTGCGTAACAAAATTTCATACTAAAAATTCCATTGATGTGAAAATTATCAACTTCACAACATATGGTATGTTATCCTCCAAGAGTACACATGGTACAAAATCAGGAATGTACTATATGAAGTACATCAAAGTGTTTATAATCATTAATGTCAAAAAAAAATATTTTGAAACTATCATAACATATTTTATCCAAATGATCATCCTTTTCAGAGGAACATATATCATTTCAGAAAAGGATCAATTGAAATATATGGAACAACAACAATGATATCAGGTATAGAGTTTAAATAAATTGACTCTTCGTTACCTCCCATCACATTTAGACCAATAATAAACCAACATAAAATTGACGGATTTGGGAAATAACACAATAGGATAAAATATATCATTTATTGGGATCTTCCATATTGGTCTTATTTGGTGGTCCATCACATGTTGGATGTAATTTATATTGAGAATAAATTTTTTGATAATTTATTTCATACAATTTTGGGTACTCTTGGTATGTCCAATGATAATGTAGAGGAATGATTAGATCTTACCCAAATTTGTAAGGGACTAGAAATTGAACTATTTGAGAATATCTGATCACATATTCTAATAAAGCCAAAAGAAGTTTATACACTCTCTAAAGTGAATGGATTATTATTTTTTCATTGGATTTCATATTTGAGACTTCCATATGGTTACGATTCTAATTTGGGAAGATGTGTCAGAAATAGTCATATTATGGGATTAAAAAGTCATGATTTTCATGTTATAATGGAAATACTTCTACCGAATTAATTAAGAGTTATGTTAAATTATTTGATTTGGGATGTGCTAACAAATCTATCATATTTTTTGAGACATTTGTGCAGTGACATGTGATTAAGATGCATTAATCAGACTTCAAGAAGATGATGTTTTATATTTATGTAAACTAGAAAAAATATTCTTGCTGACTTTATTTGACTGAATATGATATTTTATATTACATTATCTACATGAAGAAAAATGTGGAGGCCTGGTACAGTTCTAATGGATGTACCCATTCGAGACATGCATGATGAAATTGGAGAAAAAAATGTATAACAAATCATAGGTTGAAGGATAAATTTTAGAAGATTATTTGAAAGAGGAAATTTCTTTTTTATGCTCTCATTACATTCAATATAAATATACCGCAAAACACAATTGTATGGGACATAATGAGGGAAATTTTGATGATGAAATGTGTAATAAATTATCTATTTTCAATCAGCCCAAACGTGGCTTCGGTGGAGTTCATGAAAGATAGATTTCATTAGATGAACATATCAAAGCTCATACATATGTTATGCTCAACTGTGAAAAAATGACAGCATTTTTACAGTGACTGATCCTATCACTTATTCTATAATATTTATTATATTAAATTAATCTTACATTACATTTAGGTTATATGATAATAATATCACGAATCAACTTCAAAAAATTATAATAGATTCTCTTGAATAACGTAACGAAAAAAACATTTCCTACTGGGTTCAAAAAATGGTAACATAAATTATTTTTTTATTAACATATAAAATAAATATATTATCTTTTATAGTGTTAACAATTTAAAAATTTTAAGGTATCTCAACATGCATATAAAATTGACAATCGATTGTGTGTATTGAGTAACCCACCATTAAAAATTGTTAAATCCTATAATTCATACAAGGTTAATGGTTTTCAATTTCATACACGTGCATATGAGGAATAAAAAATAAAAATTAATAGTGTTTTTTTCCAAAGAGTATCTCATCATAGAGAAATTGATATCAAATTTTATGGCATACTGGAAGAAATAATTGAACTATGTTATATGGGAAAATATTATATAATGAGGTATAAATGTTAATAATTGGATACTGATAAAGTCTTGTGTGTTTATCTAACCCAAGGAATCTTTGATATTAAATATAAATCTCTTCTTGTAGTAAATGAACCATTTTAATTGGGTCATTCAGAACATCAAATTTGTTATTCAAAATATTGTGCTACTTTAAGAGAGTTGAGGGATTGGCGGAACATAATAAGAATTAAATCATGCGAAAATCATTTTACTCAATGTGAATGTGGTTATGGTGAAGTGGAAGGAATTGAAAATGTTTAAGAGACTGCTCCAAAACCATCTTTTTCATTAAGTGACATAAATATCAATGATGTCACCCCACAATTAAGGTTCGATGGTGATGATCATGTTAATGGTGTTACAAATGAATTTGAAATGTCTAGAGAATATGAAACTAAAATTCATATGGAAATTTATGATGTTTAGGATAAATATGATGAAATTGACATCGTTAGATATAAATATGAGGATAAAGATGAACATTGACGTAGTTAAATGACGGTTATAATCATATATAATATATATCTATATATAAAAGTTGACTGTAAGTGTTTACTTACAATAATTAGTTTGTGTTTTTGATGGATGAGGATATGTATCATTTGTTGTAGGAAGCTATGCTACCTTTGGATGAGTAGGATGTTGGGCCATCTGGATATCAGACTACTAGTGGGTCATGGGGGACTCAGAGGGGGCGTGGTCTTGCGTGGTTGATGATTCTTGACTTGATCCCTGAGTGACATCCACATCTTGGATTCAATCCACGTGTGCATAGCTATGTTTACTTTTATATTTTAGTTAGTCTTTAAAATTTATTTATATACTAATTGTTTAATTATTTGTTCTTTTTTCACAGATTTAAGCATATAGATACTATAGATATGGGAGCACTATACTGTGTAATTATTGTTCTGATGTATTGGTCTCATGGGATGAGATTCCCATTGAAATTCAACATAGCATGTTCGATCATTGGCTGATATGTAAATAAATAATATTTATTTTGAAAATATTTTAATTAATAAGTAAATATTATAAATCTTTTTTTAGGTTTATGGTATAACATTGATAATAGCATGTGTGAGGCTATTTGGAAGGCATGGCAGGGGACTATGAATCAATGTTGCAGTTAGTTTTTGCATTATTTGTGAAGGAAGTTAATGGAGAAAAAATGAGGTATAGAGTTTGATGTGTCTTATCATGCCCAACGAAATGATTACCTTTTATATCATGTTTTGGATTGATTATATTCACAATGTATCGGTGGTTTTTTAGAGGAGATCATCGGTAAGTTGATAGAATTGGGGGGACATGAGGTGACAAATCGAGCTAGCAGTCGTATATTTTGTACCGACAGGGAGAAAATGGTAAGAATTTTTTGAAATGTTTTATATAATTTCAATGTAAACGGTTTATTTTATATTTATATAGGTAGTTGACCTACCTAATATTTCAACGTTTGATGTTTATAGAAGGATGTATAGTGATCTGACCACATGATAGATTATAGGTTCTCACCAGCATCATATTGTTGATAGTATATTTTATTTTTTGAGTTTAAAATTCAACTACAAATAACATTTTAACTATTTTACTTTCAAATTGAATTTGAAAGGGTTGGTTGACGACATGATGTCTCAGAAATAGGCTAAGAGTCAGGCAGAAACTGATGCTCAGACCAGTGTCCATCGAATTGATTAGAAAACATGGATTCATGCAACCCCATATTCCTTTGAGAAGCACTAAGTTGTTGGTATCAACTCCCAATTAATGTATGGGTATTATTATGTCACCATTTCGATTTAAGTATCTATATTGACAGAAGCTCATGGAGATTCATCAACATCTTCTACACAGTATCCTGAGCATCTATGTTCTTAGAGTGAGCATTTAGAGGGTATGCATAGGGAGAAGGAGCAGATTCATCAATGACAACAACATCAACATGAAGTGTTTCCACGATAGCAACAACAACCGTAGAAAATATAAGAGGAGATGCGGCGATGGTAGAAGTAGAAGGAGTAAGACCTGTTGGAGTACATGTGACATTTGACTTGGGGTTTATGGATGGAGTTCCCTCCACCATCTCCTCCAGACGGCCCTCCCCCTTAGTGATCAATTTATTTTCTTTGTAATATTTACTATCTACAGTTTTATATAGTGTGTTTTTATATTGTTAAAAATATTTCATTTTTTATTATTTATTTAATTATTTATTAATTTATTACTTTATTTAAATTTTTTAAATTTTTTATTATTTTAATAATTATTTTTATTTTTATTATTTTATTATTTATTTATTATTATTATTATTGTTATTAATATTTTATTGTATTTTTCACGAATATTGATGTTTTAATTGTTTTATAATTTTTTATCATATATGTAATATTAATATTAAAAATAATAATATTATCATATTTTCTATATTATTTTTCTATTACTATATGAATATTATTTTATTATTTTATATGTTAATTTAGTTTACTAATAATAATAGTATTATTATTATTATTTATATTTTATAGTCTTTGCGATGGTCCATCGTAAAAAAAAATTGTGACAGGCCATCGAAATAAGGTATTTAAAAACCAGGATGAAAGTATTTGTGATGGGTGTGCATCGCATCACAAATATTTACTTTTTGAGATGATTTTTTCTGCAATAGGTCATTTGTGATGGGATCCTGTCGTAAATTCCCCAATTTCTAGTAGTGTATGACACATGGAAGATGTCATGTACCCAAAAAGGTGGAAGAAAATATCACAAACCCTCTACAAGATCTCAAATGGCCCCATGAACCTTGGGGATAACTTGCCTCCTTAGCCAATTATATTCAATCCACATCATGAGAAGACTCTCAAGAAAAACTGGTCTCCCTTCTTGAAATCCAAAGACCTATAACAATGATTTGCATCATATTTCTACCATCTTTGGTCTAACGACCCAAAATTTTATCACTATATTTTTCATTATTATAATTATTTCATGTTTTATAAATCGCATAAAATCACATATATAACACAAAAAAAATTATAAATGAAGAATAAATGAAATAAGAGGTATTTCTAGAAATTAAGGAACATATATCGATGAAATAGTTACCAGACCATTATGAAAAGTAATCCAACAAATTGAATAGTAACCGTATCTATGAATGTTTATATAAAATTTGGGTATATTATAAATGAAAATAATATATATTTATATCTTGGTATAAGTAAATATATTTTGTAAAACTAATAAATTAAGCAGTGATAATTTTATAAAGCACAAATATTTATTTCTAATTTTATAATTAATATCATGATTTCAAATATTTTTTTGTCTAAAATGTATTCATAAATTAAGAATTTGTTTCATTATAATTATAAGATAATTTTATGATACCTTAATTAATTTTTCAAAGTGTTATAAAAGTAGTAATAATTTGAAAAACTATATTTTTTGAATAAATGATAATTTTAATAAAAAAAATAAAATTTCACATTTTTTTCATATAATAGAGTACATTTTTTAATTCTACACCTCAAAATATGGTTATGAAGAATTTTCGGGATTTTTATAAAGTAGTTGAATTTATGATGAATAGTGAAATACAGTAATTTACTGTATTTAATATTATAAGAAAATAAATACATAATTGAGTCATAACAGATATACGGATGATCTAAGCACTCATTATTTAGAACTAACATGCTCTAGTTACCGTATTTATTCACAATAATCAATACTATTGATAGTCATGATCCAAAATAATAAAATAATGAATAAAATAATAAAAAACACCTCTCTCCTTCATTACAAATACCATCCCTCACCACAATTCCAAGCACACCTTTGATGTTTTGGAGCTTGCTAATATTCTGACCAGTTTTTCACCGAAAACTCTCCCACATTCAGGTTTTTATGGTATCACCAAAAGTCCATTTTTAAGCCCCTTAATGAAGTTCTCAAGGAGACTACACTCAAGAGGTAAAACCATCTCTCTGTCATTTTCAATTTATTTTCTTTTCTTATCCTTTCCTCACAATCCCACTCTAAAGTAATATGATAACTCTAGTATCATAGATATACTAGAATTATATAATGTTAATGGTGTATCCACCATAAATTTTCTTCTCTTCCAGTTTTTTTCTAAAAATGATAACAACATCCCTGAGGTGTCTATTCACCACCATTGTGAACAGTATTTTTTCTATGTTTCTAATATCACCTTCAATGATGGTCATGATACCATTTTTACTGTTAAACCTTATTATAATATGTTTATTAAAAATTATTTTATTTTTTATATCAACTTTATATACATGATATTAATTAATTATACAAATCTAGAGTGTGATGACTGAAATAACAACAAAATCATCTAAACCATTATCATTTACACTTTATCTAATGAATCAAACTAATTACTATAGAAAAATGACATATAAGACTATTTAATCCTAAGTAATTTCATTAGTAACCTATAATTTCAATTATAGATAACTATTCTTATTTTACATGATCTTTCATACAAGTATACAAGTGAACCAATCATGAAAACCAATGAAACAGACACTCTCGAACGACGAAATTGAATCTTATAACTTATCAAAATGGTTATAAATGAATATTATTAAATTATACTAAATCAAATAAATTCATAAGAGGTTATTAATTAAATTATTAATTAATCTAATTTCATTTTCTAGGACATTAAGCACAGGTGAAAAACAATTTCATACACAAGGTAAGGGATTCTCCACAAACCACCATTTTTTCTAATGGGGTATGCTTTCTCTCTCTCTACACCAATTTAATTCATTATTATTTGCAGGAATACTCATTAATTAATTATTTGTGTACCAAAAATATATAATTATCTCAATTATTCTTTCATTCAGTGGGAAATATGTGTTTTATAAGGTTCCCTTCTAAATTCCTCCTAATAAGCAAGCCCGGTAAAAGGGGTCTTCTAAATTTATTACCCTTTTCATGTACCATCAATTATATGTTTTAATAAACAATTATTTTTCTAAAATCACTCATTTTATCATCAAAAACAATATTTTTTTATTTCTGTATTTTTACAAAAAAATATTCCTTTTCAAATTTTAAAGACTCTTCAATATTTCCCTTAAACCGCACTAATGTGGATTAATTCTAAAAAAAATAAACAATATTTTTACTCATTTTCACTTTAGTTTACAAATATATGTACAAATATTTTTTTAATATTATTAAAATGTAATTTTATTGTCCATTATTTAATTTTATAGTATATAAATATTTACAATATGATTTTATGATAGATACAAATGATTTTCCAAAATAACTCTTTTTTCTGAAGTAAAAGGGTATTTCTATCAAGAATTTATCAATGATTTTATTAGTGTATTTTCATATATTTCAACAAACAATTTTGAATGTTATGATTAATTTACATTGATCTCATATGTTAATATCTACCATATTTTACTGAAGAGTTTATGATTATTTTGACTATGGATGTACTATCTTGATACGAATTTCTATACTACTCTGGAAAGATTATGATCATGTTTACTGAAAGGGGAAATTATTTTATTTTCATATGATAGTTTCAATATGAATATATTTTTTGATTATATTTCAACCCTATTATATGAGGAATTTAAGGGACTTAGTAAGCATCGAGTGGGGACCCTTATAACCCATCAATGTATTAGTTGGTCTGATGAGAAAAACGGGACCGGGTTTGGGCTAATGCCTTACCAATTTTTGTAGACTTATTGGATGAGGCCTTGGTGGTACGTTTATGATGAATTTAGTTACTCATTTCCACATTATGTGATTATTTATTAATAAACCATTTTATTATTTTATTACTATAATATCCATTGTTAATTATCTTTATCATGTGATTAATTATATGGAGTTATTTTATTATATTCTATTCTTACTATATTATTATAAAGTTTATGTTTAAATGGAATGTGTATTTAGTTATTCACCTTGAATTTTTTTTATATTTATTTACGAGATCTTCCTCTGTATACTTACCCTTACTAAGCATTTAGCTGACCCTTTCTTATATTTTATTTATCCCCATGATTCTGAGAAGTTTATTATGACATATATGTAGGGTCAAGTTAATAGATTGATGGTGTTATCCATGTATTAACCATGTTTTCTTTTACGTTTTATTCTTTTTAATGTAATATTCATGTATGCATATAGTTTTCCGAAACTACTAAACTATATTATCCTTTGGGATGTGATAATTTTTTCATAGTAACAATGTAAAATGGTAAGGCATTAAATCTAAGCTACTTAGGTCAGGGTCATTTCAATTGTAATCAGAGTAAATTTTTTAGAAAATTTGGAAACTAGATTTAGAAAAACAATGATTAGGAAAATGTAACCCTATAACAAACATTGATAATATTTACAGAGTAACCGAGCATTTGATTTAAAGATTAGTTATACCTAAAGATTTTGTTTTAATTAACTATTCTACAAGTTTTTTATTATAAATTATGTTTTATGATATTAGTATCAAATAAAGTGTATTCAATTTTTTAAAAATGATGTTGATTGGAAGGAATAGAAATCATATCAATACGCAAAATCCATTTAGGGATTTCCCTCATATGAAACATAATGATTCTCTATCTAGAACTATAGTTGGAACTAAAAAATCATAACTCTACAAGAACAACTAACTCAGGTTATGGGAAATATAATTACCTGTTTAGAGCATCCTGATCCATAATGTGCTATAACAATGTCTGATTGCATTATATTACAACTACCTCTATTATTCAATGGGACTAAAAGTTAATTTATTTCGGTACAATGGATAATTTTTATAGAGATTATATTTCATGCTTTGGGATTTAATAAAATGGATTAGGTTATCATGGTAGTTTTTCGTCTCTCAGGAGATACAAATCATTAAAGGTAATTGATTCAAAACACTATAGAGGAAGAATAAATTATAAATTTGGAATGGAAGGATTTTAAATAAATTTTCTTGTATAAATATTTTCTTCATAAACATCATGTCGATATAGAAATAAAAATTCTTGATTCTGAGATAGAGATAGGATAAAAAAATTTCAGATTATGAATCCAACATTATAAGGTTATCAAGTCATGTATTTGACTACATACGTAATCAAAGGAGAAATATTGATTATTTCGTTAGAGGTCTTAAAACAATATTTTGAAGGGCACTAGTATCCCAATAATTATCATTATATGAGAATGTAATATAATCTTCTATCAATATAGAGAAATAATTATCCATTTTAATTACTTCAAAAGGAAGTATGATAAGAAGAGGATTATATATAAAATGATGGATAAAGGGAATAAGGGAGAGATGCATTTTCACATGTGTGATTATTGTGGAAGGAAACACCCTAACACTTTCTTGATGGGAATGAGAGTTTGATACATGTTTGTAGAGAAGGGACACTGAGATCCAGATTTAAATGGAAAGAATTAATATTTCCAAAAAATAAACTATAAAGAAATGAGACACTCCAAAAATGAATGCCCAAGCATCAATGGAATATAGATGAAAAGACGTAAAGGGATCATGGTTAAGATTATACTGTTACTAAAATCGAAGTGGAATAATTAAGGAATTTTTTTTTATGGATCCAATAATTATGTTACATGATTATTTTATCAACAATTCTTGGGTTATATGAATCTTGATATTTATAAGGATTTTAATGGAGTACTCCTTCTCTAACAAATTGGAAGCATATGATGAATAACACCAGTAACCAAGAGAAGTGATTCTGTTGTAATTTGAACTTTTCAAAAACCCATGACTTGAGAAAGATGACCCTAAATATATGATTTATGTTTATATAATAATAAATAGATATTGATGGATGGTATTGGTGTCCATGAAGGCAGTTAGTGAATTTATGGATTATGTTATGATGAAATTATTAGATTTTTTGATTAAAGAAATATATTCAACAACTTGATATTTTACTATTGGAAGAATTCTTGTTTTCATAAAGGCTCAAATGATATTAAGGTGTTTATATATTTAATACGTAATAATTAGAGCAACATTATTGTTTGAATCTTCTGATAAGTTGATCTAGAAAAGTTACTGGCATTTCTTCTAAAATTCATGTATTTGAATTTGAAAAAAATGTATTTTTAATGAGTCTTAGGATAACTACTCCTGGAATGGATGAGAATGAGATTTTGATATTATTTTTTTGAGGTTGAAGTATAGTTTATAATATTGGAAAGCTCATTCAAACCATTTTGGACTTGATAAATGTTTAGGGGAGGAAGGAATGAAATGTGGAATTTATGATTCATTAAAAGTGTTTTAGGTCTGAAAAATTCTTCATGAATATTCATTTCCTGGTGTAAGGGATGATTTGAAAACTAATATAAGCACAACCAAAGGTTGATATTATTTTTTTGACAAGGTAATAAATCAAGTATGTTTATTTTATCAAGATACTATCTTTTTAGTAAAATAATCCGTCAAAAATAGGAAATGGATTTTGGAACAAAAAATTATCCATTTAATTTTCATACAAAGAAATAAATTTTCTTTTAACCGATCTAAAATTTATTTTTGAGTGATGGGATAATTTCTAATGGCTATGTTCTCTATCAGTCCCCATCAAGTCATGATAATTATATTTCTTTTCCATGTCTATATTTTTATTTTCTACTAATTTTCTCCTATTAAAAACCGTAATTTTTTTTGGGACGTTAGGATTTTCCTTTCCCTAATATTAAGAGGGGTTTTTTATTAACCCTATTTATGATCTTGGATTCCCACAAATAAATTTTCACGTATCAAACATTGATTTTGGATATATAATTTAAAATTATGGGAAAATAATTTATTTATAGAGGAGAGAATCTAACGACCCAAAATTTTATCAATGGAAATTTCATTCAGATAATTATGTTATATATTATAAATCACATAAAATCACATAGACAACACAATAAAAACATTATAAATAAAGAATGAATGAAATAAAAGGTATTTATATTAATAACGAAACCAATACCGATGGAATAATAATATTCCCATTAGGAAAATTAATATATCCAATATAATAGTAAACTCATCCAAGAATATTTAAGAAAATTTGGGTATCATATGTTAGCTACCGGGATAGGAAAAGGAAGCTGATGGGTAGATAATTTAAAAATTTTCGCATCACCGAAGCAACATAACAACGTCAACTACGGTGATCTTAAACTAATATGGTCTGAGGACCATGTGTGGATTTGACAGAGAAAAAAAATAAATCGAACATGTTCCTTGTTTGGATATGATGTGTGTCGGTGCGTTTCATGATACCGGTGATCGTTTCTCAAAGACACCAACATCAAAGCCCTCAAGATCTTGCACACATGCCTCATAAATCTGCATGTTTGTCATTCATTGTAATTTGGATGCTACTGTAGTACACCAAAAATATCTTCGATGTAATGCTCATCCTCTCAAGTAAAGAGTGTTCGATCCAAGAAAGATGAGCTTGAAGATATTATCTCTATGGAATCCAAGAGGAGAGATAGGATATCAATTCTAACACATGAATAGTTACATGGGGAGAGCCTATCAATTACTTATATAGGGGATATCTAAAATTCCCAGTACAGGTTCCCGAATCCCGCGTAATAGATATTAATAGTATAAGTATTATAAATTTAAATTTATGAAAAATTAAATTATGCTAAAAAAATATTTATAATATTATCACTAACTGCAATATATATATATATATATATATATGTGTGTGTGTGTCTGTTAAATATTGTGTGATAATCTTGAGTCTATAAATTGACTCACTTATTTTGATAATATTAAACAAACCCAAATATTTAAATCTGTTTGAATAATATTTTATCTTTGTATTTACTTAATCACTTGTAAATACATTTTATAAATAAATTCAAAAAACTATTCCAAACATGAATAATTAAAGAAATTTTTTATTACATGGTGATCCATAGAACAAGGATGATACCTAGACCCCTTGGTGGGGCCCACCAAGCTCTATATTCCTGTTCCCAGAATAGGGAATATTTTCAAAGAACTATAGTGTGTGACCCTCTAGGCCCTTATCTCAATAAATGTGAATAATATTCACCGACCAAGAGTGGGGTCGAGCAACCCATTGAGGCCCCTATAGAGGTAAGGTTATTTCAATGAAATGAATACCTTCCTACAAACATGGTATGGGTAATATATTATCTTCATCATCGATATCTCAATAAATAAGAATGCACACTAGTGTAGACATCCTTTGTTATGATTTATTTTATTGGTTAAATTTTCTGGATGGTCTTACCTTCCAATACAATGTCCATGGATTTAATGAAGGTGCAACCATCCTAATCAACCAGGCTTGAGATATCTCTTCCTAAACTCAGGAAGTGAAAAATACTACATTGATCATTCAATAAATGCCATGTCACCAATGAAGTACCCAACACAAACTACCTCTCTATGACTTTATCTCCATGGTTTTTAACTTGCATCCAAGTACGCAATTAAATGACGTAAATTGATAATGATCTTAATTATAGAGACCGTTACACATGTCCATAGATAGGAATGACTAATGAAACCTGAAACATGTGGTGTTTATATTATGTGGGTCGGTCCTGATGATCTCAATAACTAGAGATCATTATGTATAAACATCATGAGAAGAGGTCTCAATGCTTATGAGCCCCCTAACACCTAACAGTCACAAATCATCTATGTCGTTTCAAAATTATGTAACGAGACCATAGGATATTAAATTAAGATTATAATCATGGCATATTGGGGTTCACATTATAGCTTGGGATCTACTATAACCCTTTGATACCACATGTAATCTAAGGAAGTTTCCATAAAAAAGTGGATGCAAACATATCTACACTATTATGGAATGATAAAAAAATGTATATATGAGAGACTTCATATATGTAGTGTTAATGAAACTACTACAAAAGTTGGGCCTAGGAAACCCTCTTTCAACACTCCCAATGACATAGGAGCCAAATACTAAGAGGTTACAATCATCTAGCTCACACATGAGAATCATGCTTCTGTTGAGAAATGGCTTTAGTCATGGGGTCTACAACATTTTCCTCTGTGGTTACTCTTCTAACTGAGACTTCCACTATTTGAGTAAAATACATAATGAGTTGAAACATCTAAAATATATGATTTTTCTTCTAGTGAGACCTGGGATCCTTGGAAAGCACCACTGCAACAGTATTATCTCAATATACTGGAACAATTTCTGCACTACTAGGAACAACACCAAAGTATGAGATAAAGATGCATATACAGAATTCTTCGTTTTCTACCTTGGAAGCTACAATATATTTGGACTCTGCTGTAGAATCAACAACCATAGCATACTTAGAGATTCTCTAGCTCACTACACCACTATTCAGGAAAAAGATATAGCCTAACCGTGATTTCATATCATCATGATATATCTGGAAACTTGCATCAGTGTATCCTCTTAATACTAGTTCCCCATCTCCTCCAAGCACCTGGAACATATCCTTAGTACACCTCAAGTACATTAGGATTGTTTTAACAGTTTCCCCATGCAACTCTCCTGGATTGGCTTGATATCTACCCACCATGCTTAATGTAAAGGAGACATCAACCATAGTACATATCATGGCATACATGATAGAACCCACTGTCGAGGCATAAAGAATTCTAATCATTCTGTCAATATCCTCCTATGTTGGTGGACAAATTTTCTTGGAAGGATTTACACCTTATGACATAGGAAACTATACTCTTTTGGATTATTCAATATTATACATTTAGAGTAACTTGTCAACATATATACTTTGACTTAGCCCAAGTATCCTTTGAGATCTGTCTTGATAGATCTTGATCCATAGAACGTAGGTTGCTTCCCCTAATCATTTCATGGAGAAGCACTAATTTAACAATGTCTTAACTAACTATAAGACATCAACCTCATTTCCCATAATTAATATTTCACAAACATATAACACTAGAGAAAAAATGGTATTTCCTTAATCATTTTTATAGAAACAAGGATCAATTTCATTTTTGAAAAAACCAAATTCTCTTTTGGACTCATCAAAATGAACATTCCATGTCCACGATGTCTACTTCAACCAAAAAATGGATCTCTATAGCTGGCATACTCTATTAGCATTCTTTGAAACCAGTCTTGATTTAAAGTCATTAACCACACCATCCATGTTCATCTTCA
Organism: Viscum album; assembly: GCA_963277665.1. Lineage (NCBI taxonomy): Eukaryota > Viridiplantae > Streptophyta > Magnoliopsida > Santalales > Viscaceae > Viscum > Viscum album. The sequence goes on from OY728161.1 coordinate 1,570,165,470, forward strand.
TCTTGAATAACCATGTATATCTAATGGGATATACATCAGCTGGAGGGTCTACCAAAATCCAAACATGATTTTGGTACATTAACTCTATATAATATTTCATTGCTTCTTTCCATTTAGTTGCTTTTATGCCTTCTATTGTTTCCTTGTTGGTTAGAGGTTTCTTAAGGAATAATGTTTCACCTAAGTCTATCACAAAGAAAACCATAAATATCTAATTCTCAAACCTCTCTCGTAGACCAACACAGGATATTTTTCTCATGAACAACTTCTTCTTCCACTTGCTCATGTGGAGATTATTCCTCTACAAACTCTTGTGCATCTGGATCATTGACATCATTGAAGTCAATCTTGCTCTCACTATTTCCAATATAAATGTGATCCCTTTCTAGAAATATGGAATATGTAACTACAAAAACTTTTCTATCTAATGTATTATATAGGTAATACCATTTTATTTCTTTAGTAGAACCTATAAGAATGAATTTCTTGATTTGGGTTGTAAATTTATCACTTGGTAAAGTCAAGAAAAATTCCTCACACCCCCATACACGTCTCTGTGTAATATTGGGTGTCTTTCCATACAAGAACTGATATGGAATATCATTTGCATCTTTAGTTAGTAATCGGTTAAGAGTATATGGTGTTATCTACAATGTCTATCACCAAAAGGATAATAGAAGAGTTTCATGACTCATCATTGATCTGACCATGTCAAGCAAGGTCCTATTCCTCCATTCACTAACACCATTCCCTTGTGTTGTATAAGTATGAGTGATTTGGGATACTATCCCACACTCCATCAAGTGATCAATTAATGCTTGGTAAGGATATTATCTTCCTCAGTGTGAGTGGAGTGATTTTATCTTCATACCAAGTATGTTTTCTACATCATTTAGGTTTTCCTTAAAAATATGAAATGAATCATAATTATACCTCATTAAGTAGATATATCCATAACTATTATATTAATTAAGAAATGTAATCAAATATGAAAAACCAACCCTTACCTCTACTGGAATTGGACCACATAAATCAGTATGTATTAATTCCAGTACTACATTGGCTCTTTCTCTCATTACTGAAAAAGGTTCTTTGGTCATTTTTCCATAGAAATAGGCTTGACATACATCCAAGGTTTCTAACTGTATTGATTCTAAATACCCTTCTTGATGTAATCTTCAAAATTGCTTCACATTTACATGAACAAGCCTAATGTGCCATAGGTGGGTGATATATGAGTCATCTTGATTGTTTTTGTCATTGACTTCCATTATAGGGTTCTCAAGTTCCAGCATGTATAAATAATTTTTATGATGTTCCATACCATTAAATATATAATACCAATAAATGATACAACATTTATTTCTAAACATGAAATAAAATCCCATAGTATATAAACTCAACATAAATATAATGTTCTTGGTTACAGAAGGTACCAAATAGAAATTTTTTAAACTAGAATTAAACCACTTCGTAAGGTTACTTGTTTCTTGTATATAAATACAAATTTTTGAGACACATGTCATATCAAATAACCAACTTGTGGGTAAAGATAGATTGAATTCAGTGAAAAAACTTGAAGTAGAAGTATCTGTTTTCTTCTTCACCCTACCTCTGTAATTATTCTTCCAGTGGCCTTTCTAACCACATCCAAAGTAGAAACTTTTCTTATCATTACACTGCCTCTGAATTTTTGGCTTCATTGAAGGACAATTCATTGGAGCCTTTGGGCTTGACATGGGCTTGGACCCCTTTTACTTGCCCTTGTTTTTCTTGTTCACCACAAGGAAAGATGAATTGGTATTTTTCATATCATCTTTAGTTTGTAGAACTCAATATAAACGGTCAAGGAGAGATGTTGTCATATCATTCATGTTATAGTTGACAATGAATGTCGAGAAGTTTTGCGGTAAAGATGAGAGAATGAGATCCACGGCTAAGTCTTGTTTAAATTTGAAGCCAAGGGCTTCAAGCCTCTTAATAAAACCAATCATCTTAAGAACATGGGGAATGACTTCGTACCCTTCTGTTAGCCTTCACTTATAAAGGGATCTTGATATCTAATACCTTTCCTGCCTGGTCCTCTCATAATATAATTCCTGGAGATGTGAATGCATCTTGTTGGCATCCTCATCCTCATGAATTTTTTGTTTGAAATTGGTTGGACATCGATGAAAACAATATTCATTTAAAATCAAATGAATCTTTTACATTCTCCATCCATTTATCTTTTTCTTCCTTACTTGATCCATGAGAAGCCTCAACAGGAACTAGGAATTCCAACCCATATAACATCCTTTCTGTGCATAGTAATCACAAGCACCTGTACCACTCTTGGATGTTATTTTGAGTAAATATATTTTCTTTATCAAGAATTGATCACAGTGATAAAGTACTTGTGGTGCTGGTGATTTCCATTTTAAATCTACATCAGATAAATATTTTTTAGTTAGTACTTTGTGTTGATTACCCTTTGAAATATATGATTAATAAATTATTATATCATTTTAATGTCTCCCACTATTTTAGAGAACTTAAATAAACCTCACTATTAGATTTGAAATACTCTATTTCTTGAGTACTCCATTGGAAATGATCCTCGAAACCTCCCTCATAGTCTACAATGAATGGATATGACACTACACAAAGGGTTTCCAAGTAGGCACTAGGCTGGCCAACCCCCTGACTCGTGGTTCCTTGTTTTTTTGAGTAAAGTCCTAACTTTTGGAATCTGAACCTGATTCCCTGAAAATCATTCCTCTAAAGTGATATAAAGTTCGGTATGACTAATCATTTACTACTCACATTAGATAAGTCGACCCATTTCCAACATCAAAATGCCCCGGTAGTAATAGGCACTCTCAACTAGTGCTGAAAAGCACCCCCAAACCCATTTTTGTTTAGTTGTGAGAAATAGAAGGCTTTTGGACTAAATATATCTTTGAGGAATTTTTATATTTATTGATAAATATAATAATTTTAAATTTATATGTTCAAACAAGATTTTTGTTCCCACAACCGAACATGTAATAAAAATACATTTATCACTTCATTATGAATTATTTTCTTGTCTACTATTCTATGTGATCAAGCAGTAATCATACACACGCCTAAAATAATAAACAACACACATAAAAAAATCATGTAATCTGATTGGTGTTGAGAATTCTATTATGATCGATCCATAATGGATCAATATTTACTCAGGGGAATCCATAATTGAGTCGACACAATAATCATGTAGCAGCTAGCCCTAGTTTGATGCCCTCAGCTCCCCTCTGGATTACTGCCTCAACTTGGCATCCTCTACGTCATAAATCATCACCGTATAATTACAAATATACTTGCACACAAACATGTGGTTCTAAGGGTACAAAATACAACTTTTGCATTGGATATGCATGCCCTTATACATATATGAATTAAAAGATGATTCATAGACTGTCAGTTATCTAATTAATTATTACAATCATCTCACACATTGAATAAATAATTTAATAAATAAACCAGACTTTCACGGTTCAGTTGTTTGCTAAAGACCAGTAGGTATAAATAAATCGTAATTAAAATTTAAACTGCAATAAATATAAATATTACAAGGGTGCTAAAATATATTATATGAATTTAAATAAATTCAATTAATTTAATTTTATCATTTCTAATTGTTTAATTTAATTGTAATTCCAAAAATTAAATTAAACCATTAATATAATTGTAAATCTGAAAATTAAATTAATCCATTAATTTAATTTTAAACTTAATTAAATTAATATTTTTGATTATTGTTAAACTTAAACCCCAAAATAAATTCTAATTAATATAATCTAAAAAATACATAATTTTTTTTTAACTAATTAGTGAGGTTACCTCTAGTTGGGAAAGAGTTTGGTAGGACTACGAACTGCGACGAGGGTGTATTACAAGAGCATGGTGACTGTGTCATGACTGCAGTGAGACCGTGGTGTCCAGTTACGCCCTTGCGGCAGTATCATACTCTAGCAAGGCACGAGGGTGGCGACCTACTGCTCCGGCCAGCCATGAAGGTGGCAGTGCACTGCTTCATCTAGCCGCGAGGGTGATGGCCTTCTACTTCAACAAGCTACAAAGGTGGTGACCCTCTACTTAGGCCATCCGCATGGGTGACTACCCGGTCTGGTGTGGCACTGAAGGAGGAGGGGCGAGTCGGCGCAGTAGGGAGGGAGTTTGGGAAGTGTGATCTGATAGTGGTAGGCGACGAGGGGTCCAGGAAGCACTAGCTAGCGATAAGGAGGGGCTCCAATCAGCCTGCCTCTGTGTGGAACACAACCTATGAGGTTGGAGATGGTGATTGGCATGGTCCGACAGGGAGTGGTCTAGTAGTAGAGAGCGACAAGAGGTTGGGTAGCGTGACAAAGCAGCGGTGAAGGGTCTGGGGCTTGAAGTGGTGTGGCCAGCGACGAGGAGGAGATCTAGGCGGCGGACTGCTAGGGTTTTTAGGGGTGTGATGCACTACTACAAGAGGAAGACCCTTTGGGACTTCTTTCTTGTTTTTTATATTTTTTTTATTTGTGTTTGATCTTTTGACAAAATAACTAACACTCTTTTTTTGAAACATAGTATAAAAGACTTTAAAAAATCATATAGAAGATTATAAATGTTTAACCCCAAACATTTTTTTATTTGAGAAAAATAAAAATAAAAATATTTTATAAAATATTTTATTAATTCTCAAATAATTGATCTTATCTTGAACTATATTATTGAACAGATTATGGAAAATAGATGGACGAATTCTAGTGTTTTGAAGAATGCGATTTTTATGTGTTATTCAAAAGAAAAATCCGAATATCATAAAACTGATGATGTCGATTGCATGAAAATTTTAAAATGGCCATAACATGGTCATTCAAAAATAGATTGGGGTATAGTCAGATCCGTTGGAATCAGTTTAATTCCCCATACTTAAAATTAATGTAATTTAATTTTTTTCTTTGAACCTGTGAAATCACGCGTCGCTCTGATACCACTGTTAGGTACAGGGACTGGCTGCGGAAGCCAATGGGTCAGGAATTTAATTTTTTTTGCATCACCGGAGCAACATAAAAATGTCAAATCCAGTGATATTATCTTGGTACGGTCTGAGGAAAACCTGACATAGCATAAAAATAAATTGAACATGTACCATGTTCGGATTTGACGTGTGCAAGTTCGTTGGAGGATGCTGACGACCATTACTCGAAAACTTCGACATCGAATTCTTCTAGATCGTCAATACACAACTCTTGAATTTGCACACATGTCATTCCTTAGAATCTGGGTGCTAGCGCGGTACACCAACAAGCTCTTCGACACAATGGTGATCACCGCAAGACAAGAGTCTTTGATCCAAGAAGGATGAGCATGAAGATCTTTCTTTCTTGAGAGAATATCTCTCTAGAATCCAAGATGAGAGAAACTATCAATTGTAATACATGAATAGTTACTTGGAGAGAGCCTATCTCTTACTTATATATGGTATATTTAAAATACCTAGTATGTGTTTCCTAACCCCATTTAAAAGATATTAATAGTATTAGTATTATAAATATCTATTTCAGATAAATTAAATTATGCCATAAATAATTATTATAATATTATCAATAACATGAATATATATATATATATATTAAATATTGCGGGATAATATAGAATATATAATTGGACTCACTTCTCCTGAAAATATTAAACGAATCATTGATATTTAAATACATTCGAATAATATTTTATCTTTGTATTTACAAAATCACTTTTCAATACATGTTATAAATAAATTCAACAAACTATTCCAAACATGAATAATTAATGATTTTAATAATTAGTTGGTGATCCATAGAACATGGATAATACTTGGACCCCTTGGTGGGGCCCACCAAGTTCTATATTCCAATTCTCAGAATATGGTAGATTCTCAAAGCGCTATATTGTGGGACCCTCTAGGCCCTTATCTCAATAGTAGTGAATATTATTCACCAACAAAGAGTGGGGTCTAGAAACCCATTGAGGCCCCTATAAAGATAAGGTAAAGTCAAAGAAACGACTACCTTCCTACGAACATGGTATGTGTAATATTGTCTCTTTGTCATCGATATTTCATTAAACCAGAATGCACAGTGGAGTCATCGTCCATTGTTATGATTTATTTTATTTGTTGAATTGTTCAAACAGTATTAGATTATACTACCATGACCATGAATTGAATGAAGGTGCAACCATCCTAATCAGCCAGGCCCGAGATATCTCTTCCTCAACTCAGAAGCAACAAAATCTATCTTGATCAATCAATCAATGTCATCTCCTCAATGATTTACCATAAAAAAACTACCTCTCCATGACTTTATCACCATGTTTTTTTCCTTGCATCAAAGTACTCAATTAAATGGAATACATTCATAATGATCTCAAGTCTGGAGACCATTACACATGATTGTAGATAGGAATGACCAATGACTCCTGAAACATGTGGTGTTATAATTATGTGGTTATGTCCTAATGATCTAAATAAATAGAGATCATCAAGTGAGAACATCATGAGAAGAAGTCTCAATGAAGATAATCCTCCAGCACCTGATGGTCACAAAACATCTGTGTCCTTTCAGAATGATGTAACTGAACCATAGGAAGTTACTTTAAGATTACTTCCATGAAATCTTGGGGTTCTCATTATAGGCTAGGATCTGTTATAACCCTTTGATACAACATGTAAACTATAGACATTACTATAAACAAAGTGGATGTAGAAGTATATATACTATTATGGAAAGATAAACACATGAATAAATAAAAAACTGCATTCATGTAGTGGAAATCAAAGTACCACACAAGTTGGGTCTAGGGAACCAACTTTCAGTATCATATAAATGAAAACATGATCTATTTATATAAAGGTATAATGAAATAAATGTTTTGAAAATAATAAATTAAGTGTTGGTGTTTTTGTGAAGCATAAATCATTATTTAAAATTTTATAAATAACAAAATTTTAAGAGAAAATATAATTTCATAAAATATATTCATAAATTAGTACATTGTTTTATTATAAATATTAGATAATTTTAGGAGACTGTAATAAATTTTTCAATGTTCCACAAAAATATTTATAATTTTAAAATTGGTATTTTTTGAATAAATGATTATTTTAAATAAAAATTTAATATCTCATATTTAGAAAATTATTTTTATAAAATGAAGTCAATTTTTTTATTCTGCACATCAAAAAATGGTTCGGGTTATTTCTTTAGAATTTTCTAAAATAGTTGATTTTTTATCAATAGTGAAATATGTTAATTTACATTATTTAACATTATAAGTAACTAAATGAATTATTTAGTCATTTATGATGTAGTAATGAGGTAATAACTCATTTGTTCGAACTCAAATACTCATGTTACTATATTTAGTTACAATAATCAAAACTATTGACAGTCTAGAGCTAGAATAATGAACTAATGAATAAAATTATAAAAAACATCTCTCCTTCACTATAAATACCACCCTCACCAGCTCTTCCCCTCGAATATTATAAGTCTTGAATAATGATAATATTCTACCCAATTCCTCTCACAAACTTATTCCCCATGTTCTAGTCTTTTTTATCTCAACAAATGTCCATTTCCAAGTCCCTTAATGTTGTAATCATGGAGACTATAATCATGAGGTAAAACCTTCTCTCTCTTTCTTTCAATTTCATTTCTTTTCTTATCCTTTCCTCAACCCCCCTATCATAAGAATCATGTTAACTATAATATCATATATATAATTTAATTTCATTATTTTAATGATATATCTACCTTGAATTCTCTTCTCATCCCCTTTTGTTCTAAAAATGATGTCATCATCTACGAGGGGTCTATTTACCACCTTCCTGAACAATGTTTTTTCTTTTTCCAATTCCTCCTTCATGGCTGATCATAAAACAATTTTTAACGTTAAATCAGATTATAATATTTTTATTACAACTTATTTAGTATTTTTAACAAGTACATATACATAATATTTATTAATAATAAAAAACTAGTGTGTGAAGATCGAAATAACGCCAAAGATAATCCAAACTGTTATCATTAACATTTTATCAAATGAATCATCTACATATCTATATGAAAATTGATATATAATACCATTAAGTATTAAATAATTTCAATAATAACATAAAATTTCAATTTTTTATATATATTCCAATTTTACATAATCTTTTATTCATATATACTAGTGAACCAATCAAGAAAAGCAAAGAAATTAACACTCTCTAATTACAAAATTGAATCTTATAACCCATCAAGAAGTCTATAACTTAACTTACTAAAATTATAATAAATAAAATATATATTTAATATGTTCTAAATAAAATTATCCATGAATCTTATTTAATTATCCATTACATTAAGCACATGTGCAGAATTCTTTCGGACATACGGCAAGGGATTCTCCCCGAACCTCCATTATTCCATCGGGATACAATTTCTCTCTCTTTACTCCAATTTAATTCTCAATTATTATTTCTTAATACTCATAAATTATGTTTGTTTGTTTCAAAAATATATACATAGATAAATTATTTTTTTATGGGGAAATGCATGTTTTATAAGGTTCCCTTCTCAATTAATCCTGATAAGTAAGCCGGATAAAAGGGGACATCCCAATTTGTTACTAATTTTCAAGTACAATCCATAATCTATTTTAATCCAACGATATTTTTATAAAATCACTCATTTTATCATGAAAAACATGATTTATTATTTTATGATTTTATAAAATCAATTATTCCTTTTTCCATTTTAATGACCGTTTGATATTTTCCCTTAAATTGTAATAAAGTTGATTATTTATAATGTTTTTAACACGATTTTTATATGTTTTCACTTATATTTCCAAAATATAGTATGAATATTATTTTAAGATTCTTAAAATATAATTCTACTATAATTCACTTTTATTTTCTGAGATATATGTGTTTACAATATAATTTAATGAAAAATACAAATGATTTTCCAACAGAACTCTCCTTTCCATTGTAAAGGCATATTTATCTCAAGAATCTCTCAATGATTTTATTAGAGTATTTTTATATATTTAAAAAAACTCTATAAAATATTATTCATAATTGATATAGATCACTTATGTTACCATATACTATATTTTACTAATGGGTTTATGATTATTTTTATAGCGGATTTACTATATTGATACCATTCACCGTATTACTATAGATGGTTTATGATTATGTTTACTGATTGTGGAAATTATTTTCATTTCATTTTATAGTTTCAACATTAATGTATACATTTAATATGCTTCTCGCCTATAATATGAATAATGAATTAGACTTACTATGTGTCAGGAATAGCCCTTTACAACCCCTCTATGCATATGTAGGTCTCATTAGAATAATTAAACTGGGTTTTGGAAAAGGACTTACCATTTATGTAAATTTCTTGGTCAATGACTTCATGGTATGTTTATGATGTCCCACGTTATGAATATACTCATTATGAGATTAGTTATTGATAATTCATAAGATTATTCAACTAGTATAATATCCATGGTTAAGTATCATTATTATGGGAACACTTGTATGGAGATATTAAATCAACTTTAATTCCTTCCATATTATACTTAAGATTATGTTTTAATGAAATGTGTTTCTAGTTAATCACCTTTATTTATTATATCTATTTATTTATGAGAGAATATGTTATATACTTACCCATTATGAGAATTTGATCTAACCCATTTTTATGTTTAATTTTTCCCTAGGATGCTAAGATGTTTATTATGACATATATATAGGGTTAAAATAGGTTATAAATGATTTTATAAAAGATGAAACTATGTTTTATTTTATGCTAAATTAGTTTTTCTGTAAAATTCATGTATGTATATAGTTTTCCAAGACAACTAAACTATTCAGTCCTTTGTGATGAGATTTATTATTCATAGTACCAATTTAATAAGTTATGCCACCAGCTCCAGACTTATGAGATTAGGGTTTTTACATTTGGGCTATCCTCATATACAGTTGAATCACCTAGACATTCTTTTTAATAACTTTCTTGATCTCAGGAACAACAAGATATGTCTCACCGATCTTATTCTAACATATGGTTGATCTATAAGGTCTCCAATATAGGGCCTCAAAAGGTTCCATGCATATATTTTATTGATAGCCGTTATTATATGCAAACAGTATTAATGGAAATTGATCCTCCCAACTCCATATGAAGTCTAACAAACAAGCCCCCATTAGATCATCTAGAACCTAGATAGTGCACTCCGTCTACCCATCTGTCTGGGGGAGAAAGGTTACACTCAACCTCATCTGTGTCCTGAATCCAACCTAAAATCCACTGCACAACTAGGACATAAACCATGTATCATGGTTAAAGACAATATTCTAGGGAACTCCATGATGTTAAATGATCTCCCATAGGTAAAACTACCCAAATTTCTCCATTGAAATCTACTCCCAAATTGTAAGGAAGTGAACTAAATTTATAAGTTGGTCAACTATCAACCAAATGATATCATGGCCTCTTACTGTCATTGGAATCACTATCATGGAGTCCATGGATATGAAATCTCATATTCACTCTAGGATAGTAATGGGTTGCAACAAACCTTATTAAACATAGTGCCTATCCCTCACATGCTAATATGTGAGACAACAAGAAACAAACACACCAATGTCCCATCTCATGCCATCCCACCAAAATTTCTATTGATGGTCTCTGTATGGTTTTCCTACATATGGATGTACAACAAAATGTGATATGTGAAACTACCTCATCACCTCCTCACACACAGTGACCAGGACCACCATTCATCCCAATAAAAGGATGACATTACTATCTACATGATAAAATTCATATGGTGAATCTTCTGAGGATATCTGGTCACATAAGACCTCAGAGTCAATGTATTAGAACTATAAATTTCACATGATGGAGAAATATAGGATCCAAAACATCAATGGATGAAAATATGAACCCTCCTCCTCAAATTGGGTCATCTACAAGGAAGAAAAACTACTTTGACACCTCCCATATAAAATGATCATGAGACTCCCTACTAAGGGAATCTACCACCATGTTGGTTTCCCCGTACTATAGACTATCTGAAAATAATAGTTTTACAAGAACTCTAACTGTAACCTCTATATAAAGTTCATTTATATATGTATGAATACACTTTAGAGACTCTGATGGAATGAGTTAACAATAATGTGATCTCCCCCAAGATAGTGTATCCACATCCTCAGAGAAAATACTACCACTCCCAACTATAGGTTGTGATTCATGTAGTTTTGTTCATGATGTCTCAACTACCTTGACCCATATTCAATAACAACCTATATATTCATCTATACATTCCTGATCGTATCTCCAAAGGCATCAAAGTTAACTACTTACTCTAGACCCTCCTATGGTAGAAACAAAATAGGAGCACACATCAACCCCATACTGAACTCCAAAAAGGCTCATTGGAACTAGTCAGTCCTGGTAAATGGATACCCTTTCTACATCATGGTGTTCAATTAGGCAATGATCCTAGAGAAGTATTCAAAAAACCTTTGGTAATACCCCTCCAAGACAAGAAAACATTGCACCATTGACACAATCTTAGGTGGACCACAAGCAAGAACCACATTGATCCTCATTGGGACTACATCTTGTAGATGCTCAGAAATGACATAACCCATAACATGAAAATTGGGGGTCTATAAATAGAACATCAAAAGATTACCATATAGATAATGGTCCCAAGGAAAATCCAGGCCCATCCTCATGTTCTCTAGATTCCCCCCTCCCCCTCTGAGGATGAGTATATGAGAATGCTGTTAATACTGAAAATGAAAAAACTGTCCAATTATTTCTTGAATATATGGTTTATCAATGCAAAAAAAAATTTGGGGGTAATTAATCACATAAAAAGGAATCATGAGGAACTCATAGTGTCCATAAAAACATCAGAATTCCAGATTTGTAATATGAGACTCGTGAACTCTCAATTAGTGCTAGAAGAATCAATATTAATGAACTATATCTTTCCTAATAACTAATAAAAGAGGCCATAAATCCTTGGAAAGGGGCAATTTTTCTTTTTCATTCCCTAGTTCAGGAGATGATAATCCATTCAAAGTCATAATTTATGTTCTGTATTCATCAAAAACAACACTGGAGCTGCCCAGTGGGAGAAAATGGGTCTGATAAAACCATTATCTTGAAGGACCTCCAGCTAAAAACGTAGCCCCTATAGATAGGTAGGGGCCATCCGATATGCTACCGAGGATATCAAAGTAGTGCTGCGATGAAAGTCAATGAAAAACACCATCACACTCCTTAGAGGTAGTCCCATAACGTCATCATGGATGAAGTCCATATAATCCCCAACAAATGAAGGAATCAATATGCCTGAATAGTTTACTGTGCCAAGAGATACCCTCACCAACTGATGGGTAATGGTATTCAACCTCCTATTCACAAAACCCACTTTTCACTCTATGAAATCTCACTCACCCATAATGGAGAAGCTGGTCCCATCAATGTGAAGACATCTGTCTCATCTTCCATGATAATAAATATGGACTCGAACCAGGGAAAACCAATACATACCTAAGATGAAGTCATATAGTCTTATCATGAGGGCCAAAATGTTCCATGGGAAACTCTCTCCACCAGGTATTAGCTTTTACTTCTCATAGATAAAAGATAAAGATGAATCCTTTCCCGTAGGATCCTTTGGAAAAAGATACTAAGGCAACACCTCAATTGGGAGCATCAAGTATCACATTTTGAGTAATGATATGGAGGAATGACTCAAACCTATGTGTATTAGTATTGAAGAAATAGTAGAATAAAAAAGACCATATCTATAACAATATCATGTTATACGGGGTCATATGCCTCCACAACATGTTGCTTCCTAGGGCCCCAATTGCTAGATACCTACCCCTAATGTGGTCTTCTTAGTGGTGGTGGTGGAAGGTGATCCTAACATTATCCACCAACCACATATTCTCATCTTGGATCCCCACATTATTCTCTTCTAGCTCTACCTCTCAGGGGGACACCCTTCCCTCACCTGGGGGATCCATGATTATAGCGCCGCCTCTACCATTGTGGTCCATCTACTATATTACTACCATGTTAAGTACATTTGGTTGGGTATTAAAATTACATGATACCTAACCTATAACATTCATAGTACAATATATTACAGGGCTTTCATAGTCCTCTACATGGTGCCAATGCCTCCCAACCACATGCCCGAGTGTGATCCTAGGTAGATCTCTTTCACAGAGATCCTTCTGAATAGAACTGACCTGTTAATACAGATGAATCATCCCTATAATGCCTACTTATAGATCAATTTTCCTAGTGTCCCTTAGTTAGTAAGATCTCCATCAAAATTACCTACTCTAACAATTCTACATATGTAGAATTCATAGGGGTACGACACTAGAACATGTGTTTCTTTGGAGACCCTGCTCAAACTTCCCTGATCGGAAGTAGCCATCCCAAATCAACTTGAGGGAGTATACGTAAGTGGTGTAGACCCCATAAAATACATAGAAAATGTCATCCCTCCATACCATAGCTCCATAATCTTTTGAATCCAAATTGAGTGCAAGCAAAAGGAGTAGTACTCCTCCTGAAATAGTTATTAGATGTTGATCCATGATTGTGTCAACAAATCATGCATATACATAACTAGACTCCACTAGAACCCAACTACATATTGGAAAAGTATATCTTCCAATGAAACAAATTTATAAATTGGTGTCTGGATATGTTTAAAAACTCGAACCGCTATCTATTTCCAGTCCTCTACTGCATAGGGATCTGGCCTAGCACATAACCTCATCACCTTATAGTGATGGAACTCACAGAGTGTGCTAATCTTTCACAATTCCTCAGCCGGATCTGCTGGTACTATCCAAATATTAATGGGTGGGGGTTATACTAACTAAACACCCAGATGAATAATATCATGGAATGGCCCATGAAGAAAAACCTCATCACACATCATATCGTCATCAAGATATATAATCAGTTATAACAACCCTAATTTTTATTACTCACATAAACTTGATTTATTACGTAAAATATTCAATTGATACAACATCGAAGATTGAGATTTATACTGTATTTTTGGATTAGGAACATTACATAATATATTAGAATATAAAACACACAACATAATTATTTAAAACATCCTTTACATGACCACTACATTCCTATATACTTAGCATTGAATGGGATAACCTGAGGACAAGTATAAGAAAAGGGTGAGCTATAAATCCTAGTAAGGGAATAAAAATCGAATAACACGAGGAATACAATACATGTTTGAAAATAGGAATATAAATTGAGAACAAGAGAAACATGAACATAATGACATGATAACTCATGATAATCACAACATGGGAATGTGGCAACAACACATAACATAGAATTAGCATGAGCTAAGGCTCATTGCACATGGAGCATGAGTAAACCAAAATTGCACATGAAGCACAAGTAAATCATTTTTCCACCTGAATTAGCATTAGTCAATACCCATTGCACATTGTATCATGATACTATACTTTACCCAATGCATTGGCGAACTATCTGGGTATAACCTTCTTAAACATTTATTTTCATGTGTAAGTGCTCTCCATTGATCATATAACATGGAATCAATCAACATAATAAGTTATTATATGTTTAAGTAATGTGAAATAAATACATTAAATTACCATTAAATAGTTATATCTGCATTAATGATGATACCCTTCATAGATACATGGGCATGGTATTCACAACACAATGATCATGTCTTGGAAAAATGCGGTGCAATTTCCGCAAAATAACATCGTGAAATACGGATCATGAAAATAGTTGATGAGATATTAAAGGGTGTCTCATATTATGTACATTAAATGGACATTAATGGGGTCATATTTATACTTTTTGTGACAAATGTAATGGAATTTAGATGCATAATAAAAAACAATTACTTGGACGTAAAAGAGGAGAGAGAAATCCTGGACAAAATTTCGTCACTGTAACAGGTGTACTTGGGATGATTTAAGGGATGTGAAAGGATTATACCATAATTCAAACATAAATATGAAAGTATGGGAGATGTGAGAAATAATTACCCAACATTTTTAATTGAGGAAAAGGGCATACCAACGTAAATAAAATTAGACAAAAATGAGAACGGAAGAAATCCCTTACATGGAAGTGTGATCCCAATAGCATGGGAGAGGCTTCAGAGAGGCTTCTTGGGAGATTATGAAAATTTGGGAGGATTCTATAGAGAGGAGGGTAGGGTTTGGTCTAACTCCAAAGGCTTTGAGTGAATAGGTAGTGGGATCTTGGGTGAGTTTATATAGGAAATGAGAGGATTTATTTATTATTTAGGTTTGGGACACCACACATTAAACAAATCAATACCACAAACCATCCCACGGTCTTTTCCCATGGTGTGTGCCCAAGTGGAGTGAATTTATTTTATAAGGAAAATGGCCTAAAATTTTAATATAATAGGGTTTCTTATGTGGAGATTAGTCACACTCTCAAGGAATATAATTTAAAAAGGAAAAATGTTTTATAATTCTTGGAGGGTCAGCAAAAGCATTGTAAAACAAATAAATAAAATATAAAATAACATTATATTAATTATAAAACATATATTGGCCGAGAATAATGTTTATTGTATTTTATTACCTCATTATGGGGTCCTTATGATATCATAAAACACATTATATATTTAAACGGTATTAAATTTTTACCCAAAAAATCGACTCCCTTAGAAAATTATAACAGCTGGATAATTTCGATGTCCTGATTACAAATATAATATTCATTTTTTTAAAATAATTTTATAAATATGTGATTTTTTACTTTATAAAAAAACCGGAATTTACCGAAAATTCATGGGTTTTGACAAAAACAGTTTTGAAACCTTAATAAAAATTAAAATTGCATTCATAAAATAATATGATCATTTATATTTAATAAAAATAAATTAAATAAAAATATTTGATTAAAATGTGATTAAATTCAAAAATCCATTAATTCCTCAAAATGGATTTTTTAATAGGATATCAACTAAAAATAATATTCTTTCTTTAAAAACTATTTACCAAGTAATAGTAATAAAATGAATGGAAATTATTTATAAAAAAATAATGTACATTGTCATAGTGCTAGGTTCTTGTTACATACCCTCTTATAACACCCGCATAAGACTGAAGGGTAAGGTGTGCAATGGTGACAGACTGTTGGGGTGG
Source organism: Viscum album (assembly GCA_963277665.1). Lineage (NCBI taxonomy): Eukaryota > Viridiplantae > Streptophyta > Magnoliopsida > Santalales > Viscaceae > Viscum > Viscum album. The sequence goes on from OY728161.1 coordinate 1,570,181,767, forward strand.
CTTGGATAACATTGCTCGGGTGGTAATCTCAATTAACTTCCACTTCGTCCAAAGTTGGTTCCGCTCAAGAATAACATTTTGATGCTCTAATTGGGATTGGTCAAGAGCGAAGCCCAATGGTGCCACCTCTTTTTCGAACTCTGACAAATGGTCTTCGTTTGGGGAAAGTCAATTGGATGAGGCCATCAATTCATTTTTCTATGTAAATTGGAAGTGTTGAATCCATATATTTATATTAATCATGTGATCACTGTTCAATGGCTATATTAGTAATGGTCACAATTCATGATAGAATTTTAATATTCTGAAACATAAAACCATTGAAGTTCAAATTTTATATAACCATAATAAGTCATTTAATTAGATGAAGAAGAATTTCCATTAATGAATGTTTGGGTCATCAAAATATTACCCCCTTAAGAAATTTTTCCCTCAAAACTTTCTGTTCTCACACTAAAATAGATGCGGGTAACTCGGCTTCATCACGTCCTCAGACTCCCACATCGCTTCTTCAAACATGTGGTTTTACCACAACACCTTGACGAGGGGAATTTCCTAATTTCATAGAACATTTTCTCTAGGATATAAGATCTTTACTGGTTTCTCCTCATATGAAAGATCATCCTCTATTTGTACTTCCTATGAAGAGAGTACATGTAAAGGGTTTGTAATGTTCTTCCTTAATAGTTATACATGAAAGAAATCATGTACTTTGGACATGGTAGGTGGAAGTGCTAGTCGATAGGCCACAGCCCCAACATGATTGAGGATCTCGAAGGGGCCAACATACCTAGTACTTAACTTCCCATTCTTTCCAAACCTCATGGCCTTCTTCCTTGGAGATATGGAAATAAAGGACATATCTCCAACTATAATCTCAAGGTTTCGTCAACGGTTATATGCATAACCCTTCTGTCAACTCTGCACTACCTTGATATGATTCTGAATGTTTTTTACCTTCTCCACCATTTCTTCGACCATTTCAGGTCCTAGTATCTTATGCTCCTCAACTTCATCCCAAAATGTCAGTGTTCTACAACTCATCCCATACAGGGATTCATATGCTTCCATTCAGATGCTCGATTGGGAACTGATATTACAAGAGAATTAAACAGGAGGAAGATGTTGATATCATCCTCCATTAAATTCCATTGAACATGATATTAACATATCCTATAGTGTCTGACTAGTTTTCTTAGTTTGGCCATCAGTTTGATGATGATAAGTCGTACTGAAGTTCTGCTCTTTATCTACAGCATGTTGAAGACTATTCCAAAATATAGAGGTGAATCATGGTTCTTGATCTGATACAATAGATATTGGTACTCCATGAAATATTACTAGTTCCCTGATATATATCTATGCTAGTTGATGAAATGAAAAATCCTACCAAATTGCAATGAAGAGTGAAAAATTTTTAAGATGATCCACAACAACCCATATTGTGTTGTTTCTTTTTTATGTCTTCAGATGTCCTGTGAAAAATTCCATGGTGATGTTCTCCTATTTCCATGATGGTATGGGCAATAGTTTCATCATCCTCGTAGAATTCTACCTCTCTGCATTCACTTGCTGACACACCTGGGACTTTGATGTATTCTCAGTGATCTCCTTCGTCATATTATCCCACAAATAATTCTCTCAGAGATCTCGATCATCATTGTGATTCCATGGAAAATAGAGATATTTGAACTATGAGCCCCATCCAAAAGTTCATTCTTCAGCTATGGACATGATGGAACACATAGTATTTTCCCAGATCTCACATTACCTTCTTCATTAAAATTGAAATCTGAGGATTTCTTTTTTCTGATAGCCTCCACTCTCTTCTGAATCCCCACATCATCCTTTTGAGCATCCTTTAACCCTTCCAAAAGATACGGTTGAGCAATAATTTTTGAAAATATTGAATATGTTCCCTTATTTATAATTCCCATGACCATCTTCATCAAATATAAGAATATTGGGTCCTTCTCAATTCTCATCAATAATAGAATTGTTGCGAAATTTCTACATAGGGCATCTACCACCTTGTTTTCTTTCCCATGGTGCTAATGGATTGACCAGTCATAGTTTTTTATCAGTTCTAACCATCATTACTACAACATTTTCAACTATTTCTGTGTGAATATATAATTGAGGATTTTGTGGTCTGTATATATTTCACACTTCTCCCCAAAGAGAGAATGCCGCCAAATTTATAAAGAGAAGATCACCGCAGCCAACTCCAATTCATGTGTTGGATAATTATTCTTATGAACATTCAATTTCCTTGAAGCATATGTAATGAATTTTTCATTTTTCATCAAAAAACATCCCAGGACCCTCTTTGAAGCATCACTGAATACCATTAAAAGATCTGAATTTGGGAACAATGTGAGCACATGCCCAGTGATAAGCCTCCTTTTTAACGCCTTGATGATTTCTTAGCATTTATCACTCCATGCAAACTTTACCCCCTTCCGAGTTATCTTAAGATGATGGAGCTAAAGAAGATTCATCTTCCTCCTTGAACATGTGTAGAATCGGGGGTCGATTCTCAACATGGAGAGTGATTTCCCTATCACAACAATTTATGTTTTCCCTATATAAGGAAATAAAATCTAGGCCATGAATTGCATTAAATTCCACCAGAGGGAGTATGAAGAGGTTCTCTAGGAAATTCAATCCACAGATTATTACAAGAGAGGAGTTATATTCATGGGATGGAAGTATTTCCAAATTTACTGTAGTCACCGACATCTTAACTTCCATGATTTATGGTGGTGCCGTGATTGTTCTACTAAATCTTTGGGACATAAAAAATTATTAGAACCGGAATCAAAAAGTACATTTGCGATTATTTAATTACTAACTATCATACCTATCACCAATTCATTTTCAGGGTTCACTTGGGCAGCATTGTTGGCGAAAGCACTCCCTTGGTGCCTTGGTAGTTGTTGGTTTCCTCTGAAAACCCTTGTCATAGGGCACTGATTTTCAGATGCCATGGTTCTTTGAAGTTGTAGAAATGAACAACACATTGAGGTTCAAATGGAGTGTTCCTCTCCTCTATTGCAGCCGCGGATTTTTCTTGATTGCAGTTTACAGCTACGTGCCCTTCTCTTCCACACATAAAGCATTTCCTCTTCCACTTCAGGCAATTTTTGGGGTGCTTCTTTCTGCACTGTTGGAAAGTGGGGTGCGGTATCTTCATAGAACCATTGTATTTATCCATTAGACTTATAGAATTAATTTCCACCTAATTCTTCTTATCCCCATGATACCCATGAGATCCTCTGATCTCCATTTCGAACTTGAGGTCACATCGGACAATTTCCTCCTAGTTGTCGAAGTCATGGATTGCCTGCACTTTCCGTAGGCTCGGTTTCTTCCCAATAAAGATGCGGTCAAGCTTGCATTCTAGGGTAACAACAACGCTGGAAGCATATTATGCAAGCCTTATAATGTTTTCCTTGTATGATCCAACATACGTGTCGTCTTTTTTTTCTTGTGGGCAAGGAAGACCCTTTCCATCTTCAGTCAGAGGGTGAAAGGAAAATATTTATCGAAATACATCTTCCAGAAATCCATCCATTCCAAAACTTTGATCACTTCCTCAGGATTCATATTTTTGATCAACATCCACCATTTATTGGATTTACCTTCCAAATGATAAGTAGCTAGAGGAACCTTCTCTTATTTGGAACATTGAAGGATGGAGAAGATCTTTTCAATGGATTTGATCCTTTGTTTGGTGATTAAGGGATCAGACTATCCATTAAATGTAGGAGGCCTTTGTATCATGAAGCTCTCGATAGTGACCTATTATTTCATAGGGGGGGTTTAATGTTCCTCTTGACCAATGTTTCAATTGAAATCACGAGTTAACTGAGAGAGAAGTGTGACAATGTTTGTGATTCCTTCTCCCATCAGATTGGGCATCTCATTTGCACAGTCATCACATTGATCATTACCCCAGTTGTTAGCCCGAGACCTCCTATTACTGTCTATTTGATGGGATAAATGTAATGTAAGGGGTAACACATATAGGTTAACTCAAGGGAAAAACTATTGTCTTATAAATAAATTTTATTTTCTTTAACTTATGAATCCATAGGCTTCAATCTATTCTATCCATTATATACTCTCTAACATATATTTGTAAAGGCATTTTTTAATTCTTTTAATAATGGTTCATACTAAGATTATGAATTTACCAAATAATATTACCCGAGAGTGTCATAACCAAGAGTGCAGTAAGGCCCGTTGTCATGAACTAGTTCCCGTTAACTCTATCTCAAAGTGGTGTTTTCGGGTTTTACCCCAAGGATACGTCTGTGACAGAGCCACCTCAACCTGCTCGTATCCAGATATGGATGTATTTTCTTGATAAAACACTTACTCAATAGTCACCAATGGTAAGGGTTGTTTTTATTATAATTATTGTTGACTATAATTAATTACTAGGGTTTTCTAATCCTAATCCCAAAAATAACTAAACCTTTCCTCTGATACCAACTATAACAAACCATCTTTTTATTACACACTTAAACCTGATTTGTTTTATATAAAGTTAACTTGATAAAACATAGAAGATTGATATGTCTAGTGTCATTAGGGATTAGTAATATTATATAAAATATTAGAACCTAAAAAACACAACATATTTTTTGAAAACTTCATTTACAAGACCATTGCATTCCCTCGTACTTAGCATTGCATGGGATAACCTGAGGACATGAATAAGAAAAGGGTGAGCTATAATGCCCAATAAGGGAATAAACATGGAATAACATGAGGAAAAAAATACATGTTAGAAAGTAGGGATATCAATGGATCACAAGAGAAACATTGACAAAAAGGCATGATAAATCATTAAAATCATAACATGGAAATGTGGCAACAACACTTAACATGGAATTAGGATGATCCAAAGCTCATTACACATGAAGGATGAGTAAACCTTCATTTCACATGAAGCATGAGTAAAACCTTGTTACACTTGAATTTCCATGAGTCAACACCCATTTCCCATGACGTATCATGATACTATACATTACCCAAATCATTGGAGAACTATAAGGGTGCTCCCTTCTCAAACATTTCATTTCATGCATAAGTGCGCCACATGGATCATATAACATGGAATCAATCAACATCATAATTTATTCCATCATTATGTAATGTGGAATAAATACATGAAGTTAGCGTTCAATATAAATATGTTCATAAAGGATAATATCCTTGATAGAGACATCGGTTTGCTATCCACTTCACATTGATCTTGGCTTGGAAAAACGTTGTCCAATTTCGGAAGCATAACAACGTGACATAAGGAACCATGAAAATAATTGATGATATTGGAAAGGGTGTCTCATCATATGTACATTAAATGGATCTTAATGAGTTCATATTTATAATTTTTCCAATAAACGTAATGGTATTTAGATGTATAATACAAAATAATTAATTGGATGTAAAAGAGGAGAGAGAAATCTCTCATGGAATTTCGGCATGGTAACGAGTGTACATGGGAGGCATTAAATGGAGAGAAAAGGTTATAACATCATCCAAACATAAATAGGATAGTATGGGGGAGGTACGAAAGCATACCCCAACTTTTTTAATGGAAAACAAAAGGGCGTTAGAACCTAAATAAAATTAGACAAAAACAAAAAAGGAAAAAAATACCTTACATGGAAGTGTGATCCCAAAGGCTAGGGAGAGGCTTGAGAGAGGATTATTGGGAGCATGGGGAACCATGGTAGGATTATAGTTACAAGAGGTAATGCTTTGGTGTTGCTACAAAGGCTTTGAGTGTAGAGGACGTGGGATCTTGGTTTGGTTTATATAGGAAAGGAAAGGGAATTCTTTATTATTTAGGTTTGGGACACCTCACATTAAACTAATCATTATCAAAAACCAAGACTTGGTTTTTTCCCATTTTTATTGACAAAGGGGAGTGGAAAAAATATTTTAAATGGCCAATGGCCAAACAATTCAATATAATAGGGTTTCTTATGTGGTGGTGAGTCACACTCTCTGGGAAAACAATTTATAAAGACAAAATGTTTTATATGTCTTAGAGGGTCCACAAAACCTTTTTAAAATAAATCAAACAAATCTAAAATCACATTATATAAATCAAAAAACATATATTGGCCGAAAATAATGTTTATTGTATTATATTTTCTCACTATTGGGTTATTATGATGTCATAAAACACAATATATATTTAAACGGTATTTAATTTTTACCCAAACGTTTGACTGTCTTAACAAAATTATGAAAAATATACCATTGGATAATTTTGACATCCGGATTACAAAAACAATTTTCATTTTATCTAAATAATTTTATAAATATGTGAATTTTTACATTTAAAATAAAAACCAACATTTACCGAAAATTCATTGGTTTTGACAAGAACTGTTTTGAAACCTTAATAAAAAATACAATTGCATTCATAAAATTATATGATAATTTATATTTAATAATAACCAATCTAATAATAATATTTCATTAAAAAATTATTTAATTAAAAAATCCATTAATTCATCAAAATATATTTCTTAGTTGAATATTAACTAAAAATACTATTTGTTCTTTAAAAACTATTTACAATGTAACAATAATAAAATGAATGCAAATTATTTAAACAAAAATAATGTACATTGTCATAGTACTAGGTTCTGGTTAAGTAACCCCTTATAACATGTATATAAGACAGAAGGGTAAGGTGTGTGATGGTGACATACTCTTGGGGTGGCTCAGATAACATTGCTTGGGTGGTAATCTATATTAACTTCCACTTCTCTTGAAATCAGTTCCTCTCAAGATTAACATGTTCATGCTCAGATTCATCTTGGTTAACAGAAAATCCCAATGATTCCACCTCCTTTCCGAGCTCTGAAAAATGGGCTTCTTACGGGGAAAGTCTTCTAGAATGAGGCCATCGATTCATTTGTCTGAGTAAATTATATTTGTTAAATCGTTATATTTATACTAATCTGGTGATCACTGTTCAATGTCTATATTAACAATGGTCACAATTCATAATGGTATTTTAAAATCCATAAGCATAAAACCAATGATGTTCACATTTTATATAACAATAATAAGTCATTTAATTTGATCAATATGAATTCCCATTAATGAATGTTTGGGTCGTTACATTTGTAAATTGGATAGCAATCTTCAGAGAGGAATACTAAAACATCAATCTAGACATACCATGGTTAAATGAGAATATATAAATATATATAATGGGATCTGACTCAAGAAGGATAGTCAATGACTCAATCTATGAAGATTCATGTACCATCGATCCCTACAACCAATTTCATAGTATACCAAGTTGACATTAGGTTTATCATAGTCCTACTGAATGGATACTTCATCCACTACACCAAAAATGGGTTCCCAATAAAAAAAGTCATAGTTGAAACACTTTCACACCATTTCCCTAAATTCCATCCAAATCCTTGTAGTGGGACAACTTCAATCATCATAAAAGGAGTTAAATCCTATGATATGAATATTTTAGGCTGTCACACAACAAATCTTGATCCAAAACTATGAAAAGACCGCATATATATTCTAGGGGATAGCTATAAGAACTAAAAGACATAATGAATTTTGGAGGCCTTTCCTTAATGTACGAATACATACGCACCGAACATTCTCCATGCAGAATAGTAGAGGAAAAATTATTAAAGATGCATAATCTATAGAAAACCCATGCATGTAAAACCTCTATGGAGTACAAGTGTATGAAAAGTTTAATTGGAAAGTAAAACGACAAAATACACACCCAACCAAAAAGATCTCCAACCCTGAAAAAACTACAAATTTAACGTAACAAGAGATCCTAGATATCGATATCCAAGACCCAGAAACTCTATGTAGTTAAGTGCACCTTAATATCCATATAATCCTCTAAAATAACCACCAACCTATCCAAAATCTTCATAAGACACGATACGTGTGAGAAAATACCATGCATGGGTGATGAAATATATACCCAGTAGGATTCCCCAAAAGCTAAATGGTGGAGAAATAAGAAACACGATAGAAGTAGATATCTCAAACTATATGAGTATTGAAACTAAATACAACATTAAGGATATATATATATATATATTCTAAGACAAGAAACTATGATGTGAGAGAATGGGGATCTCAATATCACATCCCAACTTAGGTAAATATTATTCCATCACTTTTAAAGGTCCATCAACAATGCATGACATCTAGAGAGTCTGTCCAATCGAATCATTCATGTTGAGCCAGACCTCACCATTGTGCCACACAATCAAGGGGAAAAAATATATTGGCAGAGATGACATGACATGATAAAATACAAGTGTTCCACTCTGATAATAGATCGATGGACGGTGCCCAAAAAGTAGAGGAGGGTTCCACCCATATAATAAAGTGAAGACCCATTCCCTTACCCAGATGTAGGGTTCGTCTCTAATTGTTGGGGACCCATCCCCTAACAATGTAGGTGGGTGACACTCTAATAGATAGAGGACCCACTAACTATCCCAGGGGGAGAGTTCCACAATTGTAGAAGAGGACCCTTGCTCTATCAATATAGGATGGTGCCTCTCTGATAGACAGATAGAGTACCCATGCCTTGTCCCAGCGGGAGGGTGCCACTCTTATATCCGATAAAGTAATGATGCCCTGTACCACTATGGGGGTTCCACTCTAGTGTTTGGGGGACCATTCCCTTTCACTGCTAGAGGGTTCCACTCTAATAGATATTTAGAGGACCCATTTCCTATGCTATGAAAAGGTTTCCAATCTATTTGTCGATGAACCATACCCTATCATCATAGTAGGGTGCCACTGTGATTAATGGATTGATGACCCATGACCTATCCAAGAATTTGGGTTCCACTCTAATTGTCGATAAAGGGCCCAACCTATGTCCCAGTAGGATGGTGACACTTTAGAGGTTGAAGAAGCATTCCTTGTAATCATAGGAGGGTTACACTCTGATAAATAGATCGAGGACCCTTGCCTTGTCTCTATAGGAGTGTGCCACTCTAATGTCTCTAATGATCCTACCCAATCACTACCATCATCAAGTGCCACCTAAAGATGAATCGCACTCGTAACATCTTTAATAATATCTCAAAATCCTCAATGAGTATGTTCTACGTGAAAAAATTCACAGGATAAGAAACTCACAAGTAAAAAACTTGAGTCCAAACAATGGAGATACAAGGGGTAGAAATTTTCTTAAAAATCAGGGTACACGATGCGTAAGGAGACCGAAAAGACTTGTGGTGCCACCCTCCAACATGGTCATGTCACTTCTAGTACAAGGATCACTACCCATGTATCCCAACATGTCATGTAAATTGACTACATAGCATGCCTCAACCACATAGGGGTCCTGCCCGTGCTCCAAGATGTGTCTGTGTAATCCTGCCCATGCCTATGCACAGTCATACATGATGGGTCCCCCCATACATGGTCCTTCCCATATCCTTTAGGTCATGTTTATGTCCCCTGAAAATGTGCTAGTACAAGACATTTGTCTAGTCATTTCCATGTATGTGTACTCTCAGAGTACACACTGGGTCACCGACACTAGGTCACATGACATGTGGGGGTCCCACATGACATGTGAAATTTTTCTCACCGAGAAACCCTATCTACCATAGCCATGGGATACACATTGTGTGCCATTCATATTATACAGTGTTTCATTGAGTTATCCATGAAATTATAGATCCATTCCATGCATTACAGTTCTGCACCCGCCACCCCGATTTCCAGCCATTGAGCACCCGAAATCTGTGGAATCGAACTCCAGGAGTTGTTTTTGGCTGTCCATTTGCCGAAAAATAGATCCTGATCATCCGGATCAGAGCCCACATGCCACTCGTTCCCCTGCCATCACTACCACAAAACAAGACAAGGGAAGCACCTCATTATATCAGTGCTACACAGAGAGCACTGAGAAAGGGTCACCATTATGAGGGCTAAATAAAGTGCTGATAAAGAGGTACTTTTAACAACCATAAAGATGTTCCCTTAAAAGTGTCCCTTTATGAGTGATTTATTTAGAACTGTTAAAGGAGACCCCCTGATCATTGATTTTTCTAGTAGTGTTGGTAAAGGGTGGACTTTATTAGCATTCTTTTACTAGCACTTATAAAGGGTATATTTAAAAAAAATTTAAATTTCATTAAAAATAAAATATAAAATATAAAATATATTTATATTTATTATGATATAAATATAATATATATATTTTTAAATTTTTTTAGATAAGTATAAATAGAAAAATATAAATATATATTAAGATACGAATAAATATATTGATATAGAAATATAGAAATATATAAAGATATAAAGATATAAATATATAAAGATATAAATATATAAATATATAAATATATAAACATATAAACATATAAATATATAAATATATAATGATATAAAGATATAAATATATAAATATAGAAATATAGAAATATATAATAATAAAAATATAAAAATATAAAAATATAAAAATATAAAAATATAAAAATATAAAAATATATAAATATATAAATATATGAATATATAAATTTATAAATTTATAAATTTATAAATTTATAAATATATAAATATATAAATATATAAATATATAAATATATAAATATATAAATATATAAATATATAAATATATAAATATATAAATATATAAATATTTAAATATATAAATATATAAATATATAAATATATAAATATATAAATATATAAATATATAAATATATAAATATATAAATATATAAATATATAAATATATAAATATAAATAAATTTATAAACATATAAACATATAAATATATAAATATATAAATATATAAATATTTAAATATATAAATATATATATATACACATGTATATATATATTAATAGACGAATAAATAAATATATATATATTAATATAACTAAATATTTTATTTAATGTAAATATATATTTTAATGTAAAAATGTATGTTAATATAAATATAAATATGTTAATATAAAATATATTTCTCAATATATAAGTTTATCTAAATAAAAAACTAATATACATTTTATTTAAAATACAAATATATAAATGTCTATATACCTATATAATGTGTCTGTGTATTTGTGTGTGTCTATTTTAACAACTGATATATATTAATATACGAATAAATATATGGATAAAAAATATAACTAAATATATATAAATAGATAGATATAAATCTATATTAATATACAAATAAATATATATATACATAAATATATAAATATATAAATATATAAATATAACTATACCGGTATATATATACATATTAATAAATGAATATATATATATATATATATATTAACGTAACTAAATATACATTTTTATATATATATATATATGTTAATATAAATATATATATGTTAATATAAAATATATTTCTCAATATATAAGAATTATAAAAATGAAAAACTAATATCCATTTTATTTAAAATCCAAATATATGAGTATTTATATAAATATATATAGTGTGTATGTGTGTGTATTTATGAGTGTTTGTATTAATGACTAATATATATTAATATAAAAAAAATATATGGATAATAAAATATTACTAAATATATATAAATTGATAGATTTAAATATATATTAATATATGAATAAATATATAGCCATATAAATATATAAATATATAAATATATAAATATATAAATATATAAATATATAAATATATAAATATATAAATATATAAATATATAAATATATAAATATGTAAATATATAAATATATAAATATATAAATATATAAATATATAAATATATAAATATATAAACATATATATACATGAATATATATATATATATTAATGTATATATATATATATTAATATACGAAAAAATATGTATATTAATATAACTAAATAAATATTTTAATATTAATATATATATGTTAATTTAAAATATATTTGACAATATATAATATTTATCAAAATAAAAAACCAATATCCATTGTATTTAAAATACAAATAAATGAATATTTATATACCTATATAATATATGTGTGAGTATCTGTATTTGTGTGTTTATGTATTAATAACTGATATATATTAATATACGAATAAATATACAGAGAAAAATATATAACTACATATATATAATAGATAGATATAAATATATATTAATATATGAATAAATATATAGATATACAAATATATAAAAATATAAATATAACTATACATGTATATATTTATTAATATATATATATATATATTAATATATGAATAAATATAAATATAAATATATATAAATATATATATGTGTGTGTTTTAATAAAAATATATATATGTTAATATAAAATTTATTTCATAATATATAAACTTTATCTAAATAAAAAAATAATATCCATTTTTTTAAAATAAAAATCTATGTATATTTATATACCTATATAATGTGTGGCTGTGTGTGTGTCTATATTAACAACTAATATATATTAATACGCAAATAAATATACAGTTAAAAAATATAAATAAATATATATATTTTGATATATATAAATATATATTAATAAATGAATAAATATATAGATATAAAAATATAACTATACATGTACATATATATATGTTAATATATAAAGATATATATATATATATGTTAATATATGAATATATATATATATATTAATATAACTAAATATATATTTTAATATAAATAAATATATGGTAATATAAATATATTTTAATATTCAAATAAATATATGTAAATAGATATATAAATAAATAGATATATCATTAAACGGACAACAAAACAATATAGATGAGTGGTAAAGGGTCCAGTCGCACAGTGAGAGGTCTCGAGTTTGAATCATATGGGAGGTAGGGGGTGCGTGCGGTGGTTTAGGGTTGTGCTAGCAATATTAATGGGGGTGATATCGAAGTTAAAGTGTTGAGGGGGGGGGCTAGGGCGTGCTAGGTTGGTAGGGGTGGGATGGGGTAGGTAGGGTGCTTCATAGCACTGTTGAAGGGGGGGGGGAACGTTATTAAAAGCCCCTACGATCTAAATATTTTTAAAAAAAATTTAAATTTAATGAGAGGTTTTAAAAAAGTGCTGTTAAAAGTGGTCTTTTAACAGCGCTAAAAAGAAGCACACATAAATGACCATTTTATTTGGGCATTTTTTTAGCACTGATAAAAGATCTCTTTTATCAGCCCTTTTTTAGTGTTGTTTAAAGGAGTTTTCAACATTGCTTATTTTAGCACAAATAATATTGACCCACATTATATTCGTTGAGATTAACAACTCTTTTTTAGAGACTTAAATGGACTTTTCTAGTGCTTTTATAGGTAATATCTACAGTAGTGCATGCTATGCCAATCATTTTCACATCCTAGATCCATGGGAATCATCACCTGTCTCTAGAAAAGAATCTGAATATATCATTTTTTATGTTGATTTATATATCACATGTGAATCTACCCTAAGTCAGGGGGTCTAATGGCACTCTATCCCACTCAAGAATGTCGAACATAGACACCATAGGCCAATTAAAAAATATTGCAACGAACTATGGGCTAAAATCACAAAAATCAAAGGTGAAAAAATCATTGGTCAAGCATTATTTTCCAATGAATAAATAAATTAAATACGTTACATGGGCTCATGCAAAGGATCAAATATGAATGGAGAACAAAGGAAAGGAATTTATCATGTTCAATCATTTAATAATAATGTCATAAATACACATATGAAGAGTCATACCTTGAGATTGGATCATTTGATGATTACAAACTCACTTACTAACGAAGGAGGAAGATCTGTTGCCTTCACTATGCTTCAATTTTCCTTAATTCAAATTTTGACCATTGCCCAATATAATTCCCCTAAATATTAGATGGTAGAACTATCCTCTCAATAGTCACATTGATCGTACAATGATTCACTTTTTTATTTTTTCCTTTACACCACTGTGCTAAACATGTTTAATATTGAAAATTATAAAAATAATGACAAGTTTCATTCCAATTTTGATTAATTTATTTTGTGTTTATCAATGTTAAAAAGGTATATGTTATTTGTTTTGATAATTCCATTGTAGGAGGAGGTGATTCGGAGGGCCCATGATGATGTCCAAGAAAAATGGACCAAACTGCACAGGATCCAACCACATCAGTGGATTAATCAACACACTGCTAGAAGACCGTGCATCCAATTGGGCTTCCCTTTTGTGGTCTGGTCCAAAATTTATTGGGATACATTTTATATGAAGGAATCCAAGAATCATTTAGTCATCTTGTGGCCCAACCGACCTGATCTATCCAACACACCAAATCTTCATGATTTCATAAGTGGTGTTCTATGATCTGTCTATATCTCGTGCTATAGGTGTCCAAATTATGCCAAACATTCGGTGGATACATCCAAAGGTGGGGCTACAACTTTTTTATTTTCTCCAAATCTAGATAAGGATGTTTGGAGGTCGAAACACCAATGAGAGTGGGTTTCAAGAATTCCGTGTGCTCAAAACCACATTCCCATTTCCCTATAAAATGGATCCCTGGGATCCTCATTAGCAATTTATTCCAGGAGGCAATGCTATGGTATTTTGGAGATCCAAATAAGTGCTCTCATCATCCAATTATTCCTGGAGTCCCCTATTCTCAACGTGGAATCATGGATGAAGAGGTTGTTCGACCCGAACCACATCCTCTTATCGATGGAGAGCTAAAAGGTGGACTATCATTTCGAGGGAGCTAAAAAACATTTTAAAGAGTTCCAACACTTTTTCTTCTACTGGATTTGTGTAATTAGTGTGCTAAATATTTCAGTTATTTCTTATCATGACATGATTCTTCTCTGATTTCATTTCGATTGTTAAAGTTAACTGAAACACTTTTTATTTCAACACCGATTGGGTTGAGAAATCATGTGGGAATCTTGGGTTGTTATGATCAGACATGACAAGATACCAATTCATCTCTACCATAAAAAATATTTCGGTATGCTTTGGTAGCCTTTATTATCAATGCTTGATACCCAAACCTTGACTACATGATTGTTGTGTTATGGGGTGATTCTTTGAGCATCGTTTAAGAGGTAAGAGGGATGTAGAGATCTTGACAACCCTCTACCAAATAATTCCATTAAACCATTTGTATTTTTCAGAATGATGATCTCACCAATATGTGTAGTGAACATGAAATGATCTTATACTCTTATAATTATTAATACACCACCATTATTTAACAACTATTTAACTCTTTAATTATGTAATTTACTTAAATCTATTTTAAAAACCTCCCCACTCGTTTAGTAATTCTTATTAAACATACATAATCAAAACCTATCAATGCTCCTAGAGAGATGAACTAGGGTATTTTCTGGACTATAAATAAATCTTAAAATCATAATCAATTTGATGTGCCACGACAGCGCGATCAAATTTTGGCATCGTTTTTATGGAGAATTTTGGTTTTAGTGCGTGTTTTTGATTTGTTTTTGTAATTTTTGTGAATATTTATATGTTTGATCTTATACTTATACCTATCTTTTTGAATTCGGATTTTGTTTTTGTGTAGTTTTGCTGCAAGATGTTTTCAGATCTGGGAGACTTACAACCATTCAAACCTAAACCGGAGAGGATCCTACATCAGTGACCCCGACAAACACAAGAGGAACCTTTGAAGGAGGACGAACAAAACATCAAAACTCATCTTGATCCTACTTTTTCTTCTTCTTCATCGAGAACCCACATTAAAACTAAAATTAACATGAATACCATGGCTGAAAATAGTTGAACACTAGAAGAACTTACCACAGCTGATGTTGATATCCATCCCACCTATATTCAATTACACAGTGAGCCACCAAATTTTGAACTAAAAACTTGTTTAATTCATCTATTAACAAGATTCCAGGGAATTCCGGGAGAGGATCCACACAGGCATTTAAAAGAATTTCACACTATGGTGTCTACATTAAAACTTGAAAATGTGGATGAAGAAGATGTAAGGTTAAGGGAATTCCCTTTTTCATTATCATATACATCAAAGGATTTGTTATATTATGTAAATTCCCCAATAAGAGGCTGGGCGGATATGAAACACCTTTTTAATGAAAAATATTTCCCAACCTCTCAAACTACAACAATAAGGAAATAAATTTTTTGTATAAGGCATTCACAAGGGAAAAAATTACTTGAATATTGGGAATGCTTTAAAAGGTCATGTTCATGTTTCCCATACCACCAAATAAGTGATCAACTTTTAATTCATTAGTTTTATGATGGTTTAATCCCTATTGATCGAAATATGATCGATGCTGCTCCAGGTGGTGCATTAGTTGATAAGACCCCAATTGTAGCAAAAATCTAGATGAAGAACATGGAGCAAAACACCCAAAAATTTGGTTCAAGGTCTAATGTACCAATTTGAGGTGTCCAAGAGGTGAAAAATAATGAATTCCGGAAAAAGGTGGAAAAAAAGTTTGAAGAGGTAGGTACCCTTCATCGACAACTTGCTCTTTACCAATGGATATCCCAATATCTACCTCCCATCCATTGTGGTATATGTTCTTCTGAAACCCACTACTCTGACCAATGCCCTCAATTGAGGGAAACAACTTAGAGTTGTGAGGCAATATTTCATGGCCGCCCCTATAACTAACCCTTTAGGCATGAACATTACTATCCATCCAACCATTGGTGGAAGGAGAACCAAGCCTATAGGCAAGGGGGTATTCAAACCAAGATCCACAATAATGGAACCAATAGGGGAATAGTATATAAGGGTTGGTGTTTTGAGAACCAACTATTTTTTACTTTGATTTCTTGAATGTATACTTATTATATATTGTTCATTGTTATGTATGATTATAATATAATAATGTCCTGGAATATTTGTTGCATTGATAAGGTCGTGGAAGATCCACTCTATGATGAGAACCTTGAAATGATATAACAATATTCTTAAATAAAGTTCTATAGTTGGATGACATAATATGATAGGACACATAGTATACAGACCTTCATGCATGTGTACTCGTAAGAAGACGAGACTCCCTCATGGAGTTCACACTTGGTAATCTACATGATGGGAGATTAAGAGAACAGAACCAGCAGTAGCAATTCCGGATGTCTTGGTGTCATTAGACATTTCTATCTACGAGCATGTGTAATGGTCCTTAGACTAGAATATTATCATTAACTCATGTCATGACTCGCACAGTTAGATTTGCTGACAAAAACCGTCACAAAGACAGTTGGCGGGATGTAGGGTACGTTGGATGTGTCACGAATGACATGTTGTTAATGTATAATTAGAGGAAGGATTTTTCCCTTCCATGTTTATGGAAGTAAATATCTCTGGCCCTTTGATTAAAATAAAACTGTCGAACAAATTCCATGTACAGGGTGTCACAACGAGTTTATTTCTGGAAGTCAAAGAATGATAGATCAAGCATATAGGTTTATGACACTTCCATGCAACCTTCATGATGAGATATTGAGACAAAGGGATTAAATTACACATAAAGCGTTCGTATGAGGTGATACGTCAATGCGTCGTCAACTTCTTTCTCTTGGGTACCTTTACCCATTGCTAGGTAGTAATCTTGGACATTAGGCAAGCCCACCTAATGCCAACGAGAAAGAGGCCTAGATGGTCACACACATAGTGTATTCAAGTATCTCAAGTCTAATAATGATTATTCCCATACGTGGTTTAACAGTTATTCAAGGAATCCTAAATTGTTTTAATGGTGGAGGATGAATAAAATGAAAACAAGTACACGTCGTGTATTAATGATTACATGCAGTGTAGTTTTTATTTTAAAAACAAGTACATGTTGTGTATTATAAAATGTACACACCGTGTAGTTTTTATTCTGGAAATGTAATGAATAAATGAAAAAATATATACATGCCGTGTACATTGAATGTACATGCCATGAAGTTTTCAATGAAAATAAAGTCAACCCCATGTATTTATTATTACACGCTATGTAGTATTTCCTGTCGGGATTTTTAGGATATAATATTTTTTTATTAAATGAAATTTTATTATAATCAACGTGGGTGCATGTCAAGGAATTAATTATTTGACATGGGGTTATAAATAAGAGTCAATGAAATAAATAATACGCATAACACGTTTATTTGTTGTCATAACTCTGCAACCTCAAACCCGATTATAAATATCCTCACAACCCTAACTCTTTTCCAACAAGAAAATCATTATGCCAAAAATTCTGGAGAATTCATTCAAGGCTTAAATATCCTCATCCTCCAAGAATGCTCTCATTACCATGAGTGATACTCTTCCATCAGATCAATACCATATAATGTGGACATCACAAGCAAAGGTTTCTCCACTCCAGCACCTGGAGACTCCTTTGGCGATGTTCAGAGATATGAGGTGCACATGTGGATAACCGCTAGAGGAAGTCTATTCATGGTTTCTACGACGCAATGACGAATCACATCAGAACGTGATCAATAATACCAATGAAGAAAGAACACCCAAAAGGTACATAGTTTCAATTAATGAAATTAATTATAATCAACATGTGATGATCCACTTTTGTGGTTCCGGGACCTTTTTTTGTCTTTATATATTTCTATGAATCGATCCGTAGAGACTGGCATTTATCGTCGTATTGATCCCGAATTGATCATTGAAAATGAAAAAAAGACAAGTGAGAACATCCACCCACGCACTTCCGCTATGCCCAGAACCTTCAATTAGTATCAGAGTGAGGTTACAACGTTGATTATAGTTATTTCATTTTTGTTGATAATTTACACATTTATATTTGATTCAATTCTAGATAAATCGTTCTATTAAACTGAATGAACGAGATCTATTCTTCCTCATTCATTTCTTGATTCACATCACATAAATGACCTTTTTATTTTAATTTTGATTAAAATAAAAAATGAGGAACTCATCCGGAGGAGACGCTCTTTCTGTCTGTACAACACGGTAATACACAGCGTGAAATTAAAACTACACGCCGCGCACTTATGTTCAATGAACTGGTACTGGTCCACAAAACCATGTTGTGTGAATTGATTGGACCTAAGTATTTATTACCACGTGATGACCAAAAATGAACGGTGCGTGGGAATAGGAATACACAACATGTATGTTGAATCAACACTCCATGTAGTCCGATCTGGTCAAGGTGAAATCATGTAAAAACAGAAGACTTGTTCCACGTACACGAGATTGCCAAGATGGTAACCACGTAACAAGGAAGTACAAGCCATGTTAAAATAATCTACACACAGTGTACTCCAAAATTTCCAATGTAGAGAAAAACACACCAAATCCCCCATCGTGTACTTTGTATAAAGGGTGAAAATAAATACACGCCATGTAAATATAAACTACACACTATGTACTTTCCAGAAATGGAATTTCACCAGGTTTCCTCCAAAAGTACAAAGACCTGTACAAGGGATATGTATGAGATGAATCTAAAGGAAATTAAGAATGTTATTTATGATAAATAATTGATTAATTATAAGATTATAATTAATTAATTTCATCCATGAATTATCTTAAATAATATAACGATTAAAAGAATTTGAATTATAAATATGCATAAATGTCGTTGCATGCTATAGATGATCATGAGCTAGACCAAATACCCTTTGTATGTGAGTATGGTTTCATTTAAATTTGTTTCATTTAAATTCATTGTCCTGTGAGCCTTCTTCCAATAAAATGTCGAGCATGTGTGCCCATGGTTTCTTTAATGTAAACCACATGTAATGGAGGATCTCCCAAGCTAGAGGAGATGGTTCAAATCTGAAGTTGAGGTGAAACCATCCCAAGAAGATGCAAAGGTGGAAAAGTGGGTGCTGCAAAACACAAACCATCGGTTCAAGATGTTTTTCCATAGGTCAGGGTTAGATTATCAAAACCACAAGATAATCTAACCAATAGAATCTCATGATCATGCCATCTTATTTTATTTCTGACTGACTGCATGGTTTATTTAATATATATGTGTTGTCATGATAAAATAATTAATGAAATAAACAAGCATGCAATGAAGGAATAAAATAAAAACTGAACAATGCGTAAACATTATCGGAACATGGTTAATCACATCAGCAAGAATCACTTAATATTAACAAGAATGTGGTAATGTGAAACTATGCATAAAAGATTAAAATCCATCAATACCATATTAATTCAGTCCATGGCTTCCCTTACTTGATTAAGGACAAGACTCAATAAAGCTATGTGTTTGACCAACCCTTGTTGGGACACTTAATTTTATAAAGGAAGCCCTTATGAATTAACATAACCATATTACATCAAGAGGAGTGGAACTTTCTAGACTTGATAAAATATTGGAGACAAGAGCTGAGGAAATCCATGTTAGGATTTCAGGATTGGGGACTCCACTCAACATATCAAGGAACTATAAGCTCACGGTTGGCAAAGAACTTCCTACCTAAATACCTTCAAATTTCTTGACCAACCCTTGTTGGGGTTATGTGAAGGGGAATATGGATCCTTGCCACTAGAATGTCAAAGAAACTAGATATTCCGAGTTCAATGGTGAGGGCCACTGGGACTTGATAAAATAGTGGGAGACATAAAAAAAATTATTATTTTTCATAAAATATAATCAAGAAAGTACTGATAAATATTTTCTTTTAATTAGAAGAATATGACAAACTCATCAACCAAATTTTCTCTATGATCAATTCTAGATAAAGACAAGATCCTCACCGGTAGTAATTTTCAAGATTGGATTAGGCGCCTTTGGGTTATCCTATACCATGAATGAAAGTTTTACATGTTGGATTCCTCATTTCCTGATTCTCCTGCCCCAGGGGCAAGTGATGAAGATTTCTAGGTCTATGATCCACATTTGAGTGATGCACTCGACGTTCAATGTTTGATGCAGTAATCTATGTCTAGTGATCTCATGAATTATCATGAAGACATGGATTCCTACAGCATGATCGAGCACCTCTATGGTCTACTCCAGGAGAGATCAAGACATGAAAGGTTTGAGATCTCGAAGGCTCTATTTCTGAGAAAGCTTGGATAGGTTTCCCCATTCGGGCCTCATGTAGTCTAGCTCATTGGATACATTTATCGCTTGGCAGTTCTAGGGTTTAGACTCCCTAAAGAACTGGGTACCGATCTCATTCTTGAATCACTCCTCCAAAGATTCTAAAACATTGTTGAGAATTTCAACATGAACAACATTGACAGGTCTCTGTCTGATCTTTTTATCCTCATTTTCTAAGTGGAAAATGACATGAAGTGTGATAATACTTTTTTCCTCATGGTGAATAAAAGTAAAGGGATGGAAAATATATTTATTCCCAATGCTTCTTCAAGGACTTCCATGAAAAAGAAGATCAAATGGGAGGCAAGAGAATAGGAGGCTGTTTGTTTCTCTTGTGGCAAGAAGGGCCACATGAAGAAAAACTATACCCAGCCAAGGAAGCAAAGGGATGCTTTAGGTTTGTTTGTTATCAAATGAAATATATTTGTTTCTACCAATTGGGTATTAGATACTTCTTGTGGTGCTCACATCTGTATCCAAATACCGGAACCAGGTAGATTCAGAAAGATTGACCAAGGTGATGTGGATCTACGAGCAGCCAACATAGCCATACTCGCTATTTTAGCTGTCAGAGACTACCACCTCACATTTCCTACTGGGATGCTCTTGGTTTTGAAAGGATGTTATTATGTACCATCTATAACCAAGAAAATTATTTCAGTATCCAGATTAGATAATGATGGATTAAACTTCATGTTTGGAAGTGTATGTTGCTACATTTATAATGATAACATTTGTTTTTTAGGGCACATTTATTAACCAACATTTATGTGTTAGACTACACAATCCAAGTAATGGAAATCGATGACAAAGTTAATTCACATGAATCATACCACACCCATCATTGGCATCATCGGCTAGGTCAAGTCAATGAGAAAATTTTGAAATTTTTTTCATCAAGATGGGTATTTAGATTCTTTCAAACTAAAACCACTTGGTGTATGTCATGCGTGTCTACAAAGAAAAATTAACAAAGCACGTTTAGTGGGAAAGGTGAAAGGGCTAAAGAGATTCTAGAATTAGTTTACACAGATGTGTGTGGACCATTTCCAGTTGAAGCATGGGGTGGGTTATCATACATCACAACTTTTACTGATGATTTGAGTAGATATGGGTATATTTACTTAATGAGGTATAATTCAGATTCTTTTGATCAGTACAAAGAATACAAGAATTAAGTTGAGAACCATCTTGGTAAGAATATTAAGAAACTATGCTCAGAAAGAGGAGGATAATATCTTAATCAGGACCACATTGATTTCTTTTGGGAGTTTGGGATTCTATCTCAACTCACTCCTCCTTACACACCTCAGTGGAATGGTGTAAGTGAAAGAAGGAACCACACCATGTTGGACATAGGGAGATCAATGATGAGTCATGCGAGTCTTCCATTATCCTTTTGGGGATATTAATTACAAACAGAAGCACACATACTAAACCAAGTACCATCTAAATCGATAAATGGCATTCCACATGAGTTATGGAGTGGAGGCAAATTCGTGTTATCAAATTTACATGTCTGGGGTAGCGATGAATTTAGTATGGACTCTTCAGGTAACAAACATGCATCCTGAGGCCCAAAGTGTATCTTTATAGGATATACCATGGAAACAAGGTGATATTACCAATACAACCCCTCATACAGAAAGTTTATAATGGAAAGACACGCCATATTCTTTGAGAGGGAGCACATCTCCAAAATGGATAGTGGGAGAGAGATAGACTTCGATGAAGTCGAGGCTCAAGATAGATAGGACTTGGTACAAGAATAGATTCCACAAAGCCCTGTGAAATAACAATCTGTTCAAGAGACACAAGAACTGTGTAGGAGCACGAGATAGGTGAGAGAACCAGAATGATATGGTTTTCTGGTCGTCGAGGATGGTGACTCATTATTGGTTGACAATGATGATCCTCTTACCAACAAGGAAGAAGTTGAAGGCACAGATGTTTCCATGTGGAAAGAAGGCATGGATTATGAAATGGATTCCATGTACCAAAACCAAGTATGGAGTTTAGTAGATCATCCAGTTGATGTAAAGCCTGTTGGTAATAAATGGGCAATGAAGAAGTAACTAGACATGGAGGGGCAAGTCAGCACCTATAAGGCATGATTGGATGCCAATGGTTTTAGAAAATGTCAAGGAATTGACTATGATGAATCCTTTTTACCGGTTGCAATGCTGAAATCCATCAGAATCCTATTGGCCTTTTCCTCTTACCAAGACTATGAAATTTGGAAAATTGATGTCAAAAAAGGATTCCTTAACAGGAACCTCCATGAATATGTCTAAATGACATAACCTAAATGGTTTGTTACTCCAAAGGATGCCAAGAAGGTATGCAGGTTGAAAAAATCCATTTATGGATTAAAGAAAGAATCAAGGTCCTGGAACATTCGTTTTAATGAAGCTGTAATGGAATTTGGCTTGATAAATGAGGGCTTTGTGTCTACAAGAGGTTTAGTGGAAGTGGAGTTGTTTTCCTAATAGTATATGTTGATGACATATTACTAATTGGAAACGAAGTACCTTTCTTACATTCAGTTAAGCCATGGTGAGATAAATTCTTCTCCATGAAGGACTTGGGTGAGGCGGCATATATTCATGGGATCAAGATCCATCGTGATAGATCCAAGAGAATACTGGGACTGTGTCAAAGTACATACATTGACAAGATACTGAATAGAATAATTATGGAACAATCCATGAGGGGATTATTTCTAGTGTCACATGGCATTCATCATTCCTAGAAAATGTGTCCTCAGACACATGAGAGAAGAAATAAAATGGAAAGGATCCCTTACGCATCCACATTTGGGTCAGTCATGTATGTTATGATATGTGCAAGGCTAGATGTTTCTTATGCATTATGTCCGGTGGGAGGATATCAAGATGATACAGGAGACCTCTATTGGATGACAGTCAAGACTGGCCTTAAGTATCTAAGGCATACTAAGGATATGTTCCTAGTTTATGGAGGAGATTAAGAACTAGTCATCAAAGGACATGTAGATGCAAGTTTCCTGACTGATCAAGATGACATGAAGTCGTAGAATGGATACATCTTCTGTTTGAATGGAGGTGCAGTGAGCTGGAAGAGAACAATGTAAAGTGCGGTGGTAGATTCTAAAGTAGATTCTGAGTATATCACAGCTTTTGAGGCAGCTAAAGAAGTAGTATGGATGTGAAGCTTTTTCCAAGAGTTGAATGTAGTTCCTAGCAGTAATGATACCATCACAATCTATTGTGATAATACTCTAGTGGTGGAACTGGAAAAAGAGCCAAGGTCACATCAGCCAACAAAGCACATACTTCGGAAGGATCATCTCTAGAGGGATTTTTCTCAAAGAGGTGAAGTTGCAGTGAGCAGTATTTCCATGGAAGAAAGTGTGGGGGACCCATAGACTAAAGCATTGACTCAGCAGAAACATGATCATCATGCGTGGTCTAGTGGAATAAAATTCATAGGAAGTTGGCTCTAGTCCAAGTGGGAGTTTGTAAGGGTTGGTGTCCTGAGAACCAATTGTTTTGTACTTTGATTGTATGAAAGTATAAATATTATATATTGTTCATTATTCTGTATGACAACAATATAATAATGTCCTGGAATATTTTTTTCATTGATAAGGTCATGGAAGACCCCCACTATGATGAGAACCTTGAAATGCTATAACAATATTCTTAAATAATGTTCTACGGATGGATGAAATACTATGATATGACACATAGTATACAATCCATAATGTGCGAGTACTCATAAGAAGATGAGACTATCTGTCATAGATTTCGCACTTGGTAATCACCAAGATGAGATATTATGAGAACAGACCCACCAGTAGAAATTTTGAATGTCTTGGTGTCATCATACATTGCTATCTGCGAGCATGTGTAATGGTCCTTTGACAAGAAGATTATCATTAACTCATGTCATGACTCACACACATAGATTTGCTGAAGAAAACCATCATGAAGACAGTTGGAGGGATGTAGGGTACGTTGGGTGCGTCATGAATGACATATTGTTAATGGATAAGTTGAGGAAGGATTTGTCCCTTCCATGTTTATGGATGTTAATATCTCAGGCACTTTGATTGAAATAGAACTATCTAACAGATTCAATGGCCATGGTGTCATGACCAATTTATTTCGGGAATTCAAAGAATGACAGATCAAGCCTATAGGTTTATGACACTACCATGAATCCTGCTTGATGAGATATTGAGACAAATGGATTAAATTACATAGTAAGAATTTGTATGAGGTGATACGTCAATGCGGTGTCAACTTCTTTCTATTGGGTGCCTTGACCTGTTTCTAGACAGTAATCTTGTAATTTAGGCAAGCCCACCTAAAGCCTACGAGAAAAGGCCTAGAGGGTCACACACTAAGTGTATTCAAGTATCTCAAGTAGAATAAATATTATTCCTATAGATGGTCTAATAATTATTAAAGGAATCCAAAATCATTTTAATGATGGAGGAAGAATAAAATGAAAACATGTACATGCCGTGTATTAATGATTACATGCTGGGTAGTTTTTATTTTGAAAACAAGTACATTACGAGTATTATTAAATTTACATGCCATGTAGTTTTCAATGAAAAAAAAGTACACACTGTGTATTTATTATTACAGTCAATATAGTTTTTCTAATCATTATTTTAAGGATATAATCTTGTTTTATTAAATGATATTTTATTATAATCAGTGTGGGAACATGTCAAGGAATTAATTATTCGGCATGAGGTTTTCAATAAGAGTCAATGAAATAAATAAAATGTATAATGCGATTATTTGTTGTTAAAACTATGAAACCTCAAACTCAATTATAAATATCCACACAACACCAACTCTTTTCCAATAATAGAATCATTATGCACAAAAATTCTGTAGAATTCATTCAAGGCTTAAAGAACCTCTTCCTCCATGAACACTATCATGACTAAGAGAGATCCTCTTCCATAGGATCAAGACAATCTAAGGTGGAAAACACAAGCAAAGGCTTCATAACACTAGCACCTGGAGACTCCATTTGTGACGTCCAGAGATACGGGGTGAACGTGTGGATCACTTCTAGAGGTCTGTACTGTTGGATTCTGCGACACAACGATGAATCACATCGGAACGTGACCAAGAATATCAACAAAGAAAGAACACCCAAAATGTACTTATTGGCAATTAATTAAATTTATTATAATCATGCTGTGATGATCCACTTTTTTGGTTCTGGGACCTTTATTTTTCTTTGACTATTAAAGTGTATTGATCCATGGTGACTAGCATTTATCATCATATTGATCCCAGATTGATCATTGCTAATGACAAAAGGCCATGTGGGCATATCCCCCCACGTGCTTCTGCTACTCTCGGAAGCTTCATAGTAGTTAACCACCACCACCACCCAAAAATTCTCAACCACCCCAAAGGCCTTTCCAACAAACCCATCCAAAACCCAATCCTAGTCTAGAAGATATGCAGTAAAAAATTTCTATAAAAAAATATTCAATTCTAACAAACCACTCAGGAAGCCATAATTGACCTTAAAACCCAATTAGGTCAACTAGCTACCTTAGTGGGTGAAAATAAAAGTCATAGTTCATGTAAACATCCCTATCAACTAGTAGTTATCCTTCAGGATAAATAAATGTCAGTACCATCACCTTTAAGAGTAGAAAAAAACTAGAATGTAAAATGTATCCTCCATTAGATTCACCCCCTCCTGACAAAACCTCCATTCCAACCATTAAAAATATTCCAAATGTTGATGAAACTTGTCCTGAGAGAAGCCATTCTAGAGGAAGGAAGGTGTACATTGATGAGTCACCTAGCCCAGCCATTCCTCTTCCATTTCCTCAAAGGGCCACCCAACCATGGAAACAAAAGGAAACTAAACATGATAAGGAAATAATGGAATCTTTTAAAAAAGTGTAGGTTAACATTCCTTCGATTGATTATTTGAAGAAAATTCCAATATATGCCATGTTTTAGAAGGATATGTTTACACACTGAAGGATAATTTGAGGTGATGATAAAGTGAGGTTGGGGGGAATGTTTCAGCAATGATAGACCCATCACTTCTAACTAAGTGCAATGATCCTGGAACATTCTCAATTCCATACACCATAGAGGAGAATTCGTTTTCTAATGATATGGTTGATTTAGGTGCCTTTATAAATGTGATGCCTCACTCCATTTACTCTACATTGCAGGTCAGGGAACTGTAGCCCCCTGGAATTGTTGTTCAACTGGCTAACCGGAGTACCACACATCCCTCTGGGGTAATATAGGATGTTCTTGTGATAGTTCAAGATTTAATTTTTCTTGATGACATTTATGTGCTTAAAATGGTGGATGATAGGATGAATGGACATGCCCCAATTATATTACGGAGGCCCTTCTTGAAAACCACCAAATCCATTATTAATGTCCATAATGGTACATTATCTATGGAATTTGGTGGTGACATAGTCCATTGAAACATCCTTGATTACATGAAGCATCTCTCATAATAACATTTCTCTTTCTTTGTTAATTCAATTGATATACTCCCTACACATGAAAAAACAACTTTTCATTCCCCCGATCCCCTTTCTGAGTTTTTTTTCATTTATATATATAATATGAAATGATTCATCCATTTATTTTTGTAGTGGTCTAGAAAAGGGTCATGCTTTTTCATTGATTGATGATTTCTGGAACACTGACGATCCACTAATAATCAATGATAATGTTAAGCTTGTAAAAGATAATTACTCATTTGAGGATGATATCATTGTGTCGTTAGATGAGATTAGTGATCTCTCACTTTCACACACACTACCATCAATCCAAAATCCACCTAAATTGGAACTTATTCAATTGCCTCAAGATTTAAAATATTCATATCATTAGAATGGAAACAAGTTGCCTGTCATCATTGCAAGTTCACTCCCTCCGGAGCATGAATTATGACTGCTTGAACTTTTGAGGGAGTATAGACAAGCTTTGGGATGGTCACTTTTTAAAATTCCTTGTATTATTCCATCAATTTTTTCAGATCTTATTTTTATTAAATAATGGGACTAACCTAGTGAGGCATCCACAACATCGACTAAACCCAAACTTCCTAGAAGTTGAGAAAAATGAGGTAACAAAATTATTGGCAACTGGAATCATTTACCACATCTCTGATAGCCAATGGGTCAGTACCGTTCAAGTATTTCCTAAAATGACTGTCCTTACAGTAATAAAAAATGAAAACAATGAATTGGTTCTAACCCATGTACATAATAGTTGGAAAATCTGTATAGACTATCGCTGACTAAACTAACACACTAGGAAGAACCATTTCCCTTTGACATTAACTAGAAAAATGCTAGAGAGGCTACCAGGTATGTCCCACCACTATTTCCTTCATGGGTATTCTCGATACTTTCAGATCCAAATTGCCCCTGAGGATTTGGAAAAGACTACATTCACTTTCCCCTTTGGCACATTTTCCCATAGAAAGATTCCATTTGGTCTGTGCAATGCTCCAAGTACTTTCCTACAGTGAATGGTTAGTATTTTTTTGGATTACCTGGAGAATTACAAGGAAGTGTTCATAGATGATTTCACATTTACAGATCCTATTTTGATGAATGTTTGAGTAGTCTTGGTATAGTACTACATCACTCTATTGAATAGAATCTTGTATGAAATTATTATAAATTCCATTTCATGGTGCGACAAGGTATAGTTTTTAGGCATGTCATTTCTGGGAATGGTATACAAGTAGATAAGTCAAATGTGGATGTCATTTCATCAATAAAATTCACCAAAAATTTATGGGATGTGCGGTCTTGCCTAGGTCATGCTAGATTTTACCGTCATTTCATTTGTGACTTTAGTAAAATTACACTCCACCTATCCCGATTACTCCTAAAAGAAAAGGAATTTGTTTTTGATAAATAATGAGAGGATGCTTTTAATAAGGTAAAATGGAGTCTCATGTCACCACCAGTAATCCAACCACCTCAGATGGATTTACCATTTGAGATCATGTGTGATTCCTCTGATTATGAAGTTGGGGTGGTTATTTCACAACGTCTTGACCAAGCTCCACATGTCATGGAATATGCCTCACATACTTTAGACCCGACCCAAGAATAATACACCAAAACTGAAAAAGAATTCCTTGCCATTGTGTTTTCCTTGGAAAAATTCAGATCATACCTTTTGGGGTCCAAAGTCATTATTTTCTCAGACCATGGAGCGCTCCAGTATCTTTTTAAGAAACAGGAAGCCAAAACATGTCTCATTCTTTGGATGCTCCTACTTCAAGAATTCAGTCTGGAAATTAGAGGCAAAAATGGAGCAGGTAATGTAGTGGAAGACCATATTAGTATGATTCCCCCATCCTTGGAAATTGACTCATCCCCATGTATTCCCATTAATGAAATGTTTCCTGATGAGAAATCATACGAAGAGCAAGATATTCATCCTTGGAATTCTTGAAATTGTAAATTATTTGGTAACATCTTTCATTCCTAATGATTTCAATAAAAACCATGCCAGTCGTCTGAAACCAGAGTATTTTTTTGTACATTTGGGATGACCCCTATATTTTGCACACATGTAATGATAAAGTCCATAGGTGTTGTGTTCCTGATAGTGAGATTCAGTATGTCCTTAGATTCTATCACACTCTTGCTTGTAGGGGGCACTTTGGTCCCCAACGGACTGCCCGAAAGGTCCTTGATTCTGGTCTTTTTGGCCAACAGTTTTTTGATATGCCCATGAATTTTGAAAATCTTTTCCCAATTTTCAATGAATGGGGAATTTATCAAAAAGAAATAAAATACCACAAGAAACATTTCCATTTCATGACAATTTTTATGTTTGGGGCATTGAATTTATGGATCCATTACCCAATTCCATTAACAACTTATAGATTCATTTGGTAGTTGATTACTTGTCAAAATGGGTAGAGGCACAAGGGACAAGGACTGATGATTCTAAAGTAGTTGTAGAATTTTTAAGAACACAAATATTTTTTAGATTTGACTTACCTATGTTCATCATCAGTGACCAAGGTTCTCATTTCTGCAATCAAACAATGAAATAACTTTTGCATCGGCATGGGGATGGTCATAGAGTGTCTACTGCATATCACCCATAGACCAATGGATAAACCGATGTGTCAAATAGAGAGGTAAATAAATTATTGAAATAATAGTTCAACCCAATAGAAAATATTGGACAGTTTGACTTGATGATTCATTATGGGCCTACTGTACAAATTTCAAAACTCCCATTAGAATAACACCCTATCATCTTGTGTTTGAAAGAGTTGTCACCTCCCTGTTGAGATTGATCATTTGGCCTACAGGGCCATAAAATAATGCAATTCTCATCATTCTGGTGTGGTTGCCCAAAAAAAGATACAGATTTAGGAGTTGGAGGAAATGAGAAGAGATGAAACTGAAAACTTCAGAATTTATAAAGAGATAACCATGGATGACCACAATCGTCTTATAATTCATCATCAGTTCCACATAGGGAATAAGGTCATCCATAATAATGAAGGGCTGAGGTTGCATCTAGGTATGCTTCATTCCCGCTGGTTTGGCCCATACATTGTTATTCATGTATCTCTATTTGGTGTTGTTCAAGTTAAAAATGATGAAACCAAGAAAACCTTCACTGTTAATGGAAAATGGCTAAAACACATCCATGAAGCCCTTTTGGGGTTCCTGATAGAAGAAATACATATTCGAGAAGCAACATTACAATGAAACACACAAGGTTTTGTCCTTCCTTCTCACCTTTTCAATTGTTATATTGAGGCCACTACACATTCTAGGTGTGGGGGGATGGGTAAAGTTCAAGGTAGATAGTAATTTTCACCATATTTTTCTTTATCTTCTCTTTTTTATCTTCTCTATAGTATTTTCACTTTTCCTCATCTTATTGAGTTCATAAGTATTTTCATTGTCTTTCTTTTTTCTTCTCTTTATCGCCTTCTTTATGGTATTTTTATTTTTTCCCCCATTAAAAATTTCAATGTTTAATGATTTAGTGACTATAAGGGGGTAAAGTAAAAATAACATAAGGAATTGTGAAAATGAATATTTGTTTGAAGTTAACATTAGGGTGTGGTTTTTAGTGAATTGGTTTTCTATCAATGATATAAATGGTTGTATCACTCTGAAACATTTAAGATGATTGATTCCTCTTGTGTGAGTAGTTTTTGGGAAAACTGTGTCACTAATATCTCCATAATGTTTTGCACCAAACCATGAATTTTTAATATTATCACTTAATTTAAGGTAAATATATGTTTGGTTAATATTTTTCAGTTTTAAATTATATTTTCATAAGTTTGTTCCTTATCTGATCTGTTTCATTAATGTACAAGATTAACCTATGTGTGTGTACATAATGTCCGACTGTTGAATGCCCTGAAATTTTTTTTTGTTTCTTGGGATGGTCAAAAACCACTCCTCCTCATCCTTTGATCTTGTTATAACTATTTCAATTAGTGTCCGGAGGAGATCAAACAAGGGTTGAGAGATGAGTGTGAGATTTGTTCCAACTAAAACTTCTAAAAAACCAAAATAATATATGAGGGGAGTGATGAAATGTACAACATATGGGGATATCTAGGTCTGGATCTTATGGTTTGACTTCTAGTAATTCTTAAGTGAGTGTGTCTTAAAATATTATTACAATGGTTGTTCGGCATGTTCAGTGAAAATTCATTTAAAGATGAATAATTTTAATATAACCTATATTTATTGTATTGAATGTGGAAATAATAGCATGGAATGGGTTTCACACACACACATGGAGAGTTAGTGGAATGATTGACTTTTTAATTCCTTTCTCATATTGGTGTCATGAATCTCTTTGAATTTCATTGTGATATGATTTAGGAGACATCTTTTTCCATTTTCACTAGGAAGAACTCCTTTGTGTGGTTCGTGTATTGATCATATGACATTGGTGAATTAAAATTTCCTAAAATGTTAAATCTTCATGATGTTAGGAATATATATATTCCTCATTTAATTTGGATTTGTTACTTTTCCCAGGAGTGAATATGTTTAGGTGTGGGGGTGTGATCATACCACGATTCACTGTGTAATTTTCACGTTTACACCACTGTGCTAAACTTGTTTTATATTGAAAATTAAAAACATAATGACAAGTTTAATTCCTTGTATGAATAATTTATTTTGTGTTTATCACTATTAAAAAGGTCAATGTTACTTGTTTTGATGATTCCATTGCAAGAGGAGGTGATTTGGAGGGCCCATGATGATGTCCAAGAAAAATGGGCCAAACTACGCAGGATCCAAGCACACCTGTGGATTAATACACACACTTCTAGTAGACACTGATTACAATTGGGATGATATTTTTGGGTCTGGTCAGAAATTCATTTTTATACATTTCATATGAAGGAATCAAAGACTCATTCGGCCATCTGGTGGCCCAACGGACCATCTCATTCCACCACACCAAATATGCATGAAGTCAAAAGTAGTCTACTGTGATCTATCCATATCTCATGCAATATGTGTCCCAATTATGCCAAAAAATCAGTGGAGACATCCATGATGTGGGGATACAACATTTTTATTTTCTCCAAATCTAGATAAGGCTCTATGGAGGTCAAAACACAAGTTAAAAGTGGTTTTAAGTATAATGTGTGCTCAAAACCACATTCCCATTTTCTAATGAAATGGAACCTTGGGATCCTCATTTGCAAGTTAGGCCAAGAGGAAAATATATGGTATTTTGGAGACCAAAAGATGTCCTCTCATCATCGAAGGTGTTCTGATGTCCGCTATCCTCCTAGGGGAATCATGGATGAAGAGGGAGTTCCCCACGAGCCTCCTCCTCCTCTTGATGGCGTGCTAAACAATGGATGATCATTTCGAGGGAGCTACACAGACATGGGAGGGAGTAAAAAAACTTTTTTCTTTTACTGGTTTTGTGTAATTTTTGTGCTAAATATTTCACTTATTTCTTATCTTGACATGTTTCTTCTCTTATTTCATTTATATTTTTAAAATTTAGTGAAACACTTTTAATTTCTACACTGATTGGATTGAGATTTCAAGTGTGAATCATGGATTGTTCCGATTGGACGAAAACCAGTCCTATTTATCTCACACATAAAATAGATTTCAGTATGATTTGGTTGCCTTCATTCTATATGCTTGATACCAAAACACTGAAAACATGATTGTTGTGTCAAGGGGTGGTTTTTTGTGCATCGTTTAAGAGGCAGTAGGGATGTTGAGACCATGAAAACCCTTATCCCAAGAATTCCATTAAACCATGGGTATTTTTCAAACTGATGAACTCACTATGATGTCTACTGAAATTTAAATGATCTTCTTCTCTCATAATTATAAATACACCACCTTTATTTACCAACTATTTGTCTCTTCAATTAAGTAATTTACATAAATATATTTTCAAAACCACCCCACTATTTTAGTAATTCTTATTAAAAATACATACTCAAAACCTATAAATGATCCTCGAGAGATGACCTAGGGTCTTCCCTAGACTATATATCAATCAAAAAATCATAATCAATTTGATGTGTCATGACAGCTGGGTCACCCATGTTTATGCAGCTAACCCTATTTATTATATACATCATCATATTTTTATAGGTAATAAGATTCGATAATTTAATTTATATAATTAATTTAATGAATTAATTTAATTTACATGGACTAGAAAATGATTTCCATATCAGAACACCCCCATCGACAATATTTATGTGACACCTAGGGTAAAACTCACATTCTCGATTCAACTATGTTCCATGATTTTATATCCATGATTCCATTTAAGAGGTATCCAATTATTTCTATGAAGGCACGGGCCCATGATATAAAATATATTTCATATATTCATAAAATTACTTTCACAAAAACTGGCCCTCAAAATCGTGTGCCATGTCAATTTATGGGAACAAACATATTCCCCAATACATTTTAAGGTCTTACAAGGTAAAAATATGGACTCTACATTATTCAATAAGTCAATATTTTCATCCTCTAATAGCAAGACTATGAAAAAAGTTCAGGATACTAAGCAAAATTTATCTCTCCTACTCCAAATATCTATCATGGTTTCTCCCCATGTTGCCACAGTAGACAAACCAAGGAGAGGTTCCATCCATAAAAAATCATCTCCTACCAATCCTTAGCTCTAGGTTCTATAATAAAGTGGCTCCAACCTTAATTTATAGATCCCCCCAGTCGATAATGTGTGTAGATTGATGAACATATATCGTTAGCTGTGACACATGGATGATGTTGTTCACCCGCTCCAACTGTGGGGGTAAGGATAGGTGGTTTGCAACCTCTCCAACCATCTAAAAGATCATGAATAGCCTAATGAGCCCCATTAGTAACTTGCCTACTCGACCGAATCTCCACAGTCCACATCATAGGGAGACTCTCCTAATTAAATAGTCTCCTATCTCAAAACCCAAGGGCCTATTAAATTAATTTACATAATATTTCTTCCCACTATAGGATATCCTAATTTGCATGTGGATCACCTAGTACTTCCCTGTCAACACCTATACCATCTCAGGCCCAAAAAGATATGTCACACCAATCATAGTCCATCCTATGGGTAACCTAAAAGGTCTCCCATACAGGACCATGAAAGTTGATATATAGATATTATAGTGGTAGATTTTATCATATGAAAGATCTACTAATGGAAAGTGACCCACCCAGATCTAGCTGCAGTCTATCATGTAAGCCATCAGAATATCCTCCAGCACATGGATAGTGAGCTCAGTCTACCATTTTTTTTCGGGGGGAAAGGATGTACTCATCCTTATCTATGTCCTGAATGCCTCCTACAGTCCCCTACATAATAGTGACGTAAACCACAAATCACAGTTTGAGAGAATAATCAAGGGAACCCATGAAGGGGAATGATCTCCTACATGTACAACTGCCAACTGTCCACAAAAATTTTAATCCCTTATATCAAGGTAGTGTACTAACTTCGTATGTCCGTCATCTATCACCCAGATTATTGTGGTCTTTAACTGTATATGGAAGGTATGTCATGAAGTCGAGGGATATTCCACCCCAGTTCAACTCTAGAATCTCAAGGGGCTGTAATAAACCCCCTAGAACCTAGTGCATAGTGTAGACCTAGTAACAAGAGAGATACTAACAGAGAAACTCATTAATGGCCCATCTCCTGCCATTCCACCAAAACTGCTGTTGAAGGTCCTTGTACATTTTACCCACATCGGGATGTATAGCCAATGAAGATGGGTAAAAATCCTTTATAACATCATCTCACATCTTGAAAAGTACCACCATCCATCCTTGGAAAATGTTGACATGATTTATTACTTTATAATATCCACTAGTTGAATCTACTAAGGATATATGGTCATTTAAGACCTCACAATTAATGTCTCCAAACTGGGACTCTCTCACATGTGGTAAAAGTGGGGGATTCAACACCATTGACCTCATTGTCGTGACACGTCAAATTGATAATTATTTAAATAATATTATTCAGTCAAGGGAAGACCATAGGTTATCTCCCAACGAGCTTTGGAAGCATATAGTGTGAATTTATAATAATGATTACTAAAAGAGGGGGGTGGTTTTCCAAACTGTTTTAAAAATAAAATGAAAAAATTAAAGAGTTAAATAGTTGATAAGAAAATTGGTTGTTTTATAAATATGAGATAAAAGAGTTCATTGTGAGTTCACTACACACACTTCTAGTTCATTTTTCATAGAAATTCATTTATGTTTGGATTAATTTATTGTTTTAAATTAATTGGAATTCTGATTAATTTCAATGCTTTTATTTCAATGCTAAAAGAACCAATCCTTGAAATAAAAAATGTATTGTCAAGGTAAAGAGAATATTCATGGAATAATAGATTCTAAAGAAGATTGAAATCTCAATAAGGTGTGTATGAAATGGATTCATGTGCTCTACAAACAGAATAACACAAGTCACACACTCAATACCTCACCATGATCAGTTAGAAATTAATAACATAACACTCACATGTATCAAAATAAGAATTCAAATATAAAATAGTTTAAGGTACATTGTATGAAATTTTCAGACACCCAAATTACACAAAAACTGTAGCTAATATATGTGACATTACTCCCTTGACATGTGTGTAGCTCCCTCACAACGAACACCCATAGTTTAGCTTGACTTCAGGAGGAGGTGGAAGTTTGGTTGGAACTCCTTCTTCATTCATGATCCTCATA
Source organism: Viscum album (assembly GCA_963277665.1). NCBI lineage: Eukaryota > Viridiplantae > Streptophyta > Magnoliopsida > Santalales > Viscaceae > Viscum > Viscum album. The sequence goes on from OY728161.1 coordinate 1,570,218,103, forward strand.
TGAGGATAGGGTCCTACAAAACTTTTAGATTGAGGAGGATACTCTTGTAGGACTCCAAAATGGATGATCTAAACTTTTGGTTCGAAATTACCAATGAGGTGCCCAAGGATCCATTTTATAGGTAAATTGAAAGTTGGTTTTGAGAATCTGGATTTCGAGAAACCACTTGGTTCATGGTTTTTGATGGCCAGACAGTCTTACCTCACTGTTGAAAAAACTAAAATGTTTTAGACCCACCACATGAATATCTCCAATGAAATTTTTGCACCATTTGAACAATCACAATTTCAAGATATTTACATATTAAAGAATGCCACTTTTCACTTTGTGCATATTCGACGGCTTGGACAAATCAATTTGGATGGACCCCATAGAAGCCGAATCAGGGTTGGGTTCCTTGAGATGAACTATAGGCTATTAAATATTGGAATAGAGCACAAAATTTCTGCTTATTTGGATGCAAGTTCTATTATCGGGGAGTATATTAATCCACTGTTGAGCTTGGATCCTGTGTAGTTTGGACCATTTTTCATGGACATCCTCATGGGCCCTCCAAATCACCACCACCTTCAATGAGATTATCAAAACAAGTATCGCTACCATTATTAATAGTTATAAATACAATACAATTGAATCAAACATGAAGTGACATTTTTTATTATTTATATATTTTTCAATACTAATCTATTTTAGAAAAGTGGTGTAAGGGGGGAAATGAAATAGTGAATCATAGTGCGATCAACCATTGACTGAAGAAAATTTTCACCCACCTCCTCAACAGGTTCATTTGCATGGAAGAAAGCAACTCTGAGTCCCCTATAAAAAATGAGACTAGGACTTATTGGTAAGGGAATATACCACCACATTCTGCTTCCCCAGAGTATAGACTATTTTGAAGTCATAGTCTTATAGGAACCCAAACCACTTCCTCTGTCTTAGGTTCATGTCTCTCTATACAAATTCATACCTAATACATTGATGGCATTAGTAAACAAAAAATAACTCACCCAGAAAATAGTGTCTCCACATCCTCTGAGTAAAGACTATTGCTACCAACTCCAGGTTATGATTTGTGTAGTTCTTCCCATAGGGTCTCAACTGCCTCAACCCATATGTGATAACTACCTATAACTACATCAATAAACAACCATGCCTAGTTCTAGAGACATCACAATATACAATATACATAAAATCCCGATCTAGTAGTCTCAATATATAATAAATCATTTGTCTCTACCTCATATATTCAAAGAATCTCTATAAATACTCATTCTTGCTAAATGACTTACCATTCCATTCCAAGGTAGTCAAAGTGGCTGCAATCTTGAAATTTTTTCCAAAAACATCTCATAGTACCCTGTAAATCCATGAAAACTATACACCTTAGAGACTCTCTTAGGTGGATCCCAAGAAGGAATTACATCAATTTTCCTTGGTTCTACAGCTAATCTAGGCTCAAAATACAACATTACCCAAAAAGTGAATTGTGTGGTCTAGAACTAGCACTTTGATATCACACCATAATGCTAGTTCTCCCAAAGTAAATCTATGACCATATTCATGTTCTCTAAATGATCCTCTTTTAACATAGAGTATATGTGTTTGTTATCAATAAAGACAATGAATATGCAACACATGTAATAAGAGATGATATGGTTTATCAAATCCACAAACATAGTGAGTCCATTAGTTACAATAAAAAGAATCACCAAAAACCCATAGTGTCCATAGTGACATCTGAATTCTATCTTCAGAATATCATCCTCATGAACAGTCAACTGGGGGGGTATAGACATAATTTCAATCATTTAGAACCATTTGGAACCACATATCTAATCAAGTAGGTCTTCAAACCTCATAAATGTGTAATTGATCTTTTTTGTGGCCTAGTAGTTGTGATAATAATCCACAAAAAGTTATAGGATCTCGTACACCTTTTTCATGAAAAACACTAGAGATATCGAGGGGGACACACTAGTTCTAATAAAAAAATATTCTCAAAGATAATTTAACTACAATCTATGATCTTGGAGCTCAGCAGGGGCCTTTTGATATGCCACATAAGATATAAGAGAAATATCAGGATAAAAGTCAATGCTAAACTATATCTCCCACCAGAGAGTTCATCCCATAACAAATTCTAGGAAGACATCTATATAATCCTACAAGACTAAAGTAATACAGATTCCTAAAGAGTGCGTTACAATGAGGGATACACACTCCAACTAATGAGAAATGGGATAAAACCTTCTAGTCAAAAAAACCACTCATCCCACTGTGAGATCTCCCTTGCAGATGAAGGTGAATCTAGTCTCATATGTGTGAAGGCGTCTGAATTGTTTATGGTGATAGTTAATATTGGCATAGGTGAAGGAAAACCAATCCACACCCAAGATGGCAACATTACTTCCCATCATGAAAACCAAAATGTCCAATGGGAAAATCACTTTACTGAGAGATATCTCTCACATAAATCATATAAAATATATAGAAGAATCATTTGATATAGTAATATGAAGACAATGATTCTAGGATAACGCTTCAATTAGGTGATCCATCTCTCATACAAGGAGTAAATAAATGAAGTAATTACCTGGACATGTGTCTACTAGTACTGAATAATTATTATAATAATTGCATATTTTACCTCTAATTATATCGTGTTCCACTAGGTCATACACCTCCTAAGCCTACAGCTTTCCACAACCCCAACCAACAGCTCATTGAATCTAACATAGGCCATCTGTTGGTGGCAGTGAATGGATATCATAATGTCATCCACCACTCACAACTCCTACTCCTATATCACCACAAAATACTCTACTAGAAACACCTCTATAGGGGCCACCCTTTCCTTGCTTGGGGGATCTGTGATCATGGAACTTCTTATGTCATTGAATTCCATCCACTATCTACCTTCCGTCCTCATCACGTCTTGTCAAAAAATCAAATGTCAGGTAAACTCGCCTATCGCATGAATAAAGAAACACTTCTATGGGCTTCCTTAACCCTCTGTGTAGTCCCCCTTCCACATGAAGACATTACCATTTATGTTTTTGTGAAGATATCCAATTCTGGGATCTTGTCGACTTGCACCTATAAGCTGGTGTAGACAAATCATCCCTATAATGACCACGACCAGATATTTCTTGGTGGAATCCCTATGGAAGGAATATTTCCATCACCATTGCTCTATCAAACACTCCAACATAAGTGGGAATTGATAGGGGTACAACATTGAAAGGGATATCACTGTGGAGACTCTGCTCACACTTATATACCCAAAAGTAGCCATCTAGTATCATGTTTAGGGTGTATAGTGTAAGGTTAGTGAAACTAATATAATACTCAGAAACTATCATCTCTACCTGCTATATATATTGAATATCCAAAATCCAAACTGAGTATAATAATGAGAGAAATTACTCTTCACAATATAACTGCTCGAAGTTGTTTAATGAGAGTGTCGAATCATTATGAATATCCATGATTAGACTCCATTACCACCCAATATCTCTGTAGAAAATACTAGTAGCAAGCACAACTAGATGATCAATTAATGTTCAGATATGCCTAAAAATCACATCACTGACTCTATCAAATACTATATTGTATAGGGATCTATCTCACCACAGAGCCTCAGTGGACTCTAGCACTATAACTCATGAAGTATTCTAAGCATGCACAAATCCTCATCCTACAATACATGAACTATCTACCACTCAATGGGTGGGGGTTATTCTACCCATCCACATAGAGGATGAATCCCACACAATGTTCCATGAAATGGGGCCACATAACTCATCAAATCAACATCATGATATAGGATTGGTAACTAGGTTGGCTGTCTCCATGGAGGCATCCTGAAAATTTAATCAAGATGTATCATGGCCAGATGAACATATATACTTTGGGAGATGAATCAATAAGGATAGTAAAAATCTCAAAAATATATGATAAATATACATTTTATACCTATAACAAAGTCTCAGTATGCTGAGTCAACAAGAAGCAATTTCAGCCCTGGTGAATGGATGTATAGGCAAATTCACCAACACTAGGTTGCCTGGCATAAAATCCACACTCGAAACACATTGCCACCATTTCCCTAAATCCTAGCCAAATCCTTATAAGGGAACAACTCCAAACACAATACTAAGGAACTAAGTCCTCTAATACAAATCCATCAGAACCAAACTCAATGGGGCTCGATTCACAACTTCCCCTAGCTCACCTCCATATGACATGTGTTGGTGAAAAGCATTGAAAGAATAACTAATATGAGAGTCCTTTTCCTAGTGTACCTATACACATTCACCCAACCATACCCTTTCTTAAATTAAGAGGAATAATAATAAAATATTCAAAATCTAGAGAACAACCATTCATATAAATCCTTTAATATTACTAGAGTAAGACTCCATAAACTGGAAAGAAAAAATGGTGGAAATACACAACCAACAAGAATGATGTCATAACCTGAAAACACTTGAAAAGTATGGTACTGAGAGATATTTGGTCGAGATCTCTAAGCCCTTCCCATCCTAAATTGTAAAGGGAATCAGGTATACCAACCCTCACATTTCATACATTTACATTATATCACTTTTGTGAAATACTTAACACATTACAGAAAATATGTTCCCAAAGACTATATTAGTCTAGTGACATTAAAAACATAGAAACATAAACACTAGTGCATAAGTGAGATAAATTATCTCCTGGTAGATTATTCATGTCTAGAAACCTTCGTAGACACATCATACTTAATACATATCATTATATCCTAGAGAAGGAAACATAAAAAGGGGTGAGCTTAGATGCTCGATTAGGGTAAACAAGGGAGATAGGTATGCATAAACACTAGAAAAAGTGTATGAGAACGTAATAAAAATATTGATAGATCATAACATTCATATGTAAGACTATAAAAATAAATCATATAACATATATTAGCAGTTCATAAGACATTAATCATAATGGAATCAAGAGAATGATCCATAGAATCATAACATTAGAATAAGACATGAAATTGTGGAATACACATAAACATGTAATATAATCCCCTATAAGTTTGGACTCATTTATAGAACTTATCAGGGAACATAATTGCGATTACACCTAATAGGTGATATTCACCACCATCCCATGTTATAGTCCTTTACTTATAAAGAAGTGGGTTTCCCTATCTTCCCATAGTAGATCGGGGTTTCAAATCATCCCAATGTGGATCATGTTTCCCCTTCTTCCATCTTCATGGTGACTACACCTGCTAGGAATGACAAACCACCATCCCCAGTCATACTCCTTTCCTTGTAAGGGATCAGGTTTCCCCATCTTCCCATAGTGGATTAAGTTCATCTACTTTAATCCCATAATTATGTCATTATATATAAATCATTACCCAATGAATTGGAGAGAGATATTTTTCCAACACAACACATAACAAAAACATTCATACATGTTCCAAATGATAAAAAAATATCATCATATCTTGACACACAAAAAGATATGGGTTTCATAAACATCATATCATATCCCATGAAATTAAATGGGTAGCATAAACAAATCATTCCATAATAACTTATAGAAAAGAGATAGGTTTCATAATAATTTCATCAAATCATAACCCATGAAAGAAAAGAGATTTCAAATGCGTATAACCCAAGGAAGATAAACTAGTATCATGAACATCATGATATTAAGACATAAATCATTAAATAAATAATTTGAATGGTATTGTTTTATCATTTCACTAGAAAGGCATGAATTACATTAATGTATGTCACCTTATATAGAAAACAATTTTGAATTAACTTTTAAAAACATTTCATTAGGAAAATACCCTTTATTATTTGAGAAATTATTTTTAAGTCATAAATCTTTTTGAAAACACTTTTCATTGAAATAAACTTAAAAACATAAAGAGAAATCTTGAAAACATTTTGAAAAACATATCTATGAAAATATTTTGAAAAATTATAATTGTTTATTTTAAAACCCTAAACCAACTTTTGAAAATATTTCCCTTGAAAATAATCATAAAATAAAATGTTTAAAAAATTAAAATCATTTATGGAAACATGTTTTTTGAATTTCATGTCTTATGTCTCAAAAAAGGGAAATTAAGACAAATCTACTCTATCAATTTGGTAAATTTTGAAAAATTAACCAAATGAAAGATAGATCATCAAATGGATATTTAAATTCCAATAATATTATGTATAATATTCATAAAATATATTCATGGGCTTTATATAATGGACATAAATTTAATGCATGATGAAGAAGACATAAGTCATTCAGAAATAAAAGTGACACTAAAAATCCCTTAACATTATGTCTCGAATATCGTCATACTCATAAAAAACTCTTGTATAATAAATATAAGTTTCTTATATATATTTTAAAAAACCATATTATTATATCATATACCATATATGTTTATATTGTGACTTTATATGACCCTCTTATTAATGATTCTGAGTTAATGTGTCGCTTCGGGTAATATCCGCTTTGTTTTTTTGCATGTGAGTTAATTTGTTATATTTTTTGTCCACATAAATATATCATGATATGAATAATTTAATAACTAATATAAATATAATGTATATTCAGTATATATGTATTTATAATAAACTATATAATATTGAAATATGAAATGGAATACCGAGTTCATGAAGATGGTAGGCCGTACGTATGCAAAAACACTATTTCCATTTTTCTTTGTCATATTGAATGAATAAAAGTATATGAAATATTTGTATATATATAATAATATTATTGTATAATTATTATTTCATATATATTATATATTTTCACTAAATCCATCATTAATAAATTCTATGTTGTGTGTGAATGAATCACATCGCTTTGAGGAGGGAGTAGTCCATAATTCCCCAAGCGAAATTATCATATTTCCACAAAATGAAAACCATGAAGGTATGTGTTATAAACTAAATAAAGAGGAATAAATAAACCATATATTTCATATATTTCATATAAAAATATGATGCCCATCACAACTCCCAACCCTGATAGGTGGTAAAGGAAAAATGAACAACATCATTTATTGATGAGGTTGTTTTCCATACAGAAGAATGCTAAGTTCATTAAGAATTCGATGGAAATGTATGTAGGTGTAGGTAAAACACTTATCATAATAACATATAAGTATATTTTGGATATTTAGTCTATTATTTATTCATGTAATAATAATAGTTTTTGTGGTGGAGAAATAAAATAAAAGAAAGGATCTTGAGTAAGGTTGTTAACTCTTCTTTGGGTAACTCTATTAGGTTTAATCCAAAGGGATTCAATGGTTGAAATTTTTCCCAAATGGAGGATTAAAAGTACAATGGGAGATTCTGGGATGTGAATTGAGAAGATAGTGGAGAAAAATAAATGGCTTTAGTGGTGTGAAGAAATGGGAGAGGTGGTGGCCTTTAATAGGGGAGGGAGGGGACACACATTGTATTTTTGAAAACAAGTCATGTGTACCCACGTTTGACCTAAAAAAGACAAAAAAACTAAACTCAATAATATAAGGTTTATGTTTGAAATATGAACATACAGTGGGTTTTTTCTGAATTGTATAGGTCATTATGAACCATAAGAATAAGGTTTAGTCCCTTGTTATGCTAAATTTTACCTTAAATACTTTAATAAATTTTTATCACATTCAGTAATATTTTTGTTCAAAAATTAATTTCATCTTACTAGAATATAAATATAATACTGATTAAAACTTTTTATGTATTGTTTTGAAATTTTAGTTTACATAATTGGAAATGGTATGTTTAATGTTAATATTGCATACGTGGTGAGAAAACAGATTTCTAAAGTGAGAGTGTTCAAATGTCCATTATGTTTTTATATCTAAATCTAAATCAAAAATCATTCCAATGAATTAAATTATTTTAATATATGTATAATTGATATATTTTTTTAATTTTAAACCAACATAAATTATAATTTAACAGTATAATTAAATTATATGATAATACATTTTTGAATTTAAATTCAGTATTTTTCAGTATTCATCCAAAAATTAAGTTACTCAGAAAAATCCCAAAAAATTCACCCAAAGGTAATTTTAAAAGTATGAATTCAAAAATGATTTTTATTTTATTGAATTAAATTTTTATAACATCCTGAAAGTAATTTTATTATTGTTCATAGATGTACATAAAATAGTTCTTTTAAGAAAATAGTATTTTCAAAATTATAAAGACTTTAATAAAAATGTATGTCTTGTTATCATCATGATTTATTTACTTAAAAACATTATAAATAAAATTTAAAAGTTTTTTATTACAATTTATATTGACATATTTAATAACTATGTTATAAAAATCTCATTTAAATAATTATAAAAATAAAATTTTGTTTCATATAACGTCGATGTTGCGTGTAACACAAGCCGAACCGGTACTTCATGTAGCATTCAGTTAATACGGTGTAACATATAAATGAAATTTTACTTACCATAGTGTGATTTGAAATAAATAAAATAAAATTTATTTATTAGAAAAAAGGTTAAAAAACTAAGGGTGTTACATTATACCTCCCTTAAAATGAATTTCTCCCGCAAAATTATTCATTTTGATACCAAAGAATGAGTATATTTCTTCCAATTAATATCTTAAAGATCCCATATAGGTTCTTATAAATAGTTATTTATCCAAAAATCCTTGACTAGCTGAGTGGTTTTGTTTCGTAGAACTTTCTCTATAAAATCCATAATTTCAACTCATTGTTCCTTATAAGAAAGATCATGCTCCAACGGTATGAAGTCTGAGTTCAGTACATGTGAAGGGTCAGGTAGTACTTTCTCATGAGTGATACATGGAACACATTGTGGACTTGATAATGATTTGGAGGATGTTCAAAGTGATAGTCTACCATTCTGATACAATCAATAATCCTAATGGGACCCATATACCTAGGGATTAGTTTCCCCTTTTTCCTAAATCTCATAACCTTCATCCTAGTAGATATTCAAAGAAACACCTTCTCACCAAATCCAAATTCTAGATGACGCTGATGATTATCAGCATAACTTCTCTGGGAACCTTGTGCTTACTTGACACACTAGAAGATGTTTCTAACATTATCGACATTTTCTTGAGTTATATTAGGTCTCAATAGCTTTCTTTCTCGAACCTCATCCGTGAACATTGGATCTGTACATTTATCCCTAAAGAGGGATTCATAAGTAACCATGATAATTCTATAGTGAAACGTATTTTTTTATGAAAACTCAACTAGAATAAGGTGTTGATCCTAAACACCATTCAAATACAAAGAAGAAGATCTCAATATATCCTCTAAGGTTTTAACAAATGTATTAGAATGACCATCTTTCTGAGGATGATAAGAAGTGATGAAACTAAATTATGTATCAAGTGCTTACTGAATACTTCCGCAAAACAATGAGTTGAACCTCAAAACACGATCATATACAATGGAAAGTGCTACTCCATGCATCCTTACCTCTTCCATAATGTATATCCTATAAATATGATCCAAAGAGAAGTATTCTCTGAGAGAAATGAAGTGCACTAAATTAGTAAGGAAATCGACTACAAACCATATTGAATTAAACCATTTATTTTTTTGGGAGAGTCCAATGACCAAATCCATAATGATGTTTTCCCATTTACATTCTGTTATTGTTCATTGATGTAACATCCATTCAGAATTTTGTATTTTTACGTTTAGATGAAGGAATACCAATCAATGAGTTACAAACTTTACAATATCATTCTTCATGACATCCCACCATATGTATTACTTAAAATATATGTACATCTTCATACTTCCACGATCAATAGATAATGAGGAACTATGATCTTCCACTGAAAACTCCTTCTTCAAATCCAGCATGTGAGGAGCACATAAATGGTTCCTGAACCATATCATTTTTTCCTGAAAAATGGTTAATCTCATGAAAATTTCAAACCATATTTTTTATCTCTTCATCTCCATTCTTAACCTATCTAATCATTACAGTAATAGAGGGCTGAACATTAAATTGAGGAAGATAAAATTTATCCCTTTTTTCCAGATTTCTATATCCATCCTTTGAAAATCCAGAAATATTTCCATTATGATCCTCATCCTGGATAAGATAGCATTATACTTTAAACTTAAACCATTAGAAACCTTGATTGATTTCCAAGGGTGGTAATGTATTGATCAGTTAAAATAATTTATTACCTCTAACCATCCTATCTAGAACATGTTCAACTCCTTATGTGTGGATATATATTTTAGACTTTTATGATCTGTATATATATCAAATTTTCTCCATATGTACAGTGCCTCTATATATTTAATGAAAAAATTACCTCTGTTAACTCCAAATCATGATTTGTGTAATTTTTCTCATGGATATCCAACTATCATGATGCACAAGAGATTCATATTATTCTACAAAAGAAAAAACCCCAATCCTTTCTTGGATGAATCACTATAGATTAAAAATCCTTCTTAACTATAGGGTAATGTAATCACAGGTTCATTGTCTAACCTTCTCTTTCGTTACATGAAATATTCATCACATTCATCTATCTAGAGGGACATGTCACCCTTCTTAGTTAACTTGGTTAGAGTATTCAGTAGTCATGAGAAATTCTCCGCAAACCATCGATACTATTCAGATAAACCAAGAAAACTAGGGATCTCATTCACCATAGTTTTTATAAGCCATCATTTAATAGCCTCCATCTTTGATGGATATACTTCTATACCATCTCTGGATATTTTTTCCCCAAATTGAAAACTTTTGTGGCCAAAATTAACACTTTGTCAAATTTCCAAACATTTCCCCCTTCCTTAGGGTCTTTAGTATAATTCTCAAGTTGTATTCATGCTATTACGTTCTCTTTGAATATATAATAATATCATATAAAAATACTACCACAAACTATTTGACTTAATCTATAAATACTATATTCATCAAATCCATGAAGATAATAGGAAAATTAGTAAGAACAAAAGGAATGACTATATATTTATAGTGTCCTTACCTTGTATTTAATTCTTTCTTAGCTATATCCTCTTTCTTGACCCCCAATTGATGATATCCAGAACAAATGTAAATCATGGAAAAGTATTGATATCAACACAGATGATAAAAAAAGTCATAAATACAAGGAAGAGGAAACATGTTCTTGATTGTGATCTTGGTCAAATATCTATAATCAAGGAAACATCGCATTGATCCATATATATTTTTGGTGTTATGATAGTAAAATAATCTTGGAACACATCAAATAATCCTTGTAAATTCAGCATATCATTGATTTATAATTTCACCCAAACCATTTAAGACAAACAAAACCTTTGAATGGGAATTAAGACCCATACACTGGATTAAATATCCATAGGAAGTTCATACTTATTATCACATTGATAAATGATGATAGGTTGGTTTGAAATATCAAAATTTATTTCAATTTCTAGACAATTGATTTTGGATTTATGAAGATGAAGACAATTTGTGCCTAATATGACATTAAATTCAACTAAAGAATGAATAAAAATATTTGTAAGAAGAATATTCCTACACATGTCAATGAGAGAGGAATCATAGAAATGAGATGTAATCATCATACAATTAGCGTTAATTCACTACTAATTCTACAGATAATCATTTTGGTGGAATATTAATACCCTTGTCGAATTTTAATGATATAATTGAGTGGGTATATCTAGAATAAAATAAGGCATTATTAGTTATAGAGTGGATGGTAAGTGTACCTTTCACCAAATTATTATCGCACCCCTCATCTGAAATAGTGGGTCCCTTGTTTTAATAGGTTGTTGACATAGATTATCAATACCAACCCTTAGGTTTGCGCACTGGTTAGCATAATGACAATCCTTCTTTCACATAAATTAATGAAGTGCGGGAGGTGTATTCTGTATAGATTTTCCACAATTTTCATCATTGGACAACCATTTCCCATCACTGTAGTATTCAATTTCTAGATAGACTTACCTTCTACACTTAAAACAACTATTAGACCCCATAAGACAATTTAATACATGGATCATAATAGAAGGCTTGTTTTCTTATCTTCATGGTTTTTAGATTCTTAATTTAATGTTATCTTTATTTTCTTATTAAAACCATGAAATTGATATATAACTTCAACCACCAAAATGATGTTCTATTATAAAAAACACAATATCATCATATATAATAATTTCTGTTATGGAAAAAACCATTCTGAGACTTGTATTTAAGACACTAAAGAACCTATCAACTTTACTTTTGGGTTGTATGATAATTCTTGAAGAATACCCCACAAGTATTTTGAAATTGTCCTCACAGGTACTGATAGATTCATCATCCATTTTCATCTTTTTAAGGAACTCAATTTTATCTTTTTATGAAGAACATGAGGAAATTACTTATTGAAGAATATGTTCTTGAACTCGTCCTAATCCAGGGATTCAATTTCATCTTGATTCCATGTAGTCATGATTAGATTCAACCAATGGTCTACATTACCATCTATCTGTTAAACAAACAGAATGAATTTATCATGACCTAAATTGTAATGGTTTATGACTTCTTGATCCATTACTTTGTCAGATTGGTCATTGGAAGTGATCAGAGGAGTCTTGAAGAGATTTTAGAGGAGTTTAGTTGGTAAAGGCTACAAAACAGGGTTTACACACTCTGTAAATATATTACATGATGTGAAACTCTTTTTCATGGATTTTCTAAGGAGTTTCACAGCATGTAATATTTCATGTTTTGAAAAATAAAATAAATTAAGAGGTGATTCATTTTTTTGCAGAAACTGAACTGCAGGTATTACCTGATGCAAAAGTGTATTACACATCATGAAATACTATGTCCCAGTTTTGTTTGAAAAATTCTTATAGATAGAAATTTACTTTATTTAATAATTTTATCTCATTGTTCTCATTATAGAAGAAACTTAGGAACCCCAAGGAGTCCTTTGATGCCCACTTCTCCCGCCTTGATCTATCAATCTCGGTGGTTGTTTATTGGTGATCCATAATCAATCCATTGTGCTTTTCTCCTATTTCTCATATGTTTCCTCTTGTTCTGTACCTGGGATTTGCTATCGTGGTTAGAGTTGGCCTGAGTTGGATGTATGGGCTATGTTTTGATAATCTTATGGTGTAGAATAGGTTGATCTATTTTTCCAGTGGTTCATTTGTCGCTTGTGGGAATTCTTCTTCAATATTCAGTTTACAGACGAGTTGAAATGATTTTTAAAGGTAGTATTACTTTATATCTTTTAATTATGAAACATGAGGGGGGGGGGAGTTTCTCTTGTCTACCTGTATATTTTTGTTGTTACAAAATAACCATAGATAATAATTAGTTAAATTTAATTGGAAAATTTTTTATAGCGGTTTGTTCACATGCTTTTTACTATCTTGATATTGGTTGTGATTTTGTGATTTTATGGTCTAAATTCCATGTTGAAAATGGTGGTTATTGGTGAATTTTTTTGTGCTAGTTATATCTATTGTGTTGCTTCTTTGGTTTCAATTATTGTTTTATCACATGAAAAAACTTGTAAATCACATATAGTTAGCTAATGAATTAATTCCCAGTGATAATACTCCATGTGCAAAAATCGTTCTTTACGTCACCATTTTTTACGTCGGTTATTTATAACTGACGTAAAAATGCGGCGAGTAGATTTTTCACGTCGGTTATTTTAATAAACGACATTACAAATCGTGCCTGTTGGGTTTTTACATAGGTTATCTTAAAATGGACGTAAAAAACCAATGCGCGCGGGTTTTTTACGTCGGTAATTTGGTAACCGATGTAAAAAACCCATGGGGCTATGGTTTTTTACGTCGGTTACCAAATAACCGACGTAAAAAACGCATAGATATCGGGTTTTTTTATGTCGGTTATTTGGAAACCGACGTAAAAAAACCCGTAGATATCTCGTTTTTTACTTCAGTTATAAAATAACCGACGTAAAAAACCAAAGTGCGGGAGCTTTTTTACATCGGTTTTATGATAACCGACGTAAAAAAGATAAAAAATAGTTTATAACGTCGGTTATATAATAACCGACGTTATAAAACATTTAAAAAAATTAAAGCCCGTGTTCTGTCATTTACGATTTTTCGATTGAAAGTCGCCGGCTCGTCTCTATCCCGCGCGGTAAACCCTAATCGGCTCGTCGATCGCCTACATTAAACTCATTTTGGCTTCATTTTTTATCTTCTTCACTCCTCTCGGATCTATCATCTCAACTCGCGACATTCAAGTAAGCCTTCCACAAATTTATTTCGTTCGTTTTTGTTTCGATTCTTGATGTGCTTTTCGTTCGTTTTTGAATCTCGTGGAATTATTTGTCATTGCAAATGGTTATTATGACCATTCAACTCGCTACATTAAACTCGCAACATTAAACTCGCAACATTCAACTCGCAACATTCAAGCAGGTGTATTTTGGATAAGACTATTTTTAACTCTTATTCTAGATTTTCATTCTGATATACGCTTACACGCAACCTCTTATGTATCTAAATAAATCCATATCTGTTAAAAATATTACTATGACCATGAGAACATAGATATTTGACTTCACAACCATTCAAATTATTCAATCATTTAGAAAGAATAATTAATTTTAAAACATTGAGGATTAGCTTCAGCAAAATCTGAAAAATAATGGGTGGTACTGTAACGTTCCATTCTTCCAGCAACATTATTATTTCCTACTTAGCTGGAATGTGTCTTTCTGGATGAAGATTGGCAGTACATATTTTCTTAAAATCATATTTTCAATATTATTGTCCAGAAAATGATTTTCATGAATGAAATTGGACCAGGTACAATCGGTAATACCTATCCTTAAAATTTCATTCAACATTCTTACATCATAATATTTTTTAAAAAAATTATGATTTTTAGAACTCCTAGATCAGAAAACCATCATCTGTTTTCATCTGCATTCATAAAAATATCAATTCATACCTATTACAATAAAATATTTCATTATAGATTCATGGTGAGTCTGATAATACATTTCTTCTTTCAGTCATCTCCTAAAAATGATGGACCTTTTCATGCAAAGTGTATCTGATTTCTTGAATACGATGGTATGTCCGATTTTCAACAAAACCAAGTGAGGTGATTTCTTTTATTATTAATAATTCATAAAAAAATTATAATACCTAAATATTATTATCAACCTTTTCAGATTTTTCATTATAAAAAGGTAAAGGGTACTTTCTTTTCATTCTCAAGTTAAATTATATTTTTTATAAAGGTCTTTTCTATCTAGGTAGAAATAATATAACGATAATTAGATTGAATTAGGTATATTATCTTATCTTACCATCCAAACACATTTTTATGTATTAATAATTATTATGTTTTGTAAAAACAATTATGACCCCCATTTCATTTTTGTTAGTTAATTGATCTACGAAAGTGTTATAAATGATTTGATGATCACGATTCACCCATATATATGGTTAGTCCTTATGTGACATTTGGGTCCATAGTATCCTTCTAATGCATTTGACAATGCATTATATATCATAGATCAATATGGGATACAGATGGTTATACAATGTCCAATGTGTTATGTGATGTCTCTCATAAGAAATATTATAATAAATTATACTAAAGGTGATTAACATATCCCAATATGAGGTGAATGAAACTATGTTTTCCCTTGACATATGTTATGACTTATATGATTATGTTTGTGCCACACTCTTATGTTATTCCACATACCAATGTTGTGATCTTGTGAATAAGGTTTTTTAAATCATGTTCCCACTATCATGTAAATCATGTCTTATGTTATGCTAAAATTGTTATACATGGACTCAGGTTTTATGATCTATGATTATATAGAACTGTTTCACTTATCTTTTTGATCATTTTCTTTGTGTATGCTCTTAGACCCCCATGGATATCTTTTTATGAGATTAGATATTATATTTATATATATCATGTTTACCCATAATGAGTATCGTAAATCAAAACGTTTATTATTTTCATTTCCTAAGTTATAAAAATAAGTATTATGTAGGATGATTCAAAAATTTAATCTGTGAGATGAGTTGTTTTATGTGTGAAACCTAGTCCATACACATATGTATTTTTTATTGGTATTACATATATATAGTTCGACGTATACTTTTTTTTACATTACCATGATATTAACATTACTTTTTCTAAAGAAATATTAATCCTTAGATTATATATCGGATCAAAAGGATATAGTAATTATAATATATAATCAGAATGATCAGATAATATGAAAATATTATTAAACATAAAACAAATGGTCTATATTCATATTTCTAACATGAAACATACGATGTATAGCTATTTGGTGTTGGGTACTTATGAAAACTACTACTACTTTCAAGATTTTGGCACTTGAAAGTGTTGAGTACTTTAGATCATAATGATTGAACAACAAGCATGAATAACACATGTTATATGCTCCATTAGGTATTCCTATATTTTAACATGTTTATTAGTATATTGGCATGAGATTATTATAAATGTGTATCATCTGATCATATTCACTTATTCCAGATAAAAATCATTTTGTTTATGTTTTATTGATGTATATTTTATTTGGAGAATCATTAGGCATCATGGTTTTCTTTGATTCAATGAAATTTTAAACTGTTACATCTATCTATATTTTGTTTAAAAAATAATATTCAAGCATATTTTTTTAAATACCTATAGATTTGTTTTATATTTTAAATTGTTTTACATTCAAATTATGATTTTTTTCATATAAACATGTATTTGTCTTATCTTAAAAATATATATTTTTTGTTGACATTTGTTATAGGTAATAATGATTCGAAGTTGGATTAGGGAACATCGAATGAGCAATGAATTTGAGGTAGGTGTTGATGCCTTTTTGGAATTTTCAAAACGAAATGTTCCAAGTAGTGACATTTTTTTTCTGTTCATGCCTGAAATGTTTGAATATGAAGAAGTTGAAAAGTAGAGAGATAAAAGATCATCTAATATGTCATGGTTTTAATCCGAGTTACAGCCCTTGGATTTGGCATGGTGAAACTGGACGGAATGTCACTGATGATGATGATTCGCAAGATGGTTACTCCGATGGAATTGAAGAAATGATTCGCGATATTGTAGCAGAACAAATTGAGATAGAACCGACAGTTGCACATCTATATGGTGATGCTGAAAAACCATTATATCCCGGTTGTACAGATTTTACGGTTCTGTCGGCGGTGTTAAGATTGATTAACCTGAAGGTGAAGCATGGATGGAGTGACAGAAGTTTTACAGAGCTGCTACAATTGATGAAAGACATTCTTACAAAAGATAACGATCTTCCAGATTCACATTACAAAGCCAAGAAAATATTATGCCTGATGGGATTGGGATACAAGAAAATACATGCCTATCCGAATGACTGCATTATACATAGGAAGGAATATGAATTTCTGTCAGAGTGTCCAAAATGTGGGACATCACGGTATAAGGTGAAAGAAAAATCACAGGGTGATGTAGAGATTACAAAGCTCCCTTCAAAGGTATTTTGGTATCTTCCTATAATTAATCATTTCAAACGTTTATTTGCTAATTCACATGATGCAAAAAGGTTAAGATGGCATGCTGAAGAGCGGGTATGTGATGGAAAAATATGTCATCCAGCTGATTGTCCACAATGGATGAAAATTGATGCGCAGTATTCTACATTTGGAAATGAAATAAGAAATCTCAGACTAGGGTTGTGCACAGATGGAATGAATCCATTCCGAACACTCAGTAGCACACATAGTTTATGGCCTGTTTTATTGGTAATTTACAACCTCTCTCCTGAAGTTCGTATGAAGCGCAAATATTTCATGTTGAGTACAATGATCTCTGGTCCAAAGCAACCCGGTAATGATATTGATGTTTACTTGTCACCGTTGATTGATGATTTGAAACTGTTATGGGCTGATGGTATTAGGGTGTATGATTCTTATAAAATGGAATATTTTCAACTGCATGTAGTGCTTCTGTTCACTATAAATGACTTCCCAACGTATGGAAATTTGTCTGGATACAGTGTTAAAGGGCATAAATCATGTCCACTTTGCGAACAACAAACGTCCTATTGTCAATTGCATCATTGGAGGAAAACAGTGTACATGGGTCATTGAAAGTTTTTGCCTATGGAACACCCTTATAGAAGACTAAAAAAGGCATTTAATGGCTCACAAGAATTTGATACTACTCCAAAACCTTTATCCCCCGATCGGTATTTTAAGAGGGTGAAAAACCTTGACGTGACATTGGGAAAGACACAGAAATCTAGTAATGATAGACATATTTGGAAGAAAAGGTCAATTTTTTTGAGCTACCATATTGGAGGTATCATGAAGTTAAACATAATATTGATGTCATACACGTGGAGAAGAATATCTGTGATTCTTTGATTGGAACATTGTTAGATATTAAAGGAAAGACTAAAGATGGTTTGAATGCAAGATTAGACATACTATCAATGGGAATACATTTAGAGTTAGCTCCCACTCCTAAAGGAAGACGAACATTTCTTCCCCCGGCTTGTCATACATTATCGAAGAGGGAGAAAATTAGCTTCTGTTAGTGTCTTCATGATACCAAAGTGCCTCAAGGTTATTCTTCTAATGTAACAAAGTTTGTCTCATTGAAGGACTTGAAGTAGATATGTATGAAATCACATGATTGTCACGTCATGATACAACAAATTCTACCAGTTTCATTGCGTGGAATATTGCCCATTCGTGTCAGAAGGCCTTAATGAAGTTGTGTTATTTTTTCAATTCAATTTGTAATAAGGCGATTGATGTGAATGCTTTGAACATTTTGGAAAAGGATGCAATTTTTTTACTTTTTCAATTGGAAATGTATTTTCCTCCAACTTTTTTTGATATAATGGTGCATTTAATGATTCATCTGGTTCGAGAAATAAAGCGTTGTGGACTTTTATATCTTTGTTGGATGTATCCTTTTGAAAGGTATATGAAAATATTAAAGGGGTATGTTAAAAATCTATATCTACCTGAAGCCTCCGTTATTGAAAAGTATATTTCTGAGGAGGTAGCAGAGTTTTGTACGAGCTACTTGGCTGCGGCGCAACACATAGGTTTGCCTCCATCTCGCCATGAATGAGTTAATAATGCGGGAAAGGGGATTCGCAGCTTGAAATTCAAATCATTGCCAGCTGAACAGATGAAGAAGTTAGAATCATACATCTTGGATAACATAGCTGATGCTCAACCATATATCACATTGCATAATAATGAGTTGAAACAATTTCATCCAAAGAAGAAAGAAATGTGGATTTTGAATGAGCACAACAAAATTTTTTTGTCATGGATTAAGAAGACTTTGTTTGGTAGATCAGATGTATCAGAGACATTAAAATGGATAGTGGGTGGTCCATGTTTAAATGTGATAACACGGTTTGGTTATGACATTAATGGTTATACATTTCATACAAAAGCTCAGGACAACAGAAGTGCTGTTCAGAATAGTGGTGTATTGGTGTTTGCAGAAGCAATGCATTTTTCGAGTGCTAAGGAAAAAAACCCAATTTCTGCATCAAATGCATATTATGGAGTGATTGAAGATATATGGGAGGTTGATTACTTTAAAATTAAAGTTCCCGTTTTTAACTGTAAATGGTTTAACGGTAACAACTGTGTCAGACACGATGAATTTGGAATGACACTTGTTAATCTGAATAGATTGGAAGAAACGACTGATTCTTTTATAATGGAAACACATGAAATTTTTTTTTATGTAGTAGATCAATCAGATATGCAGTGGGCTGTTGTTTTACAAGGGAAAAAACAATATGCTGGTGAGGATGAACTTGATGAATATTATGATTTATGTGAGATCCCTACTTCAATGGAAATATTAACAGAACATAATGACGATCATGTTGAAGACATAGTTTGTGCCATAAGGAACGATCACGACGAAGGAATTTGGGAAAACAATCCATCTGTACATTCCAAAAATTAAAGGTAACATATGTTTATTTCGTTTTTACATTTATTTTTTCCATAAATGTTAGATATTGTCTGTTTTTTATTTATTAAAACATGTTTTAAAATAAAATAAGTATATGTTTTTGTTTTTTTTAAGTTTGTTTAGTTTACTTTATCATGTTTATAACCATTACATGAATTTTAAAATGCTTATTTTTGTTCACTGAGAATTACTTTACCAGGTTTACAATGTTTACCAGGTTTACCATTTTTACCATTTTTACCATCTTGACCATCTTGACCATCTTTGCCATCTTTACCATTGTTTAACATGCTTACCATATTACCAATGTTTACTATTATGTAACCTAGTAATCTTTTATATTTTCTGATTAAAGTAGTATTAAAATATTTGAATTTGTATATTTGTTCACTGACAATT
This sequence comes from Viscum album, assembly GCA_963277665.1. Taxonomy (NCBI): domain Eukaryota; kingdom Viridiplantae; phylum Streptophyta; class Magnoliopsida; order Santalales; family Viscaceae; genus Viscum; species Viscum album. The sequence goes on from OY728161.1 coordinate 1,570,238,546, forward strand.
ACTTTACCATGTTTACAATGTTTACCAGGTTTACCATTTTTTCCATTTTTTACCATGTTGACCATCTTTACCATCTTGAACATCATTGCCATATTTACCATTGTTTAACATGTTTACCATATTACCAATGTTTACTATTATGTAACCTAGTACACTTTTCTATTTTCTGATTACAGAAGTATTAAAATATTTGCATTTGTATATTTGTGAACTGACGTTTGTTTTTTTTGATTTAAAGGATAATGACAGATCATTCAGATGATCAACCACATGATTCTAGAGAGGAGCATATTTCTGGTCATACCTCTGGGGATGAACATTCACATGCTCCTATTACAACAAAGAGTTCAAAGGTTGGTAAACGTGGGTGCACACGTTCACCAAAATTATCACTTTCCCGTACGCAGGATCAGAGGATAGTAGTTGAGTTTGATGATGATGATATTACTAGAGGTCCGAATGCCAAAGATTTTAAGAGTTTTGTTGCAACTCAGGCTAAGACCAAAGTAAGCATTCTGTATGATGATTGGAGAGGTGTGGATAAAGAGATTATCTCTCAGTTGTGGGAGACGATTTTGGTAAGATCTTTTGTCATTGTCTGACCATTATTTTAATGTTTCTAGTATATATAATATCTTTATCCTCTTCTTTATCAAATGACATTTGATATTCCTGACACTGGAGGAGTCAGGATGATATGCTTATCATTGGCTGCCAGGAGATGGAGGGATTTCAAATCAACCCTCTCATCGGATTTCATTTATGGTCATAGGAGTCATGACAATCCATGTCATATATATCCTTTTATAGATGAAGACACATGGAGACAGTTTTTTGAAAGTAGAAAAAAAGAGTCATTTCTGGTAAGGGTAATGTAAACTTTTATAAACGTTATTATATAAATGATTTTATTAATGTTTTGTTAATGATTTCTTATTCTTAAATTACAGCAAACAAGGAAAGCTAATCAGGAGATCCAATCTAAAAATGTATACCCTCATAGTTTATCTCGGGGAGGGTATACATTATTGGAAGAAAAAATGATAGCAGAAAAATTTCAACAACTAAGAGCTGAGTCTTCAAGCTCTGGAGAGGTGGCCCCTCCATCCCCTCCATCTAGACATGAAAAATGGAAGAGAGATCGGAAGGGAAAAAAGGGCAATATCTTTCGAAAGAATCGAGAATCGTAGCTGAGAGGATTGTAAGATATCTATTTAATTTATTTAAGTTAACTTTTTTCTTCATATAAGTTTCAATCATTACAGAAATGTCCAATTAATTAATATAGGACTCTCTTGAGAAGCAGAGTTCAGAGGGGACATTTACAGCTACTGGGAGGGAAGATATTTTATTTGCAGCATTGGGAAGGCACGAATATCCTGGTCGTGTAAGAGGATATCTGGAAGGTGTATCGGTAAGAAAAGTGTTTCCACGTTCTTCATCTTCTAACATTGAGGGGGTTTATAAAAAAAATAGAATCCTTGGAGGCTGAAGTTTAAAATATTAATGCGATGATGGAAGACAAGATTAGAGATTCGGTGCAGTCTATGTTTGCAGAAATGCAAAGACAATTTCAGACTGCAGCTCCCACTCCTCCACCTCCCCCTGCAGACCCCATTATTTATCCTCCACCTCCTCCAGTAGCTCCCACTCCCCCACCTCAGCCTGCAGACCCCATTTTTTATCCTACGACTCCGCCACAGCTTCCTACGTATTGCGAGTTGTATGTTGATGATTCTCAACATCATATAGTAGCATACGGGTTGGTATATTGTATAGAAGATACAGTTCATCATCAACAATTAGAGGTAGAGAATTAGAGGGTCACTGTACAGGATATTATAGATAGATTAGCTAGGGTACCAATACCTACAGATGAGGTGGCGGCAGTTGGACAGAGTATCGGCCATTTTTTAGTTTGGCCATCCAGACTTCTTCGACTCATTACCATAGAGGTATGAATGTTATATCTTTTATTTTATTATTTTATTAAATTTTTTTTATCATTTGAAAACTACTATAATTCTCAATTTTTTTTCACAGGAATACTTCAAAGGTAGAGAAATAATGTATAGACAACAACAAAGACAACATGCTATGACATGAGATACAGATTCCAGTGGTCTTGACAGACTGTCAAGATATTCAAATTTGTTTTTGGGTTTTTATGAGATTCCCATGGAATCTCATGTTTGTGGATGTGAAATAAGTGTGTGGATTACAAAATCTGATATCATGGAGCTTGTTACTGGAGATTAGTTGGGCATCAACGTGGTGCAAATTTTTTCCATGTAAGTCTTAACACCTTTTCCCTGCGTTATATTTATTAAAAATGTATACTTATATATGTTTTGTATTAGGTATCTTTATAAAATTTGTGAGAGGAATGAACTAACAGAAGTAAATGGATTCATGGACCCGCAATTGATTTCCCCTGAAGCATGTGCATTGACTGAGGAACAAATAATGGTTTATATTGCTGAAATATTTGAAAAAAATATAATCCAACAATGTTGGATGATGCCTTTTTGTGATAGGTATGAAACACATTTCTCTCAAAGAGTTAATTATCTTTTTATATAAAAAACCACTAACATTAAATTTCCTTTTATCCGTAATCATTGGATGTTAGGGATTTTTTTCCCAAGGGAGAAAGCTCTTTATTGGATATGCTCTGTTCATGGTGATGTGCGGGCAAGTTTTAAGAATATATTGGAAAAGTAAGTTTCAATTTCTCAATAGTTTTATATATTATAATGAATTTTAAATTTACCCCATTCTTATTATTTTCTAACAGTGCATGGGTCTACTTTCGAAAAAAAACAAAGAAAAGAAATGCAAAGATCAAATATGTAAATGCGAAGGTAAATTTCCATTTATAATTTGTACTTTTTGATTCATTACATAAAAATAATATATTGAATTTACACTCATTCAAAATAGAAATGTCATGAACAAAAAGGCCTCATCGAATGCGGATATTATATGTTAAGATTTATGTATGAAATAATAACAACTGGGACAGTTGTGAATTTTGACCTGGTACGATTTCCTCTTAAACTTTGCCATCATATTTCAATTTGATTTATTCATTATACACGTTAACTATCTTCTTTTTCCTTTGTAGCTTTTTGATGACCCTCAACCCTATACTGCTGAAGACATCAAACACGTAAAAGTGGAGTGGTCAAATTATTTTACAGGTTTGATTGAATTTTAGTTATTTGTAATGTAAATTGTAATTTTGAATATTGTCGTTTTAATTGTGTATTTGGTAGTTGTTTAGGTTTGATTTAGTTTTTTTTTGATGTTGACATTATAAGTATTGAATGTTATATAAGTGAATGTTTAATTTTTCTATACTTCTTGTTTTGGTCTACTTTTGATGGTTCTTCTGGTATGGATTTGGGTCTGTGGGGGAGGGGTTCTAAGGGTGTGGGGGTGTGTTCAGTGGGGTTGGGGATGTCCAGCAGTCTGGGAGGGCTTTCCGGTGGGGTGCGGGCAGTTTTTGGGGGTGGCAGGGATGTTCAGGGGTGTGAGAAGCCGGTCCAGGGGTGTGGGAGTGCTGTCCATGGGTGGGGGGGTTGTCCAGGGGTGTGGTGGGGGCTGTCAAGTGGGGTGAGGGGGTGAGGAGGTGCTGTTCAGGTGGGTGGGGGGTTGTCGAGGGGTGTCCGGGGGTGTCCGGGGGTCGGGGGCAGTCCAGGAGTGTGGTGGGGGCTCCAATGGGGTGGGGGAGGGTTGTCCAAGGGGTATTCATGAGGTTGGGAGCTCCAAAGGGGTGGAGGAGGGCTGTCCAGGGGGTATGCATGAGGGTGAGGGCTCCAACGGGGTGGGGGAGGGCTGTCTATGGGGTATAAATGAGGGTGGATGCTGTCTAGTGGGTAATTTTTATATGTTATCTATGTACATGCTTAATTTTGATGTACTTCTGTTTTTGTGGTACGATTTCTTGATTTATTTTCTGGTTGGTTCTGGTGGAGAGAAGATCAATGCATTCTGCTTAAAAAAATTGGGTTTATCACGTCGGTTATTTAATAACCAACGTGAAAAAAGGCCTGGAGAATGGTTTATCACATCGGTTATTTAATAACCGACGTGATAAAAGGCCTGGAGAATGGTTTATCACGTCGTTTATTTAATAACCGACGTGATAAAAGGCCTGGAGAATGGTTTATCATGTCGGTTATTTAATAAACGACGTGATAAAGGGCCTGGAAAATGGTTTAGCACGTCAGTTATTGACTAACCGACGTGATAAACCCCCCTCCCCCGTTTTTTCACATTGTTTATTTATGAACGGATGTGATAAACCACGCTCAGCCCGGTTTATCACGTCGGTTCTTATAGAACGGACGTGATAAACCACCCTCACACCAGTTTATCACGTCGGTTTTATATGAACCGATGTGATAAACCCCCTCGCCCCTATTTATCACGTCGGTTGTTTAAGAACGGACGTGATAAACCATTGTCCAGGCAGTCTATCACGTTGGTTCTTCGATAACCGACGTGATAGACCATTCTCCAGGCCCCTTATCACGTCGGTTCTAAAATAACTGACGTGATAAACCACTCTCCAGGCCCCTTTATCACGTCGGTTCTAAAATAAACAACATGATGAACATCACGATTTTATGTTTTTTACGTCGGTTTTTAAATAACCGACATGAAAAACCTTATTTATAACGTCGCACGTATTAACGTCGGCTAGAAACCGACGTAAAAAATTAAAAATAACCGACGTAAAAAACCTTTTCTACACTAGTGACTATTTCTATGATAACTAATGAATTAACAAATGGAATTAAATAAGGGATGCCTTGTTAAATTTAAAATCATGTTTCACCATGATTCTTATGGTAATGTGTTCTGTGTGCGTCGTTTGGTTGTGTATGGTGGGTTGGGTTGGATGGTGAGATGGAATATCGGGTTGAGAGATTGAAAAATTATAGTATGGATGAGTAGTTTTGTGTAGTGGGGATACAATTGGGTTTTGCTATATTGTGTTTCTATATGTGGTTGAGAGTTGGGGACTTGTTTTGGTTAGTATGGGTAATTTTTTCAGGGTTTCTCAATGTTTTATTTTTTTCATGTTTGTTGTTATGTGTTGTGATTGGTAGTTGCCTAAATTATAATGGAATCAATGAATGGAAAATTGGTGAATAATGTTTAGAACCTGCTTGAGTTTGTTTGGTTAATGGAATGAATAAATGAACTATGAATGAAGAATGTTAATGGTTAAATAAATTATTTGAATATATGAATTGGGTTGTGTCTTGAAGTGTGGTGTTGTGCATTTAGAGGTAGTAGAAAAGTTGGTAGTGTTGTGGGCTGGTTTACTATTTTGAGAACCCTTAGTCAGGTTTTGAGAATTTTTATTTTTATATATATATACGTTTATTTACCTTGTGATTTTCTATACACACCCCACCCTAGTTGAGAACATTTCCCCGAACACCACCATCATCATAAGGGAGGGTGTATTTCCCAAACAACCTGATGAGTGGATGGTTGGCTGGCCACCCACACTTCCATACTCCCTCTTCTAGGTGGATGTATCCAAATATTCTTCTGGAATGTTATGGTTTGTGGGGCCCAAGTGTGTGTAGGTGATTTGTGTCTTCCCATTTGTCTTTAGGATGAGATGTTATCGGTTTTCCCATGTGTCTTAATGATGTTATATGGCTCATGGCCTAGGTGATGGGACGTGATGTTGTTTTGAGCCTAGATGTTTGCAAGGAGCATGTGATATGGATCACAACCCATATAAACATCTTTTTTATAATTGATGTGGGTAGCAATGTAGGATTTACTTAAAATATAAAAATATAATACATCTAATAAAGGGTTAAATTCATTCAAAAGGCTACAAAAGGTAAATGGGAATACATTATTGAAACATTATGATGATATTTTAACTTTTTCATGATATTTTTGACTTACAAATTTTTTTTTAATATTTTATTCATGAATATTAATTGTTTTGAAATTAAAAAAATATTTGAATCTATGTATTTAAAAACCAAAGAAAAACATTAAAAACATATTTTTTATTAAATCATTTACAAGTATTATTTATCTATATAATTCATGTATTACATTAAATATCCAAAAATATATTTATTTTAATATTTTGAACACAATTTTTTTGATTTTTTCATTACATAAATAATTATAGCATCATCATTGTCACGCCCACCATTTTTGAATTTATTATTTTATTAAATTTTTTGGGAAACAGGTAGTCTGGGTTGAATCCTAACTTAACTTTTTGGGTTCCTATCTTAAAAACCGATGGTTTGGCCTTGAATGAGTCCATCACACTATGGTCGAATCCGTGTGGCTTCAACTGGGTTGATGCACGACCTCGCCTGATTCACCGCACGCCCTACTCATAGGTCAACCAATTAAAGAAAATATGTTATTAATAATGAAATAAAATTAAATGATTGTTAAAATATAAATAAAATAAAATATGAAGTGATAAAAATTTTCTAAATTTTTATTTATTTATAATAATAATAATAATAATAAATTATTATTATTAATGTGATTGTTTTTGTTTTAGTTTTTATTAGGTTTCTCTTTTTTTTTATTTTTGTTACCTCCCCTCTTGGCATCAAGAACTAGCCCCCTGTTTTTTTCTGATGTCACGCCCAACAATCCCTTTACCCATTTCATTTTTTCTTCTTCTTCTCATCGAATCCTCCCCCCTCTCGTCTCCTCGATCATGCAGAACCCCCCTACCATCCTACATGCCAGCACTGTCCGCCAGTCCCCTCACCCATGATATCCGCCTGCTTTCCTGGCTCGCGATGTCGCGTGACCACCCCTGCTCCCAGCCAGCAGGCTCGCACAACTGCATGGACCCTTGTGCGCGCCTCCTAAACTAGTTGGCCCTCCAGCACGAACCGATGACATCCCCCTCTCCCCGTCACGAACCCACCACCCTCCTCCATGCGGGCAGGATCCCTTCGGGTAACCCCTTACACGTATCATAGGGTTTCTGTTTGAGGTTTTTGAGTTTTTGAGGTACGATATTGATAACCTTGGTTCGGTCCTCTATTTTAGGGTTTTTATGAAGTTTTGTGAGGTTCACATGGTGCGCAACTGGAGTTTCACATTGAAATTTGGGAAATTCATCATAAAAGGTTGGGGTTCTATGCCATATCATCTATAAACAATTTAAATTGATGCTTTATTAAATTATAATGTGTTCTAATGATAAATTTATTGGGGGGAATTTTATTTTGGACATGCCTCGATATGATTATTTGATGAATATATTTTTGTAAATTCTAATGTATTTTATGTGAGTTGTGTTATTGAAATATTTAGACATGTTTTTGTTAATTGTTTATGGTGTAAAAATTGTGTTTTTAAGAACAATTATGGTGAAGAAGTGATTAAATTGAGTTTTTCAAAATAAGGAAAACTATTTTGATGTGTCAATTTTTTTTATGAACCTTGAGTATGTTGTAGGGGTGCGAATGTGGTTTTATAAGGGCTGGGATGTTCAATTGATTTTAAAAAGGTTCTAGCATCTAAAATTTTTGTGTTTTAAAGTGATTCCATATAGAATGCGCGTGTGTTGTTTTATAGATTGAGCAACTGCTTATTTAAGTGGATTTTGAGATGCGAAACATGGTTGGGAATGTTTTTGGGGTTGTTTGGTAGGTACGAAATGTGTTTTCAATGTCATTAAGGCATGTATATATTTAAATGGGTATTACTAATAGAAATTGTGTCATTTTGGGTGTGTTTCCTTGTTGTGTATACTTGAAATTAATTTGAAAACTATTTGAATAATGGAAAACATGTTTTGATATTGTTACCTTGAATATTTGGTTTTAATGTGACGTCTCTATATAGGATTAAGTAATTATTTTTGTAATGTTCTTATGGTTTAACTTGAAATGACTTAACAAAAAGTTAAAATGATTTATTGATTTATTTAGATGTTGCGAAAGTAGTATTTGGGTAAAAGTCGAATATGAATAAGTATTTAAAGTAGCATGATTATATAAAATAGGACATGTTTTTGCGGTCATCCAAATTTTCGTCACTTAGTGGTGTTTTATAAGTGGTGCAATTAGTTCAGATAATTGGGTGATTGGCGCAAAACTAGTTTTAAGGACAATTTATTAAGCATGTGGTTTGAAATGGATCTCTTATTTGTAATTGAGTGTGTTTATTTGTGTTGGCCCCTGTTGTGTTATTAAAATAATTCATTCTATGTTGTGCGAATTGTTTATATTCTTCTTTGAGTGTTTCTGTAATGTCCTGACCCCAGTCACCTAGAGTCGGGTCACTATTGCGTAACATTGGCATGATCACAAAAGATCAAGTCTCGAAAGACCGATTAGTTTAGTAGCCATGAAACACTAGATACATTCATAAGTTTTACATTACATCATAAAGTAATACAAAACTACAAAAAAATATTGTCTTCATATCCCCTCATATTATCCCTGCAGGTCATTCCTAAAATACTTCTTCACATCCTGGAAAAATTAAAACATTGAAAGGGGTGAGCTTAGATGCTCAGTAAAGATAACAATATAGCAGAAACTTTCAGAAATAAAAATTAACATTTAAGGCAATGTATAACTAAAACAAAAGTCTTTTAAACTTGAACTTCAGCATAATATGGAAAAAATAAAATAAAATAATTCCATTTACTTATTCACATGGATATTCTACTAGTCGAATAGTCATATGCAATATCAATAACCACTTTCATAATGATGGAATGCATAGTGCCAGACTATCATAACCAAGTAGCCAAGACCTCGTTCCAAGACTACAAATAAGATTTTGTCAAGGCCCCATGCCAAGACAATAGTTTGTCTCATGAGACCTACCGATACATCGAGGAGCTATAGCGGGCTCCACCCATCACTTATTAAATCCAATGCATTCCTCATATGAACAGGTTTAAACATATCATAAACCATAACATAATCGAATCACATAAAACATGCATAAAGGAAACATAATATTTCCACATCTCAATCAAAAGATATCAATAAAACACATTTATATAATAAAAACATTATCAAAACCAATTTCAGTACAATAATAAAAGAAAATTAAAACTTGGTATTTATTTTTCTTTAAAAAAAGTAATGGCTTGTAGAGGAAGCCAAAAATCAAATAATGGTCATGGAGGTGGAGAAGTCGTTGTCGCCGCATACGTACGACAAAAAAACATTCCCTTTTATCGTTTAGTAAAACACTTCGTATAAAAAGATTCCATTTGAATAAATTTAAAAGTCAAAGGGTTTTATATACCGTATAAAAGAAATTTGTGTATAAAACAAAATATGCCTCAATGAATGGAGATTGAGACGAAGTCCCTTACAAAGATAATTTTTTTAAAATAAAATAAATATATTTTGTGTATTCACTATAAGTACACATAAAAAATGTACAAATACAATATAGGACATAATAATATCATTACATAATTTGAAAGTAGGATATTAACCCAAAGAATAGAAATTGGGTAGAGAAGTTCCATTAACCCGTGTCCGACTTGACTAGACCATTCTTTAACCTCATGAAAAATAAACTAAAGTTAATTTATAATTTCTTAAGAACATTTTTCAAATTTATTATTACTTTAATATCACTTATTACCATGTTATGAACATTATGTAATTATTTATGTTAATAACGGTCGTTTTGTCGATCTTTGGTACTTGAGTCAAAAATAAACTTCTTATAATTACCAGTTGTCCATGTGCTAAAATATCCATTATATATAGAATTATATCCATGATGTAGATATCATATATATCATATATATCCATCATATACATTCATTTGTAATATTACGTAACATTTAGAGGTAAGAAATGAAATGCACCGTTCATGGAGACGGTAAGACGTACTTCTGCATGAATGCTACTTTAATTTATATTTCATATTTAAAAGAATGAAATCATAATGATATAAAGTTGTATTATAATTACAGTATAATATCATATATAATATCATTTAATCCACCCTTTATACTTCCCACATATGGCATTAACAATTCAAATCACTTTGAGGGGGCGGTAGTCCGAACATCCTAAAATGAAATTATCGCGTTTACCCATAATGGAAATCATAAAGGTATGCCATAAATGAGAAATAAAGAACCATAAGGAAAACATAAACATAATATATATATCATATATGAAAATAGTGTCATCAAAATGGCCACCATTAGTGGTGTTAAAAGAATATTGAACAATCATCGTTTCATGAGGCATTATGTCGCCACCCACAGAAACAATATGTTCTTTAAAGATTAGACAAAGGTGTGTGTAAGTGAAAATAAAATACATATTATAAAAAAATTCGAGTATATTTTAGATAATGGTGTTGTTTCAAAAGAAAGTAATGAAAATATTTTAAGGGGTTGGAGAAGCAAAATAAAACAAAACAACATAAGAGAAGACATTACCTTAAAATCGGGTAACTCTTTTTGATTTGAGCCAAAGGCTTCCTTGGGAAGACATCTGTCCAAAGTGAGGCTTCTATGAGTAAGAGAGGGAATTTGAGAGAGTATTTGGGAAGAGTTTGTCTGAGCCAAATGGCTTTTATGGTGAGAATAAGGTGGTAGTGGTGGGGGCCTTTTATAAGAGGAGAGGAGGGGTACTCTTGGAAACTCATGAAATGTTACATTATTATGAAATGATTTTCGGATTTCAAAGGGCCCACACTTATATATTTTGAAGATAAGGTGATAAGGTTTCGAAATATACTCATGAAATAGGTTTTTTGACATGTTTATGTTTTAGTGTTTACAATATCTTTTCAGTTTATTTAAATCATTAATTAATGAGGTAATCGCTGCATCATCATGGTGTCAGAAAAAATTTAATTTATTTAATGTCTAAAAATTATAAAAAAATATATCATGATGTAGGAAATCTTTTTATATTTCCAATTAATAATTATTGTCGAAAATATAACTTATATGACCCCATGTAATAATTGTTTTAGTAAAACAACACAAGTTTGTGACAATTTTATTTTTACTTTAAAAAAAACGTTATTAGAGTCATTTTCTTACCCAAGTGGCTCCATGGGGTCCCCAAGTTGACCCATGGATTATATTGGTAGGCCATGACTCATCCAATAAGTGTAGGACAAGTGTCACAATATTTTCATATTTTTATAATATCATTTTTACCTTAAATTTCACTAATTACCTTTAATCGCAATTAATTAAACTTAAAAGTTACTATTCACCAAAAAAATATTTTAATCCCATTGTACCACATTTGACTTCCTAATGACAACCATGTATGTAGGATTTTTGAAAATCAATTCACAGAAGTGGTAATGTTTCATTTACATGAAAAATTAGTTTTTAAACTACCACTTAGTGGTTTCACTATTCATCAAAAATTGAAGTTTTTCAGAAAAATACAAAAAATCCACCCTATGTTATAATTGATTTTCTGAATTCAAAAAAGATGTCTATTTTAAAAAATTACAAACATATAAGTTTCATTAATTAATTTTATAATTAATTCCCGTTGTCAAAACAAATAGCGTGTTTTTAAGAAAAAACATCAATCAAAAGATTGACAATTGTTTATGTCCAATTTCAACGTGAAGTTAATTCTAATGACCAACATTGGATAAAATGGTAAAATTATATTCTAATTATACTTTAAAATCACTCAATATAATAATTTATCACTATTAATTATTTTGATTAAAAAAGTTGTTTTTAATTAAAATTTAGTAATTTTCACTATTCATCAAAATATAAAAGTTATCCGAAAAGTTCCAAAATTTTACCCTAGGCTAAATTCGATATTACAAATCCAAAAATGAAGTCCATTTTGAAAGATAAAATTTATAAAATTTCAAAAAGTAGGTATTACTATTCATAACGGCTACTTTGAATGGTTGTGGTGTGTGTTAGAACTCGATGTTGCGTACAAGACACGCTACTATATTATTCAAAGAGAAGCGTACCATGGAAGCTTGGGGTGTTACATTCTCCTCTCATTCAAATAATTTCATCCTCAAAATTTCATATAATATCACTGTATAAAATTACTCGGGTGATTCTTCATCATAAGTTCCTCAGGTTCCCATGTTGCCTCCTCCATCTTATGGTTTCTCCATAGAAATTTTACCAGACGAGTCGTTCTGTTTCTCAGAACTTGTTCTCTTGTATCAAGAATCCTGACGAGCTCTTCGCAATAAGATAGATCGGGTTCCAGTTCTAATTCCTCATAGGCGAGTACATGCATTGGGTCTGGCATGTATTTTCTCAACAGTGATACGTAGAATACATCGTGTACTTTGAAGTGACTTGGTGGCATTGCTAAATGGTAAGCTACAACCCCAATTCGTTCTCGAATTTCAAAGGGTCTGATGTACCTGGGACTCAATTTACCCTTCTTACTGAAATGTATAACTCCATTCCATGGAGATACCTTCAAGAAAACATGATCTCCTACCTGAAATTCCAACTCCTTCCTTCGGTTGTCAGCATAGCTCTTCTGCCTACTTTGAGCTTCTTTGATGCGGTTTTGGATTACCTTCACCTTTTCCATCATTTCCTCCACCAGTTCTGGGCCTACAAGTTTTCTTTCACCAACGTCATCCCAACAAGTGGGTGTCTGACATCTCTTTCCATATAACGCTTTATATGGTGCCATCTGAATACTTGAATGGAAGCTATTGTTATAGGAAAATTATACCAGAGGTAAATATTGATCCCACATACCCTAAAAGTCAAGTGAGCATGATCTCAACATGTCTTCCAAGGTTTGAATAGTTCGTTCTGATTGTCCATCTATTCGAGGTTGGTAAGCAGTGCTCAAACAAAGTTCAGTATCCAAGGCCTTCTGCAGACTTTTCCATAATAATGTTGTAAAAAGGGGATCACGATACAAGAGAATCGACATGGGTACTCCATGAAGTCTCAAAGCTTCATTAATATATAGTCTTTCTAGACGTTCAAGTGGTAGATCTTCTCTTATAGTAAGAAAATGTGCTGACTTCATGAGACGATCAACAATGACCCATATTGCGTCATTCCTTCTAGGAGTCTTTGGTAGTCCCATGACAAAGTCCATCGTAATATTATCCCATTTCCACTCAGGTATGGGAAGAGGTTTCAATACTCCACCAGGAATTTGCCTTCTAGATTTCACTTATTAACAAACCATACATCTTGACACAAAATCAGAAATCTCCCTCTTCATGTTGTCCCACAAAAAATGTCCCTTTAAATCTCTATACATTTTGGTGCTCCCATGGTGTATAGAGAAATTGGAACTCTTAGAATCATCCAAAAATTCCCTCTTTAAATCAGTTATATCAGGAACAAAAAGTCTCCTCCCAAATTTCAAAATTCCATCTTCATACACAATTTCACTCAATCGCCCATCATTCACCACTGTAATTATCATTTTCAACTCTTCATCATCGGCCTGAGAACACTTTATCCTTTCCGGTAAAGATGGTTTGGCAACCATTTTAAAAGGTTTTGATGTTTCACCCTCCATGGTGATTCCCAAATCCATATTTACTAGATCCATGAAAATAGGATCGCTTTCCACTCTCATCATGTTCAAAACTCCATGATCTTTTCTACTCAAAGCATCTGCAACACTATTTGCCTTCCCCGGGTGGTACTGTATCGTGCAATCATAATCCTTGAGTAGTTCAAGACATTGCCTTTGCCTCAGGTTGAGTTCTTTCTGTGAGAAAATATATTTCAAGCTCTTGTGATCGGTATATATCTCACATTTTTCACCATAGAGATAATGTCTCCATATATTCAAGGAAAAGATTACAGTAGCTAACTCGAGATCATGAGTAGGATAGTTCTGCTCATGAATTTTTGCTGTCGTGACGCATATGAAATAACCCTATCATTTTGCATAAGGAAACAACCAAGTCCTTCCATTGATGCATCAATATAAATAACGAACCCATAATTCCTTGATGGTAGAGTCAATATAGCAGAATTGACTAATATTTTCTTCAGTTCTTCAAAACATTCTTCACACTCTTTTTTCCAGACAAATTTAACCCCTTTACTTGTGAGATTCATTAATGGGTTAGCCAATGGGGCAAAATTCTGGACAAAACATCGATAATAACCAGCCAAACCAATAAAGATGCGTACCTCAATTATACTCGTCGATGCTGGACATTCATGGATTGACTTGGTCTTAGAAGGATCAATGGAAATTCCATCCATAGAGACAATATGGCCAAGAATAAAATATCCTGAAGCCATAATTCACACTTGCTAAACGTCCCATATAATTCATGCCTTCTAAGAGTCTTCAAGATAATGCGCATGTGATTTTCATGATCTTCGTAGCTTTTAGAGAATACCAAGATATCATCAATTAATACCACCACAAAATCATCAATATATTCCTTGAAAAATCTATTCATTAGATCCATGAATACAGAGGGTGTATTAGTCAATCCAAAAGGCATTACTATAAACTCGTAATGCCCGTACCTTGTTCGAAATGCTGTCTTCAGAATGTCTTCCTTCTTCACACACAACAGCTGGTATCCAAATCGAAGGTTAATATTTGAAAAGTATTGACCTCCATGTAGTTGGTCAAATAAATCATCAGTGTGAGGTAGGGGATACTTGTTCTTTATTGTTATAGCATTGATATCCCTGTAGTCAATGCACAACCTCATAGATCCATCTTAATTCTTAACAAAAAGGACAGGGGATCCCCATGGAGAAACACTGGGGTGAATGAATCCCTTATTACTCAGTTATTCTAGTTGTTTCTTTAGTTCAAATAATTCCATAGTGGCCATTCTATAAGGGGTCATTGATATAGGCCTTGATCCAGGAATTAAATCAATGGAAAACTCAACTTCTTGCTCTGGAGGATGTCCAGGTAAATCTTCCAGAAACACATCTACATATTCTTTCACAATAGGTACATCCTCTATTTGGAAATTTATTTCCTCGCCCTTAGTCATTTCTTTCTCTTCCTCCAAAATAATTGAATTTAGTTGAGCTACTAGGGGTGGATCTAAATAAGAATTAGGTGGTGACGATTCTGCTCTAAAAATAAGGTGTTCCTTATCATCATCATCAAAAATCGTAACCTCCTTCTTATTAAAATAAACCATTGCATCATAGTCTGAAAGCCAATCCATACCAAGGATTATATCATACTCAATCATAGGTATGACAATGAGATCAGTGGATAAAGAAAATTTATGTGCTCTAATGGGGACTGATTCACAAACCATTGTTGCAATGATACATCCCTTAGGAGTTTCGAATGACAATTCTCTTGTTAAATAAAATTTGAAATATCTAATTTTCATAGAAAACTGGGAAGAAATGAAACAATGCGATGATCCAGAATCAAATAATGCATTTGATAAACTTGAGGAAACCATTAAATTACCTGCCACCATGTCTTTAAGCTACAACCTCAGTAGTAGTGATAGCATAAGCTTGGCCTTGATCCCTTGGCCTCTTTCGAGGTAAGTTTCCATGATGTTTAGGACATTCATTTGCATAATGCCCCATTTCCCTACAATTGTATCATTCCACATTGACAACAACTTTCTTTCCCTTGCAATCATGAGCTTGGTGGCCTTTTTCACTACACTTGTAACAGACTCCCATTCACTTCAAGAAAATACCGGGTGTTTCTTCCCACATTTACTATAGGACTGATATTCAACTTTTACCTTCTTCCCCTTATTTCCATTTCCAGATTGATTAGAAGATCTATTCATATCTTTCTTTGCTTTAAAGTCATAAGACATAGAGAATTTCTTTTCTGTCTTGATAGCACACGAGACAATATCTTCGTACGACGAGAAGGTTTGTGAGACTAATGCTCGACGGAGAAATGGCTTTAACCCATCAAAGAAATGATCAATATTACTTCTTCGGTTACGTATATAATCTACAGCATGCCTCGCTAACCTTGTAAAGTTAGCCTCATACTTTGCGACATTCTCATCCTCCTTATGTCTCTGACTCAGAAATCCCCTTTCCATATCTGCAATATGGTCATGTGGAAAGTATTTTTCTAAGAAAATTTTCTTAAACTCCCTCCATTCCATACTTAATACTTCATCATCTTTCTTTGTGTTTTGAATCAATGACCACCATTGATCAGCATCTCCAGTGAGGTGGTAAACTACCATGACAACCTTCTCCCTTTCGCTACTCCCCAAGGCGTGGAATATTTTCTCTAAGGAGTTTATCCATTGCTCAGCTACTAATGTATTTGTACCCCCATTAAATGTTAGTGGTTGTTTCCTCATGAAGCGGTCTAACATTGATCCTCCACGTTACAGATCAAGGTTCTCCATACGAGTAAGGTTATTATTTATAACCTGAGTGAGTTGTCCCAGTATGGTAACAAGTTGGTCAGCACTAGTTGTATCTCTAGCACCCCAATAATTATCTTGAGTAGGAGGGAAATCCCTACATGGAGTGCGTGCATTGATACATTTTCCAGTCCTCCCACTAGGTGCTATTTCTAAAAAATGGCATAAACTAGATTAGTTTATGAATCAAAATACATAATTCCATAATTGTAAAACACTTAACATAAATTGAGCTATAATCATAAAAATGTCTTCTTTGAGGAAGTATATACTCATAAAACCGTCATAATGGTTTGTAAAGAAAATGAGAATTATCCTATGCGTATCCCCCGGGAGTGTCGTAACCATGAGTGTAGCAAGGCCCGTTGTTGTGCACCAGTTCCCATTCGAGTTTAGCTCGAAGCGGTGTTTTCGGTTTTTACCCCTAGTTACATCTGTGCCGGAGCCGCCTCTACCTGATCGTATCTAGACAGAGATGTATTTCTCGGAAAACTCACAAAATCTCTATAATACCAAAATTCTAGGAAGTTATTCTATACTAATCCTCAAATTTTATCTTAGGTCTATGTTCTCTAATCAGAGTTTTTTTAAATCTATCTTCCAAGGTTAGTACTAAACTGCCTCTGAAACCAACTGTAATGCCCCGACCCTAATTACCTATAGTCGGTGAATTATTACGTAACATTGACATGGTCACAAAAGATCAAGTCTCGAAAGGCCGATTAGTTTAGTAGCTTTGGAAACACTAGATACATTCATAAATTTCACATTACATCATAATGTGAAAAACTATAATAACATAGTCTCCATTTTCCACACTCATATCCCCTTCAGACTATCCCTATAGGTCATTCCTAAAATACTTCTTCACATCCTGGAAAAATTAAAACATTGAAAGGGGTGAGCTCAGATTCTCAGTAAGGATAACAATATAGAAAAAACATTCATAAATAAACATTAACATTTAAGGGGATTTATAACTAAAAAAACCTTTTAAACTTGAACTTCAACATAATATGGAAAAAATAAAATGAAATAATTCCATTTACATAATCACATGGATATTATAGTAGTTGAATAATCACATGCAAGTTCAATAACCACTTTCATAATGATGGAATGCATAATGCCAGACTATCATAACCACGTATCCAATGCCTCGTGCCAAGTCTAAAAATAAGATTTTTTCAAGGCCTCGTGCCAAGACACTAGATTGTCTCATGATACCTACCAATTCATCGAGGATCTATTTCGGGATCCACCCGTCACTTATTATGTCCAATGCATTCCTCATATGAATAGGTTTAAACATATCATATACCATAACATAATTGTATCACATAAAACATGCATAAAAGAAACATAAAATTTCCACATTTCAATCCCAATATATCAATACAACACATTGATATAATAAAAACATTATCAAAACCATTTTTAATACCAAAATAAAATATAATTAAAACATGGTATTTATTTTTCTTTTAAAAAAAGTTATGGCTTGTAGAGGAAGCCAAAACTAAAATAATGGTCACGGCGGTGGAGAAGTCATTGTCGCTACATACGTACGACAAAAAAACATTCCTTTTTATCATTTAGTAAAACTCTTCGTATAAAAATATTCCCTTTGAGTTAATGTAAAAGTCAAAGGCATTTATACACCGTATAAAATAAATTTGTGTATAAAACAAAATATGCCTCAATGAATGGTGACTGAGATGAAGTCCCTTACAAATATCATTTTTTAAAATAAAATAAATCTATTTTGTGTATTCACTATAAGTACACATAATGAAAGTACAAATACACTATAGGAAATAATAATATCATGACATAATTTGAAATTAGTAGATTAACCCAAAGAATAGAAATTGGGTTAAGAAGTTCCCTTACATCATGTCCAACTTGACTCGACCGTTCTTTAAACTCCTGAATAATAAACTAGAGTTAATTTATATTTTCTTAAGAACCTTTTTCATGTTTATTATTCCTTTAATATCAATTATTACCATGTTATGAACATTATGTAATTATTTATGTTAATAACGGTCGTTTTGTCGATCTTTGGTACTTGAGTCAAAAATAAACTTCTTATAATTACAAGTTGTTCATGTGGTAAAATACCCATTATATCCATAATTATATTCATGATGTTGATATCATATAAATCATATATATCCACCATATACATTCATTCATAATATTACGTAACATTTAGAGGTAAGAAATGAAATGCACCGTTCATGGAGACGGTAAGCCGTACGTACGCATGAACTCTACTTTCATTTCTATTTAGTATTTAATTTAATGAAATCATAATGATATAAAGGTGTATTATAATTACAGTATAAAATCATATATTATATCATTTACTCTATCCTTTATATGTCCCACATATGGCATTAACGATTCAAATCACTTTGAGGGGGCGGTAGTCGGCACTTCCTAAAATGAAATTATCGCGTTTACCCATAATGGAAATCATAATGGTATTCCATAAATCAGAAATAATAAAGCATACAGAAATCAAAAACATAATATATATATCATATATGAAAATATTTTCATCAAAATGGCCACCATTAGTGGTGTTAAAAGAATATTGAACAATCATCATTTCGTGAGGCAGTATTTCGCCACCCACAGAAACAGTATATTCATTAATCATTAACAGAAGGTGTGTGTAACTATAAATCAAATACTTATCATAACAACATACTAGTATATTTTAGATACTATTTCTATTACAAAATAAAGTAATAAAAATAATTTAAGGGGTTGGAGAAGAAAAATATTACAAAAGAACATAATAGAATACATTACCTTAAAATCGGGTTACACTTTTTTATTTGAGCAAAAGGATTCCTTAGGAAAACTTTTGCACAAAGTGAGGCTTCTAAGAGTAATAGAGGTAAGTTTAGAGAGTATTTGGGCAGAGTTTGGCCGAGCCAAATGGCTCTGATTGTGTGAATAAGGTGGTAGTGGTGGGGGCCTTTTATAAGAGGAGAGGAGGGGCACTCATGGAAACTCATTAAGTGTTACGTTATTATGAAATGATTTTCGTATTTAAAAGGTCCCACAAATATATATTTAGAAGGTAAGGTGATAAGGGTTCGAAATATACTCATAAATTTGGTTTATGAAATGTGTAAGTCTTATATTTTACAATATCTTTTCATTTTATTTAAATCATTAATTATTGAGGTAATCGCTGCATCATCATGGTGTCATAAAAATTTAATTTATATAATGTATAACAATTATAAAAAAATATCATGATGTGGGAAATATTTTTGTATTTCCAATGAATATTTATAGTCGAAATGGTATCTTATATAACCCCATGTAATAATTATTTTACTAAAACAACACATGTTGGTGACAATTTTATTTTTACTTTAAATAAAAAGTTATTAATGTGATTTTCTTACCCAAGTGGCTCCATGGGGTCCCCAAGTTGACCCATGGATTTTCATGGTCGGCCATGACTCATACAATAAGTTTAGGATAAGTGTGAAGATATTTTCATGTTTTTATAATATCATTTTTACCTTAAATTTCACTAATTACCTTTAATCGCGATTAATTAAACTTAAAAGTTACTATTCACCAAAAAATTATTTTAATCCCATTGTACCACATTTTACTTCCTAATGACAACTATGTATGTCAGATTTTTGAAAATCAAATTACAGAAGTTGTAATGTTTCATTTAAATGAGAAATTAGTTTTAAAATGTAATGACCCAAATCTTGACTTACATGGACATTAAATTACTTTTGCAGGATATCAAATACATAACAAAAACAGACACACAAGGACCGTAATAGTTTAGTGTCTTTGGAAACTTGGAATATAATCTTCTAATCGTGGTAAAAGATCTTCAACATCTCCCATAAAGATCTTCCCCTTTATTTTCTTACCCGCAACCTTTCTTTATATCCTGGGGAAAAGAAAACATAAAAGGGGTGAGCTCAAATTCCTAGAAAGGGTAACCATAGAGAACATAAAACAATCCATAAACATTTGAATGAAAAAACTTGAACATAATATCTAAACATCAAAATCTTTAGCAATGACATGAATCTTGGAATTACATAAGGCATATATCATAAGGGAACATCAATCATGATAAAATAGCATGGGAATAAAACATGTAATTGTGGAAACTATTCATCACATGTTATGATTTCCATAGTAGCCAAGGCATTGCTGCCAAGACCATCTTAGTGGACAAAGTCCCTTTCTGAATCGAGTTCACTCCTCGTTTCAGTCCTGTACCACTGAACCAGATTAACTTACTATTCCAGCCATGTCTATCTCATGAGATATAAATCATTACCCATTGCATTGGAGGGAGATATAGGTCCCACCCATCTCATAATGAAATCATTCTTACTTGTTCCACAAAATAAACATACATCATTCATAATAACACAATGAATAAATTGGGTTTCATAAACATCATCCCATCATCAAATAATCCATATAAAAGTAATGGATATCATTTCATTCTAATAAAAGTGAAACCATGTAAATTATAGAGATATTATACTTGAAACATACACATATTAAATAATGTCATCTTAGATGAAAAACGGTTTTGATAAAACACATTAAATTAATTCTTGAGGAAAATATCCTTTCTTTTTCTAAATCATTTTCTTTTCACAAAATGTCATGCAATTTTAAAAGAAAAGGATTTTGTTGAAAATAGTCATGAAATATTTTGGAGGAATCTTCATGAAATTAAGGCGTTATAAAACCGTAAAAATCATTTCATGCCGTATACGTTAAAAAAACATTCTTCTCGTACTTTTGTCGGAAAAGCCAAAAGTACCGTGTAGGGAAAATAAAAGAAAGATTCCTTCCATAAAATGGGGTAAAAGTCAAAATGGGTAAAAATTACTGTATTCATACATGAATAAAATTTTATAAAACATGGACATGGATGATACCAATAACCCTAGTAAATACTTACGAATAAGAAATCTCGGATAAAAATGAGATTTGCAAAATTATCCCTTAACTTACATCCGATATACTTCATATGAATCCAATACTTCTGTATAATTATTTAAATAATGTCATTGTCTTATTAAAGAATCATATTCATTGTTATGATATCATATATGGTTCACTTATGACTTTATATTACCCATTCTTTTGTAAATTAATGTTAAAATATCATTTTGGGTAAAATTGTTTCATTTGTTGTTCGTGTTTTAACTTTTAATTATTCTTATGATTACTGAGATAATGGTTACATAAATCAAGAGTGTAAAACATGATTTTTATATAATATATATTCTGAATATACATATATATATATATAATAGATCGATAAACGAAAACAAATACACCGTTCATGGAGACGGTAGGTCGTACGTACGCATGAACGCTGTTTTTATTTCCTTATTGAATTGAATGGAATTAAGTAGATGACATATATATATATATATATAAATAAAGTATCATTATTATGTCATATATTTCATGATTACTTATTATATATACTTTATAATCATTCATGAATGGTTAATCATTGAGAATGAATCTCGTCTCGTCGTGGAGACGGTAGTCCGTACATACGCACGAGCGATGATATCATTCCCATGATCGTGGAGTTGTATTTTAGTGTATGTATAATATTTAAGAATCAATATCACATTACAATAATCATATATAGTCATTATTTACACCATTATACCCATCCAAGTAAGGTGGCGGTGGAAAATAGATTACACCACGGCGTGGAGGCTGTATTCGGTACGTACGCACGCGCGGTGATTTCATTTTCCGTAGGATGGATATATGGTGAAATAAGGTTGTTTCATAATTATAATAACATATCAGTATATGATTTATACTTATGTTATAACTTAATAGTGAAACAACTAAATAAGAATAAGTAAAAGAATAAATAAGTTGAAAGAATCGGTAAAGGACATTACCTCTTCTTTGATGCGCCTCTTTGAGACCTCCTCTTAGGGCACTAAAATTGGTCTTTGAAGAATACCTGGACCTCTAGGATGTTTCTAGGGAAGTGGATAAGATAATGTTTCAGGTTTTGGCCGAGAATGAAAGCTCAAAGTGGTGTGATGAAGAGAGGGAGGAGGTGACCTTTTATAAGGGAGGAGAGGGGCACCTTTAAAAAAACTAAAAATATTATTTAATTATAAAGTCATATTCGGTTTTAAATAGATAAAAATTGATTTATTTCAAATATAAAGTGGTTATGGGTCGAAATACTATCATCCAATAGAATTTGGACAAGTTTAGGTTACTATTTTATCATTATCATATAGATTTAACTTTATGTTAGATAATTTTACTTTTATCATGTCTTTTTGTGTTCTTACACTATAAGGTTATTAAACATACTATAACAAGCCAAACGAACCCCAAGTTTTTTATTATTAATATATATAACCTTATTTAAGTCATTTGGTCGAACCTTATATTTTTAGGAATAAAATTACAATTAATAATATAATATTTGTTTTAAAAGCTATTTTATGTCAATTTTGACACTATTTGGTAATTGATTTTTGTGAAAATCATAACAGAAATATTACATCGCAAAAAGTTACTTAAATCAATAATAACATGTCATATTAACCTATAAAATTGTTGGAATTCATAAAAAGTCTCAAATTACATTTATTTGGGTATTTATGACATCAATTATTTCAATATTTCATTAATAAGATAATTACTGCATCATCATTGTTTCATAAATAAATTAAATTATTAATATCTAAAATTTATAAATAAAATAAAATTATGTATGAAATATTTTTATCTTTATAATTAAGATTTATAGTCGAATGTATCTTATGTATAACCCTATATTAAAAATGATTTACTTATTAAACTTTGATTTTACCTATTTTAACCCTTCTTTAAATAAATTAATATTTAATGTCCTAATCCAATCCAAGTGGGACTAAATGGTCATATTTTATTCCTAAGGTTGTTTTTGGTCTAATTACACTTATACAGTAGAATTAGTACTTGTTTTAGGGTAATAATAATATCATTTTTACCCTTAATTACCCTATTTATTTTTAACCACAGTAAAAAAGTAAAAAGTTACTATTTACCAAAAATTATTTTCATCTCATTGAACCACATTTTACATACAGACATAAACCATGTCTCTCATATTTTTTAAATTCCATTCAAAAAAGTGGAAAAATTATGTTTTATGTAAATTTGCAGATTCTCCTAGAAGGTGGGTAAAAGACGGTCAAAAGTTCAATAAAATTTTCATATATCTAAAATTATTATAAAAAGACTCCAATGAATTACAATGAACTTATATAGGTATTATGTATCAATGTTGACAAAAAATAAATTTAAATAAAATAAATAATTATTTAATTAAAATGTTGGTTTTTTTAAAATAGTAACCTAGTGTTTTCACTATTCATCAAAAATTGAATGTTTTTAGAAAAATACCAAAATATCACCCAAGGCTAATTTCGATTTTCCGAATCCAAAAATGAAGTCCATTTTGAAAGATAAAATTTATAAAATTTTAAAAAGTGGCTATTAATATTCATAACGGCTATATCTAATAATATTTTAACAATATATCGTTGTTTAGTGAAACCCGGTATTACGTACAACACATGCTATCGAGGAAGGTCGCAATTGCGTGTAATGCAAGCCAAGTCAGGGTTGCATGTTGTGAAAGACTCATTTGTTGTTTCATTATAATATAATCCAACCATTTTTCATTAATACATTGAATATATATATATATATACTCAATGTTGCGTAGAATGACTATTATCAAACGAACATGAAATTGTTTGTAACACAATCTAAGAATAGTGTTGCGTATACTGCACGCTAATACGGTGTTGTGTAAAGCACAATGAAATCTTGTTGTAGCATAAAAAACATGACATTAAATAAATTAAAAAGAATACTTATCATAAAATATCGGTTTGTTACATTCTACTCCTCTTAAAATGAATTTCGCCCTCAAAATTCGTCGGGGTTATACATGGATTTCTACTTGAATGTTTCTTTAATTGAAACCCACATCGTAAAATGAAATACCAAAACATGGATTTAAAAACTAAAGTATAAAACGTAACAGTTACCCAAATTAACTAACCACTGGGTTTCCACATAGTAGAAAATAGGTGAAAATATGGATATGGAAGAGATATCTAACTATCATGTTATGATGGAGAGTGGTAGAGAACATGGCTATGAAAAATCCAACAATCACAAATCCAAAATTTTGTGATGATCTAGGGTACAATCTGATTCATCAGATATAAGGGCACTAGGACAACATTTTTGGTTTTCAACATCATTTCCCTAAAGTTAAAGAATTTGAATTAGAATAAATACTTACTTTATTTTGGTACAATCTCACTGTTGTTCATGCTTTGAACAATTTCCACTTCATCTCTTAAAGAAATGAAGTTGAATTTGTTATTCGTGAAGTGTTAACAGATCATGTGATAGAATGATGGTTAATTCCTTCTTTTTCAAACAAAAGGTTAGTAAAAGTTATCAAATATACATAAGTCCATCTATGTTGAGGTTAATCGTATATGATTCCAAAAATGAACTTATACTTCATATATCATACCGCGTAATAAAATAATAATTATTTCTACTAACCGGGGACTTCCTGTAGGCCATTGGTAGGCGATAATGGCCAGTCGCACTTCGGTTGTGGGTTCGATTCCCATAGCCTTGTCCGACGTGATGGGCTGTCGCCCGTCCTGCAGGTTGTCTTTTTTCAAAAACTATATTACTATAACATTCCATCAATAATATCGAAAAAAGTTCTAACCTTAAACAATACTAACTTATGTCCATCATAATCCATTCCAATCTTTAGGCTTATCTAAAATACTTCGGTCCAAGCTCATAGTTTAAAGAAAATGATTACTTGAAATTTCAGATAACAATCACGTGAATGCCATCATTTATCCCACATATATCATAAGATATATTGTGTTGGTCACATTCCAATCATGTGAATACCTTAATCATGTATTCTCTTGGAAAATGAATACCCATTGAACCATATTGAAAACATGAATACTGTTAAAAGTTAACTATTTCCACATACCAAAATCCCAAAAATTCTATATACTCAAACCATGATATCACTTAGTCCTTATATCAATCACGAGCTCATCAATACAATCAATCATCTCATTGTCTTCTTATCCCTTCATTATGAACATATCATCTACATTCCAAAAATATCTGAATAACCTTCCATGGTTACCGGTACCATTCAACATATACTTTCAAATACTACTGAAAAAACAATAATGTAACAATCCTTAGATGATTTTTATTCCAAAGTACCATACATTACTCTTTATAACATACAATTATTCCACTAAATTCTTAAACCACTGACTGATCTTCATCATTTCTTTCATCTCTTATTTCATTTGTAGTCTCTTCATCATCATCCACAAATATAATACTCATATGACCATGCTGATTCGCTTCATGAGATTTTCCCTTAGGGCATTGGTTTGCATAATGCCCATGCATTCCACATTTAAAACATCTAATCATTGTTGATGTCGTAGCAATACCATTATCCTTTTCCATGGTGTTAACTGAACCTTTTACTTTGCACTTATTTTCTTTGTGTCCTTCTTTTCCACACCCAAATCATCTTCCATATCCTTAGAAATAATCTCTCTGATGCCTCTTCCCACATGATTTACCTGAGATTAATTGAACTTTCTTTCCTCTATGATCATCATGAAACTCCATCTTTCTCTTATTATCTGAGTCGGGAAACATACCAAAGTTGAGATTATTGATTATATTATGAGATTTTTGATTAGGAATAATAACGATGTTTGGAATTCCAGATCTCGTTTCATTTGGTTTCTCATGAAGAATTTCATTCCATTGTCCTCCATATCTTCTATTACCGTGAATCTTCCAGTTTCCAGCCATTTTCTAAAACCCAAAAAGAATAGTGTGAGAGGAAAATACCATGCTTGGGAAAAAAACTTAGTAAAGGGGGAGTACCCTCAATATCTAACATCATAGATTAAATTCTATGATCGTTACCATAGTTCTAGGAATATATCCTATACTTATACTTATCCTTAGGGACATCCCTAAACATACCTTAGAAATATCTCTAGGGATCTCACTAATGTTTTCGCATCCTAGTTTCCAAAGGTCGACTAATACTTTCCTCTAATACCAATTGTAAAGTCCCAAAGCTTGACATACATGGACATTACATTACTTTTGTAGAATATCTAGTACATAACAAAAATAGACACACAAGGACCGTAATAGTTTAGTGTCTTTTGAAACTCAGAATATAATCTTCTAATCGTGGTAAAAAAGATCTTCAACATATCCCATAAAGATCTTCCCCATTTTTTTCTTACCTATAACCTTACTTTATATCCTGGGGAAATGAAAACATAAAATGGGTGAGCTCAAATTCCCAGTAATGGTAATCATATAGAACATAAAAAATCAATAAACATTTGAATGCAAAAACTTGAACATAAAATCTAAACATCAATATCATTAGCAAAGACATGAATCTTGGAAGTAGGTAAGGCATATATCATAAGGGGACATCAATCATGATAAAATAGAATGGGAATAATACATGTAATTGTGGCAACCATTCAGCACTTGTTATGATTTCCATAGTATCCAAGGCATTGCTGCCAAGACCATCTTAGTGGACAAAGTCCCTTTCTGAATCGAGTTCACTCCTCGTTTCAGTCCTGTAACACTGAACCAGAATAACTTACCATTCCAGCTATGTCTATCTCATGAGATATAAATCATTACCAAATGCATTGTAGGTATATATAGGTCCCACCCATCTCATAATGAAATCATTCTTACTTGTTCCACAAAATAAACATACATCATTCATAATAATCCAACGAGTAAAATTGGTTTCATAAACATCATCCCATCATCAAATAATCCATATAAATGTAATGGATATCATTTTATACTAATAAAATTGAAACCATGTAAATTATAGAGAAATTATACTTGAAACATACACATATGAAATAATGTCATCTTAGATGAAAAACAGTTTTGGTAAAACACTTGAAATTAATTCTTGAAGAAAATATCCTTTCTTTTTCAAAATCATTTTCTTTTCACAAAAGGTCATGAAATTTTAAAAGAAAAGGATTTTTTTGAAAATATTCATGAAATATTTTGGAGGAAGCTTCATGAAAATAAGGCTTTATAAAACCATAAAAATCCTTTCATGCCGTATACGTTAAAAAAACATTCTTCTCGTACTTTTGTCAGAAAAGCCAAAAACTACCTTGTAGGGTAAATAAATGAAAGATTCATTACATAACATGGGATAAAATACAAAATGGGTAAAAAGAAATTAAAAAATACATGAATAGACTTTTATAAAACATGGACATGGATGATAGCAATAACCTCAGTAAATACTTTCGAATAAGCAATCTCGGATAAAAATGAGATTTGCAAAATTATCCCCTAACTTACGTCTGATATGCTTCGTATGTATCCAAAAATTCTTTATAATGATTTAAATAATGTCATTGACTTATTACAGAATCATATTCATTGTTATGATATCATATATGGTTCACTTATGACTTTATATTACCCATTCTTTTGTAAATTAATGTTAAAGTAGCATTTTGGGTAAAATCGTTTCATTTGTTGTTCTTGTTTTAACTTGTAATTATTCATATGATTACATAGATCACGGTTACATATATCCATAATGTAAAACATGACTTTTATATAATATATATTCACAATATACATATATATAATAGATCGATAAACGGAAAGAAATACACCGTTCATGGAGACGGTAGGTCGTACGTACGTATGAACGTTGTTTTCATTTCCTTATTGAATTGAATGGAATTAAGTAGAAGAAATACACATATATATACATAAATTCTGTATCATTATTACGTCATATATTTTATGATTACTTATTATATATACTTTATAATCATTCATGAATGGTTAATCATTGAGAATGAATCTCATCGTGTCGTGGAGACGGTAGTCCGTATGTACGCACGAGCGATGATTTCATTCCCATGATCATGGAATTTTATTGAAGTGTATGTATAATATTTTAGAATCATTATAAATTTATAATAATCATATATAGGCATTATTTACACCATTATACCCATCCATGTAAGGTTGCGGTGGAAAATAGATTACACCACGGCGTGGAGACAGTATTCCGTACATACGCATGCGTGAAGATTTCATTTTCCGTAGGATGGATATATGGTGAAATAGGGTTGTTTCATAATTATATTAACATATCAATATATGAGTGATACTGATGTTATTACTTAATAATGAAACAACTAAATAATAATAAGTAAAAGAAGACATATGGTTGAAAGAATCGGTAACGGATAATACCTCTTCTTTGAAGCGCCTCTTTGAGACCTCCTCTTAGGGCACTAAAATTTGTCTTTTAAGAATAACAGGACCTCTAAGATGCTTCTAGGGAAGTGGAGAATATAATTTGGCAGGGTTTGGCCGAGCTTGAAGGCTCAAAGTGGTGTGAGGAAGAGAGGGAGGAGGTGCCCTTTTATAAGGGAGGAGAGGGGCACCTTTGGAAAAACTAAAAATATTATATAATTATAAAGTCATATTCGGTTTTAAATTGCACCAAATTTATCTATTTAAATTATAAGGTGGGTATTGGTCAAAATAATCTCATAAAATATAATTTGGACAAGTTTAGGTTACTAATTTAACCTTATCATTTAGATTTAACTTTAAGTTAGATAATTTTACTTTTACTGTGTCTTTTTGTGTTCTTACACGATAAGATTAATAAACATAATATAACAAGACAAACGAACCCCAAGTTGTTTATTATTAATATATATATCCTTATATAAGTCATTTGGCCAATCCTTATATTTTTAGGAATAAAATAACAATTAATAATATAATATTTGTTTTAAAAACTATTTTATGTTAATTTTTACACTATTTGGTAATCGATTTTTGAGAAAATAATAACAGAAATATTAGTTCGAAAAAAGTCACTTAAATCAATAATAACATGTCATATTAACCTAGAGAATTTTTTTAATTCATAAAAAGTCTCAAATTACATTTATTTGGGTATTTATAACATCAATTTTGTCAATATTTCATTAATAAGATAATTACTGCATCATCTTTGTGTCATAAAGAAATTAAATTATTTAATGTCTAAAAATTATAAATAAAATACCATTATGTAGGAAATATTTTTATCATTAAAATTAATATTTATAGTCGAATTTATCTCATGTATAACCTTATATTAAAAATTATTTACTTATCGAACATTGATTTTACCTATTTTAACCCTTCTTTAAATTAATTAATATTAAATGTCCTATTCTAATCCATGTGGGCCTAAATGGTCATATTTTATTCCTAAGGTTTTTTTGGTCGAATTAAACTTATCCAATAGAATTAGGACATGTGTTAGGGTAATAATAATATCATTTTTACCCTTAATTACCCTACTTACTTTTAACCGTTGAAAAAAAGTAAAAATTTATTATTCACCAAAAATTACTTTCATCTCACTGAACCAAATTTTACTTACTAACATCAACCGTGTCTCTCGGATTTTTTAAATTCCATTCACAAAAGTGGTAAAATTATGTTTTAAGTAATTTTGCAAATTCTCTTAGAAGGTGGGTAAAAGACGGTCAAAATTTTAATAAAATTTTTATATATCTAAAATTATTATAAAACGACTCCAATGAATTACATTGAACATATATAGGTTTTATGTATCAATTTTGGCCTAAAATAAATTTAAATAAAATAAATAATTATTTAAATAAATTCGGTTTTTTTAAATAGTAACCCAGTGTTTTCACTATTCATCAAAAATCGAATGTTTTCAGAAAAATACCAAAATATCACCCAAGGCTAATTTTGATTTTTTGAATCCAAAAATGAAGTCCATTTTGAAAGATAAAATTTATACAATTTCAAAAAGTGGGTATTACTATTCATAACGGCTAGTTTTAATAATATTTTAATAATATATCGTTGTTTAGTAAAACCCGATATTGCGTACAAAACACGTTATCAAGGAAGGTTGCGATTGCGTGTAATTCAAGACAAGTAAGGGTTTAGTGTTGTGAAAGACTCCTTTTTTGTTTCTTTATTATAGAATCCAACAATTTTTCATTTATATATTAAATATATATATATATATATATACTCAATATTGCGTAGAATGACTATTATCAAACGAACTTGAAATTGTGTGTAACACAATCTAAGAATAGTGTTGTGTATACTGCACGCTAATACGGTGTTGTGTAAAGCACAAGAAAATATTGTTGTAGCATAAAACACATGACATCAAATAAAATAAAAAGAATACTTATCATAAAATATCGGGTTGTTACATAAACTGCCACTTAGTGGTTTCACTATTCATAAAAAATTGATGTTTTTCAGAAAAATACCAAAAATTCACCCTAAGCTATAATTGATATTCTGAATTCAAAAATGGTGTCGATTTTACAAAATTCCAAACATATAAGTTGCATTAATTAATTTAATAATTAATTCCCATTGTAAGAACAAATAATGTGTTTTTAAGAAACAATATCAATCAAAATATTGAAAATTATTTATGTCCAATTTCAAAGTGATGTTAATTCTAATGACCACCATTGGATAAAATGGTAAAATTATATTCTTATTATAATTTAAAATCACTAAATATAATAATTTATCACTATTAATTATTTTGATTAAAAAAGTTGTTTTTAATTAAAATTTAGTAATTTTTACTATTCATCAAAATATAAAAGTTATCCGAAAAGTTCCAAAATTTTACCCTAGACTAAATTTGATATTCCGAATCCAAAAATGAAGTCCATTTCGAAAGATAAAATTTATAAAATTTCAAAAAGTAGGTATTACTATTCATAATGGAAACTTTGAATGGTTGTGGTGTGTGTTAGAACTCGATGTTGCGTACAACACACACTACTGTATTATTCAATGAGAAGCGTACCATGGAAGCTTGGGGTGTTACATTTCTCTAGGTGAAATTTACAATTTACCAAAAAAATCAAAAATAAAGGAATTTGTAGACCCAATATCAAAAAAAACATTATAAAAAATATATGAAAAAAGACAAAGTACCTAATACAACATTATTTCAATACATATTATTTCATTGGATGTACCAAAATATATTGAAGTAATCACTAAGTATTTCAGTACATATTTATGGTTATAGTATTGCTACATTACAACATTCAGATCTTTCATTGGGCATGTATTTTCATAATTCCCAATCTAACCACATTTGAAACACATTAAATTTTTATTATCAGAATTAATAATACCAACAATAAGATATTTTCTATTAAAATATCAGGCCATATCTCCATACATACCACATAAAAAAAACTTCACAGATTTGTTAAGGCATTCGCCATGGTGTTTTTTACCAAGATTCCCATAAACTGGAAACTGGATTTTCTTACCTTTAGATTTATTTGATTAACTCATACCCATTTTTTCCATCAAGGCCACTTATATTATTTTTTTTCAAAGTACACATGATCATAAATATACTTCATTTTTACCCTCTTAATATATCAAACCAGTTTCTCCTAACTTTTGAATTCACAGAAGGAAAATTCCCTTCAATATATTGACTTCATTCCTGAGTAAAAATGATTGATTTTACTATCTAGAACCAAAATATGATATGGAGTATTCCATGATAATTGGATAAAGATTTCTTCACCCATTTCCACTGAATCTTCCTCCTTTTATTTAAATCGAAAGAATTCATTTTTCATCCTATGTCGAACCGCCATAGGAAAATGTTTTTCCAAGGAAATATTCTAAAATGCATCCCATTCCAATTCATCAATTTATTATTTTACCTAGATATTCTTGACCATTGAATACCAATAGTCATATTCACCTTCAAAATGATAATTTTAAATACTAACCTTTAGATTATACAATCACCACATGATATATAATATATTTTCTAGGGATTTAATCCACCCTTCTTCCACTATAGGGTCTGAAGATCCACTAAAAAGTGGAGGGTGTGGCTCATAAAATGTTCCACTAACATAATATACATTTTTCGTTGATCTGGTTTTCATATTTAATAGATTCCACCAACATTTATAGCAAATTTAAACTTAACCATTATAGTCACAAAAAACTCGGTTCCAATTTCCACCATTCTAGTATTCATATTTCGAAGGATTTCACTCTGTTGATTCCTTCCTAATTCAAATTCTATATTGTATCTGTGGAAAACCATTCTGAACATAGATATCATAGATGAAGAAACATGATAATGATTAAATTTTATATCATTTTGACTTAACAAAAAATTATAAATCATTTATGTGTATTTTATTAACATCATACTTAACCATAAAGTTATATAAATTATGATATGATACCAACTATAAAGACCTGACCATAAAAAATACAAAATCTAGTTAATTCAACTAGAAATTACTTTTATAAATTCTAAAAGATACTTTTCATTTATAGTTTTACAGAATTATGTCATAATTTATACATGGCAACCCACAAAAATTAAAAGCAGATACTACAATTATGATTTAATTTTTTCCATAATACAAAAGTTTTTAATAATATATGGACTCTTCACTGCATTAATATTTGTTTATTGATTTCTCTTACCCTTCCTCAAACGCTATGATTTTTTTTGAAAAATATTGAATAATCACAAAATTGTAGTAATGGGCATAAAAAGAAATAGAGAAACGGTTAGTCCATGAATACATATAAACATATGAAATAATTTTCACAAAGACAATATTTTCACCAATAAAGTTTCATATAATTACATTTTGATAACAAGATATTTCTATAAAACATAGGAAACGAAAATAAAATATTTAGTTAAATTAGGGATTCATTTACCATGCTTAATTTTGATTGTAAACTTCACATATACTATAGGTTTTTTAACCCTTATATCTACCCTACAATGACTCCCTCTTGACTACATTATGATGTAACTGTTATAACTACCTTATGGTGTAACCATCACAATTACACATGCAATAATCATTATGATCAACATACTACATAGAAATAACAAATGAATTAGAGGGAAATACAGCTACCACCTTTCAACATAAACAATTCCCATGAACCAGAACCTAATTTTAAAACATAGACACTTGCATCATAAAAACATATCTTCAGGGAAATCAATTATTTTAAAAGAATACATATCAAATAAAAAATAATTCAATTTATTAGAAAATAAAAATATAATATTGTAATGGAGACATAAAAACATTAATTCCTCATGAAATTGGGGAAATCCTCTCATTTTTTATAATTTTAAAAAACATTCTTTTTGAATTTTGTAAACAATACATTAAAGAGGAATTTTAAAATAAAAAATTCTTTAACTTGGGTTCATATCACTTAAAATGTGTTAAAAAAATCTTTTATAATAATTTATAGAGTGGTATTAATATATTAAAGAACTATACTCATATCTATATTACCTAATATGATCATTTTATAACAACCACCCACCTATTTATTAACAATATTTTGTTATTCCCATTGTATTGATTGTGTTCTTTTCATGGTTTCCATAGTCAGCTCATTAGGTATTTTTTAAATGGAAATAATAATCCATAAGTGAGAAAATATATATATTTCAGTCATTTTAAACAATTATAAGTGAATTTAATCTTTCCATGAGTTCATTATTGGGAAATGAAAACTCATCATCCCAAAAGGTGGTGAATCGACACACCACAAAATGACAATTTAGTTTTTATGATAAAAAGATTAGAAAAGAGATTTGATGTCGAATATACTATTATAACAATAAGAATTAACTATATATATTACACTATAGTTATCTTAAAACATTGGACATGGTGACAATAAGTTATAATAGAGAAATAATCTAAGAGGGAAATATAAAGGAATTACCTCTCAAATATTTTCTCCTTTAGAACCTCCTTCCAGATCTTGGAATTGGTCTTTTTGTGAGACTAGACACAATATAATGTGTAAATGTATGAGATACGGTAATTTGGAAGAGGATAGTTGATCAATAAGCCTCAATTTGATGAAATTAACTGAAGGAATGTGTCCCTTTTTATAATTGAGTTGAGGAGAAATTTAGGAATTACATAAAATATTTAAGTATAATAAGTCTACAATATGATTAAAGACGTACAAAAGGAAAAAAATAACTACATTGAAATATATTGTTGACAAAATCTTATCCCATTTGGACTTATTCAATAATTTCACGATTTTTAAATAATTTTACAAAATATTTTATTCATGAAATATAATCTTTGACAAATTAAACACTATTAATAACTATGAATTTAAAAACATAAAAAAATTCATAAAATTAGAATTTTTTTAAAATGTCATATACATGTCATAATAATCTATATATTTCTTGGAATACCTTAAAAACCTCAAGTTATTTTTATTTTAACTTTTTTAATATAATTTATTTGATTTTCTCTTCAATTAAATAATTACCACATCATCACTGTGTATGTCATTAACGTAACTATCTATTCCCTAAAAATTTAAAATAAATTTACATGAATAAGATAAATTTATTAGATTTTAAATAATATTTATGGTCAAATATTTCTTCTGTAACAAAAATATTAAAATAGTAAAATAATTAAAAACTATAGTGTGAACAAGAGGACTTACTTTTAAATAAAATATTATAAAGGGATTACAATTATTCTAGTTGGCATAAAAAGTCCAAAATTAGAATTAAATAAATATATTGTATGAAAATTACACATAAATATAGATTTATTATTGTTTTTAGGTCATTTGATCGTTCTTATAATTTTAATTAAAATAATTTTATTAATTTTTATTTTTCTTTTACAAGAAAAATATCAACATTAAATAAGAATTAATGTTTATTATTTTAAGTATAAAAATAAAAATAAATTAATATAATAAAAATAATTTAATTTGGCTAAATTTAATCATTAATATTCATTAATTATGTATATTTACTCATACCCATGTCAAGACAACTTCATTAATTTGTTAATTTGTATTATCTCGCCTTGAGTAAGCATTAGAAATGAATTTGGATTAGACTCAAGTTACAGAACTCTATAATTAAAAACTATTATCCCAAAAAATTAATTATATAGATTAATTAAAAGATAATTCATGAAAATAATTTTTAAGTCTAAATTACTATCTATATGCCACCAAAATGGCATTGTCCATGCTGTGATGGTACTGCGTCGACACTGACAATGATTTTTATACAGATCATGAAATAAATTATAAAATAAACGTTTTGAATTATTTTTGTAAAATATTAATATTATAATTTTAAAATTTAGTCATTAAATATGTTTAATAAATTTGAAATCATAATTAATTCTTGATGATGTCATAAAAATATTGTATCTTTACAAAGAACTGTATTTTTTACTATTTATCAAAAATTATGTTTTAAATGAAAATTCTTAAAAAATCATAAAAAGTTAATTTTAACAAGACGAATTACAAATATAGATTATTATCTTCAAATTAAAATTCTATAATTTGATAATTAATCTTTTAAATATAACCATCTATGAAATTAGTTTTTACAAAGTATATTTATTTAAATAATTATATAACATAATGACTTTTACTATCCAATTCAAGAATACTAATAAATATGAAAAACATTATTCAACTAGTATTTGGGTTGTTATATAGACTTCATTTTTAGACCTGAAAAACACTTGGTTCCAACATCTCAATATAAGCATTTCTCTTACTACATTATATTACTTTGAGATTGAGTTTCGAAGCCATTTTCAAAGATTATATCTCACTAATTTACTATCAATAAAAGATAAAATCACAAAATTATCAATGATATTGATGGAATAAAAATGTTTACATTCATACACATTACATGGTTAATTAAAAACATTATTGGAGTTAAAATAGTATACAAATATTTATATTCAAACTTGTTTAGAATATTGTTCATAAAATTTACTTAACAAATGAATGTGTGCTCACCGTTTTGATTCACTTACAACCGATGAAAATAAGTGAGTTATCTTATCATTCAATTTTAATACCTTCACCAAAACAAGTTATCAAACTTTTCACATGATTACAACTTATTTATGATAAATATGATATTGTAAATACGGAATAATTACCAAAAACTATTTTTAATTAGATATATTAATATAAATATTAGGTTCATCATTATCCCACATGAATTCAAATTTATTTAAGTAAGTATCATATTGTTCTTACCAATATTTTTGGTGCATATTTTAAACTATATTAGGTCTTTTTTATATGACATGCCTTTGTATAATTGTCATCACGTTAAAAGATGACAATATGATTATTGAAGATATCTAGTTTAAACATTAAATTCAAGAATGTCACATTTAAATCCATTTGATATATTTTTAATCTCCTTTGAATCATCACCACTATCAATTATTGGATTGATTCATGTCTTTCCACAAGTGTTAGTTTATCTTTTAGAACAATTAATTTAAATTGATCATATCATTTGAAAAAATTATGCGTTTTTTTATCAATAAAATTTCCATATCCATCAAGTTAGTTTTTGAACACCCATCTCATTCTTATTATATCACAATCAATGTACCTATTTTAAATATCTAATTTATTATTATTGAAATTTGATTTAAATACTCATTAATTGATTTAACCCATGATTCATATATTGAATCTTCTTTTTTTGAAAATGGATCTACCTATGATGACAATGATATTCTAACAATATTCACAATCCTCCTGATTTGTCTTGGTTTTGTTTCTAAAAAGTATATTAAATAGATCATATTTAGATAATTTAAATTTATATAAAATTTGAGATGGAGAATGGATCACCTTAACTGAATTTTACTCTTTATATTAAATATTTGAATACTTTGAAATTGATATGTGACAAGGTTTTATAAGTACAAATTCAAGATCATACTATAATATTTTAAATTTATTATATATTTGAGAAACTACTTGTAATTCCATGATCATCTTCAATTTCTTATACATAATTAATTTCAATGATTTTATATATATTTTATTAAATCACTCATAGTACTTACTCTTGGCATTATAAAAAAGGAATATGGATTTCTTATCTATATCACTATATTTTCCTTTTATCCCTTCTTTATTTTTGATAACATGTTTTTCTTAATAGAAACACCCAAACTATTTAGAGTTTATTTGTTTCTATTACATATATTATATAATTTACCATTTAATATTGGGATAAGAAAGAAAATGTTTTTGTGTAAGCCACTACTTATATAATAACCATCCAATAGTCCCTTGATAGGACAATATCAATGAGTAATGCATTTACCACATGCTTCACTATGAGATTCCATATTTCAAGCATTATTTTTATAGAGTCGTCAACAATGATGCATAATGTTTGATTTAATGTTTTTCCAAATAATATTTTACATCAATTAAGGTTATCATTATTCAATTTTATAATTGTAAATTTTTATCATTATTCAATATTTATTTTTATCATTCTAATGGAACCTACTTATGTAGTCTACATCCTCATTATTTGAGTTGATTAACATGAAATAATACATCCTATTATAATCATTAATAAATATAATTCCTTACCCCTCAACTTTTCTGCCCTTTTGGTTCAGGGGGTCGCAAAGGTTAGTGTGCATTAGATCAAGTAATTATGTCAATATTTCTTTATATCATATGGATTACAATCCATCTTCTCACTCATGAATATATCAAAAGTATTCTCTCTATCAATTTATTTATAATGAATATCAATAAAGTATTTAATATTTAAAATATTTCCCATGATTTTTTATTAAATTTCCCATTAAAATAATGTTATAAACTTTATTTATCTTCAATAGCATTTAAAAAAGTATGTTACTTGTAATATCCTTGATATAGACTATCATTGGATCCCTTACATATGATTAAAGAATCACAATTATTATCTTTGATCAAGAGGAACTATTTAATTAAAAAATAGAATTCATAAATTTATAATGTTAACTCTAACTCAAGTGGTTATAAAAATTATATCCATGAAGAGAACATTTATGTTCAATGACTCTTCTTCATCTATCGATGTCTTCTAACTAATTTTTTATTTTCAAGTTTCAGTTATTACCAAAAGGGACCATACAATCTATACGATTCTTCATATTTTTCAACAAACTTGAATTTCTCATGATATTAGATGTACAACCACTATGAAGAATCCATTTGATGTTATCATTATATTTAAGGGAATTTTATTCACGGTAGTCTTTTAATTCATCAAATTTTTTCCTTGAGATACCTTGAGAATTCTAAACACAATTAGAACTCATATCATTTACTACTGAATGTGAAGAAAAATTATTTTCTTTATATTCATGTATTAATATTTTAATTTTATATGAAATGGAATTTATTGATTCCCTTTCAACCATTATTAATTATTTTTTATATTTTATTTCTAATCCCATTTGTATTTAATAAAATTATTTATGTTCATAGTTAAAATAATGTAAAAAATACTAATTGAAATTATTTATCCTTAATTATATTGTGTAATTCATTTAAAGATAGGGATATTATTCACTTTAATAGTCATCACATTTTATCCCATAAATAATGAAATATAATTACACCTTGGTTTATGTCCCATAAGTTTACAAAATTATTATCTAATAACTTTTTTATTTTTATGAATTATAAAATAATAAATCACAATTTTATGAAAACTATTATTTAATTAAATGAAACATCCAAAAAACCTATGAAAAGAAACAATGATGTGTAAAAAATTTATGATATTAGTTTAAAAAAATATTGCTTATTCCTAGTTAAAACTCCTTGTTCTTTATTTAAATATTTTCTAAAGATATTCTCACCATTAAATTTAACAATTCAAATCTTATATCTTGAACCAAACACCTTTCACTATAAATAATGTTTAGAATTATCCAAAAAAATATTAATATATGGTCTCTTTTCAATCATAGGTATTCACTATAAAACCTTTATGTCAATTTTTATAATAATTTTATTTAATTGTTTATTTTCATGTAATTGGGGTGGTATAGGTTTAAAAATTTCAATGTTTTTGGGAATCTTTTCAAAGTCATAACATATTTTTTAAACACCATGCAGTTTGACCTTACTTGTGAGATTTCTCATTTATTGAAATGTGTATAGTTAACGCATGGTTAGGAATAATTGTATTTCTTAATTGTATATGGATAGGGGTAACTTTTTAAACCTGGTGATTAGTTCTATAACCATTCACAGTATTGGTGAAATTTTTTCCAAACCTTGTGATGAAACAATGTGAGATGCCCTGTATTTAAATGTGTGAAATTATGGTTATACTCTTACTCAATTTTATCCATTTGGGACACCTTATTTCATAATATTTAGTTTCTAAGTGTTTCCAAGATTCTCCCATATTATCCCTCTATTCCTCTTGGAATATCCATGATATTTATTCTTCTTTTTTGGGATTTATTTGATGTTAACTCATATAAACCAATTCCATATTTCATATTCTCCCTTATTCTCTCTTATTCTTGCCCCAAGATGACCATTTTGACCTTGAGTTTGATGTTGAAATTTTTTGACTTGGGGTTTTTTATATTAGGGATTAAAATAGTCCTCTAAATGTTTATCCAACATATTTTTGGTGGAAAAACATTATTTCTTGAAAAATGAGTGATTTTGGATATGCTTCTCCATAACTTTTACATTAAACATAAATACATAACTTCTTTACTATTTCTATACAATTATTTTAAAGTTTAAAAATATATATTGAGGGAATATATTAAATTATTTCCAAATTAATTTGGTTTATCTTATAGTTTCATCTGAATAAATAGGGATTTTATATGTTTTAGTATTTATAATCTATTTTCATAAAAAAATATCATAAAGTGTTTGTTTAAATTCCTACCTATGTTTCTCAAGATCAACTATGGGTATATTTTTTTAATTTCAATATTATGAATTTTTAAGGATTTCACACCATGTTTTCCAAAGGTTAAAACAATTTTTGGCATCTTCATTTGGTGATTTATGTTAGTAAGTTACAATGGAGGTTTTTTGATTTCCCAAGGGGAAACGAATTCCATATACTCTTAAAATGTTCTATTAATTGAATTTTATTATATTTTCAATATTTTATGTATCATTTTTATACATTGACATGATTAGGTAGTTTTATAGACCTACTGGGATTTCATTCATGTTATCAATGCGAAATTTAATGATGATATTAATC
Organism: Viscum album; assembly: GCA_963277665.1. Lineage (NCBI taxonomy): Eukaryota > Viridiplantae > Streptophyta > Magnoliopsida > Santalales > Viscaceae > Viscum > Viscum album. The sequence goes on from OY728161.1 coordinate 1,570,279,293, forward strand.
TATTTTTGAAATTAATGAATTTATAATTGTTAGAGGATATCATTGTTATACTTTATCTTGATATAGTTTTTACTTTTGTGAATGGTGTTTAATGTTGTGGGTGCATTATGATTATTATTTATCACTTATATAGTAAATGTTTATTGTTCACTTCTAATTATATATCATGGGAATACTTGGGTAGCTGGGCGAGAGATCTAGGTATGGGACTGCAGTAGTTTTTGAGTCTGCTCTAGATAGTGGAACTAGGTTTTTACTATGATCTACTTAGGTGATATTTCCTCGAATTCAATCCAGGTAGGTTAAATATGAGTGCTTAGCTAGTTGAATCAACTTAAACACTATTTTTATGGATTCTATTTTGGTGTTCTCCTAGATTATCCCCAAATATTGTAGTTGTTCCCACGAGGATATTAATTTTATTATCCCATGAAAATTGATTTATTGTCAAATTATATTGGTTTATTAATATCATTTAAATTTTTATTATTATATAAAATAATATTATATGTTACACCTACCATAATATGATTTTATGTTGACATCATTTTCATAAAAACATTATAATGTTCTTCATTTTATTAATGGATATGTTTAATTTCGAATGGGGGTTGGTTAATTAATTAATAAACTTATTATTATCTCATTAAATATATAATTATGAAAACTATTTTCTTATAAATATAAATTCATATAACATTATTTTAATATGTTAAATATGAATGGTTTACTAAATACAGGTCTAACTTCCTTAAATTATACATTTGTTTAAAAATAAATGACATATGTTTTGGAGAAATGTGAAATCCATATAAAAATATTTGGAAGGAATGATTTCTTATGATATAGTCATATTAATTTCTTTTAATTAGAATAAAAATAAATACTTCTATAGTTTTATTTCAAAATATCTTTAAATAGATTCAGTTTTAAAGGTTATGCATGATGCATGGGTAGGATACCTAATGGATATTATTTTCTCACACTGAACATTAATTATAGGTCATGTTTTGCATCCACTTTGATGTAGTGTATGTTATTTATAACATTGTTCAGGTTTTTTTATGGTGGTAAGTGATGATCACTCACTTAAAACATGGACATCGGTTCTTGTGATTTATTTTGGACCAAGTTACAATAATTTTTTATTCAATCTTATTTACCACACCTCTTCGACATTCTCACTCTAGTTTCAATTATGTCTTAAATTATTTTAAATAATTAGTTTTTGATTACGGTGATGTTATATATATTTTAGATGTATTAATTTGTTTTAATAATTTATGTATATGTTATAATTTTAATCTTATGCATTATTTGGTTTCAATATATATATATATTATTTATTTTATATTCATGCCACATCAACTTACCAAGATGTCATGCTAGAATTTATAGTGGAAATCCATTATTTATTCTTGTTTTATTGAGATAAATCATTCCATAAGATGTATAATCAATGCCCAAGAACTAGTTTCTATCCCATAGTTATTAGGAACACAACCATGAACATGTCATGAGCTAACTTGATAGACATGTTGGGTTAACCCGAGCTAGTTTTTTAAATATCGGTATAATAGAATAGTTTTTATTTGAGAAGTGATGATAGAAAAATATAATTTATTTAGATCCCAATATGTGGGTATGTGAAATTTTCTAAGTATCACATTTCATATTTAACATTGAGTTATATGTGGTATTCAGGTTTTGTCTGTCTTTAATTATTGATGGTTCTTAATTATTCCCTAGATATTTAGTGTTTATTTGAGTATTTGTGAGTTATGTTGATGATATATGAGTCATTTTGAGAAATTCTATGATTTGTAGTGGGAAATAGAAAGGATCCTTAGATTTTAAAGTTACTAGGTATGGTCTATACAACCACATTAAAACTGTACAACCCATTTTGGGTAACTGCTAATAAAATTTACATGATTTACTTGACTATGCATTATTTTTAATTTTTTTTCATATTTTGTTCTTATATTTTTATTAATTTTTTTTATTCTTTATATTATTATTTTATGAATAATGGGGATGATTTGGTTTTGTAATTTAACTTGATTGAATTTTATTTTGATGACTATGTTAATGGTTTTTATTTCTAAAGTGTTACATTTTGAATAATTTTAATAATGTATTATCAAATTATTAAAATTCTATGGAAATTGATATAGTATAAATATTATGTCTTTGTGTGAAAAATTGTGGTTGTGAAAAGGGTTCTTGAAAATTTAATATGGGGATTCATAAAATTATTTTGATCTTTGTTATATGTTTTTTATTTATAAATGTTCCCAAAATGTGTTTCATAATTTTTCAAAATCTCATAGGCTATTTTGGGGTATTTATAGTGATTTATTTCAAAAGGTGTTCTTATAATACATTATTGTTCAAATAATTTGGAGTCCAAAAATATATTTTTGTGTTTTATAATTTATGTTCAAAATTTATTTAAGATTATTTCGAAAGAGGATTTTTATAGTTTCATTTTATTTTATTTTTTGATAAGTTCATATTGGGTATTTTTGGGTTATAAGTATGTTTTTCTCATTATTTTGACATTAATTAACTTATTCATACTTGGTTTTATGTTTTATTAAATTATGAGATATATTTTTATTATGTTTAATATTTCCAATTGTTTTAGAGTACCCCTCATGAAGTGATTATGAAACTTGAAGAGGGAGTTGAGGTTGAGTCTCTACCAGTGAACCCATTTACTGATAAGTGAATTAGTATTCTATATAATAAAAAATCTCTAAAACTCAATATATATATATTTTTTATAAAATTTTCATTTTCGAATTGGTGGAGGTCCTTTGATCACACTAGGGAATATCATGATCATTCATGGAATGGTTTTAAGAAATTTTTCATATAACAATACAAACAAGAAACTATGAAAGTTTCTAAGGAAATATAATTATATTTCCTTGAGTAGAATAACTAGACATTATTGGACTATGCTCAAAACATAACTAAAAAAGTACCATAATTACATGATATATACTAAAATGAATCACTCGTGGATTAATATTTTAAGATGGGTCTTCATCCTTGTGTTCTTATAGTAGTGTATTTTTTTGGACTAATCTCTTATACTGTGGTAGTGAAATAGGCTATAAGGGTTATGATAGTTGTAGCTAGTCATATTGAAGAGATTGATATTTCACCTAAACATTTGGGTGGTTAAAGAGATTATTAGAATAAATGGTGGAAGAATATTGTGTTATCTTAACGGTGTTGTGGTATTTAGAGGCTATCTCAATTCTTTTTATTAGATTCATCTGGGTGTAATTCACTAGTATTCCATCCGTGTGGTAAGTTAGGTCATTAAAAGATATTGTATCACAAATCCCCAAAATGATGACATAGTTTTGTCCATTTAGGTCAGTTTTGAATGTTTTTTAAGTATCTTCAGATAAAGAAGGTGGAGGAAGATCTAATTATTTAAAAGATCATGAGGTTCACTCCGAGGAACCTAATGATAATTTACCGAAGAATTGAGGTACGCTATTTTTTATTAGGTTATTACCTATATGATTTTATCAAGTTTCTACAAATACAATGTGATGTTCATTTTTAGTAACAAAACTTTTGGATATCTATTTCTAGAATCATTTTTGAAGATTATTTTTGGAATTTTTTTTCCTATGTTTTTGAATGGTTTGGGATTGTGTATTGGAATTATTAATAGACTATTATTGTTTTAGTTGTGTTACTGGTGGTTCCATACTAATGTGATGAAGGAACAAATTAGTGGAACTTTGACTGGACCACATTTCCTATGTTGAGTATTTTATCTTTTGTAAAATAATATTGAGGAATTAAGTGTTTTTGGAGATTTTATGTAATATAGGTGAACTTAATATAGTGGAAATACCGTTATAGATGACATCCTTTTTGTTGTAATAATATATCATGGTATTTATATTTATTTTCCTTAAAGATATTATTGGTGTGAGGAAACCATTCTCATTAATCATTCACCTATTATTGCCAATATGGATATATTATTTCATTAACATAAGCAATGATAGATGGAGTTTGGGAATTTTTATTGTCTATGTTTTTTTATCATCTCCTAGTAGCTAATCAGGGTGTATTTACCCCAACCCATCCATACCTAATGAAATATCTATAGTTGTGTTGAAATTAATTAATATCATATAATATGAATTAAATTGCCCTAGAGATTTATGAATATGCGGGTGTTGTATTCATGTCACACACGTAACATTCATATCAATAATAAAGTACCCAGTTTATGGTTCTGGCCCTAAACGTTTTCTAATGGTTTAAAAATAGATCACTGTGGTATATCACACTATACTTAATTATCACTGTATATAATCGTTTTATGAGGTCCCTCCATGTTTGAAGTTCTTTCACTAATGAGGAAGTTATACCTTGTTTATCATTTGATCAATTAATCCCAATACTACATTTTTAGAGTTATATTTTTATATGATGCGGATAATTGGCACAACTCTAATCCAATTTTCCTTATGATTTTTTATAATTTTTTATTTTTTAATTGGGTTACTTAGTGTTTAAAATTTTCAATGGTTTGGAAAATTCGCGTATTGTATGGTCATCGTATGGGTTAATATGGGGTTAATAAGAACCTTAAAGTTTAATAATACATTTGAGATTTGTAATTTTTTGAAAGGAACAAGACCAGTGAATATATTGCTGTAATCATGGGTAATAATCATAAATAGATCAGAGAAAATATGAAATCATGGAAATTGGTTCTATAACTATTCGCATGGTAGATACATGGATTACCAAACCATGTAAACAAACCATAAAAGCTATGTAGTTTATAAAAGTGTGAAATTTTGGTTATTCCTTTGCACTATTTAATTTAGCTACCCCACCCATTTTCCTCTTATTCATTTTCTAATTGTTTCCTATTGTCTCCCATTTAATCCAACCCTTCCACTTGGACTCTTTATGGGATTTTATCATATTTTGTTGATGATTATTCAAGAAAAAATAATCTAAATTTCTAACTCTCTTCTAATTCTAAATTAACTACTCCTCTCCAATACCTAATATGGTTATAGTGAATTTGGTTTTGATATTGCATGATTTTTACATGGGGATTATATATTTTGTGGTTTCAAATGGTCCTCCAATGATTTATCTTACCTCATTATAGTGGAAGAACCCAATTTTAAAAAAAAATCAATGATTTGAGGACGGTTTCTTCATTAAGATTACATTAACCATAAATCCATGAATTTTTGATAATCTTTATACCATGTTTTGAATTTTTTGGAATATATATTAAATCTTTTTATTAGATTGTTGCGAAAGGGAATCATTCTCTGACTTGGTTTCATATGGCCTAAATGTTATTTCTAATGTTTTAATATTTACATGTTGATTTCATTTAAACAATATCTTTAAAGTGTTTGTTTAAATTAAAATATCATTTTATAATGATTTAATTAAGGAATCTTTTAAGAAAATTTTATTATGAATTAGTAATGATTTATCATCTTTTGCAATTTATTTTTTTTATTTTATATTTCCAGGTTTGGCCCGTTTAAAATTGATTTCGATTAGTATGTTATATTATAGTTGTTGTTTTTTCTACAGATATAGGGGTTTTATATTATTTTTAGAATTTATATTTGATGAATTTTATTATATTTAGTAATGTATATTTTATATGTATATATTAAAAACTTAAAATTTTAGGATATATTTCTATTTAAATAAATTTAATTTATTTGATAGTTTCCTTACACGGAACACAGAGTATAAACAAACCAAGATATACTGTTAACAGATTATTATTTAAAATGAAATTTATTTTCTATAAATTTTATTAAGAGGATTGAAATTTAATAAATAAATAATGAAAAACTATTGTTTAAAATTTTAAAAAAAATCAATTCAATATTTCTAAATATCTTAGAAATTAAAATTAATGCATTTGAAGGTAAAAAAGATGTTTTTTTAGGAACAAATTATATTTGTACCATGTGATTTTTTTTAATAAATTTAATTTTTTTACATTGATTAATGAATTTAATTTTAATAATAGACAATATATATAATAAAATATTTTAAAATATATCAAATAGTTTTAATATAAAAAGGAACAAAGTTAAACCAAATTTTATGCTTAACAAAGAATTTTGTTAAAAAACGGTTTTGTTTTATTTTGCACACATATTATGAAATTAATTTAAACTAATTATTGAAATTTAATGTTGAGAAATGGATTACATATTAGGAATAAATTGTATTAATATATTTTGATAACTTAAACATAATTTTTGTTCATAATTAATATTACAAACAATAAAACTTGGTTACCATACATTGGGTTAAAAAGGGTTTACCGAGGGGGTTGACCTATGAGATAATGGATAAAATATAAAAAAATGATTTATTTTGATCAATAAATTTAATATATAAAATAAACAGAATATATTCATATATTTTTCATTTTGGATACACTTGTCCTGTGTAAGACATTATTATATTTTAATCTTTTTAAAAATTCAACCTGTGTCTTTTCCCTCATGTATAAAATAATAACACCTATTATCTCTTACTAACACATCAAGTGCCATAAAAATATTACAATTTTTACTGTAATATATTATATAAATCCATCCCAATATCAAATTGGTTATATTTTGATCATAATTCTATCCTTTTAAGGGATAATGTGTAATCCAAAAGAGGCTTCTCATTAAAGGGGTATAACTCAAAACCGGCTACTTTCATTTTTATTTCTTTTTATAACTCCTCATAATCTATGGTATTCAAAAAAAATAATGAATTATATATATTTAATATAATTAATGGTTATTTTAATTATGGATTAACCATTTTCCACCTCCTTTCTATAAAATGGGAAATAAAAGTATCACCTCTGCGTATGTGTGGACTACCACCTCCATGTAACGATATGATTCATTTTCCATCATGAAAATTCATCAATGGTAATTATTATTTATTTAATTTATATATATTATATTTATGAAATAATACATTTTATTTAATTATAAGTTATTATTTACCTTCTTTCACTTCCATTTGTTGAAAAATGAAAACGTCACTCATGCGTATGTGTAGACTATCACGTCCATATAATGATGTATTTTTTTCATCACTAATTTATATGAATAATTATAAAAGATTATACAATGATTAAATATTATGCTTATTTCATTATTAATGTTTTCTTATATTATGAAACCATGACCATGTTGAAATTAATGAAAGCATCAACTAGAATCATTCATTGAAAACAATCTAGTTTTCAGAGGAATGATTATTTTATTAAAGAAATTGTTAATAAATGGATATTTGAAAAATTAATAGGAATTAGAAATAGTATTTTGTGTATGTAGATAGTTCTATAATATATTTATTATCAATATATATTTATTACATAGTATGTTTGATAAATTAAGAAGAAATATGAAACATGATATAAGGGTTTCTCATCCCATTTTTGTTTAAATGAGACACATGGAATATTCAACACTTATTCCATCCAAGTGGTGTGTAAAATTATCATTTTATATAACATATAAATAAATTTTATATATTAATGGTTTTTAATTTTTCATTTGAATTTATTTCATTCATGGGGGTTATTATTCAAAAGTATCCAATGCAGTAAAGGGGTTTATGTTACAATATCATTTCTTTTTAAGATTATCTATGATAAATCTATATTGAGGGAGATGATGTGGATATTATAAATTAAACACCACATATTTTATTATATTATAGTTATTTATGTGGTTTTAATGTATTAGTAAATTTTTCAACTCTCTGGTAATTGAAATGAAGGTAAAGTGTCTTCCAAGATAAGATGACCTTATTTCATCATTGATCGATAAACATTTTCCTCTATGCTCATAAATTTAAATATTTTTTATGAAATTTATTCACTATTCATGATATGTTTTAATAATATAATTTCCAATACATTATTCTTTATTTAGAAAAGTTTTCAAAATTAATTTTTTTAATAATACATTTTTCTGAAAAAAGAATTTTTTGACATTTTACATAAGTGTAAAAATAATTTTTTCTTATAATTTATATAGAAATAAATATTTTACCACCATAATTACCATTCATTTGATGGAAAATTACTTTACAATTTTCATTTTATTAAATAAATTGATTATCTCAATATTATGGTAATTTTTAGTGAAAATGTTATCAAAAGAAAATGATATTTTCTCATGTTTTCAAAGAATGGTTCAAATGATACTTTTGGGTATATTTTAGTTTGTGAATATCCTTTATGTTTGTTATTCCTCATTGGGGATATTATATTATTATATCATCTAATTTAATTCTTTAAAAGGATTATAATATTGATTATTTAAGGTTTATTATATTAAACTGATTTCATTACCATGAGTTAATTAAGTTATGATGAATCCTTTATGAAGCATATTTCTTGTATGTTTTTTATTTTATGAAGATATGATGAATTTTTTATGAAACCCATTTCTTTTACATAGTTTTTGATATGATTATATGATGAATACTTTATGATCGTATAGAACAAATATGTATGGTTTTCATTGTATAATGGGTGGGCACATAATTAGATATCCTTAAAATGAATTGGGTAAATATATATATCTCATGGGATAATAATTAATAGAATGGGTATTGAATCAAGTTCATTAGGTGATGAAAACTACTATGATATTATTAGGAGTGAACCTTGACTAAGGAAAAAATATAATGTGGAGTGAACCCAATCCACTATGATAGACCTGACACTATAAATTATTTTCTTTACTTATGTGTATTACATAACCTTATGATTATAATTATTATATGTTCTAAGGAAAAATAATTATTTCATGATTTATGATTAATGATCTTTGACTAGTTGAGACAGATTATTATAAGTTGTTATCAAGTTCTCATACCCATATTATTATATTATGCTACGTTATGATCCTTGATTTAAATCCCTTATATTTACCCTTATTAAGAATATAAGATCATCCTTTTTTATGTTTACTTTCTCCAAGTTATGAAGAAAGGTCTTATGTAGGGTATGTCTATGAATTGTACTACGTGAGAAGATATTTTGTGGGATATATTTAAGATATTTCATGAAATATGATGATATGTATCTAGTCTCCAAATATACTAATCATTTATGATTATATGGTACATAAATTAATTAGATGTATTGAATATTGATCTAAACATATGTAATATATAAGTATGAAAAGATTTGGTCACCTCAATTGGTACCAAAATAGTGTATAGTTAATCATTTTAGATTAGGGTTAGAAAAGTTTTTTAAAAACAATTGGAATAAGTCTAAGTATAGGACAACATCCTGAAGCTTTGGAAAGGTAGATATTCTGTGGTTTCCCAAGAAAATAATTCCTTACCTATATACTAGAATGTGTATACAACCATGGAATAGATGCACCAAGTGGGAATAAATTTTAATGGCGAAGAATTTGTATTAACTCAATTTTCATTGGTGCATGATGTGTGGGCCTAAGTCCGCACAACTAGATAGATACTACCATGGGATATTCTTGGGTAAATTTACATTTTATTTATGAACCATTGTAAAATATTGGAATAGATGGAGACTTTTAAGGACATTGGTTTGACTTAAGGTGTCATAGATTGAAAATACGGTTTCCCAATTTGGTAATGTTGTGTATTATATTTCATTAATATGTTATTTCTTACAACTATGTTTTTCCATAAATTCAAACCATTTTGGTTTTAATAATGGAATAAATAGATAATGATGAAGGTGGGGTGGTGACAGAAATATTCTATTATAGAAGAATCTTATTGCATATTTGTCTTTTGAATTCAATTATATAATGAAAAATATCTAGGTGTATTATTTCATATATTCAATTATTAGATGTTGAGTTAGAATTAAAAAAATTTAATGGTATAATGATTTTATCTCATTATTATATACCCTCTCTAAAAAAAGTTACTGAGAGTGTGGTTCCAAAAAATCTAGTGATTCCCCATCTGTTTGAATGTGATGAAATTTTGAGAGTGGATTATTTCTCTATATAGATTTGCCATATCAATATCAAAGGAAGGGAAGTAATTTTTGATATTCTATATCCTCATATGATCCATTTTTGGTATTATATAGAATACGAAATTCTAACAGATGTTACATCTATTTCATGGATCTTACTACATATTCATCAAAGGATATTTATCTCAAATGGTTGTGGAGAAACTAAAAATGAATGATATAACTATTATATTAGACTGTGATAATGAACTTCCTAAATACATTAATAGTATTCTGTCGAATCATAAATTCATGTTTTCAAAAGATTTCATTACTGGTTCTGCACATATTTAAAAGACTCCATATAGAATGACACAAAATGAGTTGTATGAATAAAGGAAACAATGATGGTAGATTCTTGATAATGGATACATATGACCTTCCATGTCACTATGATGTACAAATATTGTTTTTGTTATGAAGAAATGTGGGTTAATGCATATTTACATTGATTATTGAGAACATAGTAGGATCATTATCAATAAAAAGTATCCTATAAAACATATTGATGAATTATTGGATCAACTATGTTAAGCTCAATAATTTCTCCAGATTGACCATTATTAAGAAAGTCAACAGTTGAGAATCAATAGGGAGCATATGTCCTATAAAACCTTCTTTATGAGTTTTATTCATTGTGAATTTATAATGATATATAAAAGTGATAATTATTTGAGGATTATTATTATGGATATGATTAAATTTTAACTTTTATCACAAAATTTATCTTACTAAAGTGATTTTGAACTTATTAGTTGTGAATCCCTGAAATATTAGTTGTGAACCTAATTTATTAAGTAATTTAATAAAAAATTTAAATTGATAAAATCAAAGTAAAAATAAACATGAAAATTATTCTCAATAATGTAAATAATTAAGGTCTTTTTATTATTCATGTTTATCAGGAACTTATATGTTGATTCAAAGTTGAGGTATGAGAAAATTTACATTAAAACCATCATTATAAATGTCTTAATGATTAATCTATAAATATTTTTTTACATGTCCATATTCATAAAATTATTTAATATATTTTTTTATGTTGGATTAAATAAAAAAATGTTATTTTATGTCACTTTTGACTTTATTTTAAATGTTTTTAAAGGAATCTATTTTTGTATTTTACACAGAACATTTTGAAAAAAATAAAAATAAAAGTTTTATATTATCATAAACAACAACAATAGTTTTACTCACCATAATAACCATTATTTCATTCTTGGATTAATTTTCATGATTTTATGTTCAATTTTAAGAAAAAACCTCTTTCTATTTATTTTATGTACTTTCAAAAAGGGTTTTAAATGAAATATATATTTTAATATTTTTAATGTTTTCTTAGGGGTGAAAATAATATTTTTTATAAGTATGATTATGTAAATTAATGTTTTCATGTGTAAAATTTTTTAATGTTTATTTGGAATTTTTTAAGATGATGGTTTGTTCCATTAGAAACCATGTATGTATGGTTCCATTGGAATCCAAGGATATGTGGTTCTGTTATAAACTAAGGATGGGTAGTTTCATTATGAACCAAAGAAAGGTGTGTACATGATAACCCTCCAACACATTGGGTAATTGTTCTATTCTCCAAATAATAATTTTGGAAGTTGACAAACTATAAGAGTTTCATGAAATGATGCCCCTAGTTACCCACTCTATTTATCTATTATTTCTATGGGTTTTATGAAAATAATATTACTTAAAAAGGTAATCTAATGAGATAATTTTTAAAACAAATCTTATGTTATTTCATAAGGTTCAAATGTATATATATTTTGAAATAATGGTTTTATTTTATTTTAATTATTGAAAAAATACATTATGACTTTTTTTCCTTCAAGATTGAATTGTTATAGAATGTTGTAATAAAAATCTTAGATAAAAACGTTTATATCATGTGTATGATTTATTTTTTATTTCCAAGATTATTTGAAAAAGTCAATTTTTTATAAGTACTCCCAGGATAACAAGTTTCCTTATGCCTTTTATATGACCCTTATTGCGTTTTTTTCTTAAAAAACATTTTAAAATGAATTTAATGTGATTTTAACAATGTGTAGTGATAAATGTGATTTCAATTTGAAATATTTGAAGATATGTCAACCAAAGAGAGATCGTTAAATCATAAATGTTTTTATTGCATAAAAATTATATACTAAGTGGAAGTGCCAAAATTTTGATGTAACAATTTTTTTATAAGAGTGATTACTGAATTATCTAATAATCTAAACCCAAAATATCCACATAATGAAATAGTGTAAATTATTGACATAAAATTCATGATTTTATAATTTTTAAGGCTAGGTCCATATTGTTCCAAGGTAATCATTCATCCCTTGGTACTACCTTCCCTTTATTGATAATTTTGGTCTAAATTGGAATAGTTTTTGATTAATATTTTCACGTGAGAATTGTGAAATAATTTTTCTAGATGTGAAATTTGGGTGTATCTCATAGAGGACATATCAATAGGACATATTCAATATTATTATTTTTGTTTAACATAAGGTATTTTCTACACGGATTATTTTAGGGGATTAGGAGAATCTATGTAAAATTGACTGATGATTCATGTAATGATTTAGTAGATTTTTTGTGGCCTAGGATTTGTGGTGTTCCAAGAGTGTTCCACACCATATTTCTTAATGATTTATCTTTATTGAACCACTCAATGATTTTTGTTCCTATTATTCCAAGTTACTTTTCTTGGTTATAAAAGTGTGAATAAATATTTTAATGATGCTTTTTGATGATATTGGTTTCTAGGTGTTAATTTCACAATTGGATGATCGAAGGAAGTGATGGTCAAGTTGTGATAAAATGAGAAAGACACTATTGAGGCAGGGAGCCTTGTTTTTTTATGAGTCTCTTTTGTTATTTAGAGATTTTATGTTTTTGTTTCCTAATTCGTATATATTTTCACACATAGCTTGTTTGTGTGAGTTTTCATATGTTTGGTATTAGATCAATTTTTCATAATACTAAATATGGATAATATAGTTTTCTAAATGATTCAATGGTGGTGTCTTCATCAAACAAGTGTTGGTTTCCCACATTATAGATTATTCAAGGGCTTGTGTTGGATATTTTAAATAAATAAAATCATCCAATTTTAATTTTTTTAGTAATATTATTTTATTTGGATAGAAATTTCAATGTAATTAGTGATTTTCCAAAACTGTACTGAAATGGTATTTGAAGACAGAAGAAGGGGTTTTCTAAATAATGTTTGATTAGTTTAAAACAATGGATTAATATTATTAAAGTTTAATGATATTACTTATTAAATATGTTTAAAATAATTATTTGGATTCATTTTTAAAGGGACGTCATAAGGTCTTCTTTGAGATATTTTTAGCCTATTTTATCTATTTGGGGAAATGCCATGTTTGGTAAACCATATGTGCTAGATTTTCATCTTGATAATTTTGTCCTTGTGTTTTATTTTCCTCATTATGGTGTGTTTTGTGCTATTAGCCTCACGAAAAAATGTTTCAAAAATGATTATTCATATAGTGTGTGATACCCCGTGAGAATTAGTTTTGTATCAAAGTCACAAATTGGTCTTAATATATGTGATAAGACACATAATATGTCAACATTATTGGTGTTAGATGTTCAAGATATATAACTAGGTCCTATAGAAATATTTTCCTAGTGTAGAGTTAGTAAGATTTGAGATGGGATATGTTACCTGGTTGTTGTTTTATATGTGTGATTCACATATTCTTGTGGGACATTAAATTCTAAGTCTTGGGTTGTTGTGCTTGATTATGACCAATTTAGAGTCTACGGGGAAGGTTTTGTGTGCTTGATTTTGAACTCCATTAAGCATGTAAGGATATGTCAATGTTCTTGTTGGATCTTTTTGTAAGTAGGATTATGTCTAGTACAAAATTTCGGAATGGGTTATGGTGTGACGTAATCCATATAAAATGGACCTCCATTGAGTGAAAAGGAATGGGTTAAGTCCAATGGATGTATTATTTTCCCCTATTCCTTTTGTAGTGGGTTGTGTTTTAGACGATAACCAATGCTAAGACTTCAAGTGTGGGATGAACATTGTTTCAGATGACACCTACCTAGAGTCTTTAGGATTTCATTATGTTATGATATGAGGTGAATTCATCCTTATATTATGGATATAAATATGTTATGGACAACTGTCGTGATTTCTTGATTAGAACATAACCAACATGACTTATGTGATTTCTTATTCTTTGGGTGTTATGTTTCTAGGTGTGTGTGTTAAAAAAACATAACTACACTTTTTATACAGGTATTTCATTCATATAATTTGATAACAACATTACTCAGTATTTTTAAGGCATTGGGGGTTCCTACCAGGGTTTTTCCTCACCCCCAACAATATAATCAACATGAATTTTAATGTTTGTGGGAAGAATTTCATGTTTCTATTGGGATATATATATATATATATATATATATATCACATGGTGTTAGACACATGGTACAAGTCATGTAGGACATAGAGGGCATAAATAAAAAATGTTGGTATGTGAGTTAGGTTAGGGGATGGTGTATTTATTTTTCTTATTATATATAACATGCACAATATATCATGACATTTATACATATATGATGTCTTATTATATTATTTATCCACTAATAATACTATGGTATGGTTGACCGAATTTATAGATTATTTTACTACATTTATTCTGGATTATGGGGGATTTTTTATCTCCATATTTATTTTTCCATTTTCTTGGATGTTCTTCATATAGATGGGTTATGAACAATTCTGAATAGATTTTGGCATGTCCATTGGGTTTTTTAGAGGTAATATAATCCTAACAATTTTTTACACATATACTACTCGTAGGACTCCATTTTTGTATATTGAGGCACACCCTAGTTCATCATCAAACCCTATTCGAGTGTTGTTTGGGTGACCTGAAATGAAGAATTGAAAGTACTCAAGAATGATTATAGACCTTATGTTTGTTGTTCAGATCTAAGAATAGGTTGTTCAGTGGATCCAGATGGTACAAATTGACTTGGATTGGATATGGATATTTTGGTGAGACTGAGGTATATAATTAGATCGTCTGTGCATATTAAAATCAATATATATTTCGAATATGTGATCAAATAAATGGGAAATCAGTTGGCATGAATGGGTATAAAACTAAATTTAATTGTATATTTCCAAGTTATGTTATTGATCCTGTGTAATCTGATTATTTTTTATTGTTTATCCTTGGTTATTTATTATTATTCAGGGTTATGATATCAAGGTCATACTCTCCTCAATATATGATCTAGTCCATTGATACTAGTTGTTATCCTTTGGCATTTAGAGAGGCATGCTTGTGGTCATGTGTTGCACCAGTGTAGTTAGTATAGAGTGATTCGGGTCATTGTGTTACATTTATGTTTATATGTTCAAACATGAATATGTATTTATTTAGGTATGTATATATGTATGGATGGATGTATGCATGGATTCATGCTAGCATGAATGAGTGTATGGATGGATGCTTCAATGTATATATGTATATATGTCTGCATTTATACATGTATGTATGTATTCTTGTATTTATGTATGTATTTATAGATGGATGGATGCATGCATGCATGGATCAATGGATGTATGTACATATGTATATGCATGAATGAATGGATATATATATATGTATGGATGGATGCATGCATGCATGCATGGATGGGTGGATAGATGCATTCTTGTATGCATGGATGTATAGATGCATGCACACATGAATATGTATGTTTGTATATATATATGTATGTATGGATGGATGTATGTATGTATGCATGTACGTATATGTGTATATATATCAATTTTATTCCACGTCATTTAAAGAAGGTGAAAGGGTATTGAAACTGTATGAACTATCTATTGGATACTTGGTTTGATGTGGGAGATACTATCTTATGTTCTACAAGAACATTTTCTATTTATTAACTTAACCCTCTCCTCATTTATATACTTTCTCTATTAAGATAATGTAGTCACTTATATGAATTTACCTATTGGAAAAGGATACATGATGAACATATGTGCACTTACCTTCATTAGTTATACTAAAAACATACAGCTCCTATTCTAAATTTCATGCGATGGTAGAAGAATGTGGGATTGGTTCCACTACAAATCTAATGTCATGGGGGATCCAAAATAATGGTTAAGAGGTTATTATTACCATTTTCCCCATTGTAAAAAATCATTTTGATTGTTTATATTTTATATTTTACATTATTTATGAAACTATTATGTACAATTAGTTTGCAGACATATATGTAGGGCTTGATTTCTGAACACCAAGTAGATATGATGAACTCACACCCTACTCTTGTTCTTTTGAGAAACATATAGATCTTTTTCTAAATGATCATGGTAATGTAAAGGAACTGTTGAACATATATCCTTGGAAATTGTTAAATGAAGTTATAATAGAACCCTTTGAGCCTTGTATGGTATGTTATAATAAGGATTTCTTTCACTCTCCCCATATCGTTTTTTGGATATCTCATACCAATGACATTTCATAGTCTCCATATAGTGGGATTTTATTTATTTTGTTCATTGTATATGTTAGTTTTATTTTTTATTACCTTTAAATGGTTTATATAGGTGTTTTGGTATTTTCAATAGGTTCATATATATATAAACCATGTTGTATTTTTACGTAGGTATAATTGGAACCCTTAGTGTATAAGTTAATTTTATAGTGGACATGTTTTATTTTTTTAGAGTTCAAATATAAGAAAAGATCATGCTAGTTTTCTGATATTAACTATAAAGATATTAGAAAAAATATAAAGAGGAAAAATTACAACCTTATATAATATATCATCCCTTGGAATTTATTCTAGCCTTTGGGGAATTGTATGAGTGATTGAGTAATTATGGATATCTATGTGATCCATTTAGTGAATTTATTAAATTTATTTTAAAATGGTATAAATTTTTGTTTGGGTAGTTGGTTTTGAAGATATTCTAGAGATACGGAAAATAAAACTAAGTTCACAACCCATAAATATTCATAGACAATATAATTCAGGTGGAAATGTGAGTTGCCACTACTAGATCATATTTAATTTTTGACTATTTTAGACATATAACTATTATGTCATGTTTTATTCCAAATGAGTATACATCTATAGATAATCCCTATAGATTATCATAACATCTCCTTTGTTTTATTGTGTTTGTTTTGTTAATTGTTGGGATTAATAGGATTCTTATACTAAGTGAAGACTCAATAATAAAAAATAGTGTTTTCCTACTTATTTAGTAGTTATAATTAGGTTAATATTTCTTTTATAGATTCATTGGATTTTTAAATCCCTTTTGTTATCACTATGAATTATATTATCATGAATATTTATAAAATGATTTTTTAATTAATTTGAAAATATGTTTCAATGAACAAAATATTTTTCTGAAGGTAAATGAATTAGAGTGGGGTATGGGTGTTCACATGATATTCAATACATTAACATTATTTTAATTATTTATTCATTTCTAAGAGTATTTTATGATATAAAATACTTTAATGAAAAATATACCACCTTTACGACCACTTACTACCATGAAGGATGGGTAATATGATCATTCTACACTTTATTGGACTAATATTAATCTATAGTGTTTTTAAAGGATTTCTTATCTATTATAGGATGAATGATATAGATAAACTCAATGAGAACTGATGCCTACTAATATAGTAAAGGATTTCTAGTTTATTTACCCTTGAACCTTTTAGGGTTATGTATCCCCTCATGAAGCTATTTTATTAGTTGAGTGTATCCATTTCATGATTTGTTTTATTTTATCCATGAACCATTTTTTTATTTTAGATAACTTCAATAATTGTTAAAATCATGAATTGTCCTTGAGTAGTGAACTAAATTAGTCAAATTGGAGATGTGACTATAAAGGTAAAAACATAACTTGAATATCCATTAAATGAATTTTTTTGGATTAATTATTAAAATTCTAAAACAGATTCCCAAAGATCGTATAAGTTTTCAGCCTATGGAAACAAATAATCATAAACACTAGTACATATGTTAGATACAAGATATACACTAGGATATTCATGGATGTAACCCATCTTAAAAAAATTATACGTAATACATATCTTTATAATCTAGGGAAAGGAAACAAAAAAAGGGGTGAGCTTAGATACTATGTAAGGGTAAAAAAGAGAGTTATGTAAGCATAAACCTGAGAATAAGGGTATGATAACATTATCATCACAGTAGTATATCATTTCTTGTGAATAATAGATCATAGACAGGAATCATGGCATAAATATTGGAATTTAATAAGGCACAAATAATAATATAATCTAAAGAATATGCAACGATATCATAACATAGGAATAAGACATGGAATTTTGTTAGACACATAAACAAATAAAATGATTTCCATAGTAGTCAATTAATCACTTCCAAGGAAATATTAGTGGAATTTGTTCACTCCCCAAACCACCTTTGTAAACATGGTTAACTCCAATTACCATATTAGTAGTCATGGTTCACTACAAAGAATTTATTGAGGAAAAAAATCCTTTACTAAACTGAGTTTACATATCATTCCATCCAAGTCTATCTTATGAGATATAAATATTTACCCAATGCATTAGATAGAGAAATATTCCCCAAAAAATATCAAAATTAAATAACACATACATATGCCATATGATAATAAAATCCATCATATCATAACCTATAGAATGACATGGGTATAGTAAAAATGTTATCATATCATAGCCTATGGAAAATATATAGATTTCATAATAATTTTATCAAATCATAGCCCATGAAAAGAAGCAGTTTTCAGAACCATATGACCCCTAGAAGAGAATCAATATTTGTAAACACCATGGCATGGAATCAAAAAAACAATTAGAGATTAAATATAAATATTACTTTTGGATAATTTCTCCATAAAGGTATTAGTAACACCAGTGGAAGTCATCTTATATAGAAAATAATTTGGAATGATCTTTTAAAAATATTTCTAAATTAAAATATCCTTTGTTTATTAAAAAATCTTTTTAAAACATAGAAAATTTCTGAAAACCTTTTTCTGTGTATATATCTTTGAAATATTATAAAGGTATATTTGAGAACCAAAACCAAATTAAAAAAAATCCAGGAAAATGAGATTAAAATATCATTGTTAAAAATGATTTTTTAAACAACATTTTTTTAATAAAACATATTCCTGATCGAAGAGAGAGATATGGTCTGATTTACATTAAAATATTTTCTTAATTATATTAAATACCAAAGAATGAAAAAATGGTATAAATTTATGAATATAGGATGAATAAATATAGGATAATTAAATTCATGAGTGGTCTAGGAAAGTAGATCATAACATTTTATTAATGTAAGCTTAATAATAAACAACCCTAGTAAACAATGAGATTATTGTAATAAACTCTTACCACATTGGTAATGTTTAATAGAAATCAAAATATAAGAAACATAAATTAAAATACACATAAAATATCACTAATTTTTTTGTATTAATGATATTACATGTAAAATATAATAATAATCACCTTATAAAATAATTTATGTTCACAACAAAACAAGTGTCTCAAAGAAGAAAAATTGAGACAAAAACTACATTAGTGATTTGGTAACTTTTGAAATGTCAAACCTCATAAAGTAGATATAATTAAATGGATATGTAAATAAAAATAAATTTAATTTTAATAATGTTAAAATAAAATCATTTAAATTTTATACACTACACAAAATAAATGATTGATGAATATTTCATGAGTTTTGCAGAAATAAAAGTAAGAATGGAAATCCTCTTCTCTTAGGTCTTGACTCTCATCGAACTCATTCCAACATCATGTATAATGAATAAATGTTTTTTATAAATATATCAAAAATCCACATTAATTTATACAATAACATATATTTTTTTCTTATGACCTTTCATTACCCATTTATTTACACTTCCATGTTAATGTTACATTTTGGGTAATAACAGCTTTGTTTTTGGCCGGTGTTTTGATTTGTTATATATTGGGTACACATACGTTTATCATCAAAGAATAATATAAATAATGATACAAATTAAATAAATATCATATATATTTAGTATAAATATATTCATAAAAATATAAAAAAAATATAAATAGAAAATAAAATAAATTATTCATGGATACGGTATATAGTATGTACTCATGAACATTGTTTCCATTTTCTTATCAGATTTAATGAAATAATGTAAATGTAATATATATATATAATAATTAAATAATAATTATTATGTCATATATATCATATATGTTCACTAGTCCATCCTTAATATGTTCCATATAATGTGGGAAAGAATCATATCACATTGAGGAGGGTCTAGTCCACACACTCTAGAAACGAAGTTTTCATATTTCCAAATAACAAACAAATTAATGGTATGAGTTATAAAATTATTATAAAATAGTAAATACATCATTAGTATCATATATATCACATAAAAATAGAAAATATATCATTATTTAAATCCTCTAATGGGGGAAATGAAAGAATATACTACATCGGTTGGCAATTCGGTAGTCTGTCGTACACATAAGTGATGATTCTGTATCCCATTTAATGGAAGTATATTTGAGTGTATGTAAAACCCAAAATGTTAAAACAGATAATTATATTTATTATAATTATGTTGTTATATAATAATTTAATAATAATAATTTAGGGTGTGTAGAAAAAAAAATAAAAAAAAGATATTTTAGAAGGATGTTACGTCTTCCTTAGGTAACTTCTTTTTAGTTTGCACTGAAGGAATTCCTTAGGTGGATTTCCTCCCAACGTGAGGATTATATGATTAATGGAGGTAATTTTGGAGGATATTGGGGTAGGTTTTATAAGATTAAAACGTATTTAGAGGTGTGAATAAGTGAGGTGTTGAGTTCAATTTTATTGTAGAGGAAGAGTTACATTGTTGTAAATATAAAATTGAAAACACTATTGAGAGGTCTCCCTTACATCATGTTCCTCCAATTACTATAAATTTTCAATCCAATATAGAAATTATTAAACAAATTTCCATATAATTTATTTATACAAGTTTATAGGGTTTTTGGCCCCTTAAATTAATGTTTAACCACGAAGTATACTTGTTTTTACCTTAATAGATGCAATTAATTTTAATTAAATACCCTAATATTTTTTATTAAAAACTATGTTGAGGTTATTAGGAATTAAATATTATGATAATAAAAAACATTTAATCAATTTGTGTAAACCATAATAATATAAATGGTAGAAACTAATTTAAAATCAATCATGATAAGGTGTCATGATAATGTGTTTTTTAAACAAAAATGTTTAAAACACTGAAATGTTTTTACATCCAATTTCAATGTGAAAATGGTTTCCATGAAATAATTCGGATTAATTGATTTAAAATTGGTATATATATACATTGAAACCAATTTTAAATTTAATTTATCTCTATATATAAATTAGACGATAAAATTAGTTATGAATTAAATTTAGTATTTTTTTACTATTCCTCCAAAAATGATTTTTTTAAAAAAAATCCAAACAATTCACCCTAAGATAACAAAGAAAATATGAAATAAAATAATTATGTTTATTTTATGAAATTAAATCTATAAATATTTCAAAAATTATTATTTTTACTATTTACATAAACACATAAAAATCAATTATGCTAAGAAAAAAGTTTTTTCCAAAATATACAGACTATAACAAAAAATTATATGGTTTTTATCAAATTGATTATTTTATATATAACCATTATAAATAATATTTAATAATTATTTATTACTATTTATATTATTATGTTTGATGAATATTTTATAACTATCACATTTAAATAATTATAATATTAAAATGTTGTTTCCTAGAAACTCAGTGTTGCGTATAATGAAAACCACATCAGTGTTGCATGCAGAGAAGTATCTTTATGGTATATTGTACAATGAAAGCTTAAATTCGTGTTGGATGCAATGAGAAAAATCAAATAAAAATAAATTTATTCAAAAGTAAGGGTCATAAAAAACTCAAGATGTAACATTTTACCCCCTAAAAATGATTTTATCCCTCCACATTCATCATTTTGATACAAAAAAATGAGGACACTTCTGCCACATCATATCCTCAAGTTCTAATGTATATTCCTCTAACTAGTGATCTCTACACAAAAATATTTTATGGGGAGTTTTATTGCTTCATAGATCTTTCTTTGTTCGATCTAGAATTTTAACTCGTTATTCCTCATAAAAAATATCCCTATCTAGTGGTTTGCTCTCTGAGTTGAGTACATGTGAGTGGTCAAGTATGCACTTAATTAGGGGATACACATAGAACACATCATGGAATTGAGAGATATTTATAGGATGTTAGTAGTGATATTCTACCATCATGATATTATCAATAATTTCAAAGGGACTGATACACCTACGGATTAGTTTCCATTTTCTCTAGAAATTCATAACCTTCATGCATGAAGAGATTCAGTAAAACACCTTCATGAAAACTTCAAATTATAAATCACATGGATGATTATCAGCATAACTTTTTTGAAAACATGGAGCATCCTTGATATTTTCTGATTTTTTCTAATCTTCATAACCTTTCTTCAGTGATATCATGTCTTAATATCATTATTTCCATAACTAGATTCCATAGAATTGGATCTCTACATTTCTTTCTATAGTGGGATTCATAAGTATCAATCTGAATGATTGAGTGAAATCAAAATTTTATGATAACTCATGTATAGGAAGGTGCTGATCCCACCACCTTTTAAAATCAAACAACAAGATAGAAACATATCCTATAGGGAATGAATTTTTCTTTTAGACTGACCATCTATATAAGGATGATAATTAGTGCCAAAACTCAATTCTATATAAAGGTTTTTCTGATTAATTTTCTAGAACATTAGGTAAAACATTATATCCCAATAAGATTCAATAGAATGTGCTACTCCATGAAACCTTAAAACTTCCTTAATTTAAATCATGGAATGATAATTAAGAGATGAGAATTTTTTGATATGAAAGATTCATACTGACTTAGTATGGTGATTGACTACCACCCCTATAGTAGCAAGCTATTTGGAGGTTTTGGGGAGTCCAAAAATAAAATCCAAAGAGATATTCACCAATTTCCATTATGGTATGGGTATTTAATGCAACATCACCTTCGAATTTTTTAATTTCTCTTTAACTTGCTAACATACCAAACACTGAGATACAAACTCTGTGATATCTGACTTCATGCCATAACACCAGAAGTATTATTCCATGTATCTATACATCTCTATTCATCAAGTATGAATAAAGAATGATTAACTATGAGTTTACTCTAATAAATGATTCTTCAAATCCACTATGTATGGAATACATACATGATTCCTGAACCTTCTCATTCTATCATGATCGAGGTTAATATCTGGACCTTTTACAACATTCTTCTCTACTTATACATCTCCTTTCTACACCTCTTTAATCTTTACATGAAATGTGGGTTGGACATTCAATTGATCAAGATATTATTTTCCCCTTCCTTCAAGATTTCCATTAACATCCATTAAAAATATAGAAATATTGGAACTTTTTCAATCTTCATCATGAACAAGATCACCTGATCATTTTGACTCAAAGCATCGACCACGTTATTTTCTTTCACATGATGGTAATGTATTGATAATTAATAACCTTTTATCATCTATAACCATCTTATCTAGAACATGATCATGTCCTTCTGTATGAATACATATTTTAATCTTTTATGATGATTATATATACCAAACATTTTTCTATAAAGATAATTCCCCCATATACTTAATGAAAAAAATATTAAAGCTAAATGAAAATTATTGGTTGGGTAATTTTTGTCAATAATATATAATTTTTATGAGATATAGTCTATATCAATTTCATTACTCATAAGAAAACATCCCGACCCCTTCTTGGATGCATCCCTGTATATTACAAACCCTTGTCCACTACAAGGTATTATAAGCACAGGTGCGCTGAATAACCTTCGCTTCATTTCCTTGAAATTTACCTCACATTCATCAATCCAAAGTAAATTGGAACCCTTATAAATTAAATTGGTCAGATTATCATATATTCATGAGAAATTATCGGGAAACAATAAATAATATATATACAACCCATGAAAATAATGAATATAATACACCGTGGTGGGTTGTGCCGACATTTAGTATCTTTTATATTTGACGGATCTACAGTTGTACCATCTGTTGAGAATATGTACCCCCAATATCAAACCTTATGTAGACGAAATTTACAATTTTAATATTTTTATAGAGTTTATCATTACTTATGGTATTTAATATATCTGTCAAGTGGCCATCATACTCTTCCTTTATTTTTAAATAGATATGGATATCATCTATAGACACTACCACAAAATGATCAAGTTAATATCTAAATAATATATTCCTATAATCCATGAACATATAAGGGGAATTAGTAAGAAAAAAAGGAATCAATTTATATTCATAGATTTCATACCCTATACGAAATGTCTTCTTGTGTATATTCTCCTACTTGACCCTCAATTGATGATATCCATAACAAAGGTCAATATTATAAAATTATTTATCATTGCACATTTGATCAAACAAGTCATAAATATGGGGAATATGACACTTGTTCATTATCAATATATTGTTCAACTCCTAATAATGATTGTGGAGTCCCATTGATCCATCTTTCATTTTTTCAGAAAAATAATGGTTATACCCCTAGGTCACAAACATGACCAAATGAATAATTTATCCTTGTTTTCTTGTATCAGTTTCTTCAATTCATGATAATAAATTTGGTCCATAATATTTGGATTCATTGAAATTTGTTTGTATGTAGTTATGTGTTATATCAAGAACTTTTCTTCATGTTTTCATGGATTTCTAGGAAACTATTCTAGAAATACACTTACAAATTCTCAAACAAAATTCATATCCTCAACAACAATTTTCTCCTTAACCATTTTAGATAAACAACCCTTCAAAATTGGAATTGAAACTAATACACTATGTTTAACCACCATATGAAATTCAAAATTATCATCACATTCATAGAAAATCATAGGTTGGTTTGAAATATAAAAAAATCTTTATTCCATGAGAACTAATGTGGGATTTATGTATAAAAATTCAATCCATGAATAAGACGTCCTCAAATTCCACTAGTGGAAGAATGAAAAGAATTTTAGGAATTAAATTCCCACAATCATCTACCAGGGAGGAATCATATTAGTGAGATGAAATCATCATACCATTAAGGGTATACAATACTAATTCCACATCTAATAATTTTGGTGAAATCTTAACACCATTAGAAAATTCATTAGACATGAAAGTGTGGGTAGATAGAAAATAAAATAAGACATTATCAGTTCAATAGTAGATGGTAAGTGTACCTTTAACCACATCATTATTTCTCCCCTCGTCTGATACAACAATC
Source organism: Viscum album (assembly GCA_963277665.1). Lineage (NCBI taxonomy): Eukaryota > Viridiplantae > Streptophyta > Magnoliopsida > Santalales > Viscaceae > Viscum > Viscum album. The sequence goes on from OY728161.1 coordinate 1,570,304,874, forward strand.
ACATGAGATTTACCATTGTTTCTCAGTTTAAGAGGTTACTGATGTCCATCATCCTCATTAAACATCTGGTTTGGGCACTAGTTACCAAAATTACTTTTCTCTTAACACTTATAGAAATAATGTGGGTGGGGTGCATTATATGAATCCTTCCCTCCATTCACATTTTTAGCTAAATTCTTCCAACCACATTGGATTCAAATGCCCGATGATATTTTATATATATATATATATATATATGAAAATTTATAAAACCCCTGAATTCAATTTCATCAATGATTCCCCCAACATTTATAGAATATAGTAAATCTCATATTCATCTTTTCAAGGGTAATAGATTTTCATTTTAACTCCATATTCATTTTCTTGTCAAAACCATGACATTGATACGTAACTCTAACCTCCATTTGATCCTTGATTGAACAACACACAATATCATCATAGATATAAATGTATCTTATGACCAACACTATAACGAGACTTTGATTTAAGCCACTAAAGAACATATAATCATTACTTTCATGTAGGATTATAATACTAGAATCATAGCTCTCCAGTACTGTGAAATTACCATCATATGTATACATAGATTCATCAAACACTTTGTTTAACTCAATGAACTATTTCTCCATCTTTTTATTAAGAATTTGAGGAAATTACTTATTTAAAAATACATTCTTAACCTTATCACAATCCATGTATTTGATTTCATATTGGATCCCTTTATTCTTGACTAGATTCCACCATTGGGCCACTTCACCTTAAAAATGATAAACAAACGGAATGAATTTTTCATATTCTGAACACTGAAAAACAAAAAAAATATTTTCAGTTGAACTAATATGTTTCATATAAAAGAGTGGACCAAAATACATTTTAAATGAATGTGGTAATTTCATCATGAAATAATTAACATAATATTTTTCTCTCCTTTCCTCAATTGGAATTCTACCAAGATTCATTTCTTGAGAATGTTGGGTGAGCATACCATTGGTATTTTTCGTTCTAGATCATATAGAAATTGGACGCTCAGAAGAACAATCATGAAATTTCACATAAAACTTTGCATTGATGCAGTTACTTTAGGTTCCATCCATTGACTAAAACAAAAAAATCCTAGAGTAAGAAATAATAATGATAACGTGGAACCACATAATCATGAAAACCAACAATAAGATGTTCAACATACGAAAACATCTTTAACCTATGTAAACATATGTTTATCCTATGCTATTAGTATCTATCATACATTTTTACCCTTTATGATGGTTCTGGTAAATTTTGTGAATTTTGAAACTATATCCCCCAGGAGTGTCAAACAAGGTGTGCAATAAGGCCCATCTCCATGAACTAGTTCCTGATCAATTCTTGCTCCATATAATGTTTTAGGGTTTTTACACCAATGTATATCTTTGACCAAACCACATCCACTTTTTTGGATCCTGATTGGGATCTATTTCTGCGAAACCCTTAACAAAAACCTTTTCTAATGTTCTAGTACATATTCATATAATTTTTCTTATCCTTAGATGTATCTATGCAAAAATGTTATTAAGAATCCCACTATGGTTTTATCATCCCAGATTCAAAGTTTAACTAATATTTTTATCTAATACAAACTATAATGACCCTCATTTAACCTAAATATCCATTACATAATTTTTAAAAAATACTTAATACATAAAAAAATAAATGGGCAGATAATATATTAGATTAGTGCTTTTAGAAACAATGGAAACACCAACACTGATACATAAGTGACTTAATTTACAAACTAATAGGTTATTCATGACTAGTCCCCTTCTTAGTCATAGAATAGATAATAAATATATATTTCAACTTGGGAAATGGAAAAAATAAATAGCAGTGATCTCAGATTCTTATTAAGGGTAAATAAAGGAGATATGTAAGCATAAACATGAGTGAAAGGGTATGATAAAATGATCAAAAAATTTGAAGACCATATCCAATATATAAAATTTTATAATCATGAGTTATTACCTAAATATGAGAAGTTCATAAGACATGAATAATAAGGGAGTCATTATTATAATAACATAAAGATTAACATAGGAATAAGACATATAATTGTTGTGGACATGTAAACATAAAAAACTATTTTTGTAGTAGTTATGGAATCTCTTATAAGGCCATATTAGTTGAATGGGTTCACTCCCTAAACCATCTTGGTAGTCATGGTTTACTCCCATAACCATCATAGTAGTCGCAGATCCCTCGCAAGACCTTCTTAGTGTTAAAAGTATTTTGGTGAACTGATTGCACTCCACGTTCCAGACATTCCTATCTCATGAGATATAAATATTTACCCAATGGATTGATGAAATATATATGTCCAGCCCATCCCCTAATGAATCCGTACATACATATTACAAAATATCATAAACATCTATCAAATGAGAAAGCATGAAGTAAAATCGGTATCAAAAACATGGGATCATATAATAACCTATTAAAAATAGGATTGTTTCATATTCATTTAATCAAATAATAACACCTGTAATGTATCATGTTTTATAATCATATAACCCATTGAAGAGAAATGTCATTTATAAACGTCATACTATCAAAAACTATACCATTAATAGAAATAATATCAACTGAATATTTGTATAATTTCCCTAGAAATACATGTGTAATATATATCGATTTTTTCATATATGGAAAATTATTTGTAAATATCTTTAAAAAAAAATTTCTTGATAACAATATCATTTATACATTTAAAAAATGCTTCTTAAAACTTAAAATATTTTTTAAAACCTTTTTATTTGAAAATAAAAAATTATAGAGGAAGAATTGAAGACCATGATATATTTTAATAATCCTAATTACTTGAAAATTATCATAATGTTTAATTTTATTTTTTTTAATTTTTTTTAAATATATTTTTTGAATAAAACAGATTTCTGACGGAAGAGAGAGATAAAGTCAGATATTCTTAAAACCATTCTCTTAATTATCATAAGATCTAAAGAGTGAAAAAATTGTAATAATACATAAATATATCATAAATAACCATAGAATAATAAAATTTATGAGTTTTAATAAGATATGGATCATATTATTTCATTAATGGTACTAGAATCATAAATAATCCCATTAAATGATGAGATTGTTGCATTAAACTCTTATAAATTTTGTAACATTGAATAAAACTACCCATATTAGAAAATTAAATTACATGATTATTAAAATATCATGAAAATGAATATATTAAGGACATAACATGTCAAATGGATGTATATACACCTTTATGAATATAGGTTCATTGAAAAACACATTTCTCAGTGAATGAAAATCGAGACATAACTACCTCACTGGATTAGTAACTTTTAAACCATAAAACCCCATGAAATACGGATCATAAAATGTTTTTTAAAATATATTTAAATTTCGTGTTAATAATCATTTAATACAATCATGTGTATTATATAAACCACGCCAATGAAACAAGTGGTGAATATGTAAGAAGTCTCACAGAAATAACTGTGATACTAGAAATTCCCTTATCTTAGGTCTTGACTATCTTCGTACTCATTTAAACCTAATATATAAAAAATATATTTTAATCATAAATCTATAAAAAAATTAAACTATATAATACTTTATATTACTATTTTATGTCCTTTTATTACCCATTTATTAACACTTCCATTTAAAAGTTTAGTTTTGGCTAATAATCTCATTGTTTTTCACATGTTTTGATTTGTAATATTTTGGATCTACTTAATTATATAATTATTACACAATATATAGAAATATGAACATAAAATTAATATCATAAATATTAATTATAAATTTATTCATAATACTATTGAAAATATATAAATAGGAAATAAAATACATCATTCATGGTGATTTTAGGACATATGTTCACTTGATCTAGGCTTCTATTTTCTCATCATATTGAAAGAAAAAATGTAAATATAATATATTTATATATATATATATAATTAATACAATCTAGTATAATTATTATTTCAAATATTCATATACATTAATAAACCCCATCCTTAATACTTTACTTGTAATGTTCGAATGAATTATATCACATTTAGGGGCGTAAGTCCACACATCCAAAAATGAAGTTATCATATTTCCAAAACATGAAAATAAAAAAGGTATGTGTTATATAATAATTAATGAATAATAAATAAATTATTTATAAAATATATATATTATAAAAACATAACTTCCACCATTATTTCTAACCTTGAATTCTGGTAATGGAAAAATGTGTGTTAATGGTTCATGAGGTTGTAGTTTTTCATACACACGAATGATGATTGAATATCTAATTTGATGTAATTTCATGTAATTATTGGTAGAATCCTTTCAAAATAAAAAATATTACTATATTTCGGATTCGTAGGTAGCCATATAAGCATAAAAAAAAGAATGATTGAGGGTGTGGAGAAAGAAATAAAACAACAGATCTTGTGGAAGGATGTTACCTCTTCTTTTGGTAACCACTTTTGGATTGGACCAAAGGGATAACTTGGTTGGATTTATTCCAATTGTGAGTTTTATAAAATAATGAGAGGAAATTATAAAGGATATCTGGATGGTGTATGATGGATAAATGTTCTTGAGATTTGTTAATAAGTGAGGGGGGTTAATGTAATTTTATAGTGGAGAAGGATTTCCATTCTTGTAAATATAAAAAGTTAAACACTACTAAGAGGTCTCTCAAAAATCATGTGACAAAAATAATTTTCTATTTTTGATCCAGGTGGTTTATGATTCAAAATAGTTCCATAAAATGTATTATATACATGTTTATAGATTATTGTTCCTTTTATATTAAAGTTTAATGAATAGTTAATCTTGTTTTTACCTTAGTCATTTTAATTATCATTAATTAATTACAATATTATTTTTGGTCAAAAACTAGGATGAACATATTATAAAATATAAATTATCATAATAAAAAATATGTAATCAATTTTTAAAATTTCTAATCACATAATTGGGAGAAATTAATTTGAAATTAATCCCAGAGACATGTTGTAGTATTGAGTTTTTAAGAGATTTTTTTTAAAGTTTGAAATGTTATTATACACAATTTCCATGTGAAATTGGTTCCAATGATGTAAGTTGGATTGAATATTTTAATATTTTAATAATGTTTCTTTGAACAAAACTGAAATATAATTAATATATATAAATAAATCATAAAAATCTATGTTTTGAAATAAAATTTATTATTTTTCACAATTCATAAAGATTGATGCTTTTCAGAAAAATCCAAAAAATTCTCTGTAAGATAATTTTGAAATTATGAATTAAAATTTTATTTTCATTTTATCAAATTAAATTTCAAAAATTTTATAAAATTAATTCTATAATTGTACACATAAGGATAAGAAAACAGTTCATTCGAGAAAATAGTATTTTTATACATATAGAGACTTTATCAAGAAAAAAATATAAATGTTTTTTTATCAATAAGTCATACTGATATAAAATGATTATAAATAATATCTAGAATTTTTTATTACTATTTATATTAATATGTTTAAAAAATATTTTATTACAATATCATTTATATAATTATAATAATAAAATGATATTTATTAAAAACACATTGTGCATGTAACACATACCAAGTTGGTGTTGTGTGTCACATAATATTTTATTGGTGGAGAATATAATTAAAGCATAACTTGGTGTATTATGAAACACAATAAAAAAATAAAATTAATTTATAAAAAAAGGATTATAAAAAACTCAGGTTGTTATAGTGACCTTGAGAAGTGACCTTGAAGAAGTGTCTTCGAGAAGTGACCATCAAGAAGTGAAATTGAGAAGAAACCATCCATGAAATGATAACATAATTATAAGTGATATATAATAATTGAATTTGGGAAGTGACCTTGACAAGTGATCTTTAATATGTTACCCTTTAAAGCGACCTTTAAAGAGTGAATGTGAATTGGTGACCTTGGTAAGTGACCTTGATAAGTGACCTTGTGACGTAAAATTGAAGAAGTGGCCTTGATAAGTAAATGTGAGTGAATTCCAGTGAAGTGACCATGACTAAAAATTTTATAATGTATAAAAATGACATAATTTAAGTGACCGAGATTAAAAATTTGGTCGTTTGGAAGTGACGAAATGAATGAAAATCAAGGGATTGTAAGAACAGAAATCAAGTGACCACAGGATCGAAAATCAAAGTGACTACATAAATAGAAATTAGTTGACTGCTTGAAAAATAATCATCTGAAATCATGAATATAAATAAGTGATTTTTGAAAAAAATAATGTGACCTCATAAACAAAATGAATTTATTACATGAATAAAAATTAATTAACTAAAAGAAAGAAAAATATTTGACCATTTGAATAAAATTATGTGAAAACATGAAAAAAATTAAATGAATTATTGTTAAAATAGAAGAATTATTTAACATACATTTTTTGCCAATCAATGGAAACTTAGTTCAATTGTTATATAATATCTCAAAACATTCTCCAGTTTCATTATAATTCTATATTTTCAATTACTAATTATTTTTGTCTCAGGTTTATCTAGATTTAATTATTACTCAAATAACTATTAAATATTTTAACACTAATGAATTTTATTTTTGATTAATTTTATATATTATTAAATTTCCATCATATGGGTAGATTTTTTTTGTTGTTTTATTGGGAAAATAAAAGTTACAAATTAAATGTCTTTGGAATTTGAATATTTTATCTCAAATACATTATGGGAGTTTTCAAAAGGACATTAATGTTGATTATAATTAATTGTTTGATCTATATTAATTATTTTCATGTGTTATCACTATAATATTTTTTGATTTTACAGATTATCAAATAATACCATATATGTATGTTTTTCATGTTCATTTAATGATTAAATCACATGTTTCATTGGAAAAAATAATGTTTAAAAGGCCTCTTGGTTCAAATATTCTTTTTAAATAATAATTATACCTAAGAAGTTTTATATATCCAAATAAAAATATAATGAGGTTGGGGATATTAATGAACTGGCCAAGTGAAATAGAATTTTCTTATCAAAAAAACACTCATAGACAAACTGAAATCATCAAATCATTTCCTATTAGAGAGCTCATTGTTACCTCGACTCATATATTGTGAGGCTTTTATTTGGTTCTATGGATCTACTTGTTTCTAATTCGTTTTATGTGTTTAATTTTAAAGGGGTATATTACTAATTAAAATGTTGGATAGTAGGGTGTGACTCCAAAAAAAAATTTAGGCACTAGGTTTTCCACTAGGGGAAAAAATGAAGATTGTTGGGTTTTTTTCTGTAGTTATAAAATGGTAGGTATCTTTGGTTTTAGGAATCTATTTGGAAAACGGCTTTGAAATTTAGTGTAACTAAAGGTAGAAAAAATTCATTTTAGGATACCATTTTTTTATTTATGGTGGGTGACAACTATCTCAATTTCAGAGAGGGGGAAGAGTGGACTAGGGTCATTTATATCTTAACCACTATAAAAAAATTGCGTTCATTTCATTCTATTATTTAATTCATTATCATAAAATATATAACATAATTTTTAATTCATTTCATAAGGACAATCCCCCCACATATATCCATTATTACGTCTTAACTACTGACCAACATATATGATATTATAAAAACCCTATAATATCAATGTGTTTGGTTAAACACGTTATAGTTTAAGGGGGGATTTATGATGGTGGAATGTTACGATAGTGGAAAAGAATCACGAAAATATTACTTTCATGGTCTTTCAGGAACTATTATTGGAGAAATTTTTTCATTATACCCATTGTTGGGTAAAATAATAGAAGTCTATAGATCTAAAGAAATAGGTAATAATGAAAATGGATTTTAACAAAAACACAACAAATTTATTTGTATTCAATATTTATTAGAGAAGAGATATGGAATAAAAAGTGACATTGTAAGGAGAGAACCCTTCTATACATTGACTATTATGTTTAACCATTCAACCTATTCTATAGTGGTGTCGTTGCAATCTGTGATGAGATAGGTTCAATGGGAGGTTCTGGGGTTGGTGGAAAATTACCTAGATTATGTAACAGTAATATACCATCTAGTGACGAAAACTGATGATGATAATATATGAATATAGTTATATATTTATAAGGAATTTGTGTTGAAAATTTATTTCACTCTTAAATATGGGACACCTTAATTATAATGCGATCAGTGCTGATATCTTAGAAATAATATACCAAAACCCGACTTTGAATTAAATAATTTACCTTTATATAGGAAATATATCTATCTATATAAGTTTTATATAATGAACATATCAAGAAGTATCAATAAATAATCCTATTTCTAATAAGAAATTAAAACCCTTACCTGTGGGTATTTGACCATAGGTTTTAGAACACGTATAGGCCTATCAGGTTGTAGTAGAAGTTGGGGAAACCAAAGTCAAACTATATCTGCAGCATCATGAAGATTTATATTTTAGCCTCATTGGTAGATTTAGTTTACATGTAGGGTTTATGCAGTGGATTAGTCTAACACTAATTCAAGATAAGGAAGTTTTACTTCTAAAATTACAATTTAGGTTCTTCATCACTTTATATTTACTTATTTGATATAAAAACTTTTCACTCATCTATATTTGATTAACTAATATATCTATTGGTACTATATGTAGAGAAATTGTGGAAGCTGATAAGACTTTATATTCCATTTTGACTGAAAGTGGAGAGTATTAATAATGTATATCTTGTACTATCATAGTGGGACCCAATTTTCATATCTAGGACTTATAAAACCTCTATATAAAGTATTTGGATATAATTCTGGTAATAAAATTGATTATCTAGTTTAGAGATCATATTAATAGAATTAAGATCATTTTTTATTTCTCATCTTCATTTAGTACTCAATATACTCTTAACAGAGATTGTGAATTCCATGAAGGCCAAGTTGGATGAGACTAAAGGAATGTGGGATCTATTTCTTTAGAAATGGTGAGTTTGGCGTTAAAACTGTTTAAATATATGGATAAAAGGATAATAAATCATATGGTGGAACATAAACTGGATTTGTTTCTTGATAATTTCTCAGTGTTTCCTCATAAATGGTAGTTGGAGTTATCTATAATTCTATTATAGGACACTATACTTAATTCTATTTAGCTAAATTCCATGGTTCCCAAAAAGATAATTGAATTTAATTTCCATAAATATAATATTAAACATAACATATATATCAAAATGATAACTCTTCCCTAGGGTAGACTAGGATTGCTTTCAATGAAAAGTCATTAAAGCCTATCGTTATGTGTTGACTATCAAAAATTAAATCTAGTGATAAACAACAAACATTATCCATTATCTTGAGATGATGATTTATTAGATCTGTAGACTGATGAAAATTGTTTTTTAAAATTAAACTAAGTTCTAATATTTGTCAACATTGAATTAGGGTAGGGGAAATTCCATAATAGTATTCTTGAAGTCGATATAATCATTTTGAATATATAGTTATACTATTTGGGTTAATCAATTACACTATAATATTTATGGAATTGATGGATATAATATATTATTCATCCATATACTCTATAATAGTGGCCTTTTAAGAAGATATTATGGTATATTTTATATCTCAATATGATTAAGGTAGATATATTAAAAGTATATTGGAAACACTGTGAGAACACTAGTTGTATAATATGTTTAATAAATGTTTATAATAGATTCAATAATTAAAATTACATGGGAAATTTTGTCGCTATAATAATATGATCTATTAATCATTAGATGTTAGTAGTGGTAATTTCTTAAATCTTTATCACTAATGTTTTTGATATCTAAATTTTTACTGGACTTTTTGTATAATATTTTTTGTTTATTCAATATTTCACTATGATATATTCTTTAATAAAAGATCTACAAAAAATAGATTCAAGTTCTTATTCTTATATTAGGGTGAAGAATCATTTCTGGAACTAAATAACAGGATTGAAAAACTCATATATATATCTTACGTCAACTATGAAATGATTTTGATATCTATTATGATGAATATTTATTTTGTCTAGGTTTTGTACAATTAGAAAATCATTATTTCATAGTCTATTGATCAGGTAACATATTTCCACATGATAGGAACTATCTAACCTATTTCCAAGAGTAATAATAAGTATTTTATGATTTTAAATTATTGGATACACAATTGTTATTTTGAACAATTAATGGTATACACCTATCAAAAAATCCTCAAATATATAGTTTTATAGTTGGAATTAAATTTGAGGTTATTTTTATGGGTTGAATATATATAATCATTTTATTATGAACTCTTTAATGCACCTAGAATTGGGGAATTTTTTACTAATACACTTAAAAATAAACTATAATCTCTTAATGTGTAGGATATGATGGAATATTAGTGACTCATGGATTTGTTGGATGAAAATCAATTACATTTTATCGATGATCAATATAGATTTTCCTTTTTTACATTTAGTATACATCATTTATTATAGATTGTGTTAGTTAATCGTTAATATTAGACTATATAAATATTTTTATTTTAGAAATGATTAGTAATGGGGAGTACATTAGAGTTTTTCCTTATATCTCAAACTTTTTTACTTTATATTCATGGAAGAATCATTGTCCCTACTAGAAATAGTGAATTGGTGATGAAGGAATGTCATACATCCTGGTGGGTTGTTCAAAATAGGAGATATTAATTGTTATTTTTCGTTTCTGGGAATGATATGGGGAATTACTAGATTCATTTCCTTGTGTTTTGCTTACTAGAAGATGAAAATGGAACATTAGTTATATAATGGTGAATATTGTCTTTTCCTTTATTAGTATGAAAATGACATGATAACATGTTAGATGTCCTGAATATCTTTCTAATACCAGATAGAATTTGAGATAGAATTTCCTTAGTTATGATCCACTAGGCCATGATAGATCATTTTTTACCCATTAGGTAAGATTATATTTTAACTGGGGTAGAAATATTATATGTCTATGAGGTCATGAATCTGAATGGGGTTCCATCAAGTATCATATCTTATAATGGCCTGAGGTTCATTTATTGTTTTTTGTTATAGGATACAAAATGCCCATGGTAATCAAGAAAAATAGAGTATAACTTATCACAATAAAATTTATGGGTAACTAGAGTGAATTGTATTATGTTTTAGGATATTATTAAGGCCTTTATTATTTATTTTCATGGATATTTTGATGGTAAATTATCACTCATATAGTTTTTCTTTAATTAAAACTATTATTAATCCATTAGAATACTATATTTGAGTATCTCTTTTATAGAACATTTTATTTTCATATATTTTACTTAGAGTTTAACGACTCAAATTTTATTATTCAAAGTATAGATTAAGAGGAATGAGGAGGTGAAGGTTATTTTGAAGTTGATGATTACCAATTTGAGTCAGTAAAAATTCTATGTCTATCATAAGTTATCACCCTTGTAAATTAAGATTATTTATAATTTTTTTTAGTTTTTTATAATCTATGTCACTGATAACTGGGATGGAAATGAAAATTTACATTGATATTTTTACACCAATCAAAATCATAGATTAGATTAGAGAGACTACTAACATGATTACTTTACCTCTTAAATTAGATATAACTTATAACTTTCCTATAATTGTAAAGCATCTAATTTTATAAATGTAATCTAGTTATATGATATTGATATATTGCTAGGTGGTTCTATATAGATCAAATTCGAATGTTTATATATATAAATGTTATTCAACATTAGCATGTGCGATGCAAATATAAATGGTTATAGTATAAAACCTAAGAATTAATGGATGAGGATAAATTTCAATGGTCAAACTTATTTTCTTAGAAGACATGTTGAAGATTATTAAGTATGAAAATCATAGTGATAATGTTCTTTTAATATCCCTTATCCTTTTTAGTTGGTTTTATCAAAAAATTCAATCTATTTAATTATTAAACTAAGATATATTTATTTTTATCAATGATTGGTTGTGATGGGATAGAAAAAAAGAGATAGAAATAATAGGGGTTTAATTGGTAGATTTAGGTAATTTGTGGTGGGTTTGGGGTACCTATTTGTATCTAATGTACTATAGATTAACATATTAAAGCTACTAGAAACGTTTTATCTTTGTACTAATTATCTAGTAGAATCATTGGTTGTTTTTTTAATAAAAGTGTGTAATTTTAAATTTATAATAAAACTAAAAATGATATTAAACAATTTTATCAATATTTGACTCCCACTTATAGCTCATAGACCCACATAAGAGGATCTATTATATTATTCCATGTATTATTTCAATCCTCATTTATAATTATCATAAATGTGTTGGAGGATTTCATTTTGGTTATGCTATGGTTAAAGCACCCTTTTCTCTACCTAATTTCATTATACCTTCATGGAGTTGATAAAATCCTCAAATAATTTTGTTTATATTTTTTTAAAAATATAATAACCTATGGTTTCACTATCATTATTTTTTTATGCGATCTAACCATCAAAAAATATATGGTGTAGTCCTCATTTATTTTATGAATTTTTTTTTTCTTAGGGTAGTTACCAATTTTTTTTATAATATAGATTGATTTAAATATTATAGAGATTGTTTACCTTCATTATCTGGGATCATGATTGTGCCCGACACTAATTTTGGTAGGATACCCCTCATCTAATACATATTTTCATAGGCACTGGCTTGTAGTGCCAAAGGGTTGAGTGGAACAAAATTTAAATCATATATTTTTTTTAATAAATGTTTTCAACAATTATACCTTGTTATGCGTTGTTATTTAGATAAATAATTTATATTTAAATGTCTAGAATTCCTTAGCTGATATATATATATATATCATATTTCCTAGCATTTTTTGTTAACTAGTTTTTAATTCTTAATATATAATCCTGGACCACATTATCTTAATATTGATACGGAGGATCCATATATATATATGTATATTTGTCTCCTTGTTATTTAATATTGATAAAATTGGTTATAGATTGTATAAACTTCTTTCAGGGTACTTGGATTGACATGGGAAAGACCTATGTTTACGCTAAGATAACAAGTTATATTTATGTGTTGAACTCTATCATCGAATATAATATAAATTTCTTGACAACTTTCAGTACCTTACCGAGGTTAATTTTCCATATTATAATAGGATTCCAACAAAACTTCTTGGATACATTTGTATATCTAAGTAAATTTAGCTTATATTCCTAATTTTGAGTGATTCATGAAGAAGATATGGTGAGTTCGACATAAAAAAAATGGATTATGGGAACCTACCCTATGGTAATAAGGTTATTTATTTTTATAGAGAACCTCAATATGGTTCACAAGAATAAAAAACTTGACATTTTTTGAGTCATTCAATCAATTTGTGGTCGTGTTCATTGATGACATCCTCATATAATCGAGGTAGAAAAAGGATCATTCCGATCAACTCTTGGTTAATTTAAATTTATTTTGACATCATTGGATTTATGATATGGAATACAAGTGTAGGTTTTGATTATATTAGGCTCACTTTCTTGTATATGTGATTTTTTGAGGTGGGAGGTGGTAGAATCGTAAAATGTTGTGGCAGATGTTTATTGGGAACCACCTAAGAAATTTGAAGATGACTGTTGTTTCATTAATCTTGTAGAATATTAATTGAGGTTCATGTTTGAAATATCTAATTTTATAGGCCAATTGACAGCCTTGAATAGTTAGAAAAGGCTTTATTTTCTACAGAATGGGTTCTAGTAGATTATGACTACCTCATTGGTGGGATCTTTGAGGTCTTTATAGATCACATGAGTTTGAGGTATTTTCTGTCTCAATAAGATCAGAATCTATTATAGTAGAGGTCTATAGAGTTTATCATAGACTATGACCTTTATATCTACTATACCTCAGGGAAAGGGAATGTTTCTTTCTAATTTATTTAGTAGAAATTCCGAGGTAGATAATTTTTTTGGAGCTATGAGTTTCATGGAGGGTGATTGAAAATATTTCAATGATGTGGCTTTATGTAATAGAAGATGGTGGTTGATGTAATATACTCTAAATTATGTTGCAATCATCCTTTATGAAATAAGTTGAGGAGCCTCAGTGGGGTGACTTAGTGTTAGAGGTGATAACAGATCATGATCATTGTAATGATTCTTTAGAAGGAATGTTAAAGTATGATCAATGTCAAATGATGGTTCAAGGGAGGCTATTTTTCCTATTAGTGATGTATGAGGAGGACCTTCCTGAGTTTCATAGCTCATTGGTGGTAGTGCATCCTAGTGTGGCCATGATATATCGTTCCATTAAGGGTTTACTCTCCTAACACAGAATGAAGTGATCAGTTGTGGAACTTATGTCATAGTGTTTATACACCCAGTATCTAAAAGTAGATCATCATGTCCAAGGTGGATTTTTTGTAATTTGATGTCCCAAGGTAGAAATTTCCTAAAATATTTATAGATATCATCACTAGAGTACTATTATACTAGGGAGGAGGTGATTATATTTGGATGATCATTGATCAATTGATGAATTTTCCCACTTCTTTGTTGTTAAGGAGTGAGGTGATATTGTGGTTTTTATAAGGTAGTATATATATGTGGTAGTGAAGATTCATGTGGCATTTAGGAACATGATTTCTAATTATGGTCTTCATTTTACATTGTGATCCTATAATAAATTTAAATTTATTTTGTCTAGTAGTTTTTCCTTATCATAGAATTTCATTATTATCTAGATGGGGAGATTGAGTGGACCATCAAGACAATAAGGAATATGTTTCACGATTTTAACTTGTATTTATGTGGATCATGAATGGAGAATTTTCCCTTGTTTGATATTTCTTGTAAAAAAATTTCTTTCTCTAATATGGCCCTATTTGAGGAATTGCATGGGTATCCTTATTTTCCTATTTTGTACTGAGATGATACTAGAGAATCAGAAGCCCTCCATCCATAAGTGGTATAGATAATTAGAGAGAAAATTTATATCATCCAAAATAATTTAAATGTATATCAAGACTATGATATATTTTATATGGATTAGTTGATGATACCTATAGAGTTTAGGGATGGTTACCATGTGTTCTTAAGGTTTCCCCTTATTTTGGGAAGATTATGGTTGGAAGTGGAAGTTTCTCAATCCCCACTTTTTTTATCTTCATTAGGTGTTTCAATACATTCGTAATGTGGAATTTTAGTGGGTGATTCCTCCACATATGGAATGGATCCATAAATTTTTTATGTGATGCAACACGAATGATATATCTTGGGTGATTCTCATGTCTTTTATTAAGGAGAGTAGAATATTTAGGATGATACGATATTCATAGAGTATTCAATTAATATCTATGATCATTAGGAAAATGTGATGTGTGGTTATATTATTTCAGTGTTATGATTTTTATTGATGTATGGTGGTGTAGAGGAGAGAATATGGGAATGTGAGTCATAGATGTTAACTCAATATAATAAGATATTATTACATTCTAATTTTCCTAGTTAATAATATTTTTTTAATGGTAATTAATGATATGATATCCTATTGTATTTTTCTTGATATTTTTTATCATATTGTTACTTCATTATTTGGTTTTTAAAATAATTTCTTTAGAGGGGTTTCTCTAGAGGAGGGTTCATTCAAATGTATATTTTATTTTCCTTCTAGTATTGTTCTCAGTTTTAGATGATGAAAATCATTTACAATGTATCTAATGTAATTATATGGACATTATTGAACTGTTATATCACATCTTTTAGCTATAAAAGATTCTAATAGGATATTTGAGGAAGGTATGGTGGTGTTTGATTTAAAATTTCAATTGAATTTGTAGAGGAATGAAGAATTTAGGTTTGTGTTATTCTCTAGAAGGTTGGATGGGAGGCTAGATTTTATCATGGATATCACACTACACCATAGAGATGGGGTGTAGTTTTTTTAGGGTTCTACCATCTTAGGGATCCCTGTGACTTGGTACATTTTTGAAAATGTGGTTTTTGTCTTTGGTTGATTGATATGGTGTATATATTATGGTGTGGTTATTGATATTATTTCTAGAAGGTTGAAGGCTATGATCCACATATACTTATTCCCAAGGGTTGATATCGCATAGTGTACAACACTGTTCCTTGGAAATAATGTATTAAGACCCTAATCAATGATGTTTTAGGGAAAACTATGACATGGTTCGTTGGTTTTACCATAGACACACCAAAATGTTATCAGATATAGGGTAGACATGAAATGTGATTCTTGGGGGGATGTTTGATTGAGCCCAGTAAATCATATTGGGCTTGGTTACACTATATTTTTGTGAAAAATTATTGTTATCACGGTGTTGAATATACCATTACATTTTGGTTTTTTTTATCCTGGGTATAAATTTGAAGACACCATCAAAACCAAACACTTGTAAATTTATTCTATGAACAAATGTGAATCTTTATTGGTGATTCCATGAGACAGTTCAACCCATCTTACTAGGACTTGACTCTCAACTTTAAGATATTTATTATTGTGGATCAAAGATGAGTTCCCCCTATTTCCTTCTTGGAATCTTCCCATTCTTCGAATTTGTCCATAGGGGGTTATTTATGGAAGTTATTTTTCGATTTTAGGGATGTTATGGATGTGATTTTGATGATGAAACACTATATGTATTCTTTATTGATGTCTCCCTTATTAAATTGTTGTATTTCCTTCATCTATTCTTATTGGGAATTGTATTTCAAATATCTTATTGATTTGAGTGATTCAAGAAAATTCATTCATTTTTTAAAATTATTGAACAATTTTCTCTCTTATTTTATCTAGGAAATTAATATGAATTGGTTTTCTAATGATAATTATACAAGAATAATGAAATTTATGAGAAAGGAGTGATCTTTAGGTTCTTAAATATTATCCATGATTTTTATTTGGAATTGATGGTTTATTCTGCATTTCCTGAAATTTTTATAGTCACTATAATTTATGGAATGTTTTTTTTGATTTAATGACAAAAACCAACCTTCATTAATGTTCATACATTTAAAAAGGGTAATGATCCAATTTTATGGGATAAGGGGATTGATATGGTAACATGTTGGAATAAGCTAGTATAAATCAAATTTTAATGAACAAATCTATTGATGTGAAAATGGTAATACTTGTTTCTATGACTATATTTTCATGATCATTATGGGACTATTTTTGGGTAAAGTTATGGTTTACTATGTAAAAGAACTGGTTATGTTTATTGCTGAGTTTTTGATAGTGGTTCTAGGATTGGTTCGAATGTTGGTGTAGTTTATTCCGTGGCAATACTAACAGTCAGTATGAGATTTGTCGTGGATTATTATTAATGGTTATTACATGTTGGTAAGTGGGGATATAATGGACAGTATGTTTTAGGAAGGGGGATGTGATAGTTAGTAGATGATGTGATGCGGGAATTTAATTTGTCATTATTGTAATGGATTTGAAGGTTTTTGGTTGGGAATAATGTGGGGATGTTTTTTATTCACTATGTAGTAGTGGAATGTGAATGGTAATGATTGAAATGGTAATGAGTATTGGCTAGAATTTAATAAATTATGGGTTGTGACTAATGTTAATATATCTTAATGAAATAGAAATGGTGGTAATTAATATATCAATCATTTGGAAGCGATTTTTCATTAAATATGTTATCGACAGTATTAATTAACATAAGATGGCAGGTAACGGTAAAATTGGATACGAAATACAGAATGATTGACTTATATTTTACAACTACTTTTTCTAGAAGTATTGTGTGGAATAGTGGGTGAGATTACTGTGTTATTTTTTGTTGTAGTGGAAGTGTACGGTGATGATAGTTTGGTGATGGTTTTAGGCCATGACAGTGTTATATATATGTAATCACATTAACAATACCTTGTGTGTGGTTATATATATGATGAATTTTGTTTTGATTTATTTACAGACCACACCTGAGCCAGATAACCTTACAAAAAACCAAATGGTTTAGCTTTAATGTTTTTTTCAACATTTAGGTTTATGAGGATGGATGGATGCATACCACATATTCTCATGTCTCCCAACTAGATTTGGTATAGTGAATTCATTATATAAATTATGTGATATGATATGGGGTGGGTCATGCATGTCAAGAGGTGAGAACTAGTTTTATTTTCATCATGATTATGATACCCAACTGTACTATATATGTGATTCATGAAAGAGATTTTCTATTTATAATTGGATATATGATGATGAAAATAATGTGGTTATGGATTTTATTATTGTTTTGGTTAAAGTATAGTTGGAATGATGTCAGACTAAGATGATAGGCTCTATGAAAGGTTGTTTTATATATGTTTTCAATTTAACCCATATCTATTGGGGAGGGATTTAGCATACAATGTTTGACATTGGGGTGTGAGAGTAGAAAATCATGGGGGATGTGTTATTATGGGGTCTCTGATTTTGTCATTCCATGGTTCATTTTTATTATATTTTTTGTGTTATTGAATAATAATTCCTTGGTGATTTTGGCGAGAGATAACCTCTATATGTTTTAGTTTATTATATTGTTTATTAACTAAGCAATGAGTATTATTATTCTACATTGGTATGATAGGTATCAATTATGATCTATTTAATCATACTTTTTATTCTCACTCATATATACAAAACTATTTTTCATGATTAGAGGGGGAGTTTGGTGACCACGATGGATAATACTAGTTGGGAGAATGGGATTGGCTATATAGTATCTTCATATGAATTTATTTGGTAAATTGTCTTGTTATTTTTTTGACATATTGATTCATTGTAGAATTATTTTTTTCATTCATTTATTTATAATATTGTTTTCTTAGGTGGTGACTTTTACATATTTAAAATATATATGAAGGTAATGCCTCGTGTTTGTTAATTTATAACCCCAGTTCTATTCTATTACAAAATACCTATTTGAGTTTAGCTTCAGGGTTCACTCCCAAACTTACTATAGTTCAAGGTAAGGTTCATTGTTGGGGAAGGTCATTAAACAGGACAGGATAGTTTATATATATGGAATTGTTTATATTAATATCTAGGAAGCATATAAGTTAGTTCCATGGTGTTAATGTTTTATTTTCTATATTTTATGTGGAAGATTGGTTATTTATAGTTTTTGATTAAGACCTATCAGGAGAATAAAACAATTATAAAGAGGGAAGATATCTCCCAATACAATCATTCATCCATTGACATTTATGCTAGACTTTGGTGATCAAGAAGTCCACTTGAGATATTGTAATACTCTGGACAATGTCAATGAGTGATCCATGATTGGTAATGAAATTTATATTACTTATTAATTATTCAAAATATGTTAAAATTTTATTTATAAATAAAAAAATATATTATTATAATTCTATTTAATTATAAACATTATTATTTTGATTATACATATAATAAAATGCATTTAAAAAAGGAAACATTTGTTTTATTGACAATTATAAATTAGTAATATTTAAATATATTCTTACATAACCCCTTATGATATTTTCAAAAGTCCAAAGAGTGAATTAAATGGTCATTTTTTAACATATAAATTTATCTATCAAGTATATTTTTGTGATTTTAACTAGGCTAAACTTCTCAAGGAGATTCTTTAGTTAAAATAACACCTTTGGGAGTCTATTATAGACTTATTGAAGGGGAAACCCTATTTATGTTACATCTTTCAATAGATTAGAAAATTTATCCTAATATTAAAGGGATTCTATAGATAGATTCCATAGATTATACCTTTATATAAATGGTTCACAATATAATTACCATTATTTATACAAACCATATAAACAGATAAATTATAATATTCACATTACATAGTGACTTCATTTGAGTAGCTAGTACTCTTTATGAAACAAAATATTAAAATAACATATCTCATTAAATATTATTAGCCAATGATTATATATATATAGCCAATGGTTTTTTATATATCCATTGAATACATATATACCAAATGAGTATTCACATAAAAAAAGATTTATATACTCATATAACATTAAATAACACTATCTGATGACCATATTAGTCACTTATTTCTTTATCCAAATATCTATAATATTTTAATTTTTTTAATTTTTTATACAATAATACTCTATGGGATGATTTTCATGGGATACTATAATGAAGATTATTTCGTAATCATTGTTTTTTACATGTATTTATTTTATTTATATAGTTTTTATGATTATATTCCATATATTTTTCTTGTAATAATAATATTCATTTCATTTTATGTTGTAATATTCTTCCGGAATGAAAAAAAAATAAGTTAAGACATGTATTACATCCAAAAAAAATATTCAACCATGACATGTATGAATATTAAAGAATGAAAATTAATAATAAATATAATGATGGTACATCCACCCTAAAAATTATATTAAAATTTCACTTCTTAAATCATAATAGATGAGGTTACATTTATTTCATTATATATTTTTGTGACCACATTTTCTCAACCTACTTATGATATTTCAAAATTACTTTATAAAGGAGATTCAATCGATTTTTTTAGAATTTTCCTATATTATTCAAGAAATACACGAATTTTTCACATAGTAGATCCCATGTTCTAATTCTATATCCTTTGGTTTCATTACATGTGATGGGTTAGGTATGTATATCCTTAGATGTTCTATATATAATAAATTTTACACATACATGAAGTTTTATTGAAGCCCAGGTTGATAAGATAAATTTAAAATGTAGTCAATAATCTCAACATGACTATTGTATATAGGGATTAACATAATATCTCCACCATCATGCCATAATATTGATGTTTCACAAGTCTTATCATATAGATTCCTATATTGTTCCATTTGAATGCTTGAATATAAATTTTTACTATATAAGTACTCTACTAGTTGAAGGTGTTGATCCCAACATCAATTAATATTAAACATATATGATATTAATATGTCTTTAAAATTTTGAATAGGCATTAAATATTTTCTGTTAGTTTATGGATGATAAATAGTGTTAATTATCAATTATTAAATCAATATTTATTGAATACTTATCTAGGAATATAAGGTGAATTAGAAATCTTTTTTAGACACAATTTTAAATTTTACACTAGAAAACCTTACCACTTACATTTTATATATCCTAAAATTTTGATATAATGGGATGTCTTAATAAATTGAAATGAAGTGATTTGAATTTACAATACAATAAAACATAACCCAAATGAAATTATTTCATTTAATGTTCATTGGAATCCCGAAGATTAAATCTATAGTGATGTCCTCATTTTTTCAGGTTGGAATAGGTAATGGTTATAAAATCATATTATAATTATATTATTCATCCCCAAATTACTAATAGGATAATCACCATGATATATATTTTATAATTAAACTCTTCATGTTTTCCAACCAAAATATCTCTCATAGTTTTTTGTACATTTTTATATGGAGAATAGTGAAGGACCATCTATGTGTATCATCCAATTGATTCTTCTTTAATTATGGAATGGAAAACATACATATTCATCATTGAAATGTTATAACACAATTTTTTCAATATTTAATCAAAAATTTCTTTTACAATATTTTAAAGCTCTATATAAGACTTATGTGCCTAGAAATATTTCATCAACGTATGAATTTTCCCCTCACATCATTATTTACCTGTATACACATTACATATCCATGAATATTGGATGTCTTCTAATCATTATCATGTATAAGGTAATAATAATATTTTAACTAAGAGTATTAGCCATCATGATTACCATCCCAAAATGGTGATGTACAATATAATTATAATCCTTGATCATATTTTACCATATCCTTTATCTCAATATTATTTTCTTCTCTATATATATATACATTAGAATTTTATTATAATTATATATATCAAACTTATCTCTCTATAGATAATGACACTAGATCTTTAATTAAAATATTAATGATGACATATTTAGATCAATCATGAAATGTTTTTTTATCGTAGATATTAAATTAACATATGGAATAATATATAACCCTATCATTTAACATTATAGAAAAACCCAATACCATTTTTGAACACAACTTATATATCACCTACCATTTTATACGTAAGGATAGTGTGGTTAAAACATTACGGAACAATATATTCCTCGTCTCCTTGAAATTATCTTTACATTATTCTATCCATTTCATCTTTTTCCACTTAATATTTAACATGGTTAATGGATTCTAAAAACACCAAAAAAATTTCAAAAAGCATAGATATAATCTTTCTAATTTAAGAATCATGTAAATTTTTGTCGTATTATTTGGGTCATTTTAGTATTGACTCAAATCTATATTTGAAGGATCCACATACATATATTATATTATGATTACATGATCAAAAATCATATATGTTGTCTCTAAAGTTCATAATTTCTATGTTTTCTCAATTGTTTATAGTTTCTAAATGTCTTTAGAACAATTTTAAAAATACCTTCATATTCTTACATTACCTTGGAGTACATTAAAATATTATATATAAATACTACCCAAAATGTACCAGGGTAGTTTCTAACGGCATTATTCATCATATAAATAAGAATTATTAGGGTTTTTAAAATTTTAATGGTAACCATATGTATATTCCCCCTTCTAAAATTTAATTGAGGATATATAGATCAAATATCCCCTTTTGAAAAGTAATAATACCCTTGAAAATAATTGAACAAGTCATCAATATTGGGGATGTGATACATGTTCTTGATGATGATTTCTTTATTTTTATGATAATGAATGAAAATTTGAATTGAATAATTCTTCTTCATAAAAAATTAAATATTTTACCCCAATGTGAAGAACTTGGGAATTTGAAAACCCTATATAAACTATCATGTAGTTACATCTGTAAATATTAAAACTAAATAAGGTCCATTCTATAAGGGCTATTTGATATATGCATAACTCTAATCATGATTTAAATTTTTTAAAAAATAAACATAGTAAGGGATATGTAATTTTTTTTTGATAAAATAGATTATAATATTCATTAAAAATAAAAAATATTTAATTTTCAGTATTTATCCAACTATTTGAGATAAATATCCCACCACATTGGTTATTGAGACCCTTATTTTGAATGCGGTTCCTATATGAATTATATAATCAATCATACACTGATATACAATCATGGGATAATTTTTAATATTAAATATTATTTCCAAATCGTGGAAATTCATATTGGATATATATAATTAGATCAAATCCATGTACAATATCACATCAAATTATACTAAAGAAACAGTGACTATAATTTTAGTAATTATCTTCCCATAAATAACAATTGAAGAATAGTTATATAAATGGTATTAAATAATTACAACACTAACCATTTCTACCCTCTACATCAAGATTGGGTCTATGACACACTTAAAACACCAAAAAAAGTTTCACTGATTACAAGGTTTTGATTAGTGGACCCATTCTTTTTGGAGAACATCCATTCAGATCAAATATTGTAGCTTGATTTCGAATGTATGACCTATATGTTTTCTATTTATTTCCCAATTTCAGGGTAAAAAAACTTTATGCCTCCTTAAATTCACTACTTATTGAATTCTATATTAGAAACCACTTATTAAATTTTCCATATTGGAGAATGGATGTGATCCATTTAGAAATTCCTCAATTATTGTTTTGGTATTTTATATTTACCTAGGATACCTTAGATATTTTATCATGACATGGTTTTGTGGTACGAACTCTAGAACTAGTGATGGTAATGTATGCATTATATACCTTAATGGTATTTGATGGGTGTTGTGGGAGGTGAAAATGAATCAATGCTCAAGGATCTCAATCTGGACCAAAATTCATGTAAATTAATGTCCTTGAATTGATTTTATACATGGTTCCACATAAATCTTTTAATCATATCTCACAAAGTCCATATAACCACAAAATTATTATTATCTTTTTCATTGTAAGCCAAAATGG
Organism: Viscum album; assembly: GCA_963277665.1. Classification (NCBI taxonomy): domain Eukaryota; kingdom Viridiplantae; phylum Streptophyta; class Magnoliopsida; order Santalales; family Viscaceae; genus Viscum; species Viscum album. The sequence continues at coordinate 1,570,328,857 of OY728161.1, forward strand.
AAACATGCTTGGATACTCTGTGCACTAAAACATGATTACTATGGGCCTAAAACATAAAACATACAAAATATGGGGTAACAAAATCATATGAGGAAGGTGTATTATTCATGATTTCCAACGTTAAGTTATGATTAAATTTAGTACATTCTACGGAGAGGGTAAATATCACATCAAATATCTCCCATCCATGCTCAGTGAGCATCTCCCCAGAGGGCTTTATGACAATTTTTTCTTATATGTAAAATCAAAATTTTCCCTCCTCATTAATTTTGTAGAAGGCTTATCTCCCATTCATTGTTCTGTCACATACCTCATCATGTAATATAATAGTATTATTAACCATTATTTTTCCATTTTTCTAACTTGGTGGGACAGAAACAAAGAGGTTAGCCTCTTTGATTCTAAAGGGACACTCATGTATCTACATGTTTATTTACTAGCTTGATAAATCATCCTATAGATTTTATGGATATTTTTTGGTGATATTATTTTATTAATCACCACTTTAAACATTCATAAATTAACCTTTGGTGGGTTTTATTACTTAATAATATTCAATTTCTTTGATAAATAATGGTTAAAACCAAAATAAAATGTGATATTTATAATTCATGAGTGGATAATAAGATTAAATTTCACAACTTAATTTTCTTGATTCAATTTATTAGTAGTAATATTATATTATATTCCCTTTTCCCTTGGTTTTTTGGGGTTTAATATGATAATTATTAGCATTAACCTTGTTTTAATGGAACGTATTACATAATTACTGAACTCCTTAAAATGAAACATTGAATTGTTATAGGTTCATTAGGTAAAATTTAATTTCCCCCATTGTGTTGACTGACCTCATCATACCTCCATAGTAATCTTGTTCATTATGACCACCTTTACCAAAATTTAAAACATTTTATAGTCTATTTGAGGAAACTTCCCGAGTGTTTCTTCTAATATTTTTTGAATGAAAGCTATAATATATTCTTTCCTCCATGAACTTTATTATTAATTTTTTTATATAAATCATTTATTCTATTAATGTCTCAAGTCCCATGTGTCGATTGAGAGCCCCAAAATTATATATCCACCTTTGGAAGAAATTAAATGAACTCTTCATAGTAATAAAAGTATATTTTAACTAATATTTTGAGGGCATTCGTTTTAATGAACTAAAAAATATATTGATTTTACATTTGGGAACAATGATAAAACCAACAGAATTCTTTTAATTTCATATAAATTTTACTTCATAAGAACTAGTAGATTCACTCTCAGTTTATTTAATATCAAGTAATTTTCTCTTAATTTTTATATGTAAAACAAAAGTATTTGTTTATAAAAATTTATCTGTAAATGCCTCAAATTCCATACATTCAATTTTTATCATTTTCAATGTGTTCTTAGTGAGTGTCCAACATTTATAAATTTCAAATTAAATAAAAAATTACAGAAACCATAATTCAATGTTGTAATCATTAATGATTATAAAATATATTTTCTATCATATTGATCCATTTTTCAATAATTAGTTTATGATAATATCGACTAATGAATGGTAGTCATTATCATATAAAGCACACGATATTAAGATGTTCATTTCTTAGTCAATTTATACATATCACATGGTTTAAGTTATCATTGATTGCTCAAAAATAGTTTAGTAATAATAACATTGAGTTTTTTCACACTAGCTTTCACTCTATTTGGTGATTCAGATAGATAATTATTTTATTTTACGTCACATTCATTATTCAAATAATTCATTAAATTTACAACTATTTACTAAAACTAAAATGGTTAGTTTGAATATTAGTAACCATTACAAATGATTAAACAATATTATTTATATGATACATATATCATAATCATTCTTAACCTATAAAATTTTGTTTAAGATAGCTTGTTTTTAGTTTTATAATCATTTTCTCACTAATCTAATATAAAAAATAATTAATCCTATCTAAGATAACAACCAGGAAAAATCATAAGAAACATGAATATGTTTTACACCATTTTATGAAATTTTATTTAACACTCTATATTAAAACATATACATTGAATTAATGATTTAAAATAACATGAGATTTGATGAAATTTTTATTATGACACAAAATGAAATTTCTCTATGTGTTACCAATATTATAATTCTAAATTGTTTTTAGGGTTTTGTTAACAACCAATTTACTCATAGGTATATATATAATCGCTTACATGGATATCTATAATGATTTTTCCAATAAATGAGGGTTCTAGATATTTTTTTTGTTTAAGTAGGTGGTCACCTCAACATGATGATCTTTTAAAGGTTATGGTGGTTTCCAAAATTCTCATATTGTTTACATGATGTTGTAGTGTATATCATTTTGTATAGGAGGACTGTCTTGGAAATTGAATATGTTATGATAAAATTCGTTAAAAATAAATAAAAATGAATAGTATAAAAAATAGGAGGGAATAATTATCCAACAATAGGCGTGTATATGTGGAAATGTGGAAGCCAATGTGGGTCAACACTGTCAATTGAAGAGAATAGCTAGTGTGGGATGATGATATCATGACGGATAAAGGAGGATCCCAAATATGGGGTGGAATTGTGGTCCCAATAGTATAAGGTGGTCCCTAGGTTATTTTTTATTTTAGGATAACACATCATAGATTATATAAAAATGTCCTCAAAATGCAACATTCATTGTGGGACAACTTCTAGCAACCATTGTTTAGTATAGAATAAGGAAAAGGAATCATTAGAATGACAAGGTTATAAAACAACCGACCTATCCATGCTATGATGTTAAGTATGGGTTTTCACTATATAGGATTACCTATGATAAATAATATCACCCAAATTGTGAGTTTTAATTTTCCATGGTTTAGGTTCAATATGACAAGGCCGTTCAAAATTGGTATATGGAATGGACCATGTCCTGGTGGTCTCTGTGTTGTATTTTTTAGATCACTCTAATAACCGAATAAGAACCCTATGTTTGTTTTAGTGGATAAAATTGACTCTTGTAAAGTAAAAGTCTAGATAACATAGTAGAAACATCACACTATATGTTTTGTTTTATTGGATATTGAGCATTTTTAATTTGAAAAAAAAATTGGAAAGTTGGTGTAATATTTTGTGTTTGACATGTAATTTTGACAAGAATAATTATATTCCATCCTGACAATGGAAACATGATGTAGTATTGCATTTTCTACAAATAGAGGGTCATAACAATTTTTAAGGTAAACTATAGTGGAAGTAATAATAAAATGATTAGTGTTTATTGAATAGTTTTAATAATACAAATAAATTATAAAAAAATCCTCATGAATGTGAGAATATAAAGGGGGGGAAACAATATAAAAAAGTGGACCATGTTTTGAGACATATAAAATAATATAGGTTGGTGAGGAATTCTATACACCCCTAGAAAGAATATTAATGAGATCTTGGAGTATCTCTTTCTGGATGTTGTGAAAAACATTTTAGTTTGAAGAAGGTGGAGAAAATCTATACACTATGCTTGTTGTAAATTCTCATTAGTGTTATTTCAAGAATAAATTCATAAAAAATGGAACACTGAGGACTATTATGTGAATAATATAAATGTATTCCTAAAAAACATTATATGGATCCTAAATCTGGAGGTCCAGTGTTGTATCTCTATTGTGTATAAACAAATAATGCAATGAGAGTCAGTGACCGAGGTTCATAATCACGTTGACATGAATGCTCCGTAGATTATCCCATTTATGTGAACCATGTAAAATATCTTTGTTCATTATCTACTACTCTATTTTCTCAAGAGATTTGTTATGGTTGGAAAGAAATGTTCCTCTTAAATGTGAATAAAATCACGATAATGGTAGAAATGTGTATACATCTATACCCCCATTCACCCACCAATCAAATTATATTAATTTATAGGTAAAAACTTGTTGTATCAAGCAAAAGGTTTTATGGTGAAAAATTTTCTCTCTTAAAATCATAGCGATAGTGATAATTTTTAATTTTAAAGGCCTAACCATTTTGAAGCCAATAATGTTCAGTTGTGAAAATATAGAAGGCATCAATACATTTATATTTTAATAAAGGTCTTTTGATAATTTCTATGCACTGAATATTAGCTGCTATAGACAACGAATCTTTGTTATAAAGAGATCATAAATACTATTAGGCTAATTCCATATCATATAATTTATTTGGTGTAGGGGGATTGTACAATTCTCTATAAACCAAGGTTATGTCATGTGAAACCTCACATCATATGTAAAAAATTATAAATATCAATGAAGATGATTATATTGTTTTATATGTGTAGTTTCAAGTTATTTGGAATAAATATGAATATTTTAGAATCATCCATAATGAAAATTGTATTCATTTATTAATAAACATTCTGGGGGAATACATGTGCGGGGTTCAATACAAAATTGATTAGGTCAAAATTTTGAAATGTATCATAAGAAAACCATCTCTATGTTTCATGGAAATGGTATTCATGATTGATGAACTTTTTTTGAAAGGATTTAACATTTTAAAATCACCATATAACTCTTATTGATGAGATAATGACCATTAATTCCTCTAAACATAAGAGGGGACACAAAAAATTAAATTTCAAGCTTCATGTTTCCTGATTCTACATTGATAAAATAATAAACTGTAATGACCCGGACCCACTGGGTCCATTACATTGACAAAACACAGCTCTACCGAGACGGTGGCCCCTTAATGGTCGCACCGTGACGGTGGCACCAGTGACGGTCGCACACCGATCACGGTGGTAGCGTGATGGTGGCACCGTTCATGGTGGCACTGGTGACAGTGGCCCCGTAAGGGTGACACCTTGACGGTGGCACCGTGTCATCACCCAAAAGTCTTCGATATTTTCTAGTTCCAGACCTTTCCACTCCCACAACATATCTTTTGACATAAATATGATTTAATGGAACCATTCAAGTCCTTTTAAAGCCAAAAAAATATCTAAAATCCCCTAAGAGACGGGAAAACCTTAACTTCCCAATACGTGTGGTTTTTCCTCTGTGTCACGCCCTTCCCCATGCCTTCCAGTTCTGACCCTATTATGCATTTCCTTATTGTTAATGAAAATTGTTTCATGCATAGCCGTTATGACCACACCTCCGAGGAGAGTTGATAATTGAAAATTAATTGTATCGGGCGTAACTGCCCAACCGCTTGGAGAACCACGATCCGACATTAAAGTTGTTCAAATTTCCATATCCCGTAACAATGGGATCTCATCCTTATATCTCAAAGGAATTCCTTCTTCTTCTTTACCATGGATTGTATCATTCTCTTCCTCGTGGGTTTGGAGTTCCCCTTCCCAACGAAAGTGGTGCGCCTATGTCGGAGCCTTTCTGCTCCCCCTTGGAGTCCCCTATGTTCCTCCCCTATAAGTCATGCATCACCAGTTCTTGGTGCATGGAGAAGAAAATTGATCCATGATCAACCAAGTTGGTATCTTTCCTTCAAATCTCCTTACTGTGTATTATGAGGGGTGGGTATGCTACTGTTTCTTTGGGAATGGATGAAACCAGACCTTAATAGAGATGATAGACAGTTAAAGAATGATGGGGTGTGTTTGAAAATTCTTCTATACTGTTTTATGATTTCTATATGTTGTGAACTGTATGGGATTATGCTCAAAGAAAATCATGGAAGTTGGTGGAATTTAGTTGCGAACTAATGAAACCATGTCTTCTGTGATGATTAAATGACTATAACATGGAAATTGGTTAATCATGTGATCTCAGTCAATTAAATGGATTCCAGTGAACCCCAATCCTTAGAGGTCTCCCAAGTTAACCTATAGAAATAATAAACTAATGAATGATGTGTTTGAACCTGGATGTTTTCCTAATATGTTTTGGTAGTAGGTGTGATGTTCTTCTTGATGATTATGAGGTGAAGTTGATGGGGATGGGATCCTCTATTGTGGCGCGGTTGTCGGTTGTGAATATGAAGCTGTGTGGGGCTGTATCTCATGGATTTTTTTGATTCTAGTACATCGAGGGATCTCACTGATCCCTTTATTGTTATGATTTTACAAGAGAACCGGGTATGAATACTTAAAATGATGTTTGGCTTTTTCTCTTTCTCTGGCTTGTGGTTATGTCGGTTAGTTGCGTAGTAGTGTATAATTCACTTAAATGGGATCACTTGAACATGAAAGAAGAAATGGTTTAAATGGGGAATTGGGTTTGGGAATGAGTTGTGACTTGGTCATGAGTATTGTGCTTTTATTTTATGAATGAATAGAAGCGAGGGTGTTTGTTCTTATGTTGTCTTTGGAAACAAAAGATTGGGATGAGTGCTTGTTACCTATACATATAATAGTAATTCTTATGTTTCTTAATCACGCCCCATCCAAGTTGAGCACTTAGTGCTAAACACCCCCATTTCACGGGGGAGGGTGTTTTTTCCAACACTCATATGAGTGGACGGTTATCTCCTTTCCTCCTCCCTTTCCTGAATATCCCAAGACTCTTCGGCCAGGCTGTGACGGCCTGATTTCCGTTATAACCCAAGATTCATCGGGCATGGCAGTTGTGGTGGTTGTCCTAGGTGTGTGCGTGCAGGTTGTTTCCCAAGAGTCTTCAGGATGAGGTCCAGGTGTCTTCGGGCATGGAAGTAGTTGTTCTGGCCCAGGTTTTTGTAGGTGTGGTTACAAGTGGTGGTTATGGCACAGGTTTTTGCGGGCGGGATGGTGGTTGTGGCCTAGGTTTTTGTGGGCGGGATGTGTGGATGTGGCCCGGGTGTGTGAGGGTGAGGTGTGGCAGTGGGACTATGAAGAGAATGGCAGGAGAGGTTTGATGCATAGGATTACTTCAATAACTAGCGCAAAAGTGGCGTGGGGTACCCAAATATCGATGTGTTATTACTATATATTACTTGACTTGCGTTATTTGGGAAGTGTTCCTTGGTGAGTCCTGGGTGGATATTTTTCCTTGCAAGGTGGTTTGGATATCTCCATTCCCATAGGGAATTATAATTCCTCCTCACTTGTGCACGAGAGTCTTTGGTTTTACCTACTAAGTATATTTTTATGCTCTCACTATGTATATAAAACAACTTTTAGGTTTCCACGAGGACATCAGAGATCGTGTAGGGTCGTACCAGATCGTGCGTTGGGACAGTTGCAGTTGATCATTTTCTTTAATTTGTACATTACATATGTGGTCTCCTTGTACTTTGTGTAATTTACTTTTGTAACATTCATATGGGAATGGTTTTCTTTAGCTTTACTTTTACCCCAATTTTTGGGGTTGTTGGGATTTACTATCATATCTCCAGATCCAATTTAAAAAATGGTAATTCCTTCCATCTTGTGTGTAATTATATACCCTTGGTGCTAGTCTCCACTCCGTGACCTATTGAAGGCAGGTCTCAGGGGACATTATCTGTCCTTCAACTTGATGATGGAAGGGTGTGGCAATCTGTTGTCCCTTCTCTCATCTTGGTGAAGGTGGGTCATAACAGAATTTTATCAGAGGTAGGTTGAGAGATAGGATGGAGTATGGGGTTAGGCACAATGAGGATTGCATTGGATGGTAGGGAAATAGTGTTGGGTGATCTTAGTGCGCGAAATAGGCAAGGGAATATCGTCTAGGACACGGGATTTTAGGGCCCCTCGTGATCCGATGCAAGGACTCTGGGCCAAATGAACGACCAAGTAAGGCTATACTGATTGCAGGGTTGAGACCCTAGGGAATGTAAATGCATTATAATGACTTGTTTTCTTGTGTTTCATGTGTATGTGGGGATTTAAAATGAATAATAAGTATAAAAAAATTATGAAAAATATTCTACACTACTCGGGCATAGGAATTCTTTGTTTACCTTTCAGCTATGGAACCTCGGAGGCGTCCACGAGTAGTGTGGGTGATCGAGGCCCAAGAGTTTGACATGGAAGATCGGCAGAGGACTGACCAAGAGGAGGAGGACAATTAGTGGCAGATGATGTTTTGTGCCTTTCAGCAAGAGACCCTTTAGAAGTATTAGGGAAGCATCTCTGACGTGGAGACAAAGATCTGGCTAGAGGAGCTGGTGACAGCTTTCAGATTGATCAGGGCTCCGACAGAGTACTAGGTTCCACTGGCTGTAATCCAGATGTATGAGGAATCACGTCAATGGTGGATGCTTTATCTTGGTGAGAATAAATAGGATGTGGTTATGTGGGATGACTTTGAGAAGGAGTTCCGACAAAATTCCTCTCTTCCACGATGAAGGATGAGAAGACACAGGTACTACTCTCCATCCAGCAGGGGAGTATGTCAATGAGAGAGTTGGGTATTAATTTCAAGGATCTCCTCTTCTTTGCAACAGACCTCTATTTAGATGTGGAGTCTTTGGAAAGATGTTAGGAAGATGCACTTCGACCTTCTCTCCAGTATGATGTTACTCCTTTCACCATACCGACGTACATAGAGGTCCAAAAGAAAGCAGATGTAGTAGGGAGAATGCACACTCTTGGAGGTGTATCGAGAGAGGTAATCCAGTTGTTCTTGTCAAAGGGGAAGGTCGTCAGTAGTAGGTCTCCATCATCATGACCCTCTATGTTTAGACCCACATGAACCATGCCTCAGTTGTTCCAGTTACGATCTCCCATCCCTCGCCCTTTCCATTCGGGCCCAGGACCGCGATGCTTCATCTATGGAAGCCATTTGAACCTTCAGAAACAGTGCCCCGGACAGATTGTAGTGCAGAGGGGGTCGGCAAGTTCAACGCACACCTCAGCATCAATAGTTCCCAGCTAGGCCCTTTCAGCCGTTGTAGTAGGGGAATCAAGCTCCGGCTCCTGTTAGGGTAGGCGTTGTAGGTGGAGGCCGACATTAGGGCGTTCCTCAATGACCTCGACCAGGGCATGGTCAGGGAGGGGGCCGATAGATGAGAGGTAGAGGAGCTGGGAATGGGCAGTTGGAAACTGCAGAGGCAATAGTTCCAGCAGGGCTAGAAGTAGTTTGAGGTACAATCATCTAGTTTAGTACTCTTTCCTATGACTTGTTCGGTACCAGATCTTCGAAGTCCTTTGTTGCACCCATTCTGGCTTGTGCTCTGGGATTAGACACTGAGAGACTTCCAGTTCCCCTGGGGCTGAGCACACCAGTCCGAGGGTAGACTGACTTGTTTTATGTTTTCCTATAGTGTATACTGATGATAGGGCCACCTCGGCGTATCAGGGATCTTCTACAATTGAAGATACAACAATACGATATCATCCTAGGCATTGACTGGTTATTCTCTGTATGTTCCATAATTGACTGCTTCCGAGGAAGGGTCATGTTTTCAGATTTGTGGGGCCGACGTGTAACATTCACTAATGAGTGGTATTAACAGAGAAGTAGCAAGCGAGCGGAACCCATTCATTCCTTGTTAGCTGAACTATCAGTGGCGTCAATGGATGCAGAAATGGTGGAAGTTCCAGGGATCATCAGTGAGTTCATGGAAGTCTTCCCTGAAGAGGTGGTGACTCTACCCCCTTGACGTGATGTTGAGTTTGGGATAGATGTGCAACCTGGTGCCTGTCCGATCTCGATGGCTCCCTACCAGATGACGCCTTCTGATTTGCAGGAGTTGCGGATTTAGATTGACGTTTTGATGAAGGAGGGTTTTGTTCGGCCAAGTGCATCACTATGGGGTGATCTAGTCTTGTTCACATAGAAGTCAGATGGTGGTCTGAGGCTGTGCATAGACTAAAGGAGGTTGAAACAAGTAACGATTAAGAATCGTTAACCCCTCCTGAGGATAGATGATCTCTTTGACCAACTAAAGGGAGCAGGTCGGTTCTCTAAGATCGATCTACGTTCTTCCTATCACCAGTTCAGGGTGAAAGAGGGTGAAATCTCAAAAACGTCCTTCAGATGTAGGTATGAGTACTTTGATTTTGTAGTCATGCCATTCGACATAAAAAATGCACCACCTATGGTCATGGGACTCATGAAATCCGTCTTCCAGGAATACCTGGATCGGTTCGTAGTCATGTTTATTGATGAAATGCTGATATAATCAAGATCAGAGGAGGATCATGCTGAGAACTTGTGAACGGTTTTGGGGTTCCTCCGTTAGCACCAAATCTATGGGAAGTTGTCCATGTTCAAGTTCTGGACGAGAGAAGTGCACATTCGTGGGCACGTGGTGTCTGAGTAGGGAACTGCGGTGGACCCATCAAAGGGCAAGGCGTTTGTTTCTTAGGAAGCTCCCATGAACCTGGAAGAATTTAGTAGTTTCCTTGGACTGGAAGGCTACTATCGGTGGTTTGTTCCCAAATTCTCACAAGCTGCAGCACATTTGACAACTTTGACCAAGAAGGACCAGAATTTCGTGTGGAATGGGCAGTGTGAGTCAGCCTTTATCTATCTGAAGAAGAATTTATTAAGTTCCCTAGTACTGTGGTTGACAGAATAAGGGGTGGCGTATGAGGTGTTCAGTGATGCTTCAGGACAAGGCCTCGGGTGTGTGCTGATGCAACGACAAGGGGTGATCTCTTACAGGTCTAGGCAGTTATGTCCCCATGAGTGAAATTACGCCACCCACAATCTGGAGCTTGTGGTGGTCGTTTTTTCACTAAAGTTGTGGCGGCATTACCTCATCAAGGAGCGCTTCGTGGTCTTCACATATCACAAAATAATGAAGTATATCTTTTCCCAGGGGGACTTGAACTTATGTCCATGAAGGTGGATGGAGTTCCGTTAGGACTACAACTTATATATTTCCTACACCTCAAGAAATGTGAATGTGGTGGCTGATGCCTTGAGTAGTAAGTCATAGAGGGATGTGGTTCGAGAGTCGGCAGATGCCTGGAAGGCAATGGAGGAGTTGGGTGCCCGACACCTGGATGCGAGGATGGATGTTGGTATTGTTTGCCTGTATTAGTTGACAGTACAGTATTCTCTATTACTATAGGTAGAGGAGTCTCAATGTGGAGACATAGAGTTTGAAGTGATGTGTGATCGGGCTAACCAAGGCAATGCTCCGAAAGGATGGTCGTATGATGGCCAAAATCTAATTCTTTTCTGAGGTAAGATGTTTGTCCTAGAGGCGATGCTTGAGATGGTTCTTGGTGATTTCCACAACTCACCCATAGCAAGGCACCATGGAGTTTCCAAGATGTACCAGGGTCTGAGGAGTCATTTTTGGTGGCTTAGGGTAATGCGGGCGGTGGAAGAGTTCGTGGCCTAGTGTAAGAGTTCGTGGCCTAGTGTTTAGTGTGTCAGCATGTGAATTTTGAACACTATATTCTAGGAGGTCTGTTACAACTTTTAGATGTACCTAAGAGTAATTGGGTTGGCATCTCGATGGATTTCTTCATAAGACCACCCAAGGTTCATGGAGGCTATGATAGTATCTGGGTAGTGGTGAACCATTTGGCGAAATCGGCTCACTTTCTAGTGATCAAGGAGTCGGGTGCAGTGAATGACTTATCATGGATGTATGTGGATGAGGTGGTGCAGTTTCATGGAGTTCCGTGGTACATAGTCTTGGATAGGGATGCACAGTTTACCTCACAAGTCTGGAGGGGATTGCAGAATGATTTTGTCACTCTGCTAGGTCTTAGTACTGCCTTCCACCCATAGACAGATGTACAGACAGAGTGCACCATCCAAACAATGGAGGATATTCTACGGGCATGTATCCTAGATTTTGGGTGATTGTGGGTGCGACACTTTCTCTGGTAGAGTTTGCATACAATAATAGATATCACTATACCACTAGCATGGCTCCGTTCGAAGCTTTTTACGGAAGGCCGTGTCCCTCACCAGTGTGCTGGACCGAGGTTGGGGAAGCTGGTGTTCTTGGCCTGGAAGTGGTGTAGAGCACGATAGAGAACGTTCAGCTTATACGGGAGAGGATGAATACATCCCGCGACCGAAAGAAATAATATGCCGATAATAGGAGGATACCCTTGGAGTTCAAGGTTAGGGACCACGTGTTCCTGAAGGTCTCCCCTCGGTGTAGGAAACAGAGGTTTGGAAGGGGGAATAAGCTTTCTCCCCGGTTCATCGGACCGTTCGAAGTGATGTGGCAGGTTGGTGAAGTGGATTACCAGCTAGCGATTCCACCGCTACTATTGAGACTGCATTATGTCTTTCATGTGTCTCATCTGTGACGATATATACACGATGATTCACACATCCTCGACTGGGGAAAGCTGGATATCGAGGATGACGTGGCTTTTGTGGGAAGACCAGTGAAGATCATGGATTTTGAGGAGAAGGTGCTCTGTAGAGGAACCATTCCTTTTGTTTGTGTGTTGTAGAGGCATGGAGGGATGAAGTAAAGTACTTGGGAACATGATACATAGATGTGCACCCAGTACCCAGAGATGTTTTTATTTTTTTCATGTTTTGTTCATACATGTTTGTGATGGAATGATTTTCCCTGTTAACTATGGAACGTGCATTTTTCCTTATTATGTGGATGTATATGTAGAGTCTTCACTATGGTAAGGGGAGGACCTGATCCCTAATCAAGACGCATTAAGGTGGATGTGATTAAACCCGTGCGGGTGAGTCAGTTTCACCCAAAGCTGATAGTATCTTGACATGGAGGAAGAAACTCCCTAACCCATATGACTGGACAGTTTGTCCTTCGAATGTTTCCGGTTACTTGAGGGAGAGGTGTTCCTAGATTTCGATGAGGTTTACTTCTAAGTTGTATCTTTCAAGGTGGTTGTTTATAACCCCTCTTTCTTCATGTCTTTTCTTGATTCTCGATGGTGAGATTAGCTTGAGAGGTATCTGATGTAATGAGCCGGACCCACTGAGTCCTTTACATTTCCAAATCACACGGCTCCACCAAGACAGTGGTACCGGTCATAGGGGCACTGGATACGGTGTCCCCATGAAGATCACACACCAATCATAGTGACCGCGTGATGGTGGCACCAGTCACAGTTGCACTATGACGGTCGCACACCGATCACGGGGGCACCGTGACGGTGGCACCATGTCCTCACCCAGTGGTCTTCGATCTTTTCTGGTTCTGGACCTTTCTGCTCCCACAACATATCATTTGATGTAAAGATGATTTAATTCCCCCTTTCAAATCAATTTAAAGCTGATAAATAATATCAAAAATCCCCTAAGAGTCATGAAACCCTTATCTTACCAAAACATGTTGTTTTACCTCAGTGTCATGCCCTTCCCCATGCCTTCCAGTTCCTCCATTGTTACGTGTTTCCTTATTGTTAAAGAAAAATGTTTAACGCATAGCCATTATGACCACCCCTCTGAGGGGAATTGTTAAATAACAATTCATTCCATCTTTCATAACTGCCCAACCGCGTGGGGAACAACAATCTGACTTTAAAGCCATTCAAATCTCTATATACAGTATCAACGAGATCTCATCCCTATATCGCACTGTATTCCTTCTTCTTTCTCTTGGATGGTCTCCTTTTCTTCCTGGTGCATTTGGAGTTCCCCTTCCTGAGTTAAGTGGTTCACCTATGCCCGAGCCTTTCTGTTGACCCTTGTAGTCCTCGATGTTCCTCCCCTGTAAGTCGCACATCCCCAGTTCTTGGCGTGTGGAGAAGAACAATGATCCTTGATCAACTAAGTAATGATTTTTCCTTCGTCTATCCTTAATGTGTATCATGTGGGGTGGGAATGCTAGTTTTTTCTATGGTAATGGATGAAACCAGGCCTTAAAATAGATAATATAATGTTATAGAATGATGGGGTGTGTTAGAGAATTCTGCTGTACTATTTTACGATTACTATATGTTGTGAACTGTATGGGCTTATGGTCACTTAAAATCATGTCTGTTGGTGGTCTTTCCTTGCACACTAATGAACCCTTGTCTTCTTTGATGATTAAATGACTATAACATAGAAATTGGTTAATCATATGAAGTTGGTGGAATAAATGGATGCCAATGAACATCAATACTTGTGTGGTCACCCCGGTTAACCAACCGAAAGAAGAACCTAATGAATGATGCGTTTGAACCTGGATGTTTCCTTATTCTATTTTGGTAGTATGAGTGATGTTCTGCTTGATGCTTATGGGGTGAAGTGGATGGGGATGAGATCTTCTGTTGTGGTGCGGTTGTTGTTTGTGAATCTGAAGCTGTGTGGGGCTGTATCTTGATGTTTGGTTTGGTTCCAGTACATTGAGGGATCTCACTGATCCCTTTGGTGTTGTGACTTCAGAAGAGAACCGAGTGTGAATGATTAAATTGATGATTGGTTGTTTCTCTTTCTCTTGCTTGTGGTTATGCCGATTAGTTTCCTAGTAGTGTATAACTCACCTAAATGGAATCACTTGAACATGAAAGCATAAATGGTTTAAATGGGGAATTGGTTTTGGGAATGAGTTGTGACTTGGCAGTGGGTGTTGTGCTTTTCTTTTATGAATGAATAGTAAGGAGGATGTTTGTGCTTATGTTGGATTTGGAAACCCTTGGATGGGATGAGTTAATGTTTTCTATATACATAATTTGAGTTCTTATGTTTCTTAATCGCGCCCAACCCATGTTGAGCACTTAGTTCCGAAAACCATCATTTCTTGGGGGATGGTTTTTTTCCAAAACTCTTATGATTGGATGGTTATTAGCTCCTTTTCTACTCCTTTTTTCAAATAGCCCAAGACTCTTCAGCTAGGCTGTGACGGCCTGTGGTCTATTATAGCCGAAGATTCTTCGGGCAGGGTAGTTGTGGTTGTTTCACTAGGTGTGTGTAGGTAGGTTGTTACCCTAGAGTCTTAGGGATGAGGCCCATGTGTCTTTGGGAATGGAAGTAGTTGTTGTGGCCCAGGTGTTTGCAGTCATGGTTATGTGTGGTGGTTGTGGCCTAGGTGTTTTCGGGCCAGATGGTTGTTGTGGCCCATGTGTTTGCAGGCGGATGCGTGGTTGTGGCCCATGTGTGTGCAGGCGGGGTGTGGCAGTGGGACTGCGATGAGAATGGCAGGAGAGGTTCGATATGTAGGATGTCTTCAATAACCAGGGGGAATGTGGAGCGGGGTACCCAAATATCGATGTTCTATTACTATATATTACATGACTTGTGTTTTTTGGGGAGTGTGAATTGGGGAGGCCTGGTTGGATAGTTTTCCTTGCTTGGTACTTTGGTTATCACTTTTCCCACATGGCATTAGAATGCCTCCAAACTTGTGCATGAGGGTCTTTGGCTTTCCCAACTGAGTATATTTGTATGCTCACCATACATATATATAACTGCTTTTAGGTTTCCAGGAGGACTTCAAGGACCTTGCAGGGCCGTACTAGCTCAGGCGCTGGGATAATTGGAGTTGATGTTTTTCATTCATTGGTACTTTACCTTTGTGGTCTCCCTGTACTTTGTGGAATTTACTTTTGTAACATGCATATGTGAATGGTTTTCTTTGTCTTTAATTTTACCCCCTAGTTTTGGAGTTGTGGAATTTACTATCTTATCTCCCAATCCTATTAATAAAAGTGGTAATTCCTTCCATCATGTGTGTAATTCTATTCCCTTGGTGATATTCGCCACACTGGGACCTATTGAAGGCGGGTCTCGGGGGTCATTATCTCTCCTTCACCATGAATAAGGAAGGGTCTGGCAATCTATTGTCCCTTCTCTCATCTTGGTGAAGGTGGGTCGTGACATATACCATACCGTCATTTTTCATAATAAAATCGATGATGATGAAGAGGAAAAATAAAAAATAAATTAAACATTGAAGGGTAAAAATATCAGAATAAAAATATATAAAAAATCCTTCAATAACTAAAACCTATTTCCTCATGAAGGAAAAAGCTAGAACGAGTCTGAAATAGTGGAATTCGATAACTATCGGGATATCAGAGAACAATCAATGGTGGAAGTTTTATAATAACATTGTAATAGAATAATCAATGTAAACATAATATTTTTTCATGGATAATTATTCTTTATTAGTAGACATTTTTGCATTATTATCATTTTAATTATATTATGTAATTTTTCAATCACAAGGAAAAACATTATTTCTTACCAAATACAGATTTCATTTATAATATTTTTTTAAAACATTGACTTCAAAATAATTGAATTTAATTTTAAAAAATGAAAATAATTTTTTAATCCATCATGAATAAATTACATTTGGATGAATTTTTTTTTAAATTTTATAGGTTTTTTCTATGCATTGTGGGTTTTAGTAATTTTTTTGAAATTTTTTTATTCATTTAATGAATGTAAAACATTAAATATTTTTTAAATGAATTCAAAGAAAAATTAGGTCAATTATATTATTAATTATACAATTATGAAGTTTTTAAATAATTTTTTACTTGAATTTAGTGAAAAAAACATCATTATACATGAAAATATATTTTTCAAAATGAAAACATTTTTCATCAAATTTTACAGGTTTAGTTTCAATTTAAATTCTACAAATTTTGGAAATATCATTTGATAAAATGGATTCCATATTTTGAATAATAAAAATTAATATTATTAAATATGTTTAGATAAATTCTTGATCATAATAAATAGTAAAAACAGTAATAATATGTTATCATGATTAATGTCAAAATAGATTTACTTGGGAGGTTAAACAAACGTTATAAGGGAAAGAATGACCTATAAATTTTTCTAGATCATTTTTTAGTATCAATATTTTGACCCTATATCATTTTATATTAATAAATGATCAATTTTTTGGACAATATTATTTATAAATACATTAATATAATTTAATAATTTTAAACACTCCATGTGTGACTTCTCCACAAATTATAAAAGACACCACTATTATAGCTCATTCATCATATAGAAGGATTTTGGGTCAAATAATATGTACAAAAATCCATTAATTACACAATCCTCATTTTCTAGATTCCATTAATTTATACGGAAACCCACCTAGGAAGGCATTACGATTAATCCTAATGAATATTTCCTAATAATATTAATAATTATTAATCGAGTGTTCTTTATTTTTTTTATTTTTATACCTCATTAAATTTTTTTTCAACAATGTTTAAATAATAAAACTAATATATTACATATACTGATATATATTTTTATTAATGGAATAACCTATTTTTATCTTCTCCTTTCATCAAATGGGAAATGAAACCATCGTTCATGCGTATGACAGACAACCACCTCACGAATTGATGTAATTCATTTTCTCACACCGCCTCTCAGGGATTTTTATAATGATTTATTTAATGTGTGTGTTTATATATATGATATTCATGATATTTATATCAACATATAAATATTATATATCTTATAATTTAATACCTTTCCATCCATTAAAAAATGATAATAACATTAATGTGTACGTGTGGATTACCACCTCCATGAAGTGTTGGGATTTATTGTTCATGACTACATCTAATTATTGATATATATATAAGATTATTTAAATAATGAAATATTAACAATATGATATAATTTTCATTAAGTAAAAATAAAATTTCACAGACATTATTTCCCTCAATCTCATTGAAAAATTGGCACATTACTCATGCGTACGTATATTACTCCATCTCCATTATTGAAATGTAGTTCATTTTTGATAACCATATCTCATGGATGATTTTAAAATTATATTTAAAATAAAAAAACGATTTTTTATTATAATTAATATTATATTATATGTTAGAAAAATGACAACAATGACCATATCAAAATTACCAATGTCATTTTGTATATATTAGCTGATTATCGTCAAATCATTTGAAATGAACATAATTGATTACGAAATAAAATATAAAAACATGATAATTAAAATAAATATAATAATTAAACATAATTTTTTTCTTATGAATGTAAATAAGTTACATAAGTTTATTATTTAGTATGATAAATAGTTCATGTGATGAGTTAGATGGGATGTAAGGGACACATTACCTTAAAACCCCATTTTATATTTTTTAATGATTTATTATATATATATTTTTATTCCATGTCTATATTATTATAATTATATTATGGATGCATTTTTGTGGACATAAAAAAAATTTAAATGAAATTTTATCCCTCTTTTTAACTTCATTCAAATTTTTTCAATAATCAATCTTATTACATATTGTATGAAAAAATGATTAAACATTATATTCACATTTAAAAATGAATGTTCTATTTTTATGTATTTGAAATTACTACATTTTTTTCATTTCCATTACCATTATTTGATTGTAACCTTCCAATAAAATATTTCACATTTTCTTAAAATAGAAACTCTCTTTCCTTTTGTTTTGGGTGTTTTCAAAAGGGTTTAAAATGGAATGGATATTTTAATATCACATTTTATTCATATGGGTACAAAGAATATTTTTATGAGTATGTTAATGAAAATAAATGTTTTCAGGTTTTATTATTATGTTTTGGTTCATGGATATTATTTATGATGATGGGTTATCCCAATATATCTCTTGATGATGTATGAGACTGATATAGCTCATGATGAAAGGTTAGACCAATATTGCACGCTAGTGTATAGGGTATATGGAAATTTTTTTCCATGTAGATTTATCTTATGTGATTATTGGAATTTTGCAGGTATTTTATTCAATTTAAGAGTTATTGAAATTTGGATATTTATATGATGTCCAAATTTAACTATATTATTTATATATTATTGATATGGTTTTTTAAGGAAATATTATTATTTCACAAGATAAGATAATGATTTTATATTCAAATTAAAGTATATACTACATCTTAAAGGTGAAATTAATAACTCTGTGAAAATATTTTCATGATTTTATATAAACCTTTATGAGTATTATTTTTTACTTTATGATTTTTTAGATATTTTTGACAAATATAATTGTAAAATAAGTTGATATGTAAAGTTAGTAATGAATATTTTTAGCTCATACTTTGTTTTAAAAAAGGAAACTTTTTTACGTGTATTCATGGACTATTGATATTGTCTATTTTTTATATACCCCTTGCTAAAATATTTGTGATAATATAGCATCTGTAAAAAAATTTCAAAGGGGTTTCTGGATGAATAGGGACTTGGATGAGGTCATAATGAAAATTTTGAAGATATGCCATGAATAAAACATGTTATACCATAAATATTTTAATGTGGGGAAAATGGGTACTGATTGGATGTGTATATATTATGATGTAGTATTTTATTTATTTAGAGTGGTGACCAAATTATATAAAACTATAACGTGGAAATATATCTGATAACTCTATAAAATGAATTATGATTTAATAATTAATTTTAATGATTGTTTATGTTCAGTTCCTTATAACTGGTATTAGAGGAAAGGTTTAGATAATTTTATAGGTTATAATTTTGTCGGAAAATACATGTAAGAGATTATAATTTATTTCTATCATGATATAGAATTTTAATATTACCTTTTTGCTTCATCTAAACTATTTATATATAGAATTGATTTCTAAAGATGAAATATGGAATCTATTATAGGAATTCACTGATAAGAAAATATTCTTCAAAATCAATAACCAAAAATGGCTGGATTTTGAACTATATTGTTTTTTCACTGTGATGGATGAATTGATCTATTATATAAATGGTTGTGGTATTCATGTAAGAGATAAATGAGATCTTACATAGGGGAACCTGTAGATAGTATAAAATTTAAAAGACAACACCCTCTAACATTTAGTGGATATTCTAAATCCATGATAGTTGATGGATATATTAAATCTTTGTACAAAAAATTTGAAGTAATGAGTTGTTCTGATAGTTGAAAGGTAACTCTTACTATTTAAAATTTTGAAGGTGAAGACGACTAATGGTGGTGAATGGTTAAGAATACAGGAGGAATAAAAGATATTGACATCATTAAATGGAATAAATTTAAGAATATTTTCATTGGAAAATATTTTTTTATGTTTCATAATGTAGGATGGAAAATAAATTCAAGGAATTGAGGAAGAAGGAGGTATATTCAGTGGCTATTTGGGACGAAAACATCACATGATTTTCATAGAACACCGCAAATTATATACATGATATTAATAGTAAAATTAATCAATTTTACTCAGGATTAAAAAAATAAACTAAATATCATTTGGCTCTTGTTAATTTAAAATCGACGAGAAACATGTTCAACATACAAAGATTTTAGAAATTGAGTTTTTTTACCTACCATGTATTCTAGGAAAATATAGATAAATATAGATCTAGTTGTAAGGATAATGTGAAAAATACATATAAGAAATCTTAAGGTAATAAAATACATTTTTTAGATTATGATAGGTGTGGTAAAATGAACACTGGATAATTCCATGTTAGATCTTGGAATTTCTTCATATGTGGTATGTTTGCGAGTATATATTGATATTTAAAATAAACAAATCTTGGTTTTAGTAAGAATAATTTATATAATCATTAATTTTTGTGTATTAAATGTAATGATATAGGACATTATTTGGTTTTTTGTCGAGAAAAGAGAATGAATGATGGGAAGAGACTATAATATAAAAAGATGGGTGTGGTAAAATACTTTTAAACAACTATAAGAGATGTTGGGATTTTGAATAATGTGGTAACATTTAAAATACCTGATTATTCATATTATGAAAATGTATCATTTGATTCAAGGTCTAAAAATTCATTCTTTTCTAAATACATATATGGGAAAATAAAATTTTTCAAACAAGAAATGATATCAAAACTATGGGTGAGAAACAATGGGTGTATAATTAATGGAATATGAATTTACAATGATATACCTCTTATCATATGTGGATGAGTTTTCCCTAAAAACCTTGTTGCCTTCTCCATTTCATAATTTTCTATTTTTAGGGGTATGGATGTGTGATTAATTAACCTTCCCATGATAGAATGAATATCCAAAAAATTATTTTTCATATGAGTTTCCCTTTATACATGTTAATGTATTAATACCATTGATAACATATCACTTTCTTGGGAAATTATTAATATAGGTATATGAAATTTATCCTTCCATTATTATTATGAATAGTTTGAAACTTTTAATTCATGATGTTTTTTTAAAAAGAAGCGACATGGATTGGTTACCCAATCCATGCCAAAAGAAATTTTTTAAATGAAAAAGTTACAAGTAAATCCTGAGGTTTAAAATGCATAAACCATCTTAAACAAATATAAGACCAACAATGATACAACTTTATAAACTGGGTAAGAATCATAAAAGGATTCCAAAAGAAGATCTGCATGATCAGCCCCACCATATATTCTGGAACATCAAATTCTAGTGCAGGATCAACTCTTGTCCAAGAATATATGATTCAATCAGCACATCATCTCAGCAAGTCTGCAACCATATAGGTGCAAGGAAAGACCAGCAGAAAAAATACAAAACAGAACCTGAGCATTCCGGCCAAATCAAGATTGGATCCTCTTGAAAGCAGGCTTCCTTCATTGGTCATCCAATGTAGGCTTACCTCAATGTTATCCATTCCAAGGCTTGTGGAGCATCCAAACCATGAGGAGATAGGTCTTTCCCTCCAATCCAGGTCATCAGGAACATCCGGGATGATCAAGATGAATGAACCCTCAAGAGTAGATTCAGAATTATAAAAACAAATAGGAAAATAAAAACTAGAGAAGAAACTCATGCCCAGTCTAGACCAAAACATGTAGCCATCCAGAGTCAAAGCCAGTAGAAGCTCCAAGAGTAGCTTCCAAAACACAACTTCAAAAGTTGAACCAGGTTAAAAAATCTGTATAGAAAGGTTCCATGTTCCTCTCCAATCAGAGACATTATTCTTATCCAGAAATCATTAACAAGTGAAGGAGAAAGCAACAATTCTGCTTTCCAGTGAAAACAACATCATGGATCTGGACATCAGATCCATCCAACAAGCCATCCATATTCAGCAGTCTTTAGACTTCAAACAGAAATTCAGAATCAACATAAAACATTAAAACAGAACCATCAAACCCATGTTGATGGAGATCATCCAAAAACAGGGTGCCACAAGGCCAGAATTTATGGAAAAACAGCTCCCAGCCCAAGAGAAGCAGTGCAAGACACCAGTCTTAAGCATCAAAAAAATGAAATCAGAGGCAACTCATTTCCATGGGATGTCCCTAAAAATAAAATCAGGATTTTCATTAAATTTTTCCACCAAATTCATGAACATTTGCTTTCTGATTTGAAGGTAGGTATTCGCTGTGATTTCTCCATTCCTGTATCTTTGAAAAACTATTTCATCTTGCTCCTCCATCCAAGCTTCTAATTCATCACTGAGATCCTCAGTATACTGATAAGGATCTCTCTCTATAGAGTCATCATCTTCAATGTTTTTATAATTGTTTATGTTTCCTTCATCAGGGGGTGTTAGGTGTTGTTCTGCAACCACCGACTATGGTGGAAGCACTACTTGTTCTTGTCGAGAGGCCTCAAGGGATCTAGTGACAATTGTACTCTCAATGTTGGAGTAATCCTTATGTCTCCAAGTCTTTTTGGCACTCGGTGTAATGTATCCATCCGCATCAATAATTGATTTTTACCTTTCATTGCACTCGATTTTAAATAGGCTTCCTCTGTCATGTAAGGTTCATAATAGTCATCATGTGTGGAAGTACAAGAATCTGAGTGGGCATTCCTGTCCTCCTCATTCATGGTTTTTGAAACATTTGTGACATCAAATTTCTCAGGAATGCTGAGGGACCACTTATCCTCATCAAGAGGCTAAATGTTGTGGGGAGAAGCCACAACTCTAGAAGATTCATGAATAGGAGGTAGAGGGTCAACATCCTTATTACCAGAGTGATCAGTAGGTGCAAAATCCCCTCTAACCCCTAAATTGGGGTCATAGGTGCTAGGTGCATCAGTGGGGAAAACTCAATCTTGTGTCTTTTTAAATTCCTCCTTTGGTATTGAAACTTCTTCCATCCAAAGCAATTTATCCCTAGGAGGAGGGGGAGCTGATTTTTTTTCACAATCACCATTAGGATGCCCAATTATAGAACATATATTAAAAAAATAAGGAAGATTCTCAAAAACAACCTCCTAAATATATCCATTATCACGATTTTGAATCCAAAAGCTAGATGGAAGTTTCTTTGACACATCTATTTCAGTACAAATTCTAGCAGCCGAAGGTTTTGACGAATGCATTGTTTCATAATCCATCCTAATAGGAGTTCTGAATAATCTAGAAATTGCAAATAAAGCATTTATTTTGAAGAGTGGAATCGGAAAACCAGGGAATCTAAGCCAAATGGAAGAAATTGGGGGGTCAAAGCCATAGACATAATCCGAGGACCACTTAATAAGAGTTTCTTAATAATGTATTCATTTATCCATGAATATCAATATATGGTGAACCAATTTTATTTATTAAAAATAAAGATGGTTTCAGGTGTATTTTAGTTGATTTTAGAGAATTAAATAACATCACTAATAATAATAAATATAGGTTTCCTCATATCGATAAATTTTTTGGTTAGAACAATAGTGATTATTATTTTCTAATAGTCGATCTCAAGACTATGTAAAATCATCTGATGGCTATAGAAGAATAAATCCTCAAAACAATCTATTATACTAATTATGGGAATTATGATTTTTTAGTTATTCCCTTTGGGATGTAAAATTTTATGGGTATGTCTATATATCTTATGAATAGGGTTTTTGAAGAATATTTTCAAAAAAATTTGGTTGTTAGTGTTGATGATATTTGGGTTCATTCAAAATGAAATTTGGATCGGGAATCGTATCTATTGATTATTCTAAAAACCCTAAATGAAACAATGTTATACTGAATTATTTTTAAATGTGATGTTTTGTTACATCATATTTCATTCCTTAAAAATATCATATGTAATTATATTATAATTATTGATCCCATAAAAATGAAGCATTTAATGGATGGTCATGACATACAAATTTTAATTTGATTTTTCTTCTTTATATATTAGTTTTAAATTAATAGTTTTTAAAAAAAATCAATATAATTATGCATACTAACTAAATCAACACAAAACTAAATTAAGTTAATTTTCACAAAGGAATGTGAAGAATGATTATTGGAATATAAATGAATATTAGTAAATGATATAGTTTATCCCTACTACATAGAAATAGTAAATTTTTTATTTATAGTGATGATTCTTTTAATGGATTGGGTTGTGTTTGAATATAGAATGATATGGTAATTTGTTATGTTATATTACAATTAAAACCTCTTGGAAAAAATTATCCCACAGATATCATTGAATTCGATGAAATAGTGTTTACCTTAAAATTTTAGAGACATCATTTATTTAGAGATAAGTGTCTATTATATATTGATCATAAAAGTTAGAAGTTTACATTCACTGAAGTAGAGTCAAACCTAAGAAAAAGGAGAATGATATAATTGAAAAAATATTATGAATTAATAATTATTTCCATATAGCAAGGAAACATATATTATATGATTCCTTAATATAAAAATATAATTCTATATTTAGGATTCCAAATTAGAACATAATCATCTGGATAATGATTTTTTGAATGTTGTCATAGAAATTGTGCATTTAAAAACTCAATTTAATTGATTTTAAGTGTTAGAAAAATATTATTTTTCAGACATGACTAATAAAGATCAGAAGGAAGACAATGAGATATAGGAAAATATAAAATCATTCAAAAGGGTATATTTCCAGAGTTTAATATAAGAAATGTAGGTTTTTTGATATTTAGAATAATATTTTATGTTGTGTGTGAACCCTTATTAAAGAATTAACTATTGAGTGAGACACATAGTTAAATATTTTCAATTTATCATGGACGAATTTAAATGTATAGAGTCCTTCAAAAACCCATCTATTGGGAATGAAAAATTAATGCATTACTAACATAATCATGAAATTTTTGGGTTGTCAAATATTTGTATAGGAATGATAATTAAAAAAGGATGGCTATATTCTTTTCAATTTATAGAGTGGAAATGGGAAATATATCTATGGACCTTGTTATTTGATTTTATAACAAATTTTCAGTTAATAATGTGATTTGTTGAATTATTTTTTAATTTAGAAATTATAAACAATTTCATCCCATTAAATATTATATTTATATGGGTTAACATTCTCATGTTTATGTTAATAAGGTAAATAGATTACATATATTTCCTCTCTCTATGTTATATGACCATGATCCATGTTTTAACTCTAATTTTTAGAGTAGTCATCAACAGTCATTGGGTACAAAATTAAATCTCAGTAAAAATTTTCATTCTCAATACGATGGAAATTTTGAGAGAATAGTTAAGAATTTAGAAAACATGAATCAAAATTTTTCTATGGATAGTCAGGGAGGTTGGGGTAAAAAACTGTCTTTTATTGTGTTTTATCATATTAATAGTTTTCAATCTGGAATACAGATTCTACATTTTGAATAATTATATATAATGTGTTGTCAAAATATAGATTCCTGTGATGAATTCGTGGATATGATGTTTTTTGGGACATAATAGGTAAATGAAATGGTTGAGAAGGTGACGTTGACTCAATAAAATTTTAGGAATTCTTAGAGAAGGAAAAAAAGATATACAAACAACCAGAGGAAAGATCATTATTTTGAGGTAGTAAATCACGTTTTTATTAAATTATTTCAATGGAAATGTTTTATAAGTTTTAGTAAAAATGAAATGATATGGCCAAGATTCATTAGACCATATGAAATTCAATTGAAATTTGGATCAATATCCTATAAGTGGGCATACCATTGAATTTATATTAGGAACATGATATATTTCATGTTTTATTATCAATTAAATATGTTCCTGATTCATTTTTGTATCTGATCTCTGGATAGTTCAGTTAGAAGAAAAATTTTCTTATGAAGAGAACAAAATATAATATCTTGAATATAGAGATAATTTTTTTCAAACGCTAGTGATTTACTGGGTTATTGTTTAGTGAAAAAACAATACTATTGAAGAAGCATCATAGGAATCAAAAAAATCTATGAAGGAAAAAAATCTGCACTTGATTAAGTAATGAATAAAATAGCGAGGACACAATTTAAAAAAGTGGGAAATAATGTAACATCCCATTTAATTTCATGATAAATTATTTTCATGTATTATTAATATTAACAAACTAGATTTTATTGAGTAACATTCAATATAAGAATATTATGTAATTTTTCATTAAAAAATAAAAAGGCATTATTTCTAACAAAATTGGGGTTTTATATGATATATGGTTTTATTCAGAAGGTTGATTAATACATTATAATATTTTAAATTAAAAAAAATGTACTTAATTTCTGAATTCAAAATGTCAATATCTTCTTAGGATGAATTTTTAATAATTTTACGAAATGATTGAATTTGATGAATAGTGAAAAACATGTTTTATTGAGAAATATATTTTTATTTCAAGAATTACATAGTTTAATTTTTATTTAATGTGGTAAAAAAATATAATTGGTTCACTTTTGTAACATCCCGACCCGGCTCACCCCTGAACCGGTGGCCAGACCGGTCGCCACATGACCTCAAGCGTGTCTCCCCTTACGCTAGAGGCTGTCGAATAACACCGAGGGTCAAAAGATAGTCAGTGGGGAGACTATACCCTATTATCAATGTTTCAAAATAGTATATCAGTGTATATAACAAACAATAGTGGAATGAGTAACTCATAAATGACAAAAAACAGAAGAAAAATAATAATCATTTTATAAAAGTGGCCAATGCCAAATTATACAGCAGATGCATGAATGATATGCTAATGATACAAAAGTAGAAAATAGTGGACAAAATAGCATGATTTACCTTCCAATACAGAAATAAATAAATATTAACTCAAAGCCCCACGGTTCATCTCCTCGAGCATCCTGAGCCTCCACTCAGTCCTCTACTCTTAACTCCCATGAAAATGCATACATCATAGTCCTGCAACCAAATAGAGTCGACTCGGGTACCCAGTGCAATGGCATCCTAAGTAGGGTGTGAGATAAAAATTTCAGTAGTCCGAGACCACCGGTGTCTACCCCAAATCTAGAAATTTAATAAACTATTTAGAAACACGTGAAGGGATGCATTAAATAAAGAAATCAGTACAATGTAACTATATACTAAAGTACCGTCTTCAGCCCTCAATTGGTGTCTGAACATTCACTATTCATTTTTCATGCATACTCAATAGTAATTACATAATCATTTTTCATTAATCAATTACTCAAATCTTATTATTAATGTCTTGAGATTCATCCAACGCCCGACATCCCCCTTATAAGTCAATCACTACAGATGTCTCTAATGATCATCTATGTAATCAAGGTAAAGACTGAATTCGAGCATGTGATTTGGCTTGAATAATGGGTCATAAGTTATTCAATTTCATCATTAATATATTTTGTCTATTCCCATCCACTAAAATAGTGATTCTCTCCTAGGTTCGTCCACTAACAGTGGTTCACCCAATTCAATAATAATTCTGAACCCTTTCTTAGAATCAATTCACAATACATCATGTCACAACATCCATCATTAACCATTAACTCATTTCTTGCATGAAAAATTAGAATCATATTCCAGTGCTACTTAATGGGTGTAGAAAATCATTTCTAGAACCCTCATGAGTATTTAGAGCATAAGTCCATGTCTCACAACCCATGGGTTTTTGTAACATCAGTCCCTATCCCATAAAAGAATATTTACATGCAAGCTGGGTCTAGAACACCATGTCTAGAAACCCGTGAGTATTTGGAGCATCAACCCCTGTCTCACAACCCATCTATCAATCATACATATACATCTATAATTGGTGTAGAATTCCGTTTCTGACACCCTCTAAGTATTTGGAGCCTCAATCCTTATTTCACAACCCATTCATCAATAATATCTATATATTTATCGCTTGTGTAGAATACCATGTATAACACCACAAAACCAATCTGTTAATTAATACAATAACTAATTAAAAACAAAAATCTCTATTCAGATATTTCGTCACCTAACAAACCAAATTCCTTAACAAGTCTGTACCCATCAACTCAAATAGTGATTCGTCCAGGATATTAAAAATCTACAAGCACCCCATAATCATCATAGAACATGCTGAACAAAGACAACATATTTAGCATCCATCTCACACAACATATTATATTTTCAAACAACTCCATCTAATACAAAATAATTCATGGAAACGTAATACACATCAAAAGTACTCATGGTTAATAATCGTAACAAACAATCAACCACAATCTTAATTTAATGCATGCCAATTAATTAATTCAACAATTAATTAATAAAACCTTATATCTTTAACAAATAATCCATTAGAAAACCATTTACCATTTAACATGTAATAATTAATTCATCCATTAATTATTAATAGTTTCCAAACTATCTTCTGAACATGTCAAATATTCAATATTCCCAACAATCAGTAAAAGCCACATCTTCATTCCAACTCATGACTTGATAATTAATTCTACCATTAATCACCCTATTACTCATTCATCCCATTCAAATCATTTAACTATTTAATCATATTAAATTAAGTAAATTAGTATCCCTAGGTTAGAATCAACACATGTTCAAGTCCTAATTTATCTCATATCGGTGACATTTTTTAATAACATCATAAGTTCCATGAATAGACATATAATAATCAAGGAAACTCACATTCTCAATCTATTTAAAGAATCTATAATTCTTAAATAAGTTGTTAATGATTTGGGACCCTACCTCGGGTTTTTTATGGAAAGCACAACAAAGGAAGAACCCTCAAGCGAAGCAGGTTGATTCTTCAAGAACCCACCTTAAATCACTTCTCCTGGCAAGACCATGACCAAAACTCATCATACATGTCACCTAAATAATTATATTTACCCATAACAGGTGTAGATCTAAGAAACCTAGAGAAGAGGAGATGTAGATCAATGTATATCTAAGAGAATAAACAAGAACAATGAAGAACATCTACCTACCTCATGAATCCGGCTTTGATTCACCAAGAGAATCCTTTAGATTTCCTATAAAACACTTGGGAGAGGTTCTCCAACCTTCAAGGGAGCGTGATCCTGAGTTATGGTCACTTAGGAGAAAAAACGGGCCATCTAAAGGAAAAAACGAATGAGAACCACAATTTAAGGATCTCATTTAAGTGGATGCATGGTTTGCTCGCACGGTTAGACAAACCGTGCAGTAACCGTGAATTAGCTACTATATCGGCAAACAACCCACACACAGTTATGCCGCATGGTCAGAGAAACCGTGCGCTAACCGTGCATTAGCCACTTCATCAAAACATCAACTACACATGGTTTGGCTGCACCGTTAGAAAAACCGTGCACCGACGTGATACTTCCCCATTGACTAAAAAATTCTATCAATGTTCGAAAAACAACATCTACAGGTGTTCCAACACTCAGAAAAAAATTCCAGATCATGGTTTAAAAATAATGACCCCTTGATAAACTGAAAAAGTATTTCAGAAAAAATTCTAATTTTAACCCCGTTCAAAACACGGGATGTTACATTATACCCACCTTAAAAACTTCTCGTCCCAGAGAAGCCATCGAGAACCACTACTAAAAAAAATGACCTACCAAGGTCATTTAATCTTTTTAGAAGTGACGTGTTGCATTCCCATCTCCAAACACACCTTTACCCACTATCAAACCTAATGGATAATCCTTTTTAACTAGATGCAAAGATTATTCTAAATCTAAAACATATAAATATATATTATATCTACGGTCTTTAGTAGGACCTTGTCAATGTATAATGTTTAACCTTGATCAAACAACGAAAGAGGTTTCAAATGATTCCCTCAAAAGACGCAATAGACCAAAAATCCACTTTCCCCCTTTTATATGACAATGTCCCTTTAAAACTATTCTAAAACCTTCCACTAGTATAATGAAGTCCTTACCCAACATCTGGAGAAAATTACAAGTCAAGACATCGCAAGGCTATTTTAAAAACAACTGTGCCCTAACACAAAAAAAGAAGTAGCCCATAGAATCAACGAATCCCACATACTACCCAGATAAATTCTACCCATCAAACCCAACAACATTTAAATTGTAGTGTGGCACAGGAATGATGCTATATTAGTGTCTCCTTGATTAGGTTATGATAGGGGACATGCTCGTCGTGTCCAGAAGAGAAAACTATGAGAAAACTAAGGCCATTAAGAAGATCAGTCAAACCATTACCAGACAACTTTGTTCTAAAAGCCCAGCACCACCTACTAATATGTTCATTGAGAACAAAGTGACAATACTCACCATAGGATATACAATGTTTTCTCAATAAAAGATCAGCCACTCACCAGCACGCTAGATTTACAAAAAGATTAGTTTATCAAAACACATGGGTCTTTCAAAAACTAATCCATGTATTGAAATGAAACCCTTTCTTTAACTCTCAAGTCACTATACATAGAGTTGACCCAAGACCGTACTCAAAAGTTTAAAAAGACTTATTATGGATTCATTATGCCTCATACGACCATTTTCTAGGATGACGCCATAACCTGTCATCCATTTCTAAGAAGAAAGGGTCAAATGACCAACAAAGCAACTGATCATGCCCGTGGAACGTCTAACCAGCTGACAAAGAGGATAACTTGATGCTCAAGCCCACAAAAAAGTTCAAGAAATACATCAACACCTATTCGAACATCGGTGTCATTGGAAACTAGAATTCCTACCTGGGACAACAGCACCCAACATCTCCAAAAGAGTGAGAAAATCCATAGCGCTAGAATGGTATTTATGTTCCGAGGGTGCTATCGACCACAGGTTATCCCCTTATGTAGAAAAAGTTTCAACACCAAACCGGGTCACTTCAAACAAGTCACTAGGCTCAAAATCCAAACATAAGGCCATTTCTAAGTAGATGAACACCTACGAAAAGTACTCACGCTTTTGTTCCAAGGAAACTCAAGAAAAGTCTGAACTACCCTTTACATGAGGGTTTTAAACCGTGGACACCACAAAAGCTTCCATTTCCAAGCCTCTTATATTTAATCACTTTTAATCTTTAATCATAAATAATTTAATCAAAACATCAATGTACAATTTTCAAAATTCCCCAATGGAAAAATAGGCATGTATCACAAAACTCATTTTTTTAAACATTTACGTTAGTTAACATCCCATCCATTTTAGAAAATTTATCAAAATAAATTCCTTTCAAGAAGATAAGGTGACCTACGAGGATCCCATTTTAACCAACCTAGGGTGTCTATATAGAAACCCAATAGCAGACACAAAAGTTTTAAAATTTTAAACACCCAAATAGATTAGCCATAAAAACACTCCCCAACTAACCTACTTGGGTCCAATTGTATTTTGGTATATATCCATTTGCTTTCAAATCAACATTAATGATCATTCAAATTTATATGCATTTCACAACGCATCAAGTCATCCCATTTAATTGAGCCATCATTTCCTAATTCATGAATCACCCATACACTCCATGGATTGGAAATTGGCTCTCATTAATCAATACCAATGTCAATTTAGAAATTAACATGATCAAACTAACGGTCCAAATTATATTGGTGGCCACCAACAAATCGATAAGGCGCCCATACACCATATCGATGGATTTGGATCCCATTTAATGGAATCAAAATTCATTTAACATTTTGACTTTAGCAACCCTTTCACATATCAAAAAATATTTAACATGTTAGCATAAGCATTAACACAACAACATGATGTAACATGGAAGCATGTCCCAACAAAAAAAACATGCTAATAACTAAAGAAATATGGCATATAATCACCCAAGCATGTTAAATCTACCAGCATTACATTCTATCGATAGAGGAATGCTAAAACAGATAAAATACGGAATTACACCCAAAGAACACAGTCCAAATTCACAGGAATCCTACTAATGCAACTACATGTCATGTTATACGCATGACATGTGAATCTCTAATAGACTAAGATGATTCATGTATAAAACTTCCTTACCATATGAGTCCATGATAATTATTAATTTAAAAATTCTCAAAATCAATAAACAATGGAAAATACACCAGTCTCTCTAGGAGAAGTCATATCAACTGTAACCTCAAATAGTACAAATATCAATTCCCATCCCTGGACACCTGTTCATTTCCCGTACATGAGGTGACCAGTCCCAAGACTGAATATTTACCCATGAACCAAAACATTCTTAGTAACATGTCTACCTACCCCAAAACAGTAAGTCAAATGAAAAGAAAGAAACCCAAACCTCTGATACCACTTTGTAACATCCGACCTGACTCACCCCTGAACCGGTGGCCCGGCTGGTCACCACATGACCTCAAGCACGTCTCCCCTTACACCAGAGGCTACCAACTAGCAGCAAGGGTATAAGGATAATTAGTGGGGGATACTATAAACTCTTATCAATGTTTCACAGTGGTATATTAGTGTAGATAACAAACAATAGTGGAAGCAGTAACTCAAAAATTACAAAAATCGGAAGACAAATAATATTGATTTTATAAAAGTGGCCAATGCCAAATTATACAGTAGATGCATGCATGACATGATAATGATTTATAAGTAGAAAATAGTGAACAAAATAGCATGCTTTACATTCAAATACATAAATAAAAAATAATGAATCAAAGCCCCATGGGAGATCTCCACTATCTTCCTGAGTCTCCTCTCGGTTCTCTGCTCCAGACTCCCATGTAAATGCAAACAGCATAGTCCTACAACGAAATAGAGTCTACTCTGGTACCCAGTGCAATGGCAGCATGAGTAGGATTTGAGATATAATTCTTTGTAGTCCGATACCATCAGTGTCTACCTAAAATCCAGACATTTAAAAAATAATTTAAAAACATATGAAGGCATGCATAAAATAAATTAAATTAGTACAATGTATGTATATACTCAAGTACCTACTTCAGCCCTCAGCTGGTGTCTGAACCTGCACTATTCATTTGTCTGGAATACTTAACAGCCATTACATAATCATTTTTGAATTATCTATTACTCAAATATTATTATGAAAGTCTTGAAATTCAGCCTACGCTTGAGATCCTTTGTATAAGTCACTCACTACAGATGTCTCTAAAGACCATCTAAGTAATAAAAGAAAAGATGGAATCCGAGATTTTTCTTTGGCTTGGATAACACGTCATAAGTTATTCAATTTAATATTTCATATATTATGTCTAATCCCATCCACTAAAATAGTGATTCCCTCCTAGGTACGTCCACTAATTGTGGTTAGTCTAATTCATTAATAAGTCCGAACCCTTTCTCATAATCAATTCACAAATCATCATGTCACAACAGCCTTCATTAACCATTAACTCATTTCATGCATGAAGAATTGGACCCACAATCCATTGTTAATTATTGGGTGTAGAACATCATACTTGTCATCTACACACATAAATTTACCCATAATAGGCATAGATCTAAGAAACATAGAGATGTGGAGATGTAGATCAATGTAGATCTACGAAACCGAACATGAACTAAGAAGTAAAACTACCTACCTTAAAAAATTCAGATTGATTCGCCAAGAGAAGCCTTTGGATTTCCTCCAAAACACTTGGGATAGGTTCTCCTACATTCAATGGAGTGTGACCCCAAGATATGACCGCATAAAAGGAAAACTGAGCCATATAAAAGCAAAAAATAACGAGTTCAACTATTTAAGGACCTTATTTAAGGGCCAACACTGTTTGATCACATAGTTAGAAAAATCGTGCTCTAACCGTGCATTAGCTATAGTTTTGGAAAACACCCCTCACATAGTTAGGCCATATGGTTAGACAAACTGTGCACTAACCATGCATTATCCACTGCCTCAAAACTTCAATTACGCATGGTTTGGCCACACGGTTAGAAAAAATGTGCTCCACCCATGCGACTTCCCCTTTGCCTCAAAACATCTATCAATGTTCAAGAAACAACATATATATATGTTCCAACACTCGGAATAAAATTCTGGTTCTCGGTGTGAAAATAAAGACCCTATGATAATCCAAATATGATTTTCCGAAACATTCGTAATTTTAACCTAGTTCAAAACATGATATCTTACAACTGATATTATTAATTATAAAATTATGGTTTTTAGAATTTATTTTATAATTGAATTCGATCTGAAAAATCAGTATACTTAAGATGAATTTTTCTATAAAATTATTTTGTCCTATTTTTGTGGGATTAATTTAAAATTAAATTCTACAACTTATATGAATTTAATTTGATAATACTTATTCTATATTTTGATTCACCATAATGTATATTATTTAATAATGTTAAAATAATTTTGGTTCATAATGATTTAAAAAAACATTAAAAATATATTACAACTATTAATGTAAAAATCGATTTTCTAAGGGTGGGGGTTAAAATAATGTGATAAGTGGAGAATGAACTAAAAACTTCTATAAATTATATTTTATGACCATATTTTTACCTTATATATTCTAATATTTTTAAATGGTCCATTTAGGATCTATTTGGATTGACTAACACAATAATATATTTTAATATTTTATTAAATTCACAGTGTATCCTCTCTACCACATAGAAATAAACACCCATATCCTCTCCTCTCCAAACATAAACAATCATTTGGTTTCTAATATACCTTTCCCAAGAGAATTTCACAATTTAATTAAAAATAATTCCATTTTATTTTACAAAATGTTCTATCTTTTAATGTTTTGTTTCTTGTAAACAAGCTTCATAATACATAATGACATAATATATTCCACTAAACAACATAAAAGTAATATTCTTAGGTCCATCCTATATACATTTACTACAACTCATAACCTAGGGACATTCATCAATGAAAAGGGTGAGTATAAGGTATACTAAGGGAATAGGCAAGGAAAATAGTTTATATGTGATCTTGAAGAATATCAATAAGAACATGATTGATAAAGATAAACCTTGAGAAAGTAAAATATAATAATAATAAGAACATGACTAATAACATGAAATTTTTTTTACAACATTTAAATGAGAAATTCATAAGAATATCACCATGGTTTGTCACTGATTTGTCATAAAACATATCTGGGTTATTCACCAAGGTATCATAAAATTTGTCATATCTAGAGATTAAATTCTTTTCCAAATGAAATGGAGAATTATTAGGGTGATCCCTTCATATTTATTGATTAATTTCAGACACAATGGTTATAATAAAACATTTCATAAATAATACATGTAAAATAAATTAATACGAGTTTCATATCAAAATCACAGCATATCAAAAGTGCATTAAAAACCTGATCATTATGTAAATTTTTACCCAAAAAAATAGAATAAAGTTTTTTATGTATGTCAATAATAGAATAAAATATATACCTATAGAAAATGGTTTTTTTCATATTAAAAATAATAAAAGGTAATTTATTAAGGAGAAGAGAGAAATTTTGAGAAGTACAATCGGTAGCATAACGAGTATAAAATGTGGTTTAGAAACGGGTAAAAAGATTAGGTACAAGTTTCCACCATTGATAAAAAATAATTATTAATTTATTTAATTATTATAAAGTAATGAATATATAGTTTTAATACCTTTTAGAAGACATCTACAAAAAGAGGTTCTTGAAACGAAGAGAAAAGAAAGATATTTCCCTCTCTTTGATGAGTAACTCCTAAAACATGATGATTGGAAACATAGGGGATGGAGGATACCTTAAGAAAAATATATGGGAGGTAAAACTATTATATATTCATAGAGGATAAATTTTTAGTTAATGTAATGGAGAAATGGGTGGGTACTTATAACAAAATTGGAGGATTTTGTAATCAATTTCTAAATAAATGCCTTGGACACCTAGGTAGTGGTAAATGAAAAAACATGGTCCTTACCATGGAATTTTACCACTTTATTAGATTATGGGGACAACTTTTATTTTATATAAAACCAATATAGTCAACCATATTTTTTTATTACTTATTTTTTTAAGGAAATTTAATTATTTCATAAAATAACAATTTTAAATGTAATGGTCTCATTTTAGAAATTGGAATGTAAATTATAAATTTAGAAATTGGTTTACATATATTAAAATAATATATGTTAATAAATAAAATATATTTGGTCATGTATTTTGGTTAATTAAATATAATATCATGATGACATAATTAAAATGTCATTGACATACAAAAATAATAAATTTTTATTTTTACTATGAACGAAAAAATAATGTATTTTAGAAAATTATAATAAATTCACCCTATAATAATTTTTTTGTACTGACCTAAAAAAAGATATTTATTTTATTATAATATTTCTTCAAATATTATAATTTTAACTATTAAATATTAAATTTTTATTTATTAAAAATAAGAGTAGATTGAGAATGCATATTAAAATTTTCAACACATGAAAAGAATAATACAATTTTTTCTATTGTCTTTATAAAAGATATTTTAAATTATACTATTTCCTTTGAATAAAAATTATCCACAATACCTTATTATATTATAATAACTTATATCTTTCATAAAATTTAATTTTTTTCTGACAAAATCAATTTATCAATGTTATATTAATCAAAACTATTTTTAAAAATGGTATTCCTTGAATAAAAATTGTATTTAACCAATATAATAAATACCTAATTGACCAGGGCCTCAACCCATAACCCCTTATTACACCATCACACACCCTATGAGTAAGGTGTGTAGTGGTGGTAGTTTTTTGTGGTGCCTCATCTATCATTAACTGAATGGTAATGTCCACAAACATGAACTTCCCTCATATGATATTCTGTTCAAGGATCACTTGTTGAATCTTGGCTTGGTCATAGTCAATGGTGATCCACAATGATGATATGTCAATCCCTTGTTTTTATAGATGGTATTCAAATTTAATGACTGAACTGGTTGAGGACAATGAATCTTCTTTCAGTAACAATTTTCCTACGTCAAAATTTTATATAAAAACACTAATGATAAGATTAATATAACTATAAAGCGTATAATTTTCAATGATAATATTTTCAAATGGTAATAATTGACAAACAATCATATAACCGTCGAATCGAGATGGTCAAATTTTCTATTATATTCATTTCATTAAAAGAAGATATTGTTTTGTTGTGAATAATATAATATAATACACATTTTTTAGAAAATATTATTATTCAAAGTGTTCAGGTAGTTAAATTCATCCCCACTTAAGAAAAATTTTACCTAAAATTTTAACTCATTCCCTTAGTTGAGGAATGTTATGGGTACTTCTATCTCAGTTCCTCCTCTGGAATCCTCATCACTTATTCATATTTTGGTTTCGTTCACATCAATTGGATGAGTTTGGTAGTCTTGTTGAGTAGAACCTTTTCTCTACGGTTGAATATCTCCACTAAATGATTCTCACAAGAGAGGTCATGTTTTAGTTGTACCACCTTATGTTTTAGTGCATAAGGAGGGACAAGTATGTACTTCTTCAAGAGAGACACATTGATGACACTATGAAATTAAGCATTATTTGGAGGAATTATTATCAAATAAGAAACATATCCTATGTTATAAAGGATTTAATTGGTGAAAATGTACCTAGGGATAAGCTTCCCTTTCTACAAAAAAATTACGACTCTCGTCTTACATGAAATTTAAAGAATTTATCTCCAACATCAATATCGATGTCCCTTTGATGGTTTTCATCATAACCAATCTACCAACTCTGAGTAGTCATTATTTGTTGTTGGATGGAATGACCATTTTCTATCATTTATTGGACAAGATCAGACCCACGAAACATTCTATTAATAAAATTATACTAACAAGTAAGATTTTTACATCAATACTAATATAATTCTTTATATGATTTCATTTGAATAATTTAATGGATGGTATTTCTGTATGATAACACAACTAATCAGAAATTTTGATCCCATCCACCTTTAAATTCAACTAAAAATTTTCTTAAAATGTCCTTGAGTTCATGAATATTTATCTCAGATCAGCCATCAGTTTTGGGGTGATAGGTCATATTGAAATTCAATTTCATACTCAGAGAATGTTGAATACTTCTAAAAACTATTTACGTGATCCTTGGATCATGATTAGATATGATAGAGAGTGGTAAACCTTCTATCCTTACAATATCCTTCATGTATATCTTGACTGTTTTTCAAGAGATAAATCTTCCTGAATAGTGATGAAATGGGATGCCTTAGTGACATGATCCACAATAACCCAAATCAAATTGTTTCTTTTGGATGTTTTTGGGAAACCCGTGAAAAAGTCTATAGGTATATTCACCCAAATCCATGTTGATATGGGTATAGTTGGGAAAAACCCTTAAAGAATTTTTCTCTCTGCCTCCACCAATTGACACACAAAGAACCTTATAATATAGACAGGAAAACCCTCTTTCATGTTATCCCTAAAATAATAATGATAAAGGTACCTATTCATTATAGTACTTCTAGGATTTATAGAGATTGTATATCTATGAGCTTCATCAATAATATAAATATTTATTTCTAGAAGATATGGAAAATATAGACTTGTACAAAATTTCAGTACACATTCTTGATCAATATTGAAATCAGGTTACATCCCATTCTTCACATCCTCTATCTTCTTCGGTAAATAATGATATTCTCTTTGATATTTCTTGATCATATGTAATAATGAAGGTTTAAAAATTATTTTGGTTATTGTTGATTATGTACCATCACTAACAATTCCCATGTCCATTTTTAAGAGAGACACATGGAAGACACTATGAAATTAAGCTATATTTGGTGGAAGTGTTATCGGATAAGCCACATATCCTATGTGATCAAGGATTTAATTGGGGAAAATGTACCTAGGGATAAGCTTCCCTTTTTCAAAAATTTTTTTGACTCTCTTCTGACATGAAATTCAAAGGAATACTTTATCACCAACATCAATATCGAAGTCCCTTTGATGGTTTTCAACATAACCCATCAACCTACTCTAAGTAGTCTTTATTTTTTTTGGATGGAATGACCATTTTCTATCATTTATTGGAAAATATCAGACCCAGGAAACATTCTATTACTAACATTATACTAAAAAGTAGGATTTTTACATCCCTACCAATATCATGCTTCATATGATTTCATTTGAATAATTTAATGGAAGATATTTTGGTATGGGAACAAAACTAATGGGATATTTTGATCCCATCCACCTTTAAATTCAACTGATAATGTTCTTATCATTTCCTTGAGTTCGTGAATTTTTATTTCATATTAGCCATCAGTTTTGGGGTGATAAGCCATATTGAAATTCAATTTGATACTCAGAGAATGTCGAATACTTCTACAAACTATTTACGTGATCCTTGGATCATGAATAGATACGATAGAGAGTGGTACCCCATGTATCCTTACAATATCCTTCATGTATATCTTGTCATGTTTTCCAATAGATAAATCTTCCTAAATAGTGATGAAATGGGATGGTTTAGTGACATGATCCACAATAACCCAAATAAATTGTTTCTTTTGGATGTTTTTGGGAAACCAGTGAAAATGTCTATAGGTATATTTACCCACATCCATGTTTATATGGGAAGAGTTTGGAATAACCCTTAGAGAATTTTTCTCTCTTCCTCCACCAATTGACACACAAAGAACCTTATAGTATAGATAGGAAAACCCTTTTTCATGTTATCCATACAGTAATGTTGATGAAGGTCCCTATTCATTATAGTACATCTAGGATTTATTGAGAATGTATATCTATGAGCTTCATAAATCATATACTTATTTATTTATAGAAGATATGGAACACATATGCTTGTACAAAATTTCAGTACACTTTCATTATCAATATTGAACGTAGGTTACATCTCATTCTTCACATCCTCTATCTTCTTCGGTAAAAAATGATATTCTATTTGATATTTCTTGATCATCTATAATAATGATGGTTTCAAAATCATTTTGGGTAAGGTTGATGATGTACAATCCCTTACAATTCCCATGTCCATTTTATATAGGTCTTTGATCAATGGAACTCCATAAATACTTGCTATTTCCAAAACAACATGTTATTTCCAACTCAATGGATCAGCAACATTGTTTTTTCTTTTGGGTGATAATGCATTGAATAGTCATTTCTTTTAAGATGTTCCAACCATCCCATATAAATCAGAATCAATTAATTTTGTCTTAAAATACACTTAAAACATTGTTGGTCTATGTATATATTACATTTCTCTCCTTAAAGACAGGGTTTCGACATATTTAATGTAAAAACAATCGTAGCTATCTCTACTCCATTTGTGGAATAATAATACTCATGATTATTCAACTGTTGATATAGATAATCAATCAACTAGTAATTTTACCTAAGGATGTTCCAAATCCATTTTATATATGCATCACTAAATATAAATAATACTTCTATGATATATGGAAGAGTTAAAACAATTTCTATAACTAATCTGTTCATTTTATCTTGGAATGATTATTCACACTCCTTTATCCAAATGAACTTTTATCCTTTTAAAGTTCACATGGTTAGTTGATTAGAAATTCGTTAATTGTTTTTCAAAAACCTCCATTAATATCCCACATGACCATGTAAACTTTTAATCTCATTTACTTTTGTTGGATGAGGCTACTCTTCCACCACATTTTTCATTATAGAGTAAACTAATATTCCTTCATTGGTTAAAATGTGCCTCAAGAAACAATATTTTTGTAATCAAATTTCACATTTGATGATCCTTCCAAATAGCCTATTCTTCCTCATATTTTTTAATATAAACCTTAGATAGTTCTCAATCTCCTCTTTAATTTTGGAATATATTATATTACCTTAAATATAAATGACCTCAATGTTATTAATGTAGTTCTTAAAAACACTATTTATTGAATGCATAAAAATACTAGTTTCACAACTCAAGACAAAGGGAATATAAAAACTCATAATGAACATTTATTTATCTAATGGTAGCATTTGGAATATCATCTTTCATTACCCTCAATTATTGATATCCAGATTAAAGATCAATCTTAGATAATTGAGCCTCTAGAAGTTGATCAAGTAAATCATAAATCCCCTGAAGAGGGCACTTGTTCTTCATTATGATCATGCTAAGTTATATATAATCAATTCATATCCAAATGGATCAGAACTTATTATTCATAAAGATAACATGTGCACCCAAAGGACACATTCTTGGTCAGATAAACCACTTCTCTAAAAGATATTTAAGTTATTTATTTAATTTCTCAAGATCAAATTTTCTATTTATATATAGGATATTTGAAAATAGAATGGATCCAGACATGAATTTAATAGATAAATCTACCTATCCTTTTAGGGGAGGTCTAGGTAACTCCTCATGAAATATGTTAATGTATTATTGAATAATGGGAACATTATTTATTCGTATACATTAATTTTTCTTTATCATATTCACAGATCATTTCAATAATGTAGACTATGATAGGTGTTTCTAGACATATCTCTGGTTGTGATATATCTCCTTTGAAAATATCTATAGGTTTTACATTCATGACTGCTGAGATTTCCTTGCATCTTTAGTTGATCTTAGTATTATTCATTGAGAGCTAGTCCATCCATAGGATAATGACAAATTTCAGTATGGTAATGACAACTAGATTTGTGATGAGATTATACTCTCCAATGTAAATATTAGTGTTTCTATACATTGTTGATGCTTGGATATTCCATCCACAAGTCTTGACTAATAGATCTACTTCTATTAGTTTAAGGATTAATTTAATACTATTTGAAAATTTCATGGAAATAAAGGAATTTAATGAATAGAATCAAATAAAGTATTTTGTAGCTTTGAGATTACAGCGATAATAACTACCACCACATAATTTGGAGAATCAACACTAGATTCCATGATAGATAATGTATAACCTTGTTCCCTTGGCATATTATGAGGTTGATGGAGATTCCCCTCCCATAACATTAGATTTGGTCAGTGATTGAAAAATATCCCAAGTTGTACACACTTGAAGAATTGAAATTCAGGTTGTTCCTACACCATATTCCCTTTATCTTTAGTGTTGACAAGTTGTGGCTTCACCTCGCTATGAAAGCTCCGAGAAATATAGCCATCACTTCCTCACCTGTAACATTTCTCACCACCAAGAAAGAAGTTCCTCGAGTGATTCTTCTCACATTTACTATATGAGGGAAGATTAACTTACATTTATCCTCATCCATGATCAAAGTTCCTCCCCAAGATGGGATTCAAAGTTATATTATTTCATTTATTTTATGGAACCATTACATCTCTATGAACTCAAGATCAACTGTCATAAAATTCACATTATCTCCTCATAACTATCATAGTCTCGATTTGGTTGATTCAAATATGGGGTCTTAGTCAACCTATGAATATATCAAATTCTATTTTAGGATCCATTAAAAATATACTTCTGTAGAAATAATGACTTATAAAGTTCATGTAATACAATCCCACCGATTCATTTTTCATCAATATTAGCATTAAGAATTACTTCTCCATTTTCATTCTCATCAAATTGGGGTAATATTTTATAAATATGGTACCCTTGATCTCTTCCCACTCCAAACCATCAATCTCCCATCATGGATTCAGGTTTTTAACCAGTTTCAACCACTGACCTGCTTCTCCCTCTAAGTTGTACGATGACATGGTGACATTCTCTTACTCCAAACAATAGAGTACAAAAAAGATCATTTAAATATACTGTATCCATTTTTTAGAAATCAATGGGTTGATAGATACACTTAATGAAGTTAATAATTGACTCATAAAGGACATAATAGAATGTTTTTCCCTTCGAGGTGAATCTATTATCTTTTCTTGATTCATGTTATTACTTATAACTCAAGTTAGTTGATTCCTAATTCTCATGAAGTGTTCCATTCCATCTTCCATTGGAGTTTTTTTTTGATGCATGGTTCACTGTGATCACCATTTACATAGTTATTCCTATTTTAGAAATTTTCTAATAGAAGTAAATATACTGAGAAACAAGTTTATTATAAGAATATTATGATTATAGAGGAATTCTAGGTCTTAAAACATCTTGCTAAAATATTTTATTCTTTAATAACAATTACATTTTCAATAAATCCTTCACAATGGTTCATAAAATTCTTGTGATTAGTTAAAAATATCCCCTAATAGTGTTAAACTTAGACTATAGTAAGGCACATCGTTATGAACTAGTTCCCATTTTGGTCTAGATCAAAGTGTGGTTTTTGGGTTTTACCCTTATATATA
Source organism: Viscum album (assembly GCA_963277665.1). Taxonomy (NCBI): domain Eukaryota; kingdom Viridiplantae; phylum Streptophyta; class Magnoliopsida; order Santalales; family Viscaceae; genus Viscum; species Viscum album. Next base: position 1,570,371,958 of record OY728161.1, read on the forward strand.
TTTGTTCTAGATCCACATCCATTTGTTAATATATAGAAAATGATTTATTTGTTTGAAAAACACCAATATTAATATTTCACCAAAATACCATGTTGTTTTCTTATATTTTAACATCTCTCTAAGGTTCTTCTTAATGTTTTCAATTCGTAATTTCTCCAGATAACTAAACCATCATTTGATTTCGAAAATGGAATCTAGCATTTTTATTATATAAAAGTTTCATTACATTGTTCAAGACATAGTATCTTTTAATGTTTAGTTTATTGGAAAAAAAGTTACATAAATCATAGAAACATAAAAAAGCCTTCAAAACATCATAAAAGGATTCTACATTTGTTCATTCCATGAAATTTTAATACATAATATAACCTAGGTATATACATCATAGGAAAGGGCGAGCATAAAGCCTAGTAAGGGAATAAAAAGGAGAAGTAGTTTACTAGTGATCTAGATGGATATAAATAAGAACATGATTAAAAAATATAAGGCATGAGAAATTGGAATATCATAATAATAATAACTTGATTCATAACATGTGAATGTGTCTACACCATTTTCTTGTTTCATTCATAATTAGATCACCATGTTTTATCATCGAAGCTCATAAACATTGTCGAGGTTAATCACCAAGGTATTGTAAAACATGTCATCACTATAGATTAAATTATTTACCCAATACATTTGAGTGGTATTAGGTCACAGACAACATATGTAATAGTTAATTTTATACACATATATCATAATCAAACATTTAATAAATAACCCATGGGGAATAAAATAAAATGGGTTTCATATCAAAATCATGGCCATCAAAAGATCTTTAAAAACATTATCATTATTCCATTTTGAACCCAGAAAAAGGAAATAATAATTTTATTTATGTAAATAAAAAAATATGATAATTAATTTTTAAATGTTATTTAATACCTCTAGAACAGAAAGTGTATTTTGTTTTTATAAAATGATAATAAAATGGAATTTCATTGGGATAAAAGACAAATTTTGAGAAATAAAATCAGTATAGTAATGGGTTTAAAATGTGGTTTTAGATATGGGTCAAAGAGAGGGGACTTGGGTATCCAATTGATAAAAGTATAATTTTATAGTATGTGAATGAATAAAAAGGATCTAATAGTGAGTGCCAAAAATATTCATAAGACATATACAGTAATAGTATCTTGAAAGGAAGTGAAAAGAAGGCTATTTCTTTTACTGTGAAGAGTAACTCCTAAAAAATGAGAATTTTGATATTGGGGGTTTGAGAAAACAATTGGAGTAATCCTTGAGATGTAAAACTATCATTTATTTGAGGATTCTGAATTGGGAGTGAAAAAAATGGATAAATGGGTGGGAATTTGTAGGAAAAGTAGATAATTTGTTCATTAATTTCTAAATAAAGTCCTTAGACACCTATGTAGTGAGAAATTAAAAACCGTGGTCTTTCCCATGGTATTGTACACATGGTACACCTTCTATTCCTTTTTATGCAAAAAAGTTGACCATAATATTATATTAGATATTATTGTAAGGTACATTATTATTTTCAGAAATTAATATTATTATAGTTAATGTTTCCATTTTATAATTTTGAATGTATATTATATATTTTTAAAATTTATTGAAATATATTAAAATAATTTATATTAATAAAATTTCATATATTTGTTCTTGGATTGTCATTAATAAATTATTAAATCATTATGAAATAATTATGATGTCATTAACAAACTAAACAACTCGAACTATTTTTTTACTATTGCCGAAGAAAACGTATTTTAGAAAATTATGATAAATTCACCCTAACCAAATTTTGACATGATTATAAAAAATATATATTCATTTTATCATAATAATTCACTAAATATGATAATTTTATTTTTAAATATAAAAAATCTTATTTATTAAAAATAATAGCTTATTGAAAATTAATAGTAATATTAATTACACATGAAAAAAATTATTTGAAAAATTATTTTTAAATAAGATTTATTAATCGAATAATTTCATTAAAATAATCATTATTCATAATAACATAGTTTATTATAATAATTTATATCTTTATAAAAGGTAAATTTTTGTCCAAAAAATCTACTTGTCTAATTTATTTTAGGCAAAACAATTATTTAAACAGAAATAATGGAATAACGATATTATTTATAAAATGGAAATAATATTTAATTAACTAAGGCCTAGACATGTTTCCCCTTATTAAACATGCATACTCTATAAGAGTAATGTTTGCAATGGTGGTTGTTTCCTGGGGTGCCTCCGCTAATATCGACCGAGTGGTAATTTCAAATAAATTTAGATTTGCCCGTATCTGATTAAATTAATGATTCACTAGTTGAAACATAGATTGGTCTTAGACAAGGGTGATATCTAGTGATGATACTTTTATCCTATTTTCCGATATATTGGATTCAAATGGAATAACTATACTGGTTGAGGCCATCGACTCTACATTCATTATTAAATTTTATTTTTCAAAATTAAACTTATATAGTCTAACGATAATATAAAAATTATTATCATGAGTATAATTATCAATTGGAATATTGAAAATTTATCATAATTGACCAATGACCATATAACAGTTGAATCCATGTGGTCACATTTCCCTTAATATTCACATAATTAAAAAAGAATGGTTTTGTTGTGAATACTATAATAGAAGATATATTTTTAGGAACCTATTATCATTAAATAAGTATTGGTAATTATATAACCAAATCCCTTACATAAATAAGTTCCAATTTCCTGGAGTCCCGTGTTTTATCAAAAAACCAACAAGGAATAATTTATATATAAACATAATGAGGTTGTCCAAATAAGAGGTATAATGATTATCAAAAACATTTTGTTTTATATTTTTATTCAACTTTTAAATCATATTGAAGCATGATAAAATAATAAATCCAGTATATTCAATACAATTATGTTTTTATGTTAATGTTATAACTTATATTTATCAATTTGTTTCATCAAATTGGTAATTATACCATATTTATTTTTTCATGGCGGACAACCGCCACATGAAGTGATGTAATTTCTTTTCTATCACCAATTTTGAAGGATAGTAATAATGATATAATTAATATATATATATAGATATATATATGTTGTATTCATGAAATATTTATCATTTTTTAAAGATTATATGTCATTTATTTTCATTCTTTTTTATCCATTGCAAAATGATAACATCATTCATGAGTACGTATAGATTACCACCTTTATGAAGCGATGTGATTCATTTTTTTATAAAAACATCACATAGATATTGTATTTATGTTTATTTAAAGGTATAATAGGTTATATGGGATGTAATAATCATTTTTAATAGTTTTAACGATAATTACCTCATTTCCCTCATTCAATTTTCAAAATGATAAAACTACTCATGCGTACGTACGGTCCACCGTCTCTAGGATTGTAATTAATATTTCATATCTTTATTTTATGGTTGATTATAAAATAATAATTAATATATTAAAATTAAAATTATTTCATGATAATGATTTTTTATATGATGAAATAATGAAATCATTGACCATTTTCAACATACCAAAGTAATTTTGGACATATGATCCAAATATCATAAAAAATGACAGGAACATAAATTTTTATGTAATTGTATAGAGCATGGTAATAAATAAAATAAAACAATTATTAATATTTAAAAACGTTCTTAAGAAATTAAATATTTATATATGTTTATTATTCATGTACATAATTAATGTATGTGATGAGTTAAGCTCAAGTAAAGAGATGCTTTACTTTTAAATCCCAATTTTAAATGATTTAAAGATTTATTTTTTAAATAATTTTTATATGTACTTATTTTTTAAATTCCATTATGGATTTATTTATGTGGAACGAATGAATTATAAAAATCATTTTATGCCTCTGTTCAATTTCTTTCAATATTTTTTAAAGTCAATCTTCTTACATATTTCTTAAATAATTTTGTGTAATTATTTATAAATACAAAAAATTAATGTTTTATTTTAATTTATACAGTGTTAATGGATTTTCCCAATTATATAACTATTATTTTATTTTTGACATCCTTTAAAATATTTCATATTTTCTTCAAAGAAAAACCCTCATTCCATTTTTCTGGGTATTTTTGGAAGGGTTTGAAATGGAATTTAATTTTTATTATATAGTAATGTATTTATTAAGGGTGAAACTAAAATTTTTATAAGTATTATCATGAAATCGATTTCGTGTTTTATAATGATGTTATAGTTTTTGGACATTGTTTATAATGATTGGTGAGATTGATAATGCTCCAGATGATGGGTGGTCTTGGTTGAACTCATAATGACTTGTAAGACATATATAGCTTAATGAAAAATTATTTAAATGGATGGAGTTAACTAATTATTTTTATACTAAGAGATTAGTTGAATTTACATGGCAGGGTTTTCCAATTTAGAGATTAATTGAAGGAGTTATATGAAAAATATACCCCAAGTTACTTATATGATTCTAGTATTCTTATTATGTTTTTTATATAAATCTAATGATTTCAGAAGGAATGTTAATAAGATTATGTTTAAATAATGTATATGCTACTTATTACGGAAGAAATTATTAACATTGTGAAAAATATTTGATAAGTTCTTCTTGATATCAAAGAAACATATATGTGTGTTATTTTTTCCATTAAGATTAATTATGAGGATTTTTATGAAAATATTTTGGAAATGAAGTTCATTTATTCGGTAATAAAATGATTATTTTGATGTCAATGTTTATTTTGAAAAATAAAAATTAATATGAGTATTCATTGACTAATGATTTTCTTTCACTATTTTATATGTCCTTTTCTGATTTTTTTGTTCTCATACCATATTTTCAAATTATTTTCCTAGGGTTTTAAGGATGATTATGGGAAAGGATTAGGTAAAGATGAAAACTATGAAGATATGTCATACAAAAAACCGATTATATCTAAAAACATTTGAATTGTGGAAAAAATGAATACTAAGTGGAATTGTCTACATTATGATGAAATATATTATTTTTTAATTGTAGTTAACTATTTTAATAACATGATAATCATAAAATATTTTTTGTAATTAAATAAAATTAATTCCTTCTTAAAGAATAAATTTTACATATTTCTTAAGGTTGGGTTCTTACAAAATATATGTTCAAAATAGTTATGATTTAGGTGATGGAATAGAGGAGAGAGTTTATTACAAATTCGAACATGAAGAATCCATTGAAAAAATTGAAATATAGAGGGACTAAAAAACAAATATAATGGAGTTTTCATGTCTCCAAACTCCAGGTAAAATAAGAAGAAGAATATAAGTTGGAGCTGGAGACTTTGATTGAAAATATTAACTCTAATTTTTTTTAAAATCATACAGAAAGAGGTAAAGATTTAGATCATAGTAGAAATATTAGCCCATATTATTTATGAATTGACATAATTATAAATTATATAGTTAAAATAATAGAATAACATGAACTATTAGTCCAGGTATGGGATAATATGTGTCAGGATGAAGAATAAAATCTTACACATAACATTTCAATGGGTAGTTCGAAGACACCAGACCAAATCATGTATACAAATATCTTTGAGGAGTGTATTAATGAATTTTTTATATAATATCGGTAATCTTTTAAATGAAAATGAAAAACTGTTATGGGGTACGATTATAATACTAACACAACTGTGATTTATGCAAAACTCCAAACATCAACACCTCGATAGAATGTGGATTTTCAAGAAGGTCAAAAGAATAATGGTTATGATGTAAAGGGTAAAATTAAAAAACCAAAAATTATTAGTTATTATACTGGAATATTGGGACCCAATCAATATGTATGTTGAATTTCAATTATAGAATACAAGTAAAAAAATTATACATATATATTTTTATGATTTTCTTTTGATTTTAATGATTACTACTTTTTGCGTTGAGTGTTTTCCAACAATACATCTTTTTATTCCAAAGAGGTTAAACAAAATTTGTAAAAAGTGTTCTATAAAGGTAGTAAATAGTAGATTCATACATCATCAAGAATGTTTAATACTCAAAATTGATTCTCATTTTTGTATAATGAATAAGAATTTAATGAATTGGAGGATCAATAGGCTTATTATCCACCAAATCGAGTTCCCTAGTGGTAATGGGTATGTAAAAGGAAGATAGAGAAAAAACATTACTGAAATTTATTTTATGGAAAGATATAGTTCTTGAACATGGGTACTTGACAACAGATTTACTTATTATATGATAAAGGAGGAATACCTCATCATGGAAATCATATATTATATTAATTATTTCATTTGGTTTTGAAATGATTATTTACATAAAATTACTTGCTCGGGGAAGGAAATAGTTTGTGGAAAAATTTTCATATGAATGAATGTGCTTTTGTTTAAAAGTCTTAGTCAGAACCTACTTAGTCCTAGTCAGTTGTATGACTCTAGAAATTAATTTAAGTTTGAAAAAATATCACGAACTATTATGGGATGATATGAAACCATAATCGTTCAAGGAAGAGGAAAAAGGTTAATAATTAACTTATTCATGAAATATATATGCATGTTGTCTATTGAAGAATTACATCACATTTGGAACAAACTAACTGATTATTTTATAAAAAATCATTGCATAACATGGTGAAGAATATAGGGAATCGATATATCCTTCATGTACTATATAATCAATCTCACACATGTGATTATTGTAAGTAGGGGAATATTTTTCATATTATCTAATATTAAAATAAATTAAGATAATCCTTGTACTTGAGATTTTACATGTGGATGTGTAGGGTATAATGAAACTAAAAGCATCAGCAATAAAAAGATATTATATCTTGTTTGTTGATGAATTTGGTTGGATGGAATAAATAATAGTTATCAACCAAAAAAATGAGTTATTAAAATTTAATACTTAGTATTGGAAATAATTTGGAAATACGCTTGGGGAAAATATTAAAATAATTTTCACCTACAATGGTGAAAAATCTATACATTTTTAGGTCAAAAAATATTTAGAAAATAACAGGATTTAACATCAAGTGTCAATATGTTAGGACTCCTTAATTAAATTGATATATTGAGAGGGTTAATTGAATATTATACAACATGTATTAGAATTTTATAATTGTTAAATAGTTACATGATGAATATTGGAAATTAGTCGTACATACTTTAATTGAAATATCTAGTAAATCCTTGTTGTGTCCAAATAAATACAAAAACTCCCAATGAAATCTGCTATGAAAATATTCCTACAGTGAAATAATTTTAGTTTTTTGTATGTTTATAATTAATAATAATAAAATGTAATAATGTTTGATTCCAATGGTGGTGAATTTATTATCCTTGTATATTAGTGCAAAATAAATGATAGTTTATACTATATTAAAAGGTCCTAGGAAATTACTTGAGGGTGAAAATGTTACAATGTTGGAAGGTTTATAGGTTCCCATATCTGATGTGGTATTTCAAATTCCATTAGTCACTGTTTTTAAGTGGATAATTATGAGGAATTATGTGGATCATGGGTATTGACACAAGTTTTAAAAAACTTCTATAAAGACTCTAAAAATTAAGAAAGTGAAATAAAAATGTATTTCAGATTAAGAGTAATTGTAGATATGATGTTTGTGAAAATAATATAGTTTATGGCTAGAAAACTCTATTTCAAACAATAATATTGAATGAAAAAATGAACATCTCAGTTACCACAGGATGAAAAAAATCATTGAAGTGGATGCTTGAGATTAGAGTTGGGTCTTGGGTATACATGAATAAATTGACCAAATTGAGAATAATGGGCCATTAAAAGTTATTAAAAGGATGAAAAAATCAATTATAAACTAATTTTTTTCCATAATAAAATTATTGAAAATGGAAGGCTGACTTAGAAAAAATCATATATTGTGTGCAAGGGATATTCCCAAATAAATGGAATCAATTAGGTTGATACTTCACAATATTGGGTTGACATGAAACTATAATATTGTTTTTTCTATATAAGATTGAAAAGGTATTAATTTCTATCAAATGTAGGTCAAATTAATTTTCCACAATGATGTTATTGTAGTAGAAGTCTACATCGAATAAATATAAGAGTTTCTTATCATTAAAGATACTGATAAAGTGTTCCATCTAAAAATATCCATGTATAGTCTAAAGAAAGCACTATGGTATTGGTATGAAAGACTATATTATTACATAAAAAGGCTCGAGAATCAATGATAATGGGTTGATCATAGAATTTTAATCAATAAGGAGAAATATTAGCATTTGTAAGTGCTTCTATATGTGTATGAAAACATTTTTGGAGGCTCAGAAGTTTTATAATGTATTTTTTTTCAAAATGAAACTGGTGAAAATTGATAATGTCAATTATTAATGAATTGAAAATTATTTCTCATCATTTAGGAGATACAAACATAGTATGGTACCATCATTTCGAATAAAAAATATTCTATGTATCTTTTTAAAATATATTAAATGGATGGATTGATTCTTTTCACATATCTAGTTTCCACTCAATTTTTTTTCTAAGGATAAGTATGGAAATGATCATGATGTGACTAACTATAAGCTGATTATGATTATATTATTATACTTGATATGAACATCACAAAACATTTTTTTCCACATTCCAGGATGACCACTATCAATGACTTCCAAAGAAATCAATATGAATGATATGATAAGAATACGTTGATATACCATCATATAATGGGTTTTATGTTGTTTTAGATCAAACATTAAGAGTTTTAGTTATTGGGATATATATATATATATGTGTGTGTGTGTGTGTGTGTCAATTAGTATGGATGATTGGATTACCAGAAATCAATTTCTAGTGGTTCTTTACATCAAGGAAATTATTTTATTTGTTGAAAAAACAAGAAGTAAGATTGTATTTATTTGATCATAGTAGAGGCAAAATTCATAGAATACAAACAAGCTTGTACATAGAGGATATGGATGATACTATAACTTTAATGAAATATATTGGAAGTGGGACCTCCAATTAGGTTCTATAGTGGCAACTCTAGTGACATAAATCTCAATAAAATTCTCATTATCATTCATTGAACCAAGAATTTTTAAATATACTATAATTCCATAATTGATAATGTTGAGAACAAGGATGCTATATTAAAGTAAATATAGACTTAATATTAAGTGGTTGATATCATGACAAAATCACTACCCAAGGTGGATTTGGAATGATATCACTTGGATCTTGGAGACCAATCGAACCCATATAGTTATATTGTATGATAGTAGGACCCACTCCCTAGAGAGAAATTTCTTCATATAGTAAGGTATAATTTTGACCATATGTTTAATATTAATTTTTTAAAACCATATTCTAGGATCTTTTAGATAATTTATGTCATTGGGTTCATAGAAAAGGGGGAAAATTTTCCATGATATAATGTTTTAAAAAGTAATTCATGTTTCTGAATTTGTGGGAGAATGATTGAATGTCTATTTACGAGGATAAATTATTAGTTGGAAGTCTATGATCTAGGGGTATATTTTTAGAAAAAAATATCTTCTATTAGAGTTCTTTGTTTGTTTATATTTTTAATTATGATGATGTTTTTTAAAAAATAGATTACAAGGTCATATGCAATCTACTTTGCGAAGAATAATGTGTTATGGAACATTTACAGTGGAAACAGCTGGTCAACACACTATAATGAGAATTTATAAACCACGATGAACTTCACAACACCCAAAGGTATTATAAAATTTCATGGGGAAGGTATTTTTGTGTTGTATGAGTCCTATGGTCATTTTGAACATTATTTTTCATCTTCAAAAATTAAATAAAACCAAAATTTAAAAAATATATTGAATATTCATCACCCGTAGATGATCACTTATGAAAAATGAGATTACATAATTGGTTAACACTAGTTTTATATGATTATATAATGCATGGGTTAATGATATCATGAAAAAAATGAGAAACTAATGCATAGGGTGACACAATGGACCTGCTGACATAGGGAGAACCATAAGGTATTTTTCTGCGTTGGGTATAACACATATTGGTAGATAGAGTAGTCTCTTTCCAATGTTATGTTTAATGAGGGAAAATATATGGTGACAAGTATTCAGTGTAGAATAAGTTGGGTGATTCTTTAGAATAATATTTTTGAAAAACAACTAGAGGATCCACACCACCCTATGGAGATAAGTGTTTTGATTTTAAGGTTTACCTATACAGAATGAGATATACCAACTCGATCATTTTCAATGGTCATGGATAAAGTACTAAATGATAAGGCTATTTAAAATATTCATTTGGAATAGACCATGCAATGGTGGTCCCAATGGCGGATTTATATAATTCCTGTAAAACATGGGAATACCTCAATGATAATTTGTCTGGCTGTATTGGATTTGTGTAAAGAAATAGTCATTCGAGTAGGTATAAAGCCTCCCCATGTTATGTTTAGGAATATTTAATATAGATAATTTTAATATTATTGATAAAGAGAAATGGATCAAAATTTTTTTCATTATTCAAGGAATTTATACAAGAGGAACGTTATGCAATTGTGATTGTGGAAACATGCCTTTGTTATAATTTTATAGAAAAATGAGGGTTCTCACAAATTTTTTGGGAGAACTAAATGTGGAATTAAAATTAAATTTATGACTGGTTTGAATAATCCAATTAATTACTAACAAATTCATATCAATTTCTCATACTATGCCATTTATTGGTTATTCTATTCTAAATTAACCCTGTTGAGAGTCCCATGTGTTCCCTCATGCCTCTCCTGGTTTGTATCTCCTTCTTGCCCCAACCCACAATTTTTTGTGTGTAAACATGCTGTGTCAGCAAGTCTAATCAGAATGATGAGCTTATCTCATGATAAAAACCAACACTACTATCTCTCTAAAAGGGTAAGTGATTGATACTGCTGATGGTATTGAGTAACATGGAATTCCTTGTCAGATGAATTCCTTCCTATAAAGTTCTTCAAGTGATCCCATAGCTTGCCTTACTAGATCCATGTTCCCTGGTGTGATAATTACTGAGTGGATGGGAGCCTTTCCCTCTATCCTTAGGCATGAATCCAATACCTATAAAAGATCAAAGCCCATGTAATCTTCTACAAGTACTAGAAATGTTACCCCTTAAAAAGATAGTAATGCCCTTCTATTAAACATTGCAGCTAAATACGGTTCTACTCTAGACCGAATGGCCAACCTGTATATTTTTTCTAATGTGTTTTATGTTTGGGAATTCAAGGGGTCTGGGTATGAAGGATAAGAAAAAAAAATTCTTCATCGAGTGCCATAATTTGTAGGTTTTAGTTTTGGCCATCTAATATATTATAAAATGGGTTGATCGTATAGATTTCATTGTGAATAAGTCCTAGTTTACTTGTTTTATGCATGGTAATGCATGAAATGATTATATATGGATCTTATGGGACATAAATATATCAGCTGAGTTTTTAGAGTCTTCAAAAAAAATTCAACATAACTACAGTGGATATGGGGAGCCTAGTATCCTTTTTCTCAGTTGTCTATGATGGCTACCATATTGGTGAACGACATTAATTATGGAAGGAAATTTTTTCCTTCCATCCATGGAATAGTGAATTGTTAGTAGGTAGAGATTTCAACACCATTGTGGATATATCTAAAAAAAGGTTGGGGAAATTATCACTGGACAAGTATGCACCATTTTAGTATATTTATAGAATCTAATGGGCTAATGGATGTTGGATTTTCTGGAAACTAGTACACCTGGTGTAACAGCAGCAAAGGGAGAAGTTGCTTTTGGTGTTGGCTCGATTGATGTTTATCCCATCTTTAAGGATTTGAATCCTTCCCTAAACCATTGTCTCTCATATTCAACAAATTTATCCTGATCAAGATCCTATGTTGCTATGCCTAAATAAATACCTTAGGAACATGGACTATTTAATTTATTCAGAATCTTAGATGAGTTTGGAGGGGTTATTTTAACTATTTAGTAACTCATGGAATCAACCTATATCTAGTGGTCCTTGTGTTGGGATTTAATTTTGTTTAAGGCACTTGAGGGATGAGTTACATGAGTGGGTTTCAGGAATACCAAATTCCTGCTATAGTTGGAAAGATATTAAAAGAGGGATTTATAATCTGGAAAACATCCTACAATAAAACTAGGATGATGACATGTTTATTAGGCTTATAGAGAATCAAGTATTGTTAGATGATAAGTTTCTTTAAATTGAAATATATTACAAATAAATATCTCAAATTTGATGGATGAAGGATGGAGATCATAATAAAACTTGTTTATAGGTGTACATAATGGAAAATAAGGCTTATAGTAAAATTAATTTTAAGTTACTAGAAATTTATTATACTAGGGATATTGATGTTGATGGTAAAATAGACTTGGAACACTTTATGGAATTGTCACTAGGACAAGGATAACTCATTGATCATAGATCTGAACATTATATAATGAAAAGGTTCATTCATTGTATCCGTAACATAATTAGAGAGGAGGAAAACCAACAATTTGAGTCAATCCTAGAAGAGGAAGAAATTAAAGCATTGTCTATATTATGAATCCTGATAGTTCGGGCAGCCCAGATGGTTTTCCTGAATCTTTTATTAGATCCACTTTAGTTATTTTCAAAGATTAAATCTATGGATTAGTGCGTGACTTCTTAAGAGGAGGAGTTCTTCGTATAGTGGTGTGTTCCTCAAGAGTGATGCATGTTCTGAATTTAAAATATCATACAACTACAAGTCAATATAGTCCAATTTTAACATGTAATTTTATTTATAAAATTCCCTCAAGTATCTTGAACAAAATGATAATCCATTTTATCGAAATGTTTTTTAGAGGAACAACACAACTTCATATATGTTCATTGTATTTAGGGGAAATAGTGATTTCTAAGGAAATGGTAGACGATATTAATATAAGATTGATAATATCCAACATCATCATAAATGTTGATATTGAAAATTATTATGATAGTTTTGAATAAATCATTATTCATGATGTCATAAGGAGTTTTGGTTTTAGTGTTTGGCTTTGTGAAATGATTTTTAGGTGTTATTCATCACTTTGTATTTCAATTTCTCTCGAAGGGAAGGGATTTCGTTTTTTGAGATGCTGTGTGGACTTTGGTAAGGTGATCCTATCTCTCCAAACCTATTCATATTTACCCAAGATAATATCTCAAGGAATCATAAATGTGTGCTGAATGAGGTGACAATACCTCTCAGAATTTTTTTTTGGTAATATCATCATTTTTCATCTGATGTTTTCTGATGAAATCTTATTTTTGATAAATAATATGCCAAAATCATTTATAGGGTTAAATAAAATTATGGAATTATATGTCATCAAAAGTGGGAAAAAGATTAATTATGCAAAGATAAATTTCTATATATCCAAAAAATGATCATTCCATCATTGAAAAAACATTCAGTAAATATTAGTAATATAGAGATGACACCTTCCCAAGGAATATTTTGGGATCCCCTATCTAGTGAATCAATCATGAAATCTCTTTTTGAAGTTATTCTTAATAGGATCACACTGTGGATTACTAACTGGAAGAACCCATTTCTATCCATTGGTTGTTGAATCACATTGGTTAATTGTGTTCTTACCTCAATCACTATGCATATATTGTATACTATCAAAGCACCAAAAGTGAAAATTGACCATGTAGGGAAAATATTGACTGATTACATCTTGGATTCCAATTAGAATATCTGGTACAATTATGTGACATGGAAAAGAGTGGCCGAACCATTCACTGAAGGAGGAATTAACCTGATTAATATATTGGAAGCCATGCAATCCATGCAGGCCAATATAGGTTGTGAGATTATAGAAGGTATGTCCTTATGGTCTATGTTCATGAGGAATTAGTTTAGTGGAAATTGGATATTGTGGAATGGTAGGGATGAAAATAATTTTGGAATTAATCTAAAAATTATAGAGCATATAGTATCCCTAGGGAACATGTCTCGGTGGGTTGTGGGTAATTGGATTATTAAATTCTGGCAAGCTATTTGGGCTTTTGTCCCTATCTTCTATCTTGGATGGATGACAATGGAAATCTCCTTTAATGATTCTAGAACGTTTCCATCCATAATTGACACTACTATAAACAATCAATAGAAATATATTTTATAGGATGCTATTATGGTTGATGAAAATGATCTCTACACATTTATGGGTTCCTCCCCAGGGTTCTTTTCAAGATGGGATTATCATAAAATCATGCATGTTAGAAAAGGAAATGAAATGTGGGAATGTAATCTATGGTGAAAGGAAATTCCATCCAAAATGAATTTAATGGATTGGAATATGAGTAATTAGGCTATACCTACTAATGATAATCTATATAATAAGGGGATTTCCATTTCATCTCACTATTGGTGTTTCTCATCATTGAATCACGAAACCACTTTGCACTTGTTCCTTTAAAGATATTGGACATGGTTTATTTGGAGTCCCTTGAGCCATTGTATAGGAAAATCTAAGACCAAGGAAGAAATTGATGTGTTTTTGGGATCATGGTTCTATATTTCTGATGGGAATACACTTGAGAAGTAGGCATGTACTATGTTGTTTTCTATAACAGACTGGATCCTTTTGGAGGCGTGTAACAGAACAAGGAAAGTTAACCCACACTCTATTCACTTCATATAGGTGTGAATCAGATATCTTGTGGTGTATATGGGGGATCCTGTACTACATGGTAGTAAATCAACCACCATAGGGTAGATCCTTCCTAGCATGGCTACGTGAGTAGATATAGGTGAAAGCAAAAAGATGGAAATGTGGGTTATGTGGAATCCTCCCACATCTAGTTAAAACAAATGTTTATGGTTCATGTTTGGAAGAGAATATGAGAGGGGGAGGCCGGGTACGGGATGTCAGATGCTTATTTATGTTTAGATTTAGTTAATTTTATGGGTTGGTCAATTCATTTGGGGACAAATAATGGGAAATGGATAGTAGTGTAATCCTATTTTGTAATCTTAATATTGATATTATGGTGGTCGAATCTGACTACAAAGTACATCTTGATATTATTAAAGGAAATATGATTCCACCATGGGACTTGAATTACCATATCGAGAAATGTAGAAGGATCCTCACCAAAATATTCTGGTCAGTCACACATTTAGGGAAGCTAACATTGTTGCAGACTCACTGGATAGAAAGGAGGATACTAATGATCTGACAATCATCTATTATTTTTCTAGTTCCTTTCTAAATGACTGTAATTTCATTATAATGGGAATTCTCATGGTCTTCACCATTTAAACCCCTTAATATAGAGTGATTTTTTTTCTCTATGAATATAATTTAATTTTTAGTCAAAATCATTAACGTGGAAATAAATAAAAATAATAATATTCTTTAAGGTAAAAAGATGATTTTCCAAATAAATTAAAAAATAAATTTGTTTAAAATTTAATAATTTTATGGACAAAAAATTATGAAATATTTGTGTAAAATAATGTTCAGATAAAATAAAATAAAATTAAAGATCATGGAATATAAATTTTACAATGTAATGTATATAAATAAAATAAATAAAATTTTTGAGATAGGTAAACAAAGTTGTAATTGTGGATATATGGAAATAAACTATATTCTTTATAAAAATATATTGTAGTATGCATCAACCAGAGGCATGGAATATCTTTAAAATTAGTTAAAAGAGAATAAAATTTATTTAAAAATTAATGCATAAGAGAACATTGATATGATGTATAAACACAAAATCAATATATATTCAATGAAGGGATCCCCTTACTTTATCATCTGATTTCCCTAAACATACTCAAACCCACTATAATAAAAATATATTTTATTAAATAATATTTTACAAACATTTTTTTTATTATTACCTATTATACTAATCTATTATAACCCTTTATTTTTTTTTTTATTTATATTTTATATTGATTATTAGATGTTAATAGTCCCAACTGTCTCATGTATGTTTTTGGTATGGATAATCATTTATGGTTCATGAGTTCATTATCACAAAAAATAGTCACCATATAAGAATTATAATTCTAAACATAATTTTAGATTACTTTATTCATTAAATATAAGGTATGATTATGATTTGAAAAGAAGAAAAATCCTTAACCTGTTTGTTTTAGCAAACATTATAGACTATAGAGAGATACTTAATAATCCATATTAACTTGGGTATTTCCATTAAAAAACCAAAAAAAAACTAAATTGATTACTAATTATCTATACAATCATTAATTATTATATTTTCCCCTTCAAGATTATAATTATAAAAATAGAGTAGTATCATTCATGTAAGAGGTTTTCATAACCCAAACATGAATGTTCTATAATGAAATAGTTGTTATGAATCAATCCCTATTTTTTTACATACCTTTATTATAAAATCATAAAAAGATTATTATTATTTACATTAATTAAATACTTTAGTTTAATAATGATGATAAATATTAGATAATTTAAATAGATTCAGAGGAAGGTCATACTTAATTCCAATAGTTGAATCTTCCATTAAGTACACTCTTTGCAATTAAGGATTTAAGGCTCCTTATTATGACTAGGTGTTAATGAATGTGAGATAGGATGTTAGGGGTATTAAATTAGTTATATTTTGGATAAAATATCATATATGAGGGGTGTTTATTAATAGGTGGATGAAGTCCACTTTTAAATATAGAATTTAAGTTGATTTGTTTTAGAAATACTCATTTATTAATCGTTAATGAATGGAATCTTATTTTTAATGTGGTCCATAAAAGAAAAAATTTAATTAGATACATTTATTTATCAACCAAAAATTTCCACATATATGGTTTTTCATTTTTTTAAATTAAATTATAAACCATTTTTAACACTATATTTAATTTATTGTGTTTATTGGCGTATTTTTACTATTTTCCATGGTAACATGTTTCTAATGAGAAATGATATTTTCACACTTATCTAATTTAAATATGTTTATTCGAAATATTAAATTCATTTTACTAAATTAAAATTTAAAAATAATAAAATGTACATTTAAATAAATAATATATTTTGTTGAAATATATTTGTACCAATAAAATACTGTTTATTTGATAATGAATTGTTATATATAATTTAATTATCATTACTTATTTATTCCATGGAATTTAAATAATTATTTATTCGTCAAAAAATTATATGATTATTGTTATAAATAATTATAAATATTATGTTAATAATAATATTTGTAAAAAATATATTTAGAGTTAATCTTTAATTATATTAATAATGACACATTAATGGCACTATAACTTCTACTTATATGAATCCTCAAGTAAACCACAAAATCTATATGGAAAGGAAAATAAATAGTTGTTTTTCAGGAATGGATTCAACAATCTTGTATATTATTATGATCTCTAGTTACTTGAAATTCTCCAATAGACGATTCAGTTCAAATAAAACTTGTTGAATTGCATCTTTGGATTGGTTATAGACAAATCTTTATAATCTGAAAAGATATCTATGATTTGAAATGTGCTTATATAAATGACTACCTCTAGTTTATTCCATAGTGTAACACCATGAGATTTTGTGAAAAACATTTTTCAACTAAATTAATACTTTTCTATATTTTTTATAATATGGAATATGGAGTTCATCTTACATTAAATACAACACTATGTATATATTTAAATACAAGAAACACAATGTTAACCTTATAGTACACACAACACTGTGTTAACCCGTATTACACATGATATTGAGTTTAAAAAAAATGAAATAATAATATTATTATTTTTCAAATTTGAACATTATGACATAGATATTAAATATAGAATTATGAATAGTAATAACTACTTCTAAAATATTATGTATAATGATTTTATATAAAGATAACATATTGATAAAAAATTACTCAATTTTTATTAAAATCATTATATATTTTGAAAATTCATTTTTGAGATGTTTTTTTTGGAACAACAATAAAATAAAAAATTTAAACTTTTAGAAAATTAATAGTATAAAATAAACTCAATTTGTTAATTAATTATGTCAAAATTATCTTTGGTATATTTTTGGAGTTTTAAATTTATTTTTATGAATAGAAATAAATACTAATATTTAATTGAAAACATCAATTTATATGAATTACTTAATTGATATAAATTAAATTTTTTACTGGGGATTAATATAGAATTAGTTCAATTATACTTCCATTAATAAAATTTAGTTCATTTTAATTAATTTTATACAGAATTTTGAAATAAAAACATTGTTAACTTTTGAACAGTTTCTCTTTAAGAACTTGCTTTCTTATTTTGTCTATAAGAATAAACTTATGTTAAAATTTCCTCATATGTGAATGTAATTTGGAAAACTGGATTACAAATTAGAATTAATAATAATTTATATAATCAAATTAGGTGAGATTTTATTTTTTACCCAATTTAATAATAAAAACAGTAAAAAACGGTATACCATGGTTAAAGTGAAAATTGGTTTACAGGGGGATAAATTAAAAAGATAAGGCTTAAAATTACTTATAAACTAATATGAATTTTTTTATGGAAATATTTCATCCACTACACCTTGAATGTTTGATAATGGAACATTTTAGACTACTATGATTTATAAAAAATGAGGGATCACGTTATTCTTTTCAAAGATACCATGTGTCCCCCCCTCTCTCATTTATAAAAGATCACCCACTCTCCTCTATTCTTAAAAACATAAAACCATTATTTTAATCTTATTAATACCCAAATAACATCAAAAATTCCTTAATATCATTTTATAATACTTATTCGGGATATAAATCAAACCAAAGAATGCTTTTGGGGTAAACATAAGGAGGATACCAAATGATGGGAAAACATTAATCAATGTGATGATTTTGTTTTATTTCACCCTCCACCTTCTTTAATTTTTATGAAAAAATTATGATATAATATAATAATTATCATTAAAATTATTATAAATATTTATGTTAAGGTCCTGAGATACAACCATATCCACTTCAATTAAATGGATTACGGAAACATTATTTGTGTTTACGGTGGAATGTCGCCTCACGAAACGAAGTCATTCGTGTTTCAATTAACACCAATCAAGGATGGAAATAATAATGGATTTATTATTATTGTATAATATTTATGATTTTATATTAATTTTGGAATTATTATACCACACACAACTTCATACTCTCCATTTTTGGGAATACGACAACGTCGATCGTGTTTACAACAAACTACAGCCTTTCGAAGCGATGTTATTCATTAACACATTACATGGTAGGTATTAAGGATTATTTTAATAAATATATGTTATATATTTTACATAAAAATGATTTTATTTATGTAATATATCATTTACCTTTGTTTCATTAAATCCAAAAATAAAATGGAAACAACATTCATGCGTTTGTAAGGCCTACTGTTTTTATGAACAGTGTATTTAATTTTATATCACTAAATTTTGATGATTAATATAAATAAATATATCGTGAATATATATGTAATTTATAACATTATTAACATTATGGATTTTATTAAATCATGATCAAATTAATAGAACCATAAATAAAAAATCAAAACGTATACAAAAAAGATGATATTAACAAGAAATTAACGTTCACAATGTTAATAAATAGGTAATAAAATAAAAAAACATATATGGACTGATATATAAAAATACTTTTATATGAAAAATATATTATTAATTTATATTAATTAATCTTGAGTTTTCAATGTGTATGATGGAAGTTAATACTTAAGTTATGGAACTTCTAGTCACTATTTTATTTATAGAAGATATATGAAAATTTAACACTCATTTCTTTCTTGGGGTCTGTATATATCACCTTTGAATTTTTATATCATGAATATACTAATTTTCATGATATATAGAGTTTCATTCGACATTATTCATTTATTAGGAAATGATTCAAGAAATTATGAAAGCATTATGGGAATTTTATCTAAATTTTCCTTCATTGAGACGTACATTATGTTATGCATTTATATTCTATCACAAGGTGAATATATATCCCAATAAAAAGTAATATTTATTATTAATTTATTATAATTATATTTAAATTTTAATTTAATGTTATCATTTTTTGGAATTTTTGAAACAACCTTATCAAAGTGGTAAAGGTCTTCTGTTGCAATCATATCGTTTATCATGATTATTTACTATTAAGTCTCAAATGTTTACATATTTTGAAAAATCTCCCAAGAAAGTCATGAAATTAAATATAAAATATTTACTACATGATTATAAATTTTTTCCATTAATTATACTCTCTTTGTGTTCTATAGAGTTAAAAAATAATGTTTTTAAGAAAAAACTGGTTTTCAGATAAAAACACTTTTTCTTCAAAAACAATGTTTTCTAAAAATGTCTTAAAAATATTTTATCATTATAAAAATGATTTATTAAATAAATTTTTAGAGATTTTTTATATTTTATACAAAATATATTGAAATTAATTTTCAGGACATCTTCTAAAAAATTCCAGCTTGGATTTTACAGAAAATGTGAAAATCATTTTTTTAACATGCAGCACATGAACTGTATTTCGTGTTGACATGACCAGTAAATGATTTAAATATATCAATACTAGATTTCAAATTACTTATCAATTATATTGTTTCCCATAATATTTAATAAATTTTTAGAATTTATATAAATTATTTCAATGTGAAAATTATTTTGGATGTGTGTTATGTTATGAAAATATTTTTACAAAGGGGAAAGTATATTTTTAAAATTAAAGTTTTTGAATGATTTCAATAAATCCCACTAAATTTTTTCCTATTTATTTTTGAATAAATATATTAATAAAATGTTTTATATTTTAATTTTTTTTCAAAGGGAAATGGATATTGTTTCTGAGGAAATGATTTAAATGATTGGTCAAAATCATTTTCTATCTAAGATAACATACATTGATGTTACCTATCTCTTACATGGGACATATTACAAGGATTTTATTATAATTCATTCTTATTATGGTTTATGTTTATGATTTCTTAATGTTTATGAAACCCATTTCTCTTGTAAGCCTTATACAAAAATTATGTTCTTATGAAACCCAATCCTTTTTTCTATAGTTATTCATTAATAAGTAAATGATTTTAAAATTTGTTTCTTTTATATAGGTTATTTTATGAATAAATTATTAATAAACTATTCACATTTCATGGGTTCTGATATTATAATTTCTATATAAATTTATGTCATACATTTGTTTGATTTCATTTATGTTATGTTAGTTACATTATAAATAATTTTTGTCCTAGATGATTACTTACTAAATAACTCATGTGGGGGTGAATTGAGTTCTTAAAATTTATTTTATATAGAACCACCCTCTTCAAGTATGATCATTCAAAATATATTCATTAAAATATTATGCAACAAAAAACAAAGATTTTAAAGGAATTTGATTTTATATATTTGATTTATTGTGGTTTAAGGAACAAAAAATCACATATTCCACTCCACCAACACTCAACTCCACATATTAGGTAATTTTTACTATAATAAAACTTTTACTAGGGGATCCCTGTTCAGTGCATGCATCTATCACATAATATAAACATACAAGAGCTTAAAACTAGGCTCTCCCTTTACATGACCTGTTACCTATCATAAAAACAATATCAAAATGAGTATAATCATGATAGATTGAATAGAAACTTTGAGAGGAATGTATAGAGACGATAGTTGCAAGCAACAAATAACAGTATATGAAGATTCATTATGAGAAAATGGTAGAATCCAAGGTATATCTTAGGACTATCGTCATTGAAACTGATAGAACTAATAAAAAAAATTAACATTGGGTTTTCCAATATATACATGTAAATTACATTTTCCTTATTTTTATAAAAAAATTAATAAACAATCACTCCTCTTTTTTTTACAGTGGTAAATTGATATCTTTAAATAATATTTAGACTTGTGTGTGAGATAATTATCATGGTCAGGATAGATTATACATCAAACATGAAGATACATTATTTTAAGGATATTCATACAAACAATCAAAATATAGGAATGTCATTTGCCGTAACGATGATTGAAATATTTTTGTTCTTTGGATTGTCCAATTCATGGAATAACATGTGAAGAATAATATTTACTTAAACATATAATATAATTTTGATGTGATATAAAGGAATATAATTACGTAATGAGAGATTAACAATGTAATCTAGAATTATGAAATACTAGATCATCATAAGCTGACTTTTCTTTGATAAAGTAGCTCTTCCAAATAAGGTAAGATTAATTTAATGTAATGTAAGATAATTCTATAACATAAGATATAAATTATTACTGTGACGTAATATTTAGATTCTATCAACTTCTTATAGTTATAAATATTAATTTTAGAAGATAATTTAATTTGTAACACCCATGGAAAAGTGAGACTTAAATGGATAAATGTTACTACCCAGGTCAATAAGGTGAACACTTCTTTTTAGGAGCCTATATAGTTAGAACTCCATAGCTATATGTGCTAGTCCTAGAGTATTGATATGTATGGGTGCCCCTATGGTATGTTTCCCATGGTCTGTGTGATTGATGAAAAAACCAACTGAAACAATATGTTTTGGACTATAGGGATAATCATTAGTCAGATAAGCACCCCAAGTGAGAAATAATCATTGGTGTTTGGGGATGACAACCAAGGAATTAATGGAGACCCATAAAGTTATATGAAAAGGTTTAAGGCTCAGGTAAGTACATTTAATGTGCTATCTATGTCAACATCGACCAGTATGTGTAGTGGCATTCCCTAGGTTTGATGCATGGGGTCCATAATGGGGGTATTGTGGTTTAAAGGCTTGTATAGTGTAACACCACTAGAAAACAAAGACATGCTAAATGTTACTACCCATGTCAAGAAGGTGAAACATTATTTTCTAAGATCCTATTAAATTAGAAATCTACAGAATAGTTTTTTTGGATAGAAATAGTGATTAGAGTGGGTAACCTTATGGGATGTTTCCCGGGGGGTTTGTGAGTTTGTAAAAAACACACTGAAAGAACAAGTGTTGGAATGTGGGGATAATCAATAGTCTTATAATTGAACCTAGTGTGTAATAGCATTTGGTGTTCCAGGAAGACAGAGAAGGTATTATAGGATACCTTTAGGGTATGATGACTAGGTTTTTATCCTAAGGAATGCTTGGTTGTGACATAATTTTATATTTTCCTTCGGACTAAAGCATCTGTTATCAGAAAACCAGTTGTACTTCTTAAGATAAAGTCTTAGATAGTAGAAAAATCCCTAATACATTTTTGATTTTGAGAAACTAAATATAATATTCAATTATAGTATGATAAACTTCTTGCATATTTTAAAACACTTGGACACATAGTAAATGATAAATAAAATATAAAACGCTTTGGATAAACATGTTAGAATAAAATATGTATTTTCTGAGTCATCAAAACATATAACAAGAAGATATATTAGAACAACATATTCTTTCCTAGAATATACCCCCCTTTTGATGATCATAAATCAATGAAATGGATAAATAAAAAATCTCATATACTATGATTTGAACGTTCATAAATAAAGATATTTTAATTTATTCTTCCCTTTTTGATTATTTAAAATTTTACTTTCCTTTCCTTATCCAGATTTTAAAATACAATGTTAAATAATTTTTTATGTATTAATTCCTATTTCTCCCTTTTTGTGATATCAAATAGAAGTATAATATGGGACACACTTTATATTGTAAACAAATGTTAGTAAAAAATAAAATTCACTACTAATAAGAATAATTTTTAATTATATAATGATTATAAAGGGACACGAAAATAATATATCATAAAATAATGGAAAAATAAAATATTGTAATGAAATCACAAAATAAGAATATTGGATATATATGAAAAAGATAGGGGAACAAAAAATCACCCTTTAAGAAAGTGCATTAGAATAATTAAATCACTAAGATAATTCAAAAAGATTATAGCCTAAATAAATTTAAATGTTTCTATGAATTCCATAATGTTGGATGGATTCAAATGTTTTCATGAGTTACCATCCAATGAGAAAAATCATTCCATGATATGAAAAAGGATAATATATCAACTAAAGGCCATGAGATGAATTTTCAAAGGTATATTCTTAAGGGATAATTACCATGAGGTCATGAGGTTGAATGAAGAAGAGTTTGAACTATCATTCAAGAAATATCACACAATGTTAATAGAGCCAATCCATGACATGATTGGTCTTCATAAGCATACCTTGGTGGTGTTGATTGGATGTTGAGAGGGACATATTGTGACCTTTCCAAAAGAAATTAATCTTTGTGGGTAAAGGATAATTTAGATGATGGATCAGGAATGTATAAAGATACTTATTTAGAAAACATGAGATTCTAAATATAATAAACCTCATAAGGGCCATAGAATACATTTAATCATTGAGAGGTGGAAAATTTTTGATCAAAAATTTTTGGTCCAGATAGCTGTCTTCCGTGCATTTGAAATAGAGAATATACACAAGCACAAATCATTTTCACCATGTAATATTTTAAATGTCCATAATGTTTGTAAAACTATTCCACAAACATTGAGATAAATTCCAAAAAAATACATTCATTTCCCCCTTCTTGGAGAAATTTTATATGAAATTGTTTAACACTTCATTCTATTTGTCAGTTATACCAACAACAAAAGAACATTTTTTTTACTATGTATAAATTTTTCTTTATGAATATTGTAAAATGAAAAAAACTTACATATTATCATCCTATGAGAAATCCATCTTGATATTGTAAACAACTACTTCAGGTGACTCTTGAAATTTATATTCTATAACTTCAAATTTCATTGATACCGAGACAACCAAATTTTTTTGTCCTGTGATGATGAAGCTGGAATAATTCTTTAATTGAACTACATTTTCAAGGTCTAATAGAAAATTATATATTAGTATAGAAATAATTTCCTTTTTTGATTTGTCCATTGATTTAGAATCTTCATTAGGAGGAAATCGTAACCTTCTAATTTCACCTACCACATTTTCTAGAAGATCTTGAAACATCTCCCTTGAGATGATTACACACTATAGAGACTTAATAGTTGCATCATCATATCAATAAATAAAGATAATTCAATAATCATTGACAGTAGATCATTTTTTCATTATTGAAGTAGATTATTTCGATAACGATTATATATTAAATTGAACGAACAAATTTACTTATTGAATCTCATAATTTGATGACATCCTATTAAAAATAGTTCATACTTATTCAATAGAGTAAACGAACTGAGAATTTAATTATTCTCATTCTGAAAGAAACTTATATTAGATCCATTGATATCCTTCAGAAACAATTCTACCAATTTCTCATACTTCTGTATTACTACCCTTTTAAAATAAGATAATGACATTCCTAGTGGACGTTTATACTTTCTTCAATAAATTTTTTTTTTCAACATTACGCACCTCTTCTACTTAATGTTATTTTTATGACCATTTTCTTGAAATTATTCATTCATATATATTTTATAATTATTGAGAATGTGAATCAATTATAAGAGGATACATTCTCAGTCTTTATGAAATGGTATTTTTATGAACCACCAAAAACATGTGAGAGATTTTCGGGGTTGTATACTCATTGTTGATTTTTAATGGAACTTAAAGAGGAGAACGAGTGTTACTCTTCTGACAAACGGTTTTTTATTATATTTTAATTTCAACTCATACTCATCTTTTCTTTAATTGAGAGTTTTTTTATCATCCTAAATTTCTATTATCTCAATGTAATGAGACGATCTTTTTAGCAATACAGGTGTCTCTTTTTAATGTGATGACTTCCCCTGAGTCGATATATATTTTTATCTAGCAATTAAGGTTAAGGGAACAAACTTTATTAATGAAAACTTCCAACCAAACCATTTTTTTCTTAGAAAACATTATCTTATGGTCTTAAAACCAGTTAATAGAGTTTCATTAATATCAAATATGAAAACACAAATTGTTTTAAAAATAAGGGACCTTTTATCCAAATGGATAGAAATTTAGTGACATGTTATAAAAATGTCACATATATAACATAATATGAAATGACAGATTCATAGGTTTTTCATTCCTAAATAGATAAAGAAAAGTGATATTTCAGAAAATAATTTTCTTAAACTCACCATTTTATTATGTGATTCCAGATTATATGGACCTAGTCAGAAATTATTATTCCAGCTCTAATTGTTTACAAATTCCTCTCAATTCCTACTGTTGTGAATAGACACATAATTATATCTACATTTGTGACTCCATCCATGGTAGTGATCACATCGCGATTCATTGTTTCATTTTCATCCCTACACCACTGTGGTAAACTAGTTTTGTATTGAATATTATAAAAATAATAAGAAATTTAATTCCATATTTGAATAATTAATTTTGTGTTTATAACTGTTAAAATGGTCATTGTTACTTGTTTTGAGGATTTGATTGCAGGAGGAGGTGTTTTGGAGGCCCTGGAGATGATCCAGAAGGAAAATGGGCCAGAATTGCATGGATCATAGGGACACCTGTCCATTGTTTTGAACTGTATGCAAAATACGTGCATGAAAATGGGCTGAAATATTGTGGACCTCTAAAAACCTTCATGGGCTACAATTCATCTCAAATAACTGAAGGCCAATTCGTTCATCTGGTGGCCCATCAGAACCATTCTGTCCAGGGGACGGAATCTGCACGAAGTCAAGAGTTTGGTTCGGTTGTATGACTATATCTCCATTTCTAGATGTTCAATGGATGCAAAATTTGAAATGGGGATATTCAAGACCGCGGGGAACATATTCTATCTTTTGTACAAGTCGAGATAATGCCAAATAACAACCCAAAACCGAGACTCAATCGGTATCAAGAAAACTGGGTGCTCAAAACCACTTAGCAATTTGTCTATACAAGGGCGCCAAGGGAACCTCATTTGCAAGTTCGACCAGGAGGCCAAGATCTGGTATTTTGGAGACCCAAGGGAGTACTATAATCATTCAAGAAGATCTGGAGGCCCCTATCCTCATAGGGGGATCAAGGATGAAGAAGGAGTTTCAGCCGAGCCTCCTCCTCCTCATGATAGCGAGCTAAACGGTGGGTGATCATTTCGAGGGAGCTACACTTACTTGGGAGGGAGTTCCAACACTTGTTCTTCCACTGGTTTTGTATAATTTGTGTGTTAAATATTTAACTTATGATTAATATCTATGCTCTTCTCTTCTGAATTCATTTTTGTTGTTTAGTTTAAGTGAAACACTTTTTATCTCAACACCGATTGGGTTGAGATTTCAAGTGGGGATCTTGGTTTGTTCCGATAGGACAAGACAAGAACCCTATTAATATCAAACATACATAAGATTTCAGTTTGTTTTGGTAGCCTTAACTCTTTTATTGATATCCAAATCTTGACAACACGATTTTTTTGTCAAGGTTTGGTGCTTTGTGCAACATTTTAAGAGGCAAGAGGGGAATCGGGATCTTGACAACCCTCAACCAAAGAATTGAACAAAACCATGTCAATATTTTCAGAACAATGAACTATCCATGTTTTGTAGTGAACATGAAATGATCTCCATTATCTCATAATTTTAAAACACCTCTTTTATTTTTCAATTATTAAACTCGTTAAATCAATTCATTTTCTTTAAACTATTTTAAAAAATACCATTGTTTTAGTCCCTTTTATTAAGAACACACACTCTAAACCTACCAAAGCTCCTTGAGAGATGACCTAGGGTCTACCTTAGACTATATATCATCCTTAAAAACATAATAAATTTGATGTGTCATGATAGCATGGTCAAATTGTGGCACCGTTGCCGGGGAGCACTTTGGTTTTTAGTGCGTTTTTTGATAAAGTAGTTGTAAATTTTGTGAATATTTGTTTGTTTGTTTTTTTCTACATTTTTATTTATTCTTGTGTTCTGATCCATATCTTGTGTAGGTTTTGTGCATGAAGCATTCTACTTCGGGAGATATACCACCTTTCGAACCCGAACTGGAGAGGATACTACGTCAGCGACACCGAGACGCACAAGACCCCCTTTTAAAGGAGGACACACCACTCGAGACTCTTCTAAACCCATCTTCTTATGGAACCAAATTAGAACCTGAAATAATATTCAATAACACGGCTGAAAATAATCGAACATTAAAAGAATTAAACTCACCTAATGTTGATATCCAACCCACTTACTTTCAAATTCAAGTCCACACACCTAATTTTGAATTAAAATCTGGTTTAATCCATTTATTACCATGATTTCATGGACTGCCTGGAGAGGACCCTCATAAACACTTAAAATAATTTCATACTATTTGTTCAACATTAAAACCTTCTAATGTTGATGCGGAACAAGTAAATCTTAGAGCATTCCCATTTTCTTTAGAAGAAACTGCGAAAGATTGGTTGTACTATGTTAATTCACCAATAAGAGGCCGGGCAGACATGAAGTGCCTTTTTCATGAAAAATACTTCCCAGCATCTCGAACTGCAACTATAAAGAAAGAAATATGTGGTATAAGACAATCTCAAGGGGAAACACTTCATGAATATTGGGAAAGATTTAAAAGGCTTTGTTCAAGTTTCCCACACCACTAAATAAGTGATCAACTATTAATTCAGTATTTTTATAAAGGTTTAATTCCACTTGATCGTAATACGATTGATGCTGCTGCAGGTGGTGCGCAGGTAGATAAGACCCCAATTTCTGCAAGAACCCTAATTGTGAACATGGCACAAATCACTCAACAATTCGGTACACGGTCCAGTGTTCCCATTCGAGGTGTCCATGAGGTACAAAGTACTGAGTTTGAGAAGAAGTTGGACACGAAGTTTGAAGAGGTAAGTACCCTTCTATGACAACCTTCTCTCTCCCAAGGGAAATATCAATATCCTCCTCCCATCCATTGTGGAATCTGCTCTTCTGACACCCACTATTCTGACTAATGTCCTCAATTGAGAGAAACTTATGAGAGTTGTGAGGAAATATTTCCAAGACGCCCCTTTAACCAACCCTTTAGGCAAGAACCATACTATCCATCTAACCAAGGGTGGAAGGACAACCAAGCCTATAGGCAAGGGTGGTATTCAAACCAACCTCAATAGCAATGGAACCCACAGGGTCAGATTGGTCATCCACCACCACCCAGAAATCCTCAACCACCCCAAAGGTCATTCCAACCACCCCCTCCAAAAACCGAGTCTAGCCTAGAAGATATGATGAAGGAAATGGCTTCCAATAATATCCAGTTCCAACAAACCACCCAAGCAGCCATACAAGACCTAAAGACCCAACTAGGCCAACTTGCAAACTCGGTGGGGGAAATCCAAAGTCATGGGTCAGGTAAACTACCATCTCAACCAGTAGTAAACCCTAAGGGTAAAGGAAATGTTAGTTCCATCACCCTTAGTAGTGGGACACAACTCAAAATCCAAATGACCCCTCCATTTGAGTCCTCCCATCCAAAGGAAACCACTATTCCAACTGCTGAAAATGGTCTAAGAGAAGAAAACCCTTTTCTTGAGAGAAGCCCTTCCAATGGAAAGACTGGGGCTGTTGATGAGCCACCTATCCCAACCATTCATCTTCCATTACCTCAAAGGGCTGCCCAACCTAGGAAGCAAAAAGATACCGAACTTGATAATGAAATCTTGGAAACATTCCAGAAAGTACAGGTTAACATTCCTTTGATTGACACTGTGAAGAAAATTCCATGATATGCCAAGTTTCTAAAGAAGATGCGTACAGACTGAAGGAGGCTTCGTGGTGATGAGAAGGTCATCCTGGGGAGGAATGTTTCAGCATTGATAGATCCATCACTTCCTACCATGTGAAATGATCATGGGACATTCTCGATTCCGTGCTCCATAGGGGAGTATTCATGTTACAACACTATGCTTGATTTGGGTGCTTCTATTAATGTGACTCCTCACTCTATTTACTATTCATTGTAGGTCGGTGAACTGAAGCCCACTGGTATTATCATTCAGCTAGAAAATCGGAGTACAGCACACCCCTCTGGTGTGTTAGAGGATGTTATTGTGAGGGTGAAAAATTTAATTTTTCCTGTTTATTTTTACGTGCATAAAATTGAAGATGATAGGATGAGTGGACATGCCCCAATTATATTGGGGATACCTTTCTTGAAAACCTCCAAAACCATAATTAATGTCCATAATGGTACACTGTCTATGGAGTTTGGTGGTAATATTGTCCACATCAATATCCTTGATGCCATGAAGCACCCCTCAGAAGAACACTCCTCTATCTTTATCAATTCAATTGATGTTCTCCCTTCCCCTGAAACAACTTATTTTCATTCACCTGATCCCCTTTCTGAGTTTTCTTCATTGATTGAAATGTTAGGTAATGAATCATGCATTGATTGTTGTAGCGGTCTAGAGAAATGTTATGGATGTTTGTTAATTGATGATTTCTTGAACACAGAGGATCACATGACCATCGATGATACTGCTAATCTTGTAAAAGCTCATTCCTCATCTTAGGATGTTTACATTGAGAAGTTAGATGAGATCAGTGACTTCTCACATTCACACACACTTCCGTCGATCCAAAATCCCCAAGAATTGGAACTGAAACAACTGCCTCAAGATTTAAAATACTCATATAATGAGAATGGAAACAAGTTTCCTATCATAATATCTAGTTCACTCCCTCCTGAGCATGAATTGAGACTACTTGATCTTTTGAGGAAGTATAAACAAGCTTTGGGATGGACACTTTCTGACATTCCTGGCATTAACCCATCAATTTTACACATTATATTTTATTAAATGATGAGGCTAAACCATTGAGGTAGTCACAACTTCGACTAAAACCAAACGTACTTGATGTTGTTAAAAAATAAGTAACAAAATTGTTGGCTTCTGGAATCATTTACCCTATCTCTGACAGCCAATGGGTCACTCCCGTTCAAGTAGTTCTAAAAAAACTGGACTTACTGTAGTTAAAAATGCAAACAATGAATTGGTTCCAACTCGTGTGAAAAATAGTTGGCGTGTCTGTATAGACTATCTCCGACTAAACCAACACACTAGGAAAGACCATTTACCATTGCCATTCATTGACCAGATGCTAGAGAGGCTAGCAGGGAAGTCCCATTACTATTTCCTTGATGGGTATTCTGGATACTTTCAGATATATATTTCCCCTGAGGATCAAGGAAATACAACCTTTACTTTCCCCTTTGATACATTTTCTTATATAAGGATTCCATTTGGTCTGTGCAATGCTCCAGGTACTTTCCAACGATGTATGATTAGTATTTTTCAGATTACCTGGAGAATTGTATGTAGGTTTTTATGGATGATTTTACTATTTATGGATCCTCTTTTGATGAATGTTTGTGTAGTCTTGCTTCTGTCCTACGTCGCTGTATTGAAAAGAATCTCGTATTAAATTATGAGAAATGCCTTTTCATGGTGCGACAAGGAATAGTTTTGGGACATATCATTTCTGGGGAAGGTATCCAAGTGGACAAATCAAAAGTAGTTATCATTTCCTCCATACCATTCCCTAAAAATGTTTGGGATGTGTGGTATTTCTTGGGTCATGCTAGATTTTATCGTCCTTTCATTCATGACTTTAGTAAAATTGCACTCCCCCTCTCCCGATTACTCCAAAAAGAAAAAAATTTTGATTTTGATAAAAAATGTGAGGAAGCTTTCAATAAGTTAAAATGGACTCTCACATCACCTCCGGTAATCCAACCACCTCCGTGGGATTTACCATTTGAGCTCATGTGTGATGCCTCTAACTATGCAGTTGGGGTAGTCTTATCACAAAGGGTCGACCGAGCTCCACATGTCATAGCTTATGCCTCACGTACTCTAGAACCTGCCCAAGGAAACTACAACACAACTGAAAAAGAATTTCATTCCATTGTGTTTGATTTGGATAAATTCAGGTAATACCTTCTATGGTCCAAAGTCATTGTGTTCTCAGACCATGCAGCCCTCCGATATCTCCTAAAGAAACCAGAAGCCAAACCACATCTCATTCGTTGGATGCTCCTCCTTCCAGAATTTGATCTAGAAATTTGGGATAAAAAAGGAGCAGAGAATGTGGTTGCTGACCATATCAGTAGGATTCTCCCATCCTCGGACATTGACTCATCCCCCTGTATTCCCATAAAAAAGTTGTTTCCTGATTAGAAAATGTACCGAGTACAAGATGTTATTCCTTGGTATGCTGAAATTTTAAATTATTTGGTATCATCTTACATTTCTGCTGACTTCACCAAATACCAGGCCGACCGTCTAAAATATGAGTCTCGTTGGTACATTTGGGATGACCCTTACCTCTAGCGCACATGTAGTGATCAAGTAATTAGGCGTTGTGTTCCCGATAGTGAGTTTCAGTCTGTCCTTAGGTTCTGCCACACACTTGCTTGTGGGGGCCACTTTGGTTCCCAACGGACTGCACGCAAGGTCTTAGATTTTGGTCTCTTATGGCCCACATTGTTTTGGGATGCCCATGAATATTGTAAATCTTGTCCTCGCTGTCAAAGAATATGTAATGTCTCAAAAATAAATGAGATTCCCCAACAACCCTTACTCTTCCATGACATTTTTTATGTTTGGGGTATTGACTTTTCGGGACCATTCCCCAATTCATTTGGGAACCTTTACATTCTTCTGGCAGTGGATTATGTTTCAAAGTGGGTAGAGGCACGAGCCACGAGGACAGATGATTCCCAGACAGTTGTGGAATTTTTGAGAACCCAAATATTCTGAAGGTTTGGATTACCTCGGTTTATCATCAGTGATCAGGGTTCTCATTTCTTCAACAGCACAATGCAATCTCTTTTGCACAGGTATGGGGTTGGGCATCGAGTGTGTACATCATATCACCCACAAACAAATGGTCAAGCCAAAGTATCAAATAGAGAGGTAAAAAAGATTCTTGATAAAACGGTTCAGCCAAACAGAAAATACTGGAGTCTTAGACTCGATGATTCATTATTGGCTTACCGTACTGCATTCAAAACTCCAATTGGCATGTCACCATATCGGCTAGTTTTTGGGAAGAGTTGCCACCTCCCTATTAAGGTAGAGCACCGCGCCTACTGGGATATTAAACAATGAAATTCTAATCTTTCTGGTGCAGGTATTCAAAGGAAGTTGCAGATTCAGGAGTTGGAGGAAATAAGAAGAGATTCATATGAGAACTCCCGAATTTATAAGGAGTGAACCAAGGCTGCCCACGACCGTCTCATCCTTCATTGTCAATTCCACATCGGGCAGAAGGTCCTCCTCTACAATGCAAGGCTGAATTTGCGCCCTGGTAAGCTTCATTCCCATTGGTTTGGACCTTACATTGTTACTAATGTCTCTCCATTTTGTGTTTTCCAGGTTCAAAATGAAGACACCAAGCAAACCTTCAATGTCAATGGGCAACGGTTGATGCACTTCCATGAAGCCATTCCAGAGTCCCCAATGGAGGAACTACATGTTCAATAAGAAAACTATGAATTCCATCCACCAGGTTTTATCCTTCCTTCCCACATTCACTTTTACTACAGCAAGGAAACTGCATACTTTAGGTGTGTGGGATGGGTACATTCTTGGGTTAGTTAAGAATTTTAATTGTTTTCTTTCATTCTTTTTCTTTTTTCTTGCTGAATGGTATTTTCACATCCCCCCTTCCCCCGTTCAACCCCTTAATTTTGTGTCGGAATTCAAATTTTATCATGGAAAAAAGATTCCCCCTGAATTGAATCATGAATGTTACTAAAAATGCATGAGGAATTTCCCTATTTTATGTTATTTTAACATTTTCAAAAAAATCACTGATGGAATGTGTCTTTTAGATTGAATATAACATTGTGGTGTGACTTTCTCTTGGAAATTAGTTGTTTGTCGATGATATAAATGGTTGTATCATTTTGAAAACTTTGAGAAAAATAGTACCCTTTACATGAGTAGTTCAAAGGAAAATTATAGCACTTAATTTCTCCACACATTTTTGCACCCAACCAAGAAGTGTTATTTTTTACTTACTCAATATATGGTAAATATAAGTAAGGTTAATATTTATCTATTTTCCTAATGATTTTTTTCCATATGTTCGTTCCTTATCCGATCTTTTTCATTAATGTACCAGATTGACCTATGCATGTGTACTTGTTATCCGACTGTTGTACTCCCTAAAAAAAGATGTATCTTGGGAAGGTCAAAAACCTCTCTTCCTTGACTTTTGATCTTTTTTATAACTATTACAATTAGTGTCGTGAGGAGATCAAACAAGGGTTGAGAGAAGGGTGTGAGATTTGTTCCATGCACAACATTTCAAAAAAATATATAAATAAATGAGGGGAGTGATGAGATGTACATCATATGGGTATTTCTAGGTCAGGAGCCTAAGGTTTGACTTCCGAGAATGCTTATGTGAGTGGGTCTTGAAATTTGATTGCAAAGGGTTTAGGACAGGTTCAATGGACACAATCATTTAAACAAAAAAATATTAAAATAACCTATATTTACTGGATAGAAAGTGGGTAGAATAGCATGAATTGGTTGTCACACACACGTGGAGATTTAGTGAAATTGTGGACTTTAGGATAACTTTCTCAAATTGGTATCATTAATCTCCTAGAATTTCATGATGATACAATTTATGAGACACATTTCTGCATGATCATTGAGAATAACTCCATTGTGTGATTTTTTATTTGATCACATTCCTTTCAAAATATAAATTATAATTGAATGTTAAATCTTCATGAATTTGGGAATATCTCTATGCACAATTTTTTGGAAATATCACTTTGCCCAGAAGGGAAAATTTTTATGTGTGGGGGTGTGATCACACCGCGATTCACTATTTCATTTTCATCCCTACACCACTGTGGTAAACTAGTTTTGTATTGAGTATTACAAAAATAATACCAAATTGAATTACATATTTGAATCCTTAATTTTGTGTTTATAACTGTTAAAAGGGGCATTGTTACTTGTTTTGAGGATTTGATTGCAGGAGGAGGTGATTTGGAGGTCCTGGAGATGATCCAGAAGGAAAATGGGCCAAAATTGCATGGATCCTAGGGAAACAAGTCCACTTTTTTGAACAGTATGAAAAATATGTGCATGTAAATGGGCTGAAATTTTTTGGCCCTCTCCAAAACTTCATGGTATACAATTCATATCAAATAACCGAAGGCCAATTCATTCTTATGGTGGCCAATCCGAACTATTCTTTCCAGGGGACATAATCTGAACGAAGTCAAGAGTTTGGTTCGGTTTTATGAATATATCTCCATTTCTAGATCTTCAATCGCCGCCCAATTTGACATGGGGATAGTAAAGACCTCGTGGAACATAATTCATTTTTTGTCCAGGTCGAGATAATTCTATATAACAACCCAAAACTGAGACTCAATTGGTATCAACAAAACTGGGTGCTCACAACCACTTAGCAATTTGGCTATAAAAGGGCACCAAGGGAACCTCATATGCAAGTTCGACCAGGAGGAAAAGCTCTGGTATTTTGGATATCCAAGGGATTATTATAATCATCCAAGAAGTTCTGGATGACCCTATCCACATAGGGGGATCAAGTATGAAGAAAGAGTTTCACCCGAGCCTCCTCCTCACGATGGCGAGCTAAACGGTGGGCCATCATTTCGAGGGAGCTACACTTACTTGGGAGGGAGTTCTAGAACTTTTTCTTCCACTGGGTTTGTATAATTTGTGTGTTAAATATTTCACTTATGATTAATCTCTATTCTCTTATATTCTGAATGCATTTTTGTGGTTTAATTTAAGTGAAACACTTTTTATCTCAACACAGATTGGGTTGAGATTTCAAGTGGGGATCTTTGTTTGTTCTGATAGGACAAGACAATAACCCTATTAATATAACACATACATAAGATTTAAGTATGTTTTGGTAGCCGTAACTCAGTTATTGAGATCCAAATCTTGACAACATGATTGTTATGTCAAGGGTTGGTGCTTTATGCAACATTTTAAGAGGCAAGAGGGGAATCAATATCTTGAAAACCCTCAACCAAAGAATTGAACAAAACCATGTCAATATTTTCAGAACAATGAACTATCCAAGTTGTGTAGTGAACTTGAAATGATCTCCTTTATCTCATAATTGTAAAACACCTATTTTATTTTTCAATTATTAAACTCTTTAAATCGATTCATTTTCTTTAAACTGTTTTGAAAAATACACTCTTTTTAGTCCCTTTTATTAAGAACACACACTCTAAACCTACCAAAGCTCCTTGAGAGACGACCTAGGGTCTGCCCTAGACTATATATCATCCTTAAAAAAATAATAAATTTGACGTGTCACGACAGCATAGTCTGGTATCTAAGGAGGTTATGAAAAATAAGAATCCTTAATGAGTGATTTTCGGGGCTTCAGTTGAATAAAGTGAGGGTGTTGAGATATTTATTTGGTTAGCTGATGAGGTAACCGAGTCTTGATCATCACCAAAAAAAATGACTGATGATTTTTAAAATTAATAGAATTCCCTCTTGATTACAAATTTTTTTTATCTCATCGAAGTCGCATTCTCATCCCTACTTATTGATTACATTATTCAATAGAATATTAGTCTTTCCAATCATTGAAAATGAATTTCTCATCCACTCAATAATTTCCTTATAAGATTTTGTTATTTCATTCGACAAGATGATGCATAAATAGATTTTTTTCATTTTCATAATTGAAAGAGGGTTTGGAGGCTTGAAGATTAGTGTATTAAAGTGTTTTTAGAGAGAGAAAGAGAGATAGGTTTGAAATATTTTCAATTAGTTTCACATGTATATTTGATACACATTTGTTTCTTTCGTGGTAATCATGGGGTCATGCAGTGATATGAAGGGTAATTATTACTAAATATTGGTGATGTGTATTATTAAATAAGAACAGTACTAAAAATTACAGAAAAAAATTAACATTAAATAAATAAAGTAATTTATTTATTTTTAATATGTGAAATATGTTATAAAATATTTTTTAGTAAAATAAAACACAAAAAATTCCAACTTAATGAATTCCAATCTATCAGTTGGAAAAGGTATTGTAAAAATGTATTCTAATGGATTTTTTATGGGAACAAATTCAAAAGAATTATTGATATTCTATCCCTAATATCTCAATAAATGATACCTTAAATCAATGAGTTTTGTTCTTGAATGGGTTATCATATTTTTTTAGATATTGATAGATATTTCTTTACAATATATGATTAGAACACAATTATAATTAAATCCAAAATCTATTAAGGTCAGTTTCATCCACAAATATTGCCCATAAAAAATAATTGTGTCAATATATTCATATTCTGTTGGTAATAGTGTTACATTGTTTTTACTCTGACAAGACCAAGACACTAGGGATTTACCAAGAATATAGTTGGTTCTTGATGTGTATTTCAATCTAATCTATATACAGCTAAATCAGCATAAAAATATGAAATTAAATTAACATCAAAGGATTTTGGAAATTGAATATACAGATACAAAA
This sequence comes from Viscum album, assembly GCA_963277665.1. Lineage (NCBI taxonomy): Eukaryota > Viridiplantae > Streptophyta > Magnoliopsida > Santalales > Viscaceae > Viscum > Viscum album. Next base: position 1,570,409,535 of record OY728161.1, read on the forward strand.
ATCATTTTAGAAATCTTAAATTTATTTTTGTAGCATTAAAATTTGACTCTTTTGTATTAGATTTAAATCTTTCACCAAAACATACTAAAGATATAATGTTTCTCCTTCAAATAATGAGATATAAAAAATTTAAAATGATTACTCTATACAACTTATTTTCCCCTAGTTTTCCAATTTTATACAAGTCATGTTTGATATTTTAATATATAGGAGTTGAGAAGGTCTTACCAATTTCATGTCTAAAAATCATAAGTTAATAATCATTCAATTTTTTTAGATATAAATTTTTTTCAAAATGTTTTTGATAAACCTAAAATGCTATTAAATTGTTTAGTTCACCCGACACACTCATTTAAATTTTTTTATAAGTTTTGTAAATTCAGTTCATAATTTTCAGTTTTTGGCCTAAAAATAAAATCATATACATATATTTGTATAAATAAAATTTTTAAGGATGCGTGTTTCTTAAATAAAATTTGATCTTTCATTAAATCAGTAAAAAAATTTGATAAAATAAAAAAACATAACCTTTATTCCATTCCCTTGGAGATTTTATAGTCGGTACAAATCATTATTATGATTAAACACATAATTTTCAAAATGAGGATCTTCAAAACCGAGATGTTTTTCAACAAAAACATCCTCCTTTAAAAACCCATTTAGAAAAGATGATTTAACATCAATCTTATATAATTTAAAATTAATGTATGATTAATACACTAGAAGAATTATAATAGCTTTTTAATCATGCTATAGAAGAAATGGCATCTTTATAATATATTCTTGATTCTTAACTATATGCCTTGGAAAATAACCTTGCATAATTTATATGTATTACACTATTATCATCTTTTTTGTCTATAAAAAACAATTTGGATCTTATTACAGGTTTTTTCAAGTGTCATTCAACTAATTATAAAACATTATTTTCTTTGAATTGATTTATCACTTATTTGATAGATATGAAATAACATTCACCTTATAAGGATTCTTTTAAAGATTCAGGTTATGGTTGATATAGAAAGGAAGATGACTATATTAGATAACATACAATGTTTTAGTTATCAATCCTTCATATATGTTTTCTATAACTATTTATAAATGATGGTCTATAAGGTTTCATTGTATTCTAGGAATCACAAATTCCATTTCACTATCATCAATCCATAATAGATTTGGTTTGAATTAAACAGGTTAAAAATCACTATCCTTATAGTCATTAAAGAGGGTTTCAGGTTTTATATTTTTGACTGAATAATTTTGACCATTAATTTGAATCATTTTTTGACCAAAGGGGCCAATTTCATAAAATTTCAAATGAGTTGATTCTTTAATAATCTGTGAAATTTTATTAAAAACTCTATAAGTTTTTTATGTAGTGGAGTAACCTAGGATGACACCATCATAAACCTTTGGATTTAACTTTCCAATATTATCATTGGTATTTAAGATATAAACCATGGATCCAAAAACATTGAAGTATCCTACCATAAATTTTCTATTATTTGATAATTCGTAGTGTGATTTACATATTATATGACTTATTAAAAATATCATAATTACATAACACACCATGTTCACAGCCTCATCTTGAAAATGAGTGGGCATGTAATACGTACAAAATATATCCCTAGCTATTCTCAACCATATCATATTCCTCCTTTCAATAACACCATTTTGTTGAGGTGTCCTGGTGGAAGAGAATATATATTTAATTATTTTATAATACTAATACTAATTAAATTTATGATTATCAAATTCACCTCCACGATCACTTTTTGAAGACATGATTTTTACATATTTTACATTTTTCACACATTCAAAAAAATTTACAAACAACAATCCATGCTTTACTTTTGAGTCATAAAAAGTAATCCCATGTAAATAATGAAAAATCATTGACTCAAACATACAATAATGACATGATAACATAAAATGACATTTTAGTATGTCCAACGAGATCCATGTGGGATAGATCAAGATTTTGATAAGTATCAAATTCTTTGATGGGATTGAACGATGACTTGTGTTGTTTATTGATTGAGCATGCATCCGATAGCTTATTTTTGGCCATTTGAGATTGGGAATGATTGAAATAAAATGTCATTTTGATATTTTTCTCTAATAATAAACATTGTAATGCACAATACATCAATTATGAATACACGATTAGTCAATTTTAGTACAAAATCAATCATCATTATGATAAAATAAATAATTAATATAGAGTGTGTAAAAACTGGTTGTTCTGGGTGATTTGAATATATGATACTTATCATTTAAAAATAAGCATCAATTGTAAGAAAAATGAAAATAATACCCATCATCACACTGATTAGAGATACTTAATAGGGAGTGAGTCAATCCTTCAACATTAATTAATTAGTTGATTAAAATATATTTATGGTTTCAAAAAGATCCAATGGAAACTATCATTCCTTGTTCATTTCCACTAAACATTACATATACTCCATTTATTTTGTATATAGAGTTAAAGTTGTAGTAATATCCACTCATATTCCATGATCATCCACTATCCACAAACCATATTATAATACTATTCATGAGGATAATTCCCTAAAATGATAGATCTATCATTGGATTTCTTTATTACCCAAATTATATTGGGTCTAGAAATGTTAGTTAAAAGAGATCTAGGATTCCATAATTTGTTTGATGCCTAGAAAACTATTCAGGTTGTTTTAGAAAATATTATTTTAGAAAAATATTTTTCATTCCACATACATGAGGTTTTCTTAAATCAAAATTGTTGTAATAGTTTCATACTTCTCAAAAAAGAAAACACGTAACTTTGGGAGGGTTTTTATTTGTATATAGAGGTAAAAAAATGTTTTCTGTAATGTTTCGGCCTTTCACCATAGCTAATAATTCCAAAATTTTAATTTTCATGCTGATTTTAACCAAGGAGTTTGTTTAAATAATATTCACATTTTGTCAAGAAACCTGTAACATATTTTAAAATTTTTAACTTCTTTTTGTAGGTTCTAAACTATTTTTACTTATTCAATATTCAAAGTAACATGTTTTTTCAACTAAAATTTTATGTCTAAAATTGGATCATTTAGATTATCCTCTTCACCAATAATTTATTATAAGAATTTTGAAGGGAAATTTTTCCATTTTTGGATTTCAAACTTGATTTACATCAAGGTGAAGAACTCAGTTTATTTATTTTTATGAGAAATTTTCATTTTTCGATTCATGTTAATGATTATAAGAGTAAAAAAAATGTACAGCATCCAACTGTTCCATAAACAATATTTTGGATTTTTGATTTATAGCTTTAGCTACTAATTACGTTGACTTGAATTTGATAGAATTTTCAAAATCAATCTAGGAGGACTTCATAGATTCCTAAGACATCATATATCCAGTCATCTTAATGTATTTTTTTCATATCAAAATTAATTTTTGGGAAGTCAGGATTGATGTGTCTTAACATTATGCACTCATATCGCATCAACTATTTCTATTATCACCATGTTTCAAGTTTCTATTGAAGGAACTTATAAAACCTCACCTCTTATAATTGAACTTTTTGGGTTTTCAATAAAACTTAATAGGGTTATCATTTAATTCATATTTTCTTGAGAAATATTCGTCTTCAAGGGATTCATATGTTTGTATGATTTTTATCTTTCTATCATCTTAAGAAATAGAAAACATAAAGGCATCATTTTTCTTCTTGTTCATCTTATGATCTTCAATTCTAGTTTCCATTCTAGCTTCAAATATCATGAGAGACCTGATTATATATATATTTTTTGACTTATGTTTATTGTTTTACAGTAGTTGACATCCCACAGAACATAGGTGGTAATAGTCTATGACATTTCAATGCTTGTTCAATATTAGTGGCAAGTGATTATAGAGAAAAAATTATTCACAATCTCAGTGAGTCTTCAATTTAGTTAAATAATTCTCTCCCCCTCTGGTATTTTTAATGTGTTAAACTTTCATTTTTTAATATCAAATCTACGATCTTAATCATTTTTGTTTCCTTCATATCTGTATTTGGGGATTGTCATAGTGGTAATAACCCTGTAATCCGACAAGAAAATGGGGGTTGAAAACCCATTGGGAACTTTAATTGTAGTATTAATGTGTTGGAGTAACTGTAGCAGAGGTGGAACTATTGCATTACTATTCACGAAATGAGCCTTGGGAAAAAACATTGGGCTCATGTTCCATTTAATGGGCTACATGTCCACTAGGACTTTGAGAAATGTAATGTGTATCCCTCTACACAATTTAAATAGGACTTGGCTTGGATATATGATAAAATGATTGTTCGACCCCAAAATTTAAAAGAAATATTTTATATGAAATAACTATATTGGTCACTATTTGTTGTGTTCTTTTCCATTTAGAGATTATATTAAAATCATCTCATCCTACACTACAGTCAGTGGAGTTCATACTTTTGTGTTTTTAGTCACATGTTTCATCAGATGTAGCTTTAAATTTTTCAGGATTTTTTTAGGAATTTCATAGCACCTAACTACTTTGAGATAGACTATTAAAATAATATTTTTTTAGATTAAATATTATATGAGCATTCCAGCAACAATAATTTTCATAGTTGAAGTAATGAGATTTATCAATTTACAAACTCAAATGGTTATCATCCATATAAGATATTTGAAAATATATTTGGATTTTTTCCACCTAAATCCCTGACTAAAGAATCATAATCTCTGTTACCAATTATCTTCCCAAATGACGACTGACTGATTAACTCATGACGGAGGTTAATTGAGTTATTAAGATTCCATTTATAGTGAACCACCCTCTTTAGGTATGATTAATCAAAGTAACATCATTTAAAAATTATGAAGTGGAAGATAAATAATTTAAAGAAAATACATTGTTTACATGATATTTATAGTAGTTATAGGAACATAAAAACACTAGTACACTCATCCAACACTCTACTCCATGTGTGAGGTGATTTATTTTTATAATTTATCTTTTAATGGGGGATCCCAGCTAAGTTCATATAGTTGTAACTTAATAAAATTTTCAAAGAGATTTATACAATGATATACCTTTACATGTCCAATGTACTATGTTTAATACACTTTTAAACTATGTGAAAATAAAATAGAATGACAAAAGCATTGAGAGTAATGTAAGAAGAACATAGTTGTAAGAATCAACTAACAATAGATGAAAATTTGTCCTGAGAAAATGATAGACTACAAAGTATAGCTTTGGATGATCGTTAGAAAAACAAATAATACCAATAATCACAACATGAATGTTTGGTTTTAAACTAGGAACATGTAATCCTAATTTTTCTTAGTTGTTGTCAGAAATGAAATAAACTATATCATGATTTTTTACAGTGGATAACTAATCTTTTAACATACTATTTAATCTTGATAAATAGATAATTCTAATAGTCGAGTGATCTTTTACATAATTCTTAATGATACAATATTTTGGGGGTATTGATCCAAACTATCCAAATATAGGAATTTATTTTTTTGGTAGTGATGAAAAAAAATATTCTCATTCTTTGGATAATCCCATTGATGAAAAGTCTTATTCACACCCAACATTCCTTATTTGGATAATCTCCTTTCGATGTTATCATATGGAATGATATGAATTATCAATATATTATCAATGTAATAATGAAATTTTTAAATATTATATCTTTATAAGATACCAAATGGAAGAATAATTTTTCCAAAGAAAACATTCGTAAGATAATGTAACTCTTCCTCATAAGATAACCTCACATCAACCAAGCATAAGATAACCATTTAGTGTAAGATATAAAATGTTAATGTGATGTAACACTTATCGTCTATCAAAATATTTGATATATGAATATTATTTTTTTGGGATAATTTCATTTCATATTTTAATTTGGACTAAATAATATGCCTTGGGAAACTCAGTTGAACTTCATAAGACAAAGTCTTACATATTATAAAAAATGTCAACAATTTCTAATTATGCCTTTGTGAAAATATTTTCAAATTTTAGTAAGATAAAATTATTTAATATAATAAAATACAAAGACACATAACAAAAGATAAATATAATATAAAATATTTAGGAAAAACATGGTAGAATAAAATTAGGGATGTTGTGAGTAATCAAAACACATAACACGATGGTATATTTGAATAACATATTATTTACAAAACCAAAGAAAATTATTATGTTATAATCATGTATGGTGGTTTCATTATAAAAAAATATTTATGGGGCTTGTATTTCCCTCCAATGCATTGGGTAAAAATTTATATCACATGTGATATATATAACTGAAATGGGGAGTTAACCAAGAATAGTATAGGACTTTTTCAACTTTGATAATCTTAGGAGTGAACCGTTAATACTATGATGGTTTAAGGAGTGAAACGATTAAACTATTAGGAAAGGGTTACCATAGGGTATAGTGGTGTGTACCTTGTATAAGGTGAGGTCATTCAAGAGTGCACCGAAAATTTAAAGAAAATTGTCTTGGATATTATTGGAAATATTTTCTATACTTGTGTGCATTCCAAAAATCGAGGTATGGTGACAATCTTATGCTCTCATGGATCATGTTATTTGATTAACATATGATTAATGTACCATTAATATCCAACATTTATTCCATGACTAATAATTATGTTTATTTCTATGTAGGGTATGGTTTCAAATGTTATTTTCATACTCTCATAGCATTATTATCATGTTATTCTTATGTATATATTATGTTTACCCTTACCATGCATATGATCTCATTCTTTCTTATGTTTCATTTTTTGGGATATAACTAAATATATTGTGTGTGATATTTCTAATAAGTGGTATAGTTTTAAAAATAATAGTGCGAGATGATGTATTTTACCTATGGACTAGTTTTTTGTTTTTCAATGTTTCCATGGATTATAATCTTTTAGGGTCCTCAAGAATGTGTTTGAGTAATTTTTGTGAATATTCATAAACAATGATGTGATATATATGTCTGATAAGTTTACGTCACAATATTTGGTATAATATGATAGGTTTAGTTTACCAATGTATTATAGGATACAAAACCTTTGTGAGATCCCTGTGGACATGTCTAACGAAAAGAATAAGTATGATTATGTATATAGAAAAATGTCTTGTAATTTTGATAAATGATAAGGATAGTGGGTTTCATGAAATTTCATCTCTATCTATATACAAAAAGTGAATGTGGCTCTAACATTGAAGTACCAAGTGGTAATAACTCAAAAAGGGTTTATTTAGTCAGACTTGATCATCACCTAGTACATGACAATGGGCATTACTGCAAACCTAGTTTGACCCTTCTGGGGGATATACTTTTTAAATTCTCTAAATATTTATAAAACATTATGAAGTATATGAATATATGATTATCATGAATTACCTTAGATAAAACTAAATTGTATTATATTAAATAATTGACATATTTTAGGAATTCTATAAGTTATTTTTCAAGAATACGTGATTGCGCACGTTGATTATAGTCGGTTGAACTATGATATTTGGGTTTTAGTAAATGCATGGAAACTATGTTAATGCGGAGTGAGACTTTAAATCAAATGATTTTCCTCATGAGAATACAAATTATATGGGAGTTATAATGAAAAATATTATTGTCTTCCTCACATAACATTCTCATCCTATGAATCATATGCAATTTCCAAACAATCAAAGGAGGGAAAAAAATTCTATTCAGACCTTCATGAGGGAACAACTATCTTCTTTATACTAGTCTTCTGATCCACTAGTTTCTAAAAAATGTAGTAGAAAAAATAAAAAAATTATTTTCTATTCTCTAGTGTTTGAAACATTTAAAATTCAATTTTGCAATATACCATTTAGAAGGTGGAGCAAACCAATAGTGGTGTCATATCAAGAATATATGGAAAATGGATTAAATATACTTCATGGATTGGGATGAGATAAAAATATTATTTTTTTATCAATACATTCCTAGTATTTTACATTAAAATATGGATATGGAGTTACATGGTCTATAATAAAATGATTTTTAATTTGTTGGTACCTATGATGAAAATTTTACAAGAATTGTGAGTTATTATTATAGTATTATCATCCAACCTAAATGCAAGGATTATCTATTCTTTAGTGTCTTAAAACCATGTATTATAAGGGAGTTAGAAAAATTATACTTTACTAGCTATGAAGATAATGTCCGATCTAAAATCAGTTTGCAAATAGAGTTTGGAGTTACTTATAAATCTCTTTATTTTGATAAAATGATAAAATTGAATTTACCGGGAAATATATGAACCATGAAGAGAATAATATGATACTTCCTTTATTCTCAAACTATAGGAATAATAATTGATGAAATTTTGTTAAGGGGAATAGTAGACATATTTAGAATGAAATAAGAGGTCTTTAAGAAATTGATTGAAGAAGTGAGGGGAATAAGATTACTAATTATGAAAATAATGTGAAATCTCAACACAATGAACCACCCACAAATCAGTGATTCAATTGAAAGGAGTCTTTCCGGAATTAAATAAAAATCTAAATAAAAGGGTTTATAACACTCAAAAATACCAAAAAACTATAACATAAAAGGGAAAAGGGAATGATTATGAAATAACAATGGATTAAGTGAATTGTGATAACTAGGGAAGAGTAATCCCCCATCATTAGTTGGGAATTTCATATTTGATTTTGTGTTAATAATCCCAATGAAATCCTTTTTATCGATCCATTAGTGATATTTCATGGGATTTTATCCCTCTAAATGAATTATATTATTTATATTATCTTGGTACATGGTTTAACCCATGATTCCAATAGAATTGTTTTTTTATAATATAAGAGATTATTTGAGGTACGTGGGGTGAATTATCTTTCAGAAGCATATATATATCCAGGTAATATTAACATAAGTGCTATTTAACCCATCATGGGCTTATGAGTTTATATTTCCTCACAATTTTAATGTCACTGGACTCCCTTTTGAGGTTTTATGTGATTGTATTTTATCATGATAATGTATATTTTAATAAACATTTAAGGAAATGAAACACATTGATTTTTAATGTAGTGATAATGTAATTTGTGGAGGAATCCATTTAAATTTATTGGATATATGATTAAAGGTATGGGTAACATTTAGTGTTTTTATTATTATTGGTGTTGATATAATTATGGTTCATAGTTGATCACAATATTAAGTCATCACAGGTCATTTCTATCATTGAATATTTTTTATCTAGATCGAATTATTAAAATACTCATTAAGATAGTGGTGTGGTTTCATGGAGTACACCACTGAAAATTATTTTATTATAATCTATAGTGTACCACAATGTTTTGGTGACATATTTAGAATGAACATAATATATAGTTGAGTTTCAGTAATTTGAGAAAATTTCAAATCCTATGAAATATGATTGATCGAGTTCAATGGATTTGATAGGTCATTGTGATCAACACCGTCCTGAAGTTGAAATTTATTAAAAAAGTATATTTCCCTTGATCATTCATATGGATCCTTAATAATCCCTTTATATAAATAAGTTTATATCTTCAACAAACATGAATGATGTTGAAGAATGAAAGTTATTGGAACCAGAGAATGTTGATGAGACGGTGGAGAAGGCTAGATCCAGTCAGAAACATGTAAGGATAACAAAAATTTGATATAAATGTCATGTACATAATTTTTTATGTGATCTAGAATTTTTGTTTGGTTGTAATATATATCTATGAATTACAATATAAATGAAAAACGTGAAAAAACCAATGGTATATATCTCCCACTAAAATAAATGATCATATAGGGATAATACCTTATTTTTGACATTTCCAAGAAACATCTCTCATGTTCAGGATTTATTCAATGTATCAATCATTAGCATGTACATACATTATCTATCACATGTACCGAATTCAATGTTCATACCATTGGAGAATAATATTTCTTATGAGGAACAACTTGTAGGGTTTCTAGATTAAATATATAAAGTTATAGAAAACAATACCACTAACTGGGTTTGTGTTTTTTGGTGAAACCACTATCTTGACCGAATTTTTCAATATCTAATGATGAAATAAGGTAGATTTAGCCTCATTTTTTCACCAAAATGATGATTTTCAATGGGAAATTAAATTTAAGGTACTAGAATACTACACCCTGAGATATTAAGAAATATGTTTTTTTTCAAATAAAATTAATATTTTATATAATTTCCCTTACATGAAACATATATTTTAGGATCAATTACCTAAAAAATAGATTTTATTATTCATTACACAAAACACCAGGTTAATAGTGTCTTAAAATCTACACTGAGTTAGCCTGTGTTATAGACATCACTGAATTTTAACAAAACCATGATATTATATAAATACAATTATTAAAACACAAATGATATAACCTATCTATTAAACTTAGATATATAAATTTTAATAATTACTTTTTAAATATTATGTATAAATTTTTTAAATAGTGAATATATATTTATAAAAAGGACCTTAATTTTCATTGAAATCATTATATGTTTCGAAAAAACATTTTTCCTAAAAATGTTTTTTTATTTTGTGAAAAATAATAATATTATATTTTGAAACTTTTATAAAGTTAATTTGATAAAATAAACGTATTTATTTGAAATGATCAATTTATATTTAACTTTTGATGAATGATCTGGATTTTCATGAGCTGTTTAATTTTTTGATGAATAGTTAAAAATATAGATTTTTTTGTTTTAAAGTAATTCTAGTTCAATTAAAAGTCCATGAATCCAATTTATTCCATTTAAAACAATTTCTTGTTGAATTTTGATATAACATCGTTGCATGAGTTTGAACATTTTCTCTTTAAAAACCATCATTGTCATCACTTATGCCATATCAATTTTAAAATAATTTTTTACACTAATATGAAGGTATTTTGAAAAAATAGATCTTATATTGTGAATTATAATAATTTATATTATCTACAAGTTTCAAATTAATCTTTGACCAAAATTAAAGCTAAAACAGTACAAATTATTAAATATGGTAAAGGTAAAATTGGATTTACCTAGGGGCGCACTATTAACTGGGAAGGATTTAAATGACCTATAAAGTTGTATAAAAATAATTGATGGAAATATTTCAACTATGAAACCTATAATACAATCAAATAGACCATTTTGACCCATGTTAACATGAATAAAATGGGCACACATTATTCTTTTGAAATTTTCATGTTTGTAATATGCCCTACATACAATAGGGAGACCCCACTCATATATTTCCCACACCATAAAAACCTTTTTTTTCCAATACCTACACCAATCACTTCCAAAAATATCTACTCTCATTATAGAAGCATTATTTTGGACAAATGTCTAACCATGGAAGGATTTTGGTGAATCCCTTTAGATGATACTCGAAGAATAGTAACATTCATTGATGAGTGTTTTTATATTATATATTCCTACACCTACTTATATTATTATAATATATGGATGATATAGAAATAATAATATTATATAAATGGTTATGTTGTTCTGTTAATTTCAAGACCTTTAACCATATTATCTTCCACCAAATGGGTTATGAAATCACAATTCATTTGTAAGGTGGACTACTGCCTCACGAAAAAATATAATTCAATTTTCCATTAAAACCTCTCAATGATGCAAATAATGATATATAATTAATTTATATGAGGAATTTATTATATTATCATACTTATTTAATTATTATATCACACATACCTTCATTATCCTAATTTTGGGAATACGATAACGTCACTCACGTGTACAATAGACCACCACCTCATGAAATGATGTGATTCATTAACACATTACATGGAAAGTATTAAAAACAGTTTTAATGAATATATATGATATATATGAAATAAAAATTATTATTTAATTTTAATATTTCATTTACCTTTCTTTCATTCAATCTAAGTAGAAAATGGAAACAACTTTCATGCATAAGTGTGACCTACCAACTACATGGATTATGTATTTCATTTTCAATTACTAAGTTTTATGGATTAATGTAAATAAATATATAATGAATATATAATAAAATTATATCATTGTTAAAATTTTGGAGAGTATTAAATCATTACCAAATTAATAGGTCCAACAACAAAAAATCAAAATATATATGAATAACAAAGTGTTTTTTTACCACAAATGTTACATTACCATGGAATTGTTAACAAAAAGGTAATAAAAGTTAATAAAAACTAATATATGATATAATATATAAAAATATTATTCATTAATATATTTATTATAAAATTATATTTATCATACATGAGTTTTGAAGATGTATGACACATGTCAAGTCATAGGGTAAGATATTTCCACTCTATCTTTTATTTCTAAGAGACATACTAAAATTTTGCCTTCATTTATTTCTAATGGGTTATATTGTATGCCTTTAACAATTTATATCATAAATATAATCATTTCTATTATATTTAATATTTCATTTGAAATTATTCATTACAGGGCCATATGAATGATGATATTACTTAAGCATCAATTTATATTTATCTCAATTTTCCTTTTTTGAGATGTACATTATGTCATGCACCAATATTATTTCATGAGAGTTATATACATCCCATTGAATTTAAATGTCATGAATTAATTTATTTCCCTCATATTTTATGTTAAATTTAATTTTTATTCTTCTATGGGATTTATGATTTGAATTTACCAATGTGGTAAAATATTTATGTTACAATCACATAATTTGTAAAGATTGTTTATGATTAAGTATCCAATACAGAAATCATATGACCAATTTATCAAGAATAATTTTATAACCCCTAGTTACTACATTATATTATTTTTTCCCTTGATTTTCCTCTCTTTATGCACTCGAGAGAAAAACAATAATATTTTGAAAGAAAAAATTACATTTCGGTCGAAAAACATCTTTGATATTATAAAATGTTTTACAGTGATGTTTTCAACAATGTTTTCAATACTTTCCAAATTATTTGTTAAAAAAGTTTTGTACCACATTTGATGTTTATTTCAAAAAATTAAATGAATTTTCATGTCATTTTCCAAAAAACACATATTTTCTCTTAACAAAAATATGAAAAGAATCTTTTTAACATTCATGAAATGAAAAATATTTCATAATATCATGACTGCTCAATGATCTCAAGCTCCAATTAATTATTTTTAAATTTATTTTCAAATAAAATATATCCCTTAATATTTGGTAAATTTTTATATTTTAAATAAATTATTTCAATGTGAAAATGATTTTCAAAGTGTTTTATGTTTTCAAAAGTGTTTTTCAAAGAAAAAATAAAATTTTCCCAACGAAATATTTTAAATGATTTTTAAATATAACCGTATAATTAATCAAGTTGATTTTCAAAGAATAATAATTTCAGTGAAAATTATTTTTAAAATGTTTTATAATTTTAAAAATATCTCAACAAAGGAAGGAAATTTTCCATAGTAAATGTTTTAAATGATCACCCAAAATAATTTTCTATATAATATGAAATCATTTTATTTTACCAATATCTTACTAATGATATGGTATAATAGTACAATTATTACTCATTCCTTGAATGGTTTTTGTTTATGATGAAATGACGTTGATGAAACCTATTTATCTTCTATGGGTTATACTATGATAAAATTCTTTTGAAACCTAATCCTTTTTTCTACAAGTGATGTTTTTATGATGAAATCATTATCAAAACTATTTATTTTCTAATTTTTTTGGAGTGATTAGATGTTTATGATGCAAATTTATTTTAATTAGTTTTGGTATTTGTAATATTTTTATGATTTTATGAAACACGTATATATGAATTTCATTATACGAGATTGTTTACATTATAACCAAGTGTGGTGGCTATGTTATAACCATGGATGAAGGGTATGTTATAATCAAAGATATGTGGGACTTATATCTGCTTCCAATACAATGGTTAACGATTGATATCTCAAGATTTATTTTCATGATCCATCCCTTGTACCCTAGTAACTCGATAACTGAGCCGACCCTAAAATATCCTGAAGGGCGTTCGTGATCCCCACGGGTCGATGACTAACACCTGGAATTGTACAACATACAAGTGGGAATGATTTTTCCTCAAGAATGAGGAAGCCAATGAAAAAAAGTAGTATGTATAACAAAAGAATCTCCACTGGTAGTGATGTACCAGAATACTACTTGACATAAAAATCCCAAAGTATTAAAACCCATGTTCTAAAATGGAAAAACCCCATGTTCCCTAAGGACAAAACTCACCAATACCAAAGATAAAAAGCTGTATCCACCTCTAGGAGATCCATTCCAATTCTTGAACCTGGAGGTAGAAAGACTACAAACTCCTAATGGAAAAATTGGGGCGTAATCCTAATCCCCGTAGGATACCACCAATGATTCCATAACAGTTTCCAAATATATATTATCCAAAGAAAAGAATTATATTATCAAATAAATTGGTTTGTCAATTCAAAAGAATATTTAAATAGAACATGATATAAATTTTCAAAATGGTTAAAAAATCAATTAAGAAAAGTCTTTACAAAAGAAAATAGTATTTCTAAAATAGTGTCTTAAATAATAGAGTTGCATAAAACAGTTTATGTAAAATGAGAAGGCATTTAAGTAGTTCAAACATTGACATATATTTATATGTCAAATATGAATAAACAAGCGAGAAACATGACCATCTTCCAAGACGTACAATAGTTTTAAAAAACTATAGCATTCCTGACATTCTATTGGAACGCACCAAAATGTTTATACACACCTCAATATGGCACTGGTCAAAGGAGACTTGTCACCCACCTGTCAGGGATGTGACCCACTGCAAGTATGTTTTAGAACACTTTCGTGTTGTAGAGTGTATCCAAATAAGTCAATAACTAATTACGCCTTTCACGCTCTTTAACATTATGGGTAAACTATTTTAAGAGTTCTTAAAAATACCATCAATCTCATTTTTCCATTTCAAAAGTGCCAATTGTTTTCTATTTAAATCCAAACCAGGTTTTATTCAATGGCTTTTCACAAGATAAAAACCAATGAGTTTCTATCAAATCATTTTAATCCATTTTCACCACTTTGAGTTTCATATAAACCCAATTACATCATTACAAAATTTATTTCCATAATTAAATCAATCAATTTAATTGAAATAATTTCCATAAAATCCTTAATTTAAATTAAACAATTTAAATTAGTAAATTTCCATAAACACACCCAATTCAATGAAATTGGTGGTTTTCTGAATTTTTATGCCTAAATAATTTCAAAAATCCTAATTCATATGAATCATGTTTTTATCAATTTAGTTGAAAGAAGATTTGAGTAATTGAATTTAAATCAACAATTGAGATAAATAAATCAAAACAAGGACAATCAATTTTTCTAATTAGAGAGGAACAACCTACCTCAAGGTCACTAATGTCAGTAGTAATGATAAACCACCCTATGTTTTTTAATTCATCCCTCACAGCCTTATTATCATATGTGATTCCACACCAATGTATGACATTCGTCACGTTTTCCAAGAAGCAAAACTTCTATTTTATTTCAAAAGGAAATAAAATATCACATGTGATGATATATTTTCAATGTAGGAAAAATCATCAAATTATCAATAAAAAAATTACATGCGATACTATTTTATCTTTCTAGGATTATTTTAATATTATCGATTAAAATATTACATTCGATAATATTTTATCCCTCTTCGATAATTTTTAAATTACTGATTGAAATATTAAATGCGATAATATTTTATCTCCCTTGGATAATTTTCAATTTATCGATTAAAATATTACATGGAAGAATATTTTATCTCTCTTCTCAATAATTATCAATTTTCATTTTAATTTATAACATGAGATGATAATTTATCACACCTAAAAAAGATTAAAAAACATATATACTGACACATGTGATAATATTTTTCTTTCAATATCCTTGATATAATTCCAAATTATCATTTTATGACAACACATATGTTCACAATATTTTTCATAGAATAATTATAAACCACATTTTATATTATAATTTATTTTATGAAAACTATAACACATGTAGTAGTCCTTTATAATTATTCATATATAATTTAAATCTTTATTCATCGACAATTTTTTTTAATAATTAGAATTTGGTGATTCGTCATATTTTTTATTTTATAATATGATAGAATTATCTTTTGATATATTTTTTAAAATATCCTTTGTAATTTAATGAAATTATCATTTTAATCATTTTTACAATTATCCATTAAAATTTCTAGAAAATATTGTATTATTAAACCTTACAACTATCATTTAATGAACCACACTATTATCTTTAAATGTTCAAGAAATTACATGTTGACATTTTTATGTAAAATAATCTTTTAACATCCTAAGTAATTATCAAAATATGAATCTTTCAATATTAATCTTTTGATAATTTGATAACTTGTCCATTGATAATACAGTTTTATAATTATCCTCGATATTTCATGAAATTGTTCTTTAATTAGTTGTTGCAATTATCATTCGATAAATTTGAACAATTATCTTTTCCGAAATTTATTTAAAACATTGATTTAAAATTTTAAAGGAAACATTGGATCGATGAATAATTTTTTGCCTTAGAAAAAAAATTGTATTCATCTTATACTTATCAAGACGAATCAAATGTCATGGATGACATGCAATTCCTATCAATAATGAAAAATATATAGAAGAATGAATATTTGGAGAATAAATTAAAATAGAAAGAAATAATATAAAATAAAAATAATTTAAAAAATAAACCTTCTTTCTTTAAACCTGCATGGCCAATCACATTTCTTCCCTATGGAAGGATCCTCTACACACTTGGATCCGACGTGCATCACTTGGAGAAGTAGGAGAGCAAAGTATACCTCTCGCTATAACATGAAGAATACCTGGGTTCCGAATCGACCTACACACAAGGTGAGATATGTTCAACTATCTCAATTAAACCCAAAATGTAATACAATACATAAATTTAGAAATCCCCAAATTACTTCAGATTTCATCCAAATATTGATGGGGGGGATTTAATTAGGTATATTAATGTGTTGGTGACTTAAAGGGTTAATAATGATCCAGAACAGAAGCTTTTGAGTCACGTCATCCATCAAAAATGTTGTATGGTAGTAAAAGATGAGTTCCAGTGTGTTTTTTGGGAAGATTAAGTGTACTATTATTTTTATTAATAACAAAATTAATTTAATGTAATTATTTAAAACATAAATTAATTAACGGCGTGACCAAACGCTCTTTGGTAATTAATTTTAAGCCACGCCTAGGGTAAATACCTCGTTCTGGACCCAACAGTGGTCTCGAATTTCTCAAATAATATACCATTTTAGAGATATTAAATATTTATTAATTAAGAACCAGAACAATTAATTTTAAAAAATAAAAAGGGTTATTCATACGAGTGAGCCATCCAAACACCCGATGCAAACAAGTGTTATACATTTTCCAGGGTAACCCCCTCAATCCGGACCAATATGTGGTCTCAGATGTCCCATACGACGTAGCATTTTAGTGATATTTTATTATTTTAAATAAATTATCTATTAAATATTATTTACAAACATTCTCTGTGGAGAAAGGCATCCAAAATTCTGGTACCTTCAAATGTTATAACCCTCCTAGGGTAAACACCATATTTCATATATAACCGTGGTTTCAAATTTATCATATGACAAAACATTTTGGAGTTATTCAATTATTTTGAATAAATTGGGCGTGCTTAAAATAATATATTTAATATTTTATTTCTGACCTCCCTGAGACATGGAGAACCTCAAAAACTCATCATTACTCGTTGTTTAACTCCAAAAATATTCAATTAAATATTCTCGAGTATTAAATAATGTTTTTACCATTTGGAGATGTGTTTACCAAAAATGAATTTTTTTAATAATAAACCATTTTTTTCTAATTTAACATAATAATAATTTAACACAAGATGGTTTAGGAATAACTGCAATAGTAACAGGATGTTATAATCTCCCCACAATAGGAACTTTATATCCCTAGAAAGTCTACGAAGAAGCCTCCACATCAAAAAGACAATGTCATTATTCTCTTATCAGTGAATCCCTCTCTCACGTATCATGTGACTCAGAACCATATTTCCATAGAAAATAGACCAGAGGTATCATCCTCCCATGAAGATACTTGGTCTCAGAATCAACAACCCTGAATGTTCGTTCAAATACAGATAATATAGGTTCCACTTCAAGATCATACCAACTCAGAACATGAGATGGTCAGATAAATGCTTTTTATGATAAGACACATGAAACAAATTATGTATCGATGTCAGTTGTAGTGGTAGTGAAAAATGGTAATCAACTTTTCCCACATAATCGAAAAACTCAAAAGATCCCACAAAACAAGGAGTAAGAATCCCTTGCTTCACAAGAAATTGGTGACCCATCTGGGGTGAAGCCTTCAACAATACATGTACACCAAAACTACTACATCATGTCGTAGATTGTCTTAGTGCTTCCTAAATGCACAACCCATTGGAAATTATGGAAATCCCCAATTATAGCCTTCTTTATCGCTAATGGTGTAATATAATGGTTCTAAATGTAGAGAACACCATCATTAGTGGACAATAACTGTGCATCCATCTCCCCACCATGAAAAGAGTCTCTAATGCTTATAGAATTCATCAACAACCTTCAGTTATCGAAGAATCATCTCAAGAAGAGAAGATATCAGAGAACTATCCACATTCATGTTGGAGATTACTGACACCTCCCAAGGTGACACACTTGGGTGAATAATGGATTTCACAAGAAGATCATATAACTGGGTCATTAGTTCTTTCAGTTCAACCAGAGCCATTTGGTAAGAGGGAAAAGAACCTGGTTGAGCCCAAGACATTAAGTCAATTGAAAACACCACCTCTCTTACCAGTAGAAAACCAGATAAGCAAGATGGAATCACGTCGGGAAAATCAATGATGAATGGGGGAGATCAATACTCATTTATTCTCACTCCAGATCAAAAGTAAACACTAATATCACTTTCCCCAACTCAGAATTAGAATGTTTGGCTATGCTCAACCATGGGTCCCATTCTTCTTGAAGAACCAGAGGCACACCAATTGATGTAGTATTGTAGACCCATCAAAGATAACAATCAATTCGTGCTTTATTATTAACGATCTAATACACCCTGAATATGAGGTTTTGAGATTTCCAGTCAATTACCAAAAAACTCCAAACATGTTTGACAACTGATAGAGAGAAGACACAATCGGGATTACAGAGAACATACCCTCTATTTATACCAAAGAGTATAGTAATAACCATTACACAAGATAAAATCTCTATATGAAGACTAAGAAAATTAGAAGTATGGTTTTAGATAAATTAGTAAGATGGACTCATATCAAAGCAGAAGTCACTAAAACAATGATATATTGATTGTACCACTTACTATCGTTGGACCAGTTTCTGCTTCCTCTACAGACTCTTCCACTGTGTAAAGAAGATTCATTCTGGATGATTATGCCTGGAATCCTTTTCTACATGATTTATTTGATTGTCCCATAGTTTTTTAATGTTTTTGATGAACTTTTTCTGATATGTGGTGTAAAAAAGTTTTTACATCACCTCAGAAATTTCCACAAACATCTGCATGGGCCATAGTTCCTTCAGCTTGCTTAGGCATGAAAAAATCCACAACATTTCCCAACACCATTGATTCTATATAGATCTATTTAGTAAAAATAACATTTATGTCCTTCTTATATATTCCATCATATTTCTTTTTCATCAATATCATTTCCCACCATCCCTTTCTTGGTACCTCCAACACAAAAGTGGTACACTTCACCTTGATCTCCTTCGTTGTCTTCAAGAACTCAAAAAAAGATCTATCCGGCCCAACCATTCCTCATCATGATGAGGATCAGTGGAGCCTTTTAAAACTGGTTGTTTCTGGTGAATAAAAACATGAGAAAAAATTCGAAAGAGTACCCCCTGGATCCATAGCTGGATCCGGAATGGGGACTAGAGGTGGTGCCTATCCCAGATCTTGGACAGTGCACACAATCACAACCACTAGGCTCGGGTCCATTGGAGGATTCACTCACTGATGTTCAGTAGTATCCATTTTTTGGATTCGATTCACACATCTTCTCATAGGCATGATGTTACACAATATCACCAGACAACGAGAAAGATATTTGATTAACCCTCAGATAGATTAACGAGACACAATATACTCAATAGAAGGAACAAACAGGATTTGAATTTCACTCTAACCAAATCGTAGTAGGGAAGAGAATGGAACTATACCACAAAACTTCTTTACCTAACCACCAAGGGTGAAATAATGATCATTGTGGTGAGATCTAGTGAAGAACACAGTCTAAACTACCACCTAAGTACCAACAAGAATACTCAAATGCATAATGTCATCCAGGCACGATGCATGACCTTCTTTTGATACAATTTTGTCATGAACCAAGCATGGTATGCTTATAACTCGATAACCGGGCCGACCCTCACATAGCACGAAGGGAATTCCCGATCCCCACAGGTCAGTGGCTAGATCCTGGCATTGTAAAACATACAAGTGGGAACGAATTTGCTACAATAATGCTGAAGAAAAAAAAACAAAGTAGATTGCATAACAAAAGAAACACATTTTGGAGTGATGTACTAGAATACAACATGGTATAAAAATTCAAATGTACTAGCACCCAATTACTGAAATGGGAAAATCTACCCCATAGTCCATAAGGAAAAAACTCACCAAGAGCATAGCTCCAAAGTGGGATCCACCTCCAATAGATCCCTTCCCTTTTCTAAAACATGGAAGAAGAATGTCTACAAACACCGGAAGGCTGGTGTTGGTTGAGAGCCTAAGCCCAATAGGTTAAGACCAAAGATTCCATAACAGATTCCAAATAGAGATTATCCAATGAAAAGCATTCAATTTTCAAAAAAATGGGTTTGGAAATTCAAAATCATATTTAAACAGAACATGCAATATATTTTCAAAATGATGGAAAAATACATTATGAAAAGTATTTAAAAATGATTTAATATTTCTAAAATAATAGATTAAAAAAAATATTAGATAAAATAGATAAACTAAAATGATAAGGCGTGTGAGCAGTTCACACTTTGTCGCATATTTATATCCCAAATATAAATAAAAATTTGAGCAACATGGTCATATGCCAAAATGTACGATAATATTAACCAACATCTGGATTCTGCACTCCCTTTTTGAACTCAGCAAAATGTGTATACACCTGTTCCTATGAAACTGATCAATGGAGACTCATCATCAACCCGTTAGTGATGTGACCCACCGAAAGTATGTTTTCGAGTGTTGTCATAGCGTTGAGTGTATCAAAATAACTCACTGACTTATTAAGGCTTTAATGCGCACTTAATAGTGGGTGAACTATTTTAAGAATGCCTAAAAATACGATCAATCCAATTTTTCCATTTAATAAGTGTTGATCCCTTTCCATTTAAAAACAACTTTTACTCAAAAACATTTCATTTCACAATATAAAAACCAATGAGTTTCTATCAAATCATTTAAATCCATTTTCACCCATTTGAAATCCATACGTAACCAATTGCATCAATAAAAAATGTATTCACATAATTAAATTCAACAATTTAATTGATATCATTTCCATCAAATCCATAAATTAAATTAAATAATTTAAATCATCCAGTTTCTATAAACATGCCCAATTAAAGGGAATCCGTGGTTTTATGTATTTTTATTCGAAATCAATTTCAAAAATTACGATTCCCTGGTATCGCATTATTATCAATTTCATTAAAATTAGATTTGATCAGTTGAATTTAAATCAATAATTGAGATAAATCAAGAAAAACAAGGAATATCAATATGGATAATCAGAATAGTACAAACTACATTAAGATCTCCAATGTCAGTAGTAATGATAAACCACCTGATGTTGTTCAATACACCCCCTCGCGCCCTTATTATCGTAAGCATCTACACACCAATGCACGAAGATCATCACGTGTACCTAGAACCAAAACAATTCTTTTTTTTCAAAAGGTTGTAAAATATCTCAAGGGATGAAAGATTTTCTCTCTTGCACAAACCATCAAATTATCGATTAAAATATTAAATGCAATACTATTTTATCTATCATTGATATTTTTAAATTTTTTTATTAAAATATTACATGCTCTAATATTTTATCTCTCTTGGATAATTTTCAAATTATCGATTATAATATTACATGTGATTATATTTTATCTATCATATCGATAATTATTGATTATTGTTTTAAATAATAACATGCGATGACAATTTTACCCACTAGGATAAGTTTCAAAAAAACATATATTTTGACACATGTGATAATATTTATCTTTCAATATCATTGATATAATTCAAAATTATCATTTTATGACCACTCATATGTTCACAATATTTTCATAACAATTATTATAAACCAAACATGATATTATAATATCTTTAGATTAAAATGATAGCACATGTGATTGTCCTTTATAATTATTCATATATAATTTATATAAATAATCTTTGATAAATTGTTTTAGTAATTATAATTTGGTGATTCTTTATAATTATTATTCAAAAATTTGACAGAATTATATTTTGATATTTTTTTAAAATATTGTCGATGGTTTATTGAAATAATCATTTGAATAATATTTACTATTATCCATAAAAATATCCCGAAATAATTACTTTGTTAAACTTTACAATTATCTATAATAATTCCTCAAAATTATCAGTCAAAATTAATACAATTACATTTTGACAATTATATATAAAATTATCTTTAACATCCAAAGTAATTATCAAAATATAAATCTAACAATATATATCTTTTTATCATTTAATAACTCCTCCTTTGATAAAACATTTTATAAATTATCCTCGATAATTTCATTAAATTATTCTCTGATCAGTTGTTGCAATTGTCATTCGATAAATCATAACAATTATCTTTTCCTAAACTTATTTAAAAAGAATAATTCAAAATTTTAAAGAAAATGTGGGATCTATGAATACCATGCTGCCTTAGAAACAAAAAATATTATTCATTTTCTGCTCTTCAAGATGAATCCGATAGAACATATAGTGTACAATTCCAATAAATAACGAAAATGTTATAGAAGAGAGAATATTTGGAGAATAAAAGATTTTAGAAGGAAATAAAATAAAACAAAAACAGTTAAAAATAAACCTAGCTTCTTCAACCCTACACAAACTATCACATTGCCTCACCATGGATGGATCCACTACATTCTTGGATCTGTGGTGCAACACATGGGGAAGGAGGAGAGTAGAGACTACCTCTCGCTATAACTTGAAGAATACAAGGGTTCCAAATCGGCCTACACCCAAGGTAAGATATGTTCTGTTATCTCAATGAAATCCAAAATTCATTCCAAAACATAAATTTTGAAATCCCCAAATTAATTCAGATTTCAACTGAATATTGATGGTGGAGATATTTAATTTGGTACATTAATGCTTTGGTAACATAAATGGTGAAAAATGATTCAAAACAAGAGCTTTTTAATCTAGTCGTCCATCAAAATTGGTGTATGACATTAATAGATGATTTCCAGCATGGTTTTTGGGAAGATGAACAATACTTTGATTTTTATATATAATTAAATTAATTTTATATAATTATTTAAAACATTAATTAATTTATGGCGTGACTAAACAGTCATTGCTAATGTAATTTAAGCCCCACCTAGGGTAAATACACTATTAAAGACCCAACAATGCTCTCCAATTTCTAATATATGGAACCATTTGAGATATATTAATGATTTTTTATTTAGAAATCGGATCAATTAATTAATTTAAACAAAAAGGGATAATCATGCATGAGAGACATCCAAAAACCCGATGCGAACAAACGTAATACCTTGTCGAAGGTAAAACCCTCATTCCAGACCCATTAGTGGTATCATATTTCTCATACGACACACTATTTTGAAGATAATTAGTTATTTTCAACAAATACAATATTAAATATTATTTAAAAACTTTTTCTCTCAAGGGAGGCATCCAAAAGTATGGTTCCTTCAAATTTTATACCCCTCCAAGGGTAAACACCGTATTTCAAACATAACCATGGTATCAAATTTGTGATACGACATGCCGTTTGGGTGTAATTAAATTATTGTGAATAAATTGTCCATTATTAAAATAATATATTTAATATTTTAATTATGACCTCCCCGAGACTTTGGTGACCTCGAAAACTCATACATACTTAGTGTATAACTCAGACAATATTTCATTGAATATTATTGTGTATTAAATGAGTGTTTTAAAACTGCGCGATGTGTTAAACAAATATGAAACTTTTCACTGATAAACCATTTTTTCATATTTAACATAATAATAATTTAAAATAAGATCGTTTAGGTATACCTAAAATAGTAACAGGATGTTATAGATTGAGGGGATTGAATATTGAGTAACCATAGTTCATTAGGTTCTTCGTCTACATAAATTGTCTTCAAAGTGAACCATTACTACTACGATGGTTTTTTTAGTGAATCAATTCCACTATGAGGAAATGGAGTCCTCTAGGGATGTTTTCATGTCCCACCTAAGAGGTATATCTTTCCATGGACTTCCATGATTTGTATTGTAAATTTTCCTTGACTGCTATGGAAATAATTTTCTAGGCATATGTGTATGCCACAAATCTATGTCTTCTGAAAATGTTATACTCTCATGGATAGTGTTCTTTTATTCTACAATTAATTATTTCCTATGAACCACCAAAATATATACCATATCAAAATATTATAGTCTTAAATATGCAGGGTATGGTTTAAAATATTTTTCTCAAGTTCTCATACCCTTATGTTCAGGGTATTCCAACATATCCTCGATTCTTAACCGCACTGAGAATCTGAGCTCACCCTTTATCAAGTTTGTCTTCTCTATGTTATGAATAAATTTAACATGTTTGATATATCTGAGAAGGTTACCAGTGATAAAGATCATAGTGGGAGGTGATTTATTTTTCTTATGGACTAGTTTCTTTTGTTTCCCATTATATAAATACACTTCACTATTATGATCCTTAGAATAGTTTTTTTAATGTAATGAGTATTTATAAGAAATGATGTAATATATATGTTTGATAATCCTAGGAAACAATTCATAGATTATTAATTATAAAAAAACTCACAATATTCTTACATTGATCCAAAATCACAACATCAATGGCTAAGTTATAAATTTCAAAGGATCATGGATGGTAATGAGAGGTCTTGGTGGTGTTTTATGAGGAGAAAATATAGTTATTTTAAATAAAAAAATTTATTCCCTGAACATTTACATCACAGCATGATGGTTGATTTAGTTTTAAATTTAGAAATGTCCCTAGAATTGTATGATGCTTTTTATAGGGATGTGTAATAAGAATAATATGCTAAAATTTTCCATATTAAAAGATAATTATTGGTTACACCATGAATTTTTTTCATACCATGGTCTATGCATAAGGGGTGTTTTATGTAGTGAGCCAAATGCATCAAATGCTTTTCTCCAACATTTTGGTGAATTTAAATGTTGTTTTCCTGTAAAAAATTTAAAGATAACAAGTGTTTTCCCTCTAATGGGTTTTTATACTTTTTAAAGTTGTTTATGTTTTTTAGTGGAATAATGAATTATAAGGTCACATAATGGTAGGATGCACCACACCATAGAATGAAAATTTCTTGGACATTGTGTTCCTTATTTTTATGTGACCACACTATGAAAAGAAGGCTTTCACCATGATCAGGTCTCAGAAAATTTCACAAGTCTAGTCCCAGTAGAGTTTTTATAATTAATTAGAGGGTCGTGCATTGACTGGTTTGAGGATTTGAATGGATTTTATGATCCACACCATTATTTTATGTGGAATTAAGTATTAGATGAATATTTAATTATATAGACATGTGTTTCAACTATAAAGAACAACATGATGTTGTTTATTACACTTTGATGGTGTAAATTAAACCAACATACATATTTAAATATCCTATCTTTTAGGTTTTAATTCAAGGATGTTTAGAGGGGATATTAACTTAGAATTAAGGATGTTATTTCTATGAATTTTTCATACAAATGTTAGGTGGACTATTGACCAATATAATGAGAAACTTTACGATTTTCTATAGATATTATATATATATTTCTCTGTTGAAAAATGTAATAAGGATTATGAATAATGTAAGAGCCTGAAAAAATTTATTCAAAGAATTGAAAGTATGAATTGTAGACCAATTCCAAAAAGTAATAAAGGATATACATGAGGAATTTTCATTGGAGGTTCATGGAAGTCATTAGTGGATGTGTTTAGAAAAACATTCATACCCCACATTAGTGTAAACTCATTAGTTTATTCCTAGAAACTAACTAAAAAACTCTCATTGAAGGAATGAGCTATTCAAGTGCGTGATGGAAGTGATGGATTTATATCTATGAGGGTTGTGAACCTAGAGGGTTATCATGGCTGGTCTAAATTATAATAAAAAATAAGTGTTGTTAGTGTATTTAGTTCTTGAATGATTTCCATTTTTATATGCTTGGATTATCCAGGTTATGGTGAACCAAGTAAAGAATTTTTTCCTCTTTTTTTTCCACTTAAACATTTTAGATTTATTTTTGGGTAGAATAGAGTTCCTAATAAGGATAGTGAAATATCATTAGTGAGGTATTGTTTGAAATCGAAAAGAATTTCCTAATTCACCACCCGCCGTAGGCTACTACCTTTATAAAGACTAACAAGTGTCACTGAAAAAAACATTTTCATGCAGAAGATTGATCAATCTGTAGTTATGAATGTGGTGTTCAACGAAAAAGA
This sequence comes from Viscum album, assembly GCA_963277665.1. Classification (NCBI taxonomy): domain Eukaryota; kingdom Viridiplantae; phylum Streptophyta; class Magnoliopsida; order Santalales; family Viscaceae; genus Viscum; species Viscum album. Next base: position 1,570,436,424 of record OY728161.1, read on the forward strand.
ATATTCTAATATTCAATGAAAAAACTTTCTGACTTGGAAGAATCTGATGTAACACTAGTTACAAGTATTGGGAATGAAAGTGTGCATGACTCCCATACATGGGTTTTCATCCAACATAAAAAGTAGTGATTTATCCGATAAGGACCTAATAGAACATTATGAAGAAACAAAAGGATTCAATGTTTTTTGAGGAACATTATCCCATGATATATACAAGAATGTGATTTATTTTAAGTCATCACATTTAATGTTAGAGAATCTCATCAAAATATATGAATATCATTCTAAGTTATGTGAATAAAAATTTCACATACTCTAGAAAAATAATGACGATTATATAATGTACATGAATGAGTTTAATAGTGACTTATTTTATTGGAAAAATATTTCATTAGAATATGAATGAGCTCAGAGATATCCTGGATAATATAGTGGTCATTAAGAGGATAAAGGGATGATCACCCCTATGTTTTGATATGAAGGTATCAAAATTTTCAGGGAAGGATACAAAATATTTGAGAAGGAATACTCTTATTCTCACTCTCATTAAATATGATATAAGGATTAACAAATATAATTTCATGATTAAATATAATTACAATGTGTTTTAAATCTAGAAGTTGTTGAAAAATTCCTTAGAAAAGAATCCAAAATATATGAAAATTGATGTTATGGGGTATTTCCATTCCACATACCTCAAATTTGCAAAGGCATGATTCAAAGGTAGAATTTGGATTTCTTTCATTCAATGTGTAAACGTTTGGAATCTCATAGAAATGTTTCCAATTAATTTTCTAGATAATGAATGGTATAAAAATATTATAAAGAAATCATCAAATCAAAGGAAATGAAAGGGGAATTCAGGAAAAAAAAATTAAATAAAGAAACTTTTTTCATAAGAAGATGCTTACATGGTAGAGTCTAAAGTAGAAAAAGATTATAAAGATTAATATATCATTGAGAATGTTCTTGTGTATATTACTAACATACCTTTATTTGGGGAAAATAAGTATGATGATGATAATTTTATGGGATGATTCAACTTAAATGTTGAACTAGAATGAACTATTCATTAAATAAATGTTTTATGAACTAAACTAAATAAATATAATATAGTAGTATTTGAGTACAATATATAAATGATAAAAAAACAAGAAGAAATATCTGAGTTGAAGTCTAAGTTTGATTTAATCACGTCTAGCAGTTATGGAATCATATAGAAGGATTTTGAGATTATGACCAATGTTAATGATTAATCATGAATCACTTATGTAATGAACGATTATGTGAAATGTAGTTTCAATGGAATTATATATGTTGAAGGAGTTTTTGTTACTACAAAATGAAAGAATGATGTTTCACATGGAGTAAATAGAAAATATATAAACTTTCCCACAAGTTTAATAGTTCATAGATAAGGTAAAATATATCAAGGGGTTTGATCTTTATAAAAATGAGTATTAGTTGATAAAAATATATAAACACCCGCTCCCAAGATGAAAATTTATTTTTATAATACAAAATTGAAAAGGGACACAAGAGGGGTAGCGATGAAATGATATAATACACCCTGAATCTGATGTTTTTTGTCGAATGATTGGGTATAAAAATATGTTTGTACCATAGAAAAAGGAATTTTAGGGGTAAAAAGAAACTAAAACATAGAATTTTAATTACAAAATAATATTATTTTTTAGGTAACTATTATTTTTTGTTAAAAGGTTTTGGACACAGATCCATTGATTTTTCATCAATTTCACTAAGAAGTGTTCCTATGTTTACCCAAAAAACAATATCATAGTATCTTGAATCCTTAATTACTATGATAATAATTCATAATTAGTTTATATAATTGTAAAATGAGGATGATCCAATAGATTAAGAGTTGATACAATCTTATCAATCACCAAAATAATTAATGAAATAAAAAAAATAAAGAATATAAGATGTTAAAATGAAAACATCATTAAAAAATATTTTGACTGAAAATATGGTTGGAGCATGGATTCTGAATAGTGATTCAGCTTCCCACATCACATGATTACTGAATATTATCATCAAAGTAAATTAGAAAAAGGATTTGTTTTTAATTTCTAGATAAGAAGAAGGATTAATGATCATGGTGTCTTGGAGGGGTTGCAATCATAATAAAATATTTGAGGTTCACTAATGTTTTAGTTGTTGAAGGCATTTTTCACAAGATACTCAGTGTAATACCATTATGTTACTGGAGGAATGTAGTGGAATTTACGATAAGTTCATTGATCATCAAAGGAATAGCTGGATTAGTTGTGATTCAAGAATAACACATGAAGTGGAATCTATACCACATTAGTGGGGAAGATGATTTTTTCATTCATTGCATGGAAGAATAATAAAGTATATGGAAGAAGAGACTTTGAAACATAAGAAAAAAACATGGAATATTTGAGTAAGAATGAATGTGAACTAAACATCCAAAAATTTTCATATCACTGCACATACACATGTGATAGTTATTTAAAAATAAAGATCAATCTAAAGCCCAATAATCTAATGGAAAAAAAGTATATGATATTTGTTAAATTGGGGAATGTGGATGTGGGTGGGATAATATCACCAAACTACATAGATTATATGAGATATTATGTGATATTTTTTGATGATTAATGTAGGATGAAATAGATAATGGTTATCTCTCACATGTTTTGAAGTATTTAAATGTATTAACCAATACTAGAGACTGATAGAGAATAATCTTTGGAAAAAAATTTAATTTATGGATATAAAATGATATAGAATTCATTAGCAACCATCTGAATAAATACCTGAAGATTCCTGGTATAAAAGATCATGTTTCTACAGTGATGAATCCTTAATAGATAGGTGTCATCGAGAGGATGAACCAAATTATTAACAACATGACTTAGACAATGTTAATAGAGAAGGATTTACCAACAAAATATTTGATGGATTTATTAATTACATTAGTTTATATATCAAAAAGAAATTTGTTAAGTGAAAATTTATAGACGAAACCCAATGAGATGTGGTATGGGATGAATATTAGATTGAACTAGTATTTATTCTTCTGATGAAAATATTTTAATCTAAAAAAAGGGTTGAGAAAAATATTTGAACATCATAGTGATGAATGTATTTCTCTTGTCTATTGCAAAAAAATAATTTAATAAAAGTGATATAATAAAATTAATGGTAAATTCAATGAAAGAAAATATGTAACAATTGTGGAAGATGAAAATATTTCAAAATATGGCTATTAGGACTCACTATCAATTAGTGGGAAACTCATAGAACAGAGTGATGAAAAAGTAAGTAGCATGGAAGAGCACTTGAGGCAGTACTAGATAGATAGTATGACACTAATTATGTGGAAAGTATTGTAGAATCAATAACTAATATAAAATACTAGTTAATGGTTGAAAATATAAAAAATATACCCTTGGTAATCAAAAAACTATGTGGAATTGAAATATAATAAAGACTCTTTAGAAGACATATTTATTATCTCTTGTTGTGCCTATATTTTGGGTAGAGGAAACCCAGATTTTAGTTCAATTAATGATATGCATGAAGATAATTTAAACTAAAGGGTAATGAAACATGGTAAAATATTCCATGGATGGGAGATAAAAGTCTATTTTGAACTATGTGGGTGTTTCTGAATGAAGTCAATGAGGACTTCAAAGTAATCCATAAAAACGAGTGTTTTTTGTGGATGTGGTATTCCTAAAATGAAAATATTAATATTTATGATATATTTTATATCATTTATCAATTGAAAAGATTAGAATTTTCATTATATTTCTTGTGTAAATGGATTTTATGGGTTGTTAAATAGATTTCAAAATAAAATTCCTCAATGTAGTTCCGGAGGAAGAGGATTACAATGAGTAACAACATATTTTTATTATGAGTTTTGATGAAAGAAATTTTTTTAGGTTGAAGATAAGTTAGTATGGATTATAGGAATAATTAATAGATTTGTATTCATAGATGGGTCAATAATTAGACAATCCATTATTTCAATGATGAGTCGTTTATCACATCCACTACTTTAAGATGGTAAATGATTGGGGAGTATTTTTTGTATCTATATGGATGAAATAATATTTGGAGGACCAAAAGAATAACAATACAAGATATTTAAAAAAATAATAGGTCATAGTTTGAGAATTATATGCCTAGTTGGTTAACAAGTTTCCTTGGTTTATATGTAACTCAACTGAATCATGAAAGTTTATTTTCAATGAAAATATTATAATTATGTTATTATGAGATTCAGAATGAAAGATTCCAGGACCCTGAAAATATCAAAAGAATAAAAAATGAACTTTTTAAATGAAGATAATGATAATTATGTCAATATAATGAAGTATGAGAAATTCATAGGAATCCTATTATACCTGAAAAACACATCCAATGATATTTCTTTTCACACATGATAGCTACATACTACCAATATTTTATCAAGTAAATCCACAAGAAATAATTAAAGATGATAATTTTTAATGTCAATAATACAATATATTTCAGGTTGTTTTATCACGAGAAAATATATTAAGATATGTTGGGATTAATATATGTAAACTGAGCATGTTTAGTGGATGATCATAAGATGACATTGGACAAATTGTTTTCTATGATTTTTTTGGATTTCATTGTTATGAAATTAAAAAAGAATACATCTCCCTTATAACTATGAATTATAAATATATATAATCTAATCAAGAATGTACTCAATTATTATATATGAAGAAACACCCTAATATTATTACAATTGAGATGAAATATCCTATAATTATCATATTTCTTAAATCGAGTGCGATTAATACAATAAACACTCCAATTTATAATTAAATAAAAAATAACATCAAAATAAAATATAAAATTTTCAAGGATAAGGTTGAAAAAGGGATATTGAAGGTATTGTATATGTAATCCCTATATCAAATTATTGATATTATGGGAAAGTAACTACCCAAATCCAAAATTTTGAGAAGCATTAATTAGCTTTTACAGACCATCCAAATCCATATAGCTAGTTTCTTTCAAGAAGATACCCACACTACCATATAGGGTTTGATGTATTTTGAAAAGTGTGGAAACATTCTAACAATTTAAAATTTTTAATATATATATATATATATTTAATTTAAATAATTAATATTTGGGTTAATTGATATCAGAATGGGAGGTTTGCATAATATAATTAGTGAGAAGATAAAAAAGAGAATATATCCATGGAGCATCCTTTCCTATAAACAATAATATATTTATTGTGTCTTGTATGATGGGGATGTGGTTGAATGTTTATTCTGGGTGAGAATCAATTTGAAGAAGTATTGAAGAGCATGGAAATCATAGAAGTTTTTTTTACTAACTTCTCATTTAAATGTTGTTTCTTATAACATGTATAGATCATATGTGATTAAATTTATGTATTAGTGAACCATTAATTATCTATATAAAGGTGACATATTTCAGATCACGAATAATATTTGTTTTGACGTTTATATATATTAAGGTTTGAATCAATTTGATTTCTTCAAAAGGATTTTTCTTTAGAACAGATTTCATCAAACCCAAAGAGAGTGATATTTTGAAAAAATCCAAGGAAGTGTTTTTAAAATTCTTACTATTTAAAATGGAATTTTATGTGACTTCCAAAAGATATTTTTTAGTGATTGGACTATATGAAAATGTTTTAGAAGGAATTATTATAGTTCCATCTAAAGAAAAAGAAGTCATGGGATGATGAAACATATCACATTGTAAAGGTTGTTTTGATTGGAAATTCAGAAAAGTTTCCTGATACATATGATTATTCACAAAAAGCATGAATATCATGCATAATATTATTTACTTTTCCCATTTTGAGGAGAATATGTGATCATTCCAAGATATATAATTTCACCCAACATTTAGTGTTTAAGATGTGTTTCTTACGAACCGTGGTGAATGTGTAAGATTCGTTTCTCCGAAGGTGAGATTAATTGAAAAGTTATTTTGATTTCAAAAGTTATAGAAGAATGCTTGTTTTAATTCCCCAACCCCAGTTACCCAGAGTTGGTGTATTATTTTAAAACATTAGCATGATAACAAGGAATCAAGTCCCGAAGGACCGATCAGTTTAGCAATATTGGAAAATAGATTACATACAAGAATGTTACATTAAACTTTATAACATAAAAATCAACATAAATAATCATTTGTGAATGCCATTATTTGTAACATCCCAGGTAAATAAATAACATTACATTATAATGTTTATCAATATTTGTGAATAAAATGTTAATATTACTTTAAAGGGAATTTAATACTCGATGGCGAACCCAATACACAACAAAGAGTTTCTTTGAAATCTTACATTGCACACTAATAATATTATAATATTATAATAGTTAACGCCTAGACATTGTAATGGCGGGAATGAACAGCAATAACTACAATATTATTACACATGTTTGTTAAATATTTTTACATTTATGCAATAAATGTGAGAGGCTTAAAATGTAAATGAATCCAATTTTAAGAATAAATACTCTAATAGTTTTAAAAGATTGTTTTACTGCCTTTTGATGGAAAACCTTTTTTTAATTACAAATTTTGACAGTTTTATAAGCTCTATTTGTCAAAATAAACTTATTCTATATGATTGGGACATTGAAATTTACTTTGGTTAATTTTTTGGTATTTTTCTGACAATGTTCATTTTTTTAATGAAAAGTGAAAAATACTGCATTTTATATCAAAAATTCTTTTTCATCTAATTTAAATATATGGATAGATTAGCTTTTTAATTTGGTTTAATGTGTAATTAGAATATATTTTTACAATTTAATTCAATTTTGTTCATTAGAATTAATTTCACTTTGAAAATGGACATAAACAAGTGTCAAACATTTCATAGATATTTCTTAAAAAACACGCTATTTGTTTAGACAACGAGAATTATTTTTAAATTAATTATTTCAATTTCTGTGTTGAATTTGGTAAAATGAATTCAATATTTGAGTCATAATTTCCAAATTCTTTAATTAATACTCTTTTGTTATTGGACATTATGAATAGTAACGATGGTAATTATCTTTAATTATCGCGATTAATTAATAATCTGGTAGTTAAGGATAATAAAATAATATCATAATAATAACTAATGACCCCAACATGTGTCCTAATGATACTGGTTGTTTCCTTTCCAACCATGGGATGCCTTGTGCCAAACTTTGGGACCCCATGGAATCACTTTTCTGTGATAGTGACACTTTATCATTTCATTTTAAAGAAAGGAAAATATAACAAAAGTATGTATCACCCAAGTAAAACAATTTTAGTTTTGACTCTAAAAATTATATATTAGACTATAAATATTAATTGGAAAGATAAATGGATTTCCTACAACATTGTATTTTATTTTATAAATTTTAGACATTAAATAAATTATTTTATTTATAACACCATGATAATGCAGCAATTTCCTCATTAATGAATGATTTAAATAAAATGAAAAGATATTGTAAAATATAAGACATATACCTAGAAAAAAACTATTGGATAAGTATATTTCTAACCCTTATCCCCTTATCCACGGAATATATCAATGTGGGACCTTTAAAATCCGAAACTCATTTTAAAATAAAGTAACATTTCTTGACTTTCCATGAGTGCCCCTCCTCCCTCTTATAAAAGGCCCGCACCTCTACCTCCTTACCCACACCACTCATGCCTTTGTCTCGGCCAACCCATGCCAATTTCATCTCTCCACATCCCTCTATTCATCATTGAATCTTATCCTTAGGTAGAAAGTTCTTCAAAAAACACTTTTGGTTCATACCAAAGGGAGTTACCCGATTTAAAGGTAATGTTTTCTTTTATGTTCTTTTGTTTTATTTTTCTTCTCCAACAACATAAAATATTTTCATTCCATTATTTTGTAATAACACCAATATATTAAATATACTAGGATGTTGTTATAATAAGGATTCTAGATACACTTTCACACAAATCCGTCTAATGGGTAATGAACATACTGTTTCTTTGGATGGCGAGTTACTGCCTCAGGAAATGATGATTGTTCAATATTATTTTAACACCTTTAAAGGTGGCCTTTATGATGTAACTGTATTTAATATATGATATATATGTTATTTATGTTTTCTATATTCTTATGTATTTTATATTCAAAACATACCTTTATTCTTTCCATTTTGCGCAAATGCGATAATTTCATATGAGGATGTGTGGACTACAGCCCCCTCAAGTGATGGGACTCGTTCATGCAATACATGGATTGTGTAAAGAATTTAATTAATGAACATATGTGACATATATAACATATATATTATAATGGAATTATAATATATATATCTCTCAAATATATTTAATTCTATTAATATGACAATGAAATGAAAGTGGCGTTCATGTGTACGTGCGGCCTATCGTCTCCATTAACGGTGCATTTCATTTATTTTTATCTACAAATGTTATGGAATAGTATAAAATGAATATGTACTGGATATATATGATATTTAAATCTTTAATACTATTCTTTAGATGATATACTGATAACTACATGGAAAATTCTTTTTAAACAAATTCATTTTTGACTCATGTACCAAACATCGACAAAAACATATGATATGAACTCACATAATTAACTAATTATTATAACATTATAATATGTGATATGAATTGAATAACAAACATTAAATTATGTCCCTAAGATATTATAAATTGAAACAATTCTGTTATTCAGGAATATAAATAAACGAACAAGACAAGTCGGACTTGAGGTAAGGGATCTTACCTCTCTCTTTCTTTTTATGTACTCTTTTTTATGTAACTTACTTTAAGATCCTCTTTATTATTTTGGGGGATGTTATTTTATATTCATCCTGCGGAAAATTTTATTTTAATATGATGACAGACTCTATTTGATCTCATCAATCCATTTTTGGAAGTTTTATGTGGCACTGTTAGGCTGCCGAATTTTCATAAGGGGATTTTCATCTCACTTTTTATTCACGTGAGATCCATGCTACATTTTCAACTATTTACTTTTGTTTGGTGTATATACTAACCATTATTCTACTATTTGTACAATTTACTCTCATTTATGGGTTTTTACATCTTCATTTTCTGATGCTTCTTTCATGGGGTGTACGTTTTGAAAGTTGCCTAAATCTGTAAGGGAACCATTCCCACTACTCTCTTTAAAAGTCTTATTTTGTTATGTATTTTAATTTACATATTTTTATGTTGGGATATGTTCTTAGATATCCTTATTGATGTAAATTTTATTTACAATGGATGAGATACCATTTTCTCTCTCATCAACTAATTTTATGAATTTTAATGTGACGTCGTTAGGCTGTTGAATTTTACCAAAGGATCTTCTTAACCCAATTTCGATTTCTTTGGGTTCAACATGTAGTTATTGAATATGTCATCCTATGAATATGTGTGAATGTCCTCGGATTTTTTTACACATAATATCCACTAATATTGGGTGTATTTATATTTGTCACACATAATTATGAGATTGATTTATCATTAATTTAAGGATAACTTCTTTATAAGGGTTTTATCTCATTTTACATTTCTATTGAGACTTCATTGTTGTTATGCACCAATTCACTCTTATATGGTGTATATACTATAGTTTGGAATATTATATCCGGAATCCCTTTATTCTAAAGATATTATAATGTTCTGATTAAATGTTATTCCTCAATTATTGTATTCAAGTGTCTCTAATTTTGTTAAAAACCATTTAACTAAAATATCACTTTAAATGTTTCAATAATTTATTCTTATAAATATTTCTCATTAATATCCATGTTTTCAAAATGGTTTTAAGGATTTATTTATATGGATATTAATTGTTTAAAATGTTAAAAACTTTAAAGTGGTATGGGACACTTTGATTCAAAAATATCTTTATTAAATGTTTCAAATGGTTTTGAAAATGGTTTTTAGAATGGATTAATTATATCAATATATTATAATGTTATATTGTTATTTAAATATGGGAATGTTATATTTACATTAAGAATAAGTTATGTGATATGATTATGTTATGGTTCTCGGGCATTGTTTATGAAGATGGGTGGTTCCGTGATAAACCAAGGGACAGTGAGCCCGATATAGCTCTCCAATGCATTGGGTAACGTGAAGGGGTTAAATGCTAAGGTTTTTTCGAAGAGATTTAGGGAATATACTATGATGGTTATTCCAAACGTAACCATGAGGGTTACTCTGTATGTAATAATTTTATGAATGCATCAAGTTACCTTTATGTCTTATGATTTCTATGAGTTATTCGTAAATCTTATGATTTCATGATGTATGTTAAAGTGCTTATGTTTTTTGAGTAAAGTGTGATTTCATTGATTCTTATGTATACATGGAAAAATGTTTTCTTTTCATATTGTTATAACCCTTACTATGCTTCTTATGCTAATCCCAGGTTTTTGAAATGTTTTTCATAGGACATAAAGTTGAATATGGTCAAGGATGGGATCAAAGAAATATCCGGATATCTAAAACAAGGAACTATACATGAATATTTTGTTCAAGTGTTTTTATTTTCTGAATAAAATGGAAAATGAGGATATGTGTCTACTTTATAATATTTGAGATGAAATTGTTATGTAATAATTCTCTAAAATTCTAAACCTAAAAAGATCCTCAATGTGAATTATTCAATTTAATTCAAGATTAAGTAAGGTTTAAGGTCGGGTCCTTATAGTTGGAATCAAAGGTTGGTTTAGATAACTTTAGAGGTTAGAGTGTTGTTTAAGCTAAAGTGACAAGTTGTGTATAACCACAATGGTTAGTATATTAGATTGAGTCATTGTTTTTTTTAATGTTAGAATGAGTTTGAGATTACTTGGATAGGTATATCTTGTTGTTAATCTTCCTCATTATTATATGATGATTTTACTGATATAATCACACTGAACTTTTTGGTTTTAGTAAATGGCTGGATCTAGCATGCACCAAAGTAACAGTGGATTTGAAGAAAACTGTGACGGTTTTATGGAAGAACATCTGAATGATATGGGAGCTGCAATGAGAACTCTTGTTGTTATCCTCAACCAACTATCTGGAGTCATGATTAACCACCTGGACTATAGTAATTTTTATAAGGCATCATATATGAGAGAAACAAATCCCTATGGATGTTCAGGTAATAATCATAAAGGTAAGGATTTTCAAAAACCTATGTGTCAAAGATGTGGAAAGAATCACATAGGAAAATGTTTCAAAGGGACATAAAGATGCTATAGATGTGGAAATGAAGGTCATAAAGCAAGAACCTGCCATGGAAAAAGGAAGCATCTAGTTGTCTCTAGGAAAGGGAAATAAGATCTCCCTGAAGGATCAATTGAATGTTTTAAATGTGATGTGCATGGTAATTATGCAATCACATGTCCTACGAAGAAGGTTCAGGAATGAGGTCACCAAAATCGTACAAATATTCGTTTACCAATACCTAATGCCATTGTAATTGAGGATGATAAAACTGACAATGACCAATTGAAGGTATGGATTATTTCTTAACATATGTTTTCATATTATTGGAATCTTAGGTTATGATTCATGATTTTGTTTGTAGGAAAGATGTGTTTTTGAATAAGTTGAAAAGGAATGGTTAATGGATCATGAAGAATGTTGAATGAGTAAGAAGTCAACATATAAGGGATTCAAGAGTTATGGTAGATTTTAGTGTGGTGAAATTCTTAAATGTATTAAGTCCTTTTTGATGATGGGGTTACATTAGAATACTTTTTATAATATATGTAACCCTAATGTTTTTTATATGAAAATTTTATTCAAAGAATAATTATCCTTTATTTTGTGGATATAGTTATAAAGAACCATTTGGGTTTATATGATCCTTGAATTTGATGCAATTACTGGTTTATACATTTTTTGTCGCGAAATGAAAGTTATTAGATATCCTTTTTAGTTAAAATATGTTATGGTTATTTTTGAAGATTTTTTCTCTTTTTGGGGAATGTTTTATGAATTATATAGTTTTGGAAAAAGGACAACACGCAGACCGTGTGACAACCTGTCGTGTCGAACGAAGCTGCGGGAATCGAACCCACATCCAATGTGGGACTGGTATTTGTCACCTACAAATGGACTACGTGAAGTCCGTGGTTAGTTTGAATAATTCTGTTTAGTTATATGATCTTATGAATCTATAATAAGTTGATTTTGTGTTATCTATGGAAATTATTAACCTATCATGGAGGGTATGTTATTTGGTTAATTACTTTTCAGTATGAGACTTTAAGAGTAGCTAATGATTGGAGATAAATGTTAAAGTTTATCTTGGAAAAATACAGGATTAAATCCTTCATAGATTTGGGATTCAATATTAGTTTGGTTTACTTTGAATAATTTTATGGATAGATGTTTATTGAATTGTCTTTATTGAACTTTCGGTTTTGTTTGACAAAATATGGAGATTAGGAGTAGTTTTTCTTTTTGTAAAAAAATTATCCTTTTTGGGTATTATCTGATCTCGTACTAAAATTTTTGGTTTGGTTTCTGTTAAGGTCTAAAGACATGGAAAATATATATTTCTCTTTTGTGGAGTTGGTGATTCTCATGAAGTTGATTATAGTACTCTTAATGAAAACAAGTCTTCCTAAATACTCACCTTTTGGATAAAATATGAGTTTGAGTAAGGAATCTAGTAAAAGTGAAAGTCTACATGACAAGTAAGGATGTTTCCTTATGATTTAGTTAAGATAAAAAATAAATTCCTCAATAAAGAGTAACTTAAAAAAAAGTTGTCGGTTAACTTTTCCTACTAGGGAATCGAATCCCGTTTAACCCATAACAAGTTTGTGATTTTCTTATGGTTAACTTTCTCCTAGACATGCTTACTATCACTCTCCATCAGAACATGGCCCTTTGTTTTCTCCTCCATATCCATGTTTTTAGGTAATCCTAGTATGGGTTAACTCGGGTGACCTTTTTACTTCTCTTTCTTTGTTTTAAAGTGATAGTTTTACTAACTCTTGTTCCGATGTGGGACTTTCAATGAAGTTTCCAAGCCCAATTTTTTAATTGCGAGGACGCAATTACCAAAAGGGGGGAAGGATGTAACATCCCAGGTAAATAAATAATATTACATCCTAATTTTTATCAATATTTGTGAGTAAAATGTTAATATTACATTAAATGTAATGGTATGCTCGATGGCGTACCCAATACGCAACAACGGGTTTCATTTAAATCTTACATTACACACTAATAATATAATAATATTATAATAGTTAACTCTTAGCCGTTGTAATAGAGGGAATGAACAGAAATAACTACAACATTATTACATATGTTTGTTAAATATTTTTACATTTATCCATTAAATGTTAGAGGCTTACAATCCAAATGAATCCAATTTTATGAATAAATACTCTAATATTTTTAAAAGATTGTTTTACTACCTTTTGATGGTGAACCATTTTTTTTAATATAACATATGAAAATTTTATAACCTCTATTTGTCAAAATGAACTTATTCTTTATGATTGGTACATTTAAATTTACATTTGTTAAATTTTTTGTATTTTTCTAACAATGTTCATTTTTAATGAATAGTGGAAAATACTGCATTTTACATCAACACTGCTTTTTCATCTAATTTAAATATATGGTTAGATTATATTATTAATTGGTTTTAAATTTTAATTAGAATATATGTTTACCAGATAATTGAATGGTGGTAATTATAATTTATTTCACTTTGAAAATGGATATAAACAAGTGCCAAACTTTTCATAGATATTACTTCAAAAAAAACATGCTATTTGTTTTGACAACAGGAATTATTTTTAAATTAATTATTGCAATTTTTGTTCTTGGAATTCGGTAAAATGGATTACATATTTGGAATCTAAAGGTCAAAATTATGTAATTAAGACTATTTTGTTTTAGGACATTATGAATAGTAACGATGGTAATTGTCTTTAATTGTCGTCATTAATTAGTAATCGTGTAGTTAAGGATAATAAAATAAAATCATAATATAACAAATGACCCCATAATGTGTCCTAATGCTACTGGTTTTTTCATGGCCGACCATGGGATTCCTTGTGCCAAACTTTGGGACCCCATGGAATCACTTTTGTGTGATAGTGACACTTTATCATTTTATTTTCAAAGAAAGGAAAATATAACAAAAGTATGTATCACCCAAGTAAAAAAAATTTAGTTCTTTATGCGTAAATGATCTACTAGACTATAAATATTAATTTTTAATCTAAAAATATTTCCTAAATCATTGTTTTTTTATAATTTTTATACATTAAATAAATTAATTTATTTATGACACCATGATGATGCAGCGATTACCTCATTAATGAACGATTTAAATAAAATTGAAAGATAATGTAAAATCTAAGACTTATAATTTGAAAAACCCTATTGGATGAGTATATGTGGAACCATTATCGCCTTATAATCGAAATATATCAATGTGGGACCTTTAAAATCCTAAACTCATTTTAAAATAATGTAACATTTCTTGACTTTCCATGAGTGCCCCTCCTCCCTCTTATAAAAGGCCCCCACCTCTACCTCCTTACACACACCTCTCAAGCCTTTGACTCAGAAGACCCCGGCCCATTTCATCTCTCCACATCCCTCTATTCATCATTAAAGCCTCACCTTAGGCAGAAATCTCTTCAAGAAACCCTTTTGGTTCACACCAATGGGAGTTACCCAATTGAAAGGTAATGTCATCTCTTATGTTCTTTTGTTTTATTTTGTTTCTCCAACCCCCTAAAATATTTTTATTCCTTTATTCTGAAACAACACCAGTATATTAAATATACTTGGATGTTGTTATAAGAAGGATTCGAGCTACACTTACACACACATCCGTCTAATAGTTAATGAACATACTGTTTCTGTGGATGGAGAACTACTGCCTCACGAAACGATGATTGTACAATATTATTTGAACACCGTTGAAGGTGGCCATTACTATGTCACTGTATTATATATACGATATATATGGTATTTTTGTCTTATATATTCTTATATATTTTATATTTAAAATAGACCTTTATTCTTTGCATATTGTTCAAATACAATAATTTCATATAAGGAAGTGTGGACTACCGCCCCCTCAAGTGATGTGAATCATTCATGCAATAAATGGAATGTACAAATATTGAAATTAATGAACATATGTGACCAATATAACCTATATATTATTATGGAATTATAATATATATATCTCTCAATTATTTTTAATTCCATTAATATGACAAAGAAATGAAAGTAGCGTTCATGCGTACGTACGACCTACCGTCTCCATGAACGGTTTATTTTATTTATTTTTATCTCAAAATGTTATATAATAGTATAAAATGAATATGTACTGGATATATATGATATTTAAATCATTAATACTATTCTGGATATGATGTACTTATAACTACATGTACAATTCTTTTCAAACAAGTTCATTTTTGACTCATGTACCAAACATCGACAAAAACATCTGATATGAACTCACATAATTAACTAATTATTATATCATTATAATATGTGATATGAATTTAATAATAAACTTTAAATGATTTCTTTAATAAATTATAAATTGTCAAAAGTTTATTATTCAGGAATATAAAGAAACGAACAAGACAAATCAGACTTGAGGTAAGGGATCCTATCTCTCGCTTTCTTTTTAAGTACTCTTTTTTATGTAACTTACTTTAAGATCATATTTATTATTTTGGGGGTTGTTATCTTATATTACACTTTCTGTAAATTTTATTTCAATATTATGAGAGACCCTATTTGATTTCCTCAATCCATTTTTGGATGTTTTATGTGGCATCATTTGGCTACCGAATTTTCATAAGGGGATTTTCATCACAGTTTTTATTCCCGTGAGATCCATGCTACATTTGCCAATATTTCCTTTTGTGTGGTGTATATACTGCCCATTATTTTACTATTTGTATAATATAATATCATTTATTTTTATTTTCATCATCATTTTACGACCCTTCTTTCATGGGGTGTACGTTTCGAAAGTTTCCCAAATCGGTAAGGGAACCGTTCACACTCCTTTTTTAAAAGGCTTATTTTGTTATGTCTTTTAATTTACATAATTTTATGATGGGATATGTTATTCTATATCCTTATTGATGTATATTTTATTTCCAAGTGATGATATACCATTTTCTATCTCATCAACTAATTTTATGAATTTTAAAGTGACGTCATTATGCTTTCAAATTTTACCAAGGGAACTACTTAACCAAATTTCGATTTCTTTGGGTTCAACATGTAGTTATTGAATATGTCATCCAATGAATATGTGTGAATGAACTCTAGTTGTTTTAAACTTAATATCCACTTGTATTGTGTGTATTTATATTTTTCACACATAATAATGATATTGATTTATCCTTAATTTAAGGATACCTTCTTTATAAGCGATTTCATCTCATTTTACATTTCTATTGAGACTTCATTGTTATTATGCACCATTTCACTCTTATATTGTGTATATAATTTCCTTTAGAATATTATATCATGAATCCCTTTATTCACATGATATTATAATGTTCTGATTAAATGTTAGTCCTCAATTATTGTATTCAAGTGTCTCTCATTTTCTTACAAACCCTTTAACAAAAATATTGCTTTAAATGATTAAATAATTTATTCTTATAAATATTTCTCATTAAAATCCATGTTTTCGAAATGGTATTAAGGATTTATTTATATGGATATTAATGGTTTAAAATTTCAAAAGCTTCAAAGTGGTATGGGACACTTTGATTCAAAAATCTCATTATTAAATGTTTAAAATTGTTTTGAAAATGGTTTTTAGAATGGATTAATTATTTCAATATCTTAAAATGTAATATTGTTATTGCAATGTGGGAATGATATCATTGCTTTTTTATTAAGTTATGTGCTATGATTATGTTATGGTTCTTGGGAATTGTTTATGAAGATGGGTGGTTTTGTGATAAACTAAGGGCGGGTGAGCCCGATATAGCTTTACAATGCATTGGGTAACGTGATGGGGTTAAACGCTAAGGTTTCTCCAAAGAGATTTAGGGAATATACTGTGATGGGTATTCCAAACGTAACCATGAGGGTTTCTCCCTATGTAAGAATGTTATGAATGCCTCAAGTTACATTTCGTTCTTATGATTTCTATGAATTATTTGTAAGTCTTATGATTTCATGAGGTATGTTAAAGTGCTAATGCTTTATGAGTAAAGTATGATTTCATTGATTCTTATGTATACATGGACTGATGTTTTCATTCCGTATTGTTATAACCCTTACTAAGCTTTTTATGCTCATCCCAAGTTTTTGAAAAGTTTTTCACAAGACATAAAGTTGAATAGGGTCAAGGATGGGATCATGGAATTGTCAGGATGTCTAAAACAAGGAACTAGACATGAATCTTTTGTTCAAAATTTTTTATTTTGTGAAAAAAATGGAAACTGAGTAGATGTGCTACTTTGTAATCTTTGAGATATAATTGATATTTCCTAATTCTCTAAAACCCTAAACCTGAAAATATCCTCAATGTGAATTATTCAATTTAATTCAATATTAAGTGAGGTTTAAGGTCGTGTCCTTATATTATTCCCTTGTCTTATCCCTACATATCAATCACAATACACTTCTTGTAATCTTGAAAAAAAAAACATATAAAGGGGTGAGTTGAAATTCTCAGTAAGGGTAAGCAATACATCATAAGATAACATAAATAATAATCATGGTGAATAATTGAAACCACATGCCTTTACAAATAATAAACATTAATAATTTGATGGCAGGAATATGGGATTAGTAAATAATTCCATAATAAAACATAATCATGAGTATTCTACTAGTATAATGAACACATGAATCATCAATATTATTTTCATAATGAGGGAATGTATAATTTCGGACATTCTGAAACATTTTGTCAAGGACTTGACCATGACGTCTTAAAAATAATAAGGCCTTGGCCAAAACCATATCTCAAATTGGGAAACGCCTCAGCCAATTCCACGTCAAATTGTATCATTATACATACCGATGCATCGAGGAGCTATAGCAGTCTCCACCTGTCACGTACTATGTCCAATACATTCCTTATATGAAAAGGTTGAAATATAACATAAACATTCATTTTAAAAATAGCATACTAAATTTCAATACTTTAACTATAAACCATGAATGGTATAAAACTAAAACATCCACAGTAAAACA
The DNA here is from genome assembly GCA_963277665.1 of Viscum album. NCBI lineage: Eukaryota > Viridiplantae > Streptophyta > Magnoliopsida > Santalales > Viscaceae > Viscum > Viscum album. The sequence goes on from OY728161.1 coordinate 1,570,454,691, forward strand.
TATCATAAATAATTCAATAAAATATCTAACATTTCATTATAATAAATCAACCTCAATCAAAAATAATATCGATAAAGGATGTTGAACTAGTTGAAAATGATGAGTAAAACTTTTATGAGAGAAATATCATTTTTTTTAAAATCATTTAAAGGTCACACATTTATAAAGTACTTAATTTAAAAGATATTTTTGAATAAAAGTGTCCCATACAACTTTGAAACTTTTGAAATGAATTATCATTTCAAAACCTTCATGTCCATATAAATAAATCCTTAAAAATATTTTTAAAACATAGAAATTAATTTAAAAGATTTAGAAAGATAAATTTTTAATAAAATTTAAATTCAGATCTTGATAAAGATTACCTTTCAAAAATCCTCAAAATATTCATTTTGAATTCATTTTTTATGAAAAATGGACATTGATGATAAAAATTTCCTAGTAAATACTTACACATAATCAATCTCGGATAATAATGAGATTGAGGAAATGACCTTTACCAATTTGGTAACATAAGAAACATACACCCCATGAAGGAATTATCATAAAATTAATATGTAAATACCCATAAATTAAATTATATTATACGAATAAAACAATTATGGGCAGTACATAAACCACACAAATGGTAATAGTGGCAATATGGCATGAATCTCACGGGAATAAGGAGTGAACTGAAAACCCCTTACATTGCACTTTCCATTGGTCGAGGGTACATTTAAGCACCTATATAATGACCATTGAATGTTATTAGATTATACCAAAATCATATTCATTTTTATTATATCATACATGAATCATTTATGACTTTATACTAAACATTTAATAATGATTTAATGTTAAATTGTCATTTTAGGTAATAGTATCTTTCTTTATCGTACATATATTAACTTGTTATTCTTGATCATATCATTTAGATCATGATTTAAATACTTATATATTATAAAAAATGATTTATAAATCAGCCATATTTAGAATATAAATCTTTATAATATATATATATTAAATGGAAAACACTGTTTATGGAGACAATAGGCCGCAAGTATGCATAAACATTGTTTCTGTTTTCATATCGTATTGAACGGAAGTAAGTGAATAAGATATATATAAGTAATTAAACACACACACACAAACAAACACAGATATATATATATATATATATATATATATCTATAGTAGCATTATTATGTCATATATTTCATATTTATTAGAAATATATAATTTTATAATCGTTGATGAATGGTGAACTTGGAAATGAATCTCATCTCATCGTGGAGATGGTAATTCGTACGTACGCACGAGCAGCAATATCATTTACATAAAGGTGTGGAATTTGATGTTATATCATATATAAAGAATCATTATAATGATATATTTATTATTTACATCAATTAAACATCATTATTATACCCATCCTAATAATATTGTATTGAATAACAATTACACCACGACGGGGAGACGGTAAGCCGTACGTACGCACGTATGGTGACATGTCATTCAAATGATGGATAGAATAATTAAATTGGTTGTACCATATTTATAATAACATCATAGTATATATAAGATATTGGGGTTATTATTTTAGAATTGAAACAACAATAACAAAGGAAGTGGAAGAAGAAAGGAACTTGAAAGCAGTGATGAAATATTTTCCTCTTCTTCAGGTTATTCTTTTTTATTTGATCAATTGGGCTCATTAGGATGTCTATATGACTAAAGTAAGGCCTCGAAGATGAAGGTAGGATAGTTGAGATGGTATTTGGGTAGGTTTCTTTCGAGCCAAATGGCTTTGAATGTGTGAATTAGATAGAAGGGGGGGTTCCCTTTTATAAGACGGATGAGGGGCACCTTTGGAAAAAATAGAAATATTATTTTATAATTAAATAATTTTCGGTTTATAATAGATAAAAAATGTATTATTTAATGTATAAGGTGGGTATGTGTTGAAAACCACTCAACCATTAGGTTTTAGACAGGTTTGTGTCGCTATTGTAACCTTATCTTTTAGATTTAACTCTCAGTTAAATAGTTTGACATTTACCATGTCTCTTTGTATTTTTATATTATATAGTTAATAAAATTACTATACACTTCCAAGAGAAACCCAAGTGGTTAATTAAAGATACACCTATCATTATATATGTCCAGATGAACCTTATATTTTTAGGAATATAATATCAATTAATAATATTATATTTGTTTTAAAAACACTTTTATTTCAATTTTGACACTATTTCGTATTTTGTTTTTTTTTCTAAATTCATAACAAAATTATTAGTTAGAAAAAAATCATTTAATCAATCCTAACATGTCATAGTAAACTATAAAATTCGTGGATTTCATCAAAACATTTAAATTATATTTATTTTAACATCTATAATAATGTTTATTTGATTCATTCATTAATGAGAAAAATACTGCATCATCATTGTGTCATAAATAAATATATTTATTTTATGTCTAAAAATTATAAATAAAATATCCTGAGGTAGGAAATAGTTTTATATTTTTAATTACTATTTATAGTTTAATTTTTAAATTATATAACCTCTTATATTTTTTTTACTAAAATATATTTTCTTTTGTTATTTTTGTCTATACTTTAAATTATTTAATATATAATGTCATTATCAATTCCATGTGGCTCCATGGGGTCCCAAAATCGTCCCATGGATTCCCATGGTTGGACATCACTCATCCAATAAGGTTAGGAGAAGTGTTAAGTCAATGGTTTATTATTATAATATTATTTTATTAACATTATTTACTGGATTTACACTTTTAACCACGTTAAATAAAATATTTACTCAAGTAAATATTCATAATGTATAAGAATTAAAGTTGCATATTTACAAAATTTGGACCTCTTGATTCCAAATATTGAATCAATTTTTCTTAAATTAAAAACACAGAAGTTGCAGAAATTAATTTAACATTAATTTCCAGTATCAAAACAAAAAGCGTGTTTGTAAGAAATAATAACTATCAAAAGATTGACACTTGCTTATGTCTAGTTTAAATGTGAAATTATCTAAAATGGCTATAATTGGATTAAATGGTAAAAATATAATCTATTTATACTTCCGAACCATTAAAGTTGATAATTTATCACTATAAATTATTTTTATTAATAATGTTGTTTTCATTTAAAATATTGTATTTTCCATTATTCACCAAAATATGAATGTTTTCAGAAAAACACCAAGAATTTATTGAACTAAATTATTATGTCCCGATTCTAAAGAATAATTTTATATTGTCCATTTGAATATATAAATGTTTCAAATACTGTATTTAAAAATGGTTCGCCATTTAAAGGGGGTAAAATTGTATTTTTTGAAAAATAATGTTTTTATCTGAAAAAAATGAATTTTTTCCAACATTATGTATAAGAAACTCATAAAATTGATTCTAATAGTATAAGTATTATATAAAGTTTGAAATTCAGTTCATATTATTCATAACCGATTTTGAACAGCTAGTTTGTTATGCCATGGTGCACTAGACCTCAGTGTTGCGTGTAGTGCAAGTTATTGAAATACTTTGAAAAAATAATGTTCTATAAAATAATGGGGTGTTACATTCTTCCTTAATTTAATAAAATTATTACTCGCAATTTGAAATTGTTTTTTGAAAATAAAATGTTTAAAATAGAAAATACCTTTGGGAAAACCTACATAAAAGAATAGTTTAATAAAGTTTAGTATTAATAAGAGGAATAGAGAAATGAAAGGGTCAACAAAAATTATGATCTATATTAGGAGAACAATGGTTGAAATTAGAGACATATAATTGGAAGAAAAATGTAAATATTTATAGGTATTGATTGAGGTCCTCAATCACAAACAAGTTTAAAATTGAGGGCCTTAAATTAATCAATATATGATTATTTGAAATACCATCGGTTCAACAAAACATAAGGTATTAGGATAACACATTTTTTGGTTTTAAGATCCCATCCCTAATGTTTAAGAATTAATTTACCCATTGAATAAGAGAAAAAAATATTCAATTTTTCCGATTCGTATAATGTTCCAACAAAATGAATTTATAATTCACCTATCAGACCCATAAAAAAGAAACTACATTATAAAATCCAGGGACATCACATAGTCCAGTGGTAGGCAATAAATCCCAATCAAACTATGGTTGTGGGTTTGATTTCCACAGCTTTGTCCGATCCGATAGGTTTTAATACAGTTTTCGTGTTTTCCTTTTTATAAAAATCAAAAAATAACCTTAATAACTGTATCCAATTTCAAACATAATATATACCAACCATTAGACTTATCCAAAATCTTATGTCCAAAATCATATTAAAAAATTTATTAGGAAGGTAAACACAATGATGATCCTTTTTCAACATAATAACATGTGACCACCTCCTTCATATATTATTTTAAAACATAACAACATCCTGAATTACCATAAAACCTTATTGATTACATTTATCCTCCATTATTCTTTATAGAATACTGGATATATTCCTTATATCCAAAATTTTTGAATATTCCAACAATGATGAAATGAAAAAACTATTAACCAGTTACAAGGAAGTCAATAATATCTAATATAATTTATCCAAATCAACCTTCTCTTTTTTCAAATTAACTACCTCATTATCAAGAACATATTAAGGATTACATTTCCTTCAACCATGTATGTTTCCAAAAAGTGTAGCATAATATTAAGTCACTTTTCTTAGAACCATATAATCTCAAGTCCTCAATAAAATAGTACTGCAGTACAATCCTTATTTATCTCCATAATTCAAATAACTACTATATTGTTGATACAACACTAAAATGAAATAATTCCATAATAACAACATAAAAAAACTATTCATTCCTCTTCATCTCAGGTAGTATCATAACTTTATTATTATCAGTAACATCATTTGCAGTATGCTCTAATGACTGGGACATTGATTCGTGTAGTGTCCCAACAACTTGTAGATGAAGCATTTTACATTAAGAACCATTTTCTTACCCTTACAACCATGTACATAGTGTCCTTTTTCTCCACACTTATAATAAACTCTCAATTCCTTAATGAATTTACCATAGCGATTCTTTCCACATTTATCACATATGGGAAAAATCCTTTTGCCCCAATTATATTTATCATTCTTTCTCTCTACCATCCTTTTCTTTTCATACTGCCATTCAAATACATATGACTTATAGAATTATTTTCTTATGTTATTAACACATGATATTATTTCTTTAAATGTTGAGAATACAAGGGAGACTATTTCCAATCTAAATGCTGGCTAAATACTATGAACGATATGATCCTTCTTACTCTTTGGATCATAGGTATTTATGGAGTTCCCATTCCTTCTACAGGGTTCCATTTTTATACAATGGAATACACAAGGCCAGTTTATGAATTTCAATGAATAATTCAAAACATGTAAAATACCTAACATAAATTGAAAAGTGTAGCGATATAATCCATATTCATAAAAAAATGTTTTCTTTAAGGAGGTATAAACTCGTACATCCTTCATAATGATTTTTAATGAATATGAGAATTATCCTATGAATATACCCTAGGAGTGTCCAAACCAAGAGTGAAGCAAGGTCGGTTGTCGTGCACCAGTTCATGTTTGAGTCTATCTCAAAGCAGAGTTTTCAGGTTTTACCCATAGGAACATATGTGCCAGATCCGCCTCTACCTTCTTGTATCCAGATAGGGATGTATTGTTTGGAAAACATAAAAAATATCTACAGTACAAAACTTATATGATGTTCTTATATACTAATTCTCAAAGTCTATCATAAGGTAATGCGGTCTAATGAGAGTTTATCTAAATCTTGTTTCCAAAGTTATTGTTAAACATCCTCTGATACGAACTGTAATGCCTGAACCCCGGTTACCCAGAGTTGGTGCATTATTTTAATAAAATTTCATGATTACAAGGAATCAAGTCCCGAAGGACCGATCGGTTTAGTAGTCTTGGAAAATAGATTACATACATTAATGTTACATTACACTTTATAACATACAAAACAACATAAATAATCCTTTATGAATGCCATTTTCCCCTTGGATTAACCCTGCATATCAATCACAATACACATCATGGAATACTAGGAAAAATAAAACATAAAAAATAGTGAGCTCAAACCCTCAGTAAGGGTAAGAAAAACAGCTGAAGATAACATAAATGTTAACCTTGGAGAATAATTGAAACCACATGCCTTTACCAGTAATAAAAATTAATACTTCTATGACAGGAATATGATATTAGTAAATAATGGCATAATAAAACATAATCATGGGTTTTCTATTAGTCTAATGTCCACATGAACTGTCAATATTATTTTCATAATGAGGGAATATATAATGCCCGACATTCTGAAACATTTTTTCAATGCCTCGGCCAAGACTTCTAAAAATGATTAAGGCCTCGGCCAAAACCATATCTCAAATTTGGAAAGGCCTCTGCAAATTCCACGTATAGTAGTCTCATGAGACCTACCAATTCATCATGGATCTATAACGGGCTCCACCCGTCACTTACTAAGTCCAATCCATTCCTCATATAGAAAGGTTGAAATATAACATAATCATTCGTATTAAAACATGCAAACGAAATGTTAATACATTAACTATAAACCATGAATGGTATAAAAATAGAACATTAAAATTCAATCATATCATGACTCATTCAACAAAATATGGATGATAGTATTTTAATAAATCAACATCAATCAAAAATAATATCCATTAAAGGATGCTGACATAGTTGAAATTGATGAGTAAAACATTTTGAGAGAAATATCCTTTTTGTAAAATCATTTAAAAGTCACACATTTATAAATGAAGTAATTTAAAATATATTTTTGAATCAAATTGACTCATACCTCTTTGAAACTTTTGAAAAGATTTATCATTTCAGAACTTTCATGTCCATATAAATAAATCCTTTAAATAATTTTGAAAACATGGACATTAATTAAAAAGATTTAGAAAGATAAATCATTAAAACTTTTAAGATTATGATCTTGATAAATATTACCTTTCAAAAATCCTTAAAATATTCATTTTCAAATCATTTTTATTAAAAATGGACATGGATGATAAAAATGTCCCAGTAAATACTTACACATAAACAATCTTAGATAATAATGAGATTGAGGAATTAACCCTTACCAATTTGGTAACTTACAAAACATACACCCCATGAAATAATTATCATACAATGAATATGTAAATACAAATAAATTAAATTTTATTGCACAAAGAATATAATTATGGGCAGTACATACACCACACAAAAGTTAAAATTGGAAATATGGCATGAATCTCACGAGAATAAGCAGGGAGAAGAAAACTCAAAACCTTGAACTTTCTTTTGGTCAAGGGTACGTTTAACCACCTATATGATGACCATTGAATGTTAATAGATTATAAAAAAACCATATTCATATTTATTATATCATACATGATTCATTTATGAATTTATACTACCCATTTAATAATGATTTTCATGTTAAATTTACATTTTGGGTAATAATCTCTTTCTTTATTGTTCATATTTTAACTTTTATTCTTGATCGTATCATTTAGATAAATATTTAAATACATCCCTAATATAAACCTTTATTTATAAATCATAAATATTTAGAATGTAAATATTTATAATAAATAGATATATGAAATGGAAATCACTGTCTATGGAGTCGGTAGGCTGCACATACGCATAAACGATGTTTCAGTTTTCATAACGTATTGAACAGAAGTAAGTGAATAAGATATACGTAACTACATAAATACACACACACACACACACACACAAAAACACAAAAAAACACACATATATATCTCCATTAGAATTATTATGTCATATATTAAATATTTATTAGTAATAAATATTTTTATAATCATCGATGAATGGTGAACGTGGAAATGAATCTCATCGCGTCGTGGAGATGGAAATCCGTACGTACACACGAAAATCAATATAATTTCCTTAATGGTGTGGAATTTGATGGTATATCATATATAAAGAATAATTATCATGTTATACTTATTATTTACATCAATTACACATCATTATTATACCCATCCAAATAATAATGTATTGAATAACAATTAAACCACGACGTGGAGACAGTTAGCCGTACGTACGCACATATGGTGACATGTAATTCAAAGGATGGATAGATTAATGAATATGGATGTAACATATTTATAATAACATCACATTATATAGAATATACTTTAGTTATTATTTTATAATGGAAACAAAAAATAAAAAGGAAGTGGATGAAGAAGGGCACTTGAAAGAGGTGATGGAATATTTACCTCCTTTTCATGTTATTATTTTTAATTTGATCAAAAGGGCTGCATAGGTTATCTTTTTGAATAAGGTAAGGCCTCTAGGATGAAGGTATGATAGTTTATATAGTATTTCGGAATGGGTTGGCTGAGCCAAAAGTCATTGAATGGGTGAATTAGATAGAAGGCGGAGTGCCCTTTTATAAGATGGGTGAGGGGCACCTTAGGAAAATCTAGAAATATTATATTATAATAAAATAATTTTCAGTTTATAATGGATCCAAAAATGTTTTATTTAAAGGCTAAGGAGGTTATGTATTTAAACCCACTCAACCAATAGGTTTTAGATAGGTTTGGGTCACTATAGTAACTATATCTTTTAGATTTAACTGTTAGTTAAATAGTTTAACATTTACCATGTCTCTTTGTATTTTTATATTATATAGTTAATAAAATTAATATATATATCCAAGAGAACCCCATGTGGTTCATTATTGATAAACCTATCATTATATATGTCTATCTGAACAATATATTTTTAGGAATATAATATCAATTAATAATATTATATTTGTTTTAAAAACTCTTTTATGTCAATTTTGACAGTATTTGGTATTTTGTTTTTTTCTAAATTCATGACATCATATTTAATTCGACACAAATTATCTCCTAAATACTAAAATGTCACAGTTACCAATAAAATTCGTTTATGGCATCAAAACTTTCAAATTATATTTATTTTAACATCTATAATACTGTTTATTTGATTCTTTCATTAATGAGGAATATATTGAATCATCATTGTTGCATAAATAATAATATTTATATTATGTCTAAAAATTATAAATAAAATATCCTGAGCTAGGAAATAAATTTATCATTCTAATGACTATTTATAGTCGAATTGATAAATTATATAACCTAATATAAAAATTGTTTTACAAAAAGATATTTGATTTTGTTATTTTAGTCTCTATTATAAATTATTTAATATATAATGTCATTATCACATCAATGTGGCTCCATGGGGTCCCAAAATAGACAATAGGATTACCATATTCGGTAATGACTCTTCAAATAAGGTTAGGGAATGTGTTAAGTTAATTTTGTATTATTATAATATTATTTTTCAACCTTATTTACTGGATTCACACTTTTAACCATGGTAAATAAAATATTTACTGAAGTAAATATTCTAATGTCTAAAAATAAATGTTAAATATTTAAAAATTTTGGACCTCCTGATTCCAAATATGAAATCCATTTTCCTAAATTCAAAACACAGAAGTGGCAGAAATTAATTTAAAAATAATTTTTGTTGTCAAAACAGAATGGGTGTTTTTAATAAATAATAACTATCAAAAGATTGACACTTACTTATGTCTAGTTTTAATGCGAAATTATGTACAATGATATAATTGTATTAAATTGTAAATAAATAATCTATTTATTCATCTAAACAATTAAAATTTAAAATTTGTCACTATACATGATTTTGATTAAAAAAGTTGTTTTCAGTTTAAATATAGTATTTTTCACTATTCAACCAAATATAAAGGTTATTAGAAAAACATCAAATATTTATTAAAACTAAATTCGTATGTCCCGATTCTAAAGATGAAGTTTATTTTGTCAAATTTAATATATAAATGTTTCAAATATTATATTTAAAAACGGTTCTACATTAAAAGGCGGTAAAATTGATTTTCATTGAAAAATACATCTTTTATCTCAAAAAAATGAATTTTTTCTTAAATTATGTTTAAGAAACACATAATATTGATGGTAAAATTATAAGTATTATATAATGTTCATAATTAGGGTAATTCTATTCAAAACTGCTTTTGAACATCTAGTTTGGTAAGTTATGGTGCGCTAGAACTTTGTGTTGTGTGTAGTGCAAGTTATTGAATTACTTTGAAAAAATAATGTACAATGAAATCTTGGGGTGTTACAGCTATTTATTACCTATATTTTTTGTACATTATGTGAAGGTGTTTTAAGGGTTTTCAAATGAACTTTTCTTTTTATGGTTACACTATGAAACGACCCATCACAACGCTGCGGACCAATGTATTTTTTTTCAACCTGAAGTATAGGTCAGCATAGTATGAAAAAAATAATTACAAAATGAATGGATATTCGTAAATTTTGGTGGTTCTATCTAGGAGGGGTTTGAACCAGGAAGAAAAGGGTCTCACTGTGGCTGGTTCAACTATCTCAATCGATTTAAAGATATACTCTATGATTTGTGGAGGAATTAAGTATGATATATGGAAAGAAATTTATACACATGGTATTTTACTAGTCATCGTATAAATATCATGTTGTCTATGTATTTCTAGTGTGATTTTTTTCCAATATAGTATGTATGATATGAGAGAAATATTTCTCAAAAAAATACGAATTATCATAAATATGGTAAGATAACGAAAAGAGATATTTTGAGATTTTAGGGGATGGATTCCAGATTATTTCTAGAAATAAATAAAGGTTATTGCAGTTGTATTCTAAATAGTTATCTGTTGACATTATCAATGTAATATGTTTTAATAAAATTGATATATCAATTTAATCTAAATTCACTAATTTATTTTTGAAGATAAAATGACCATACACATATAAGTAGTAATCTGTTTGATTATTTGATATTAGTGAGTTATATATTTATATGTGGTTTGTATGCCAAGAGGGATAGTGTGGAAAGTCTTTATTTTCATTGAAAAGAAGTGTTTTTGGTGATTTAGATGCTTAACACATTGTCATTGCATGCTCCTTATATTAACCATGTTAGTGTGAACAAAAAAGTATATGCTCAAGTTCCCCTTTTTTACATTACTATCGCTTCACATATAGTACAATGGAGAGAATGTTAATGGATAATGACATAGTAATATCATTGGTGAGGTGTCATTTGAGTATGAGTGACATACCATGATTCACTCCCACTCTGAGAACTATCTTTTCTAGAACCAACAATATCTAGTCCCCTCAATCACTTTTACCAAAAAAATGTATATATAACTAATGACTATGTAAACCAAAATCTATTTGTATATATACACAAATGGAATAAAACATCATTAAGTATATATACCCATATAACAAAAAACACTTCTATACAATACACAAACAAATCACTTGTTTCGTTGTCTAAAATTTACATTGATTATATTATTTTTAAATATTTTTATAATTATACTTAATGGTATGATTTCCATGGGTGAATGCGAGTTGAAATATTTCAGATTCAAATTATTTTAATTAGATATATTTATTTTAGTTTTCACTTGTTAATATTATGTTCCTAGTATGATTCTATTAGTAATAATTTTTATTTAATTTTATAATGTAATATTCTTCCTGATTAAATAAAACCTTTATCATTTTAGATTATGATTTTATTGTAATGACTAATTATACTGTGAAACCTATAGATATTGTTGAATTAATATTAATAATAATATCAGCAACATTATATATTCCCCATTATAAATAAATAAGTATCTAAATTTTTGTAACTCACTCAATAATGTTGTTTGAGAGTCTTTCGTAATATCACTCTTTCCATGAAATATTAATATTACTAGAATAATCATTTTATTGTCGATTTGATTGATCCATATAGATTTTGATGTCTATTTCTTGAAATTAAAAGTGACATTGTTCACTCAAACATACCTTGATATATCTAATGACAACTATTGATTTCTATTTGTGTGTCTTATTTTTAATGCTTCCAAACATCTTTTTGTTCCCTTATTTTAAATATTTTTATCAATATGTATGCTCTTATTTAACATGACCACCTTTTTATCAAGGTAAATGATTCTATTTCAACTTCATTAATATACAGTTCAAGTTCAATAATTATGATAAAATCTGATTCACTGTTTTTATTGAAAAAATCTATTTCATATTGATTTAATTGGGAAACAGATTCTACATTAACAATTTTTTATAACTGAGTAAATTATGATCCATGATTATTAATATAATTAGGGGATTCCACCATTCATTCATATTTACTTCTATTGTTGTTCATATAATTATACATCTCCTGAAGATATTCTTTGAGCTCCATATTAAGGTCATCTATTACTTTCGCATGAGATTTATCATTAATTTCTATTTTAACACCGTAAATTTATTCCAACATCAACTATTTCATATTTTATTTCATATCAACATCTTATTCTTTAAGAAAAGATTCATTAACATATTCATCATTAATCATATATGATTTTTTATTTCATTCTTTGAATTTACTTATTAAATCATAGATGATAATTCTTTTTAGGGATAATTTATTCAACCTTATTTTTTTTAGAAATCAATATTAATTCATTCATAATATTTTCCTCATAGACACACCACTATGTTCTACCTTTCTTTTCCAAACATGAAGCATTGAAATTTTTATTTTAACACTACCATTTCTTAAATAAAAAATATTTATTAAATATTGATATTAATTATTAATTAATATAATTATTATATTATTCTTCAGGAATAAACTCCAACCCCACTAGATCCATGGAGTCCTTACCTTTGGCATAATAAATATTTATTCCTTCTTGCTTCACCCTCATCTCGTACAATAACAAGTTACATTGTAGATCACCAAAAGATAATTTAGTAAGATCAAATTCTCCAAGAAATGATTCTCTTATATTATATAATGGTAAGAGTCACCTTAATATATTACTCACAGTTCATATTATTCAATTCACTAATCAATACCAATCATATAACCAATTATATCAATGATTCTGTTTATAGACCCATCAATCACTTCATTTTGGTACATTCACAAGACATCTAAATTGTTTAGGATGAATTTAATCGGGACTTCTTATTCTCCATCATATAAATAGTAAAATATTTATCATGTAAATTTAATAAATGATAATCTCATTAAATTTATATGGGGTAGAATATAGAGTTTTCCAGATTAGAGGTTTTTTTCCTTTTAATTTTCGTTGAGTAACTTCGTATGTGATTAATTAAATGAATCCTCTGTCAAATAACTAATATAGATTCCATGAATTTATTTATAGAATATATCAATGTTATGATTTTATATATTATATATCATTTTGTTCTTCTATATCTATGAATTATGGTCTTTATTGAATGAATCCCCTTTCAGATGGGTTTAATTCTCTATGTAGAGGCTTCATCATGGATATATTTATTAGGAAAGATTATTTTAGTACTAATATCACTTATTGAACCATTCAGTGCCTTAATGCCATGTAATAAGGAGCTCATGAATTTTATATTCTTATTACATAATAATATAAACAGTTTAAATTATACTAAATTATGTTCATAAAATATTACATGGGTCACCCAAATGGGATATGTTCCATGGAGCACTGACATAATAGTTGTTTTGGTGTTTCAAATAATCACTAATCCATTTTTGAGTGACTAATATGGTCCAACAATAATCCACTACTAACTCTTAGGATCAATACATATTCTTATCTCTCTAATCTCTACTTTTATGTAGGTTTATAAAAAATGTTTGTTATACTGACCATTAATATTAATAAATCTGAATGGTCAATACACAAAACTATAATCTGCATGCCTCTAAAACTCCATGAACATTATGTTCTATTACTCACATTATTTCAATCACCAATTAAGTATAATATTTTAAAAATAATCAATGTTTTCCTATATATGAATATTTTCTCTTTTATTCTGTCACACATCTCGTAATTTTTTCATATTAGTTCCACACATTCTTATTTTCAATGAAATTTAAAGAGAAAATACATGCTAATTCAATATTTCTATCATATATTTATGATATTGTCAAAAATTTAATATCTATTTTATACCAATTAAAGGTACATAGTAAATTATTTATCAATTTTATGAACAACTCCTATTATCAGCATTGTAATTTCCAAAATTTAATTAATATATAATTCTAAATAATTTATTGATATCTTCCAAACTAGGAAAATGTTGGACGTGTCATTAGGATTAATCCACTAGTAAAATAATTAAATCATAATTATTTGATGTAAAATCTTCATTATCCTGAAATATATATAATTTCATAAAAAAATATTTTATCATATATTCTCAGAATGGATAGATATGGGTTTGACATCTTTTTTCCAACCATTTAATAGTTTTTTGTCTTCTTGAAACCTGTATGTCAATAGTGTTGACTTCTTAAATATATATTTTATGAAATTATTATCATAAACAAACCTATCACCATAATGTATTAACCATATCAGGATATTTGAGATAGGTAATGCACCATCAAATATTTCATAGAATTTCCTCAACTATAACATAACCATCTATACATGTTGTTTCGAATAGTAAATTTTCAAAATAATATTTAGGAAAAAACCTAAAGCATGGTTTAATATCCTTCATCATGGTGTTATAATACATAAAATGTTTTTACTGATTTTTTTAATCTATATCGATAATACCCTTCTAATACTACTAAAATTATACCACATTTCCTAAAATCCTATATACTATGACATTGTTGTCCATAATTTACCAATTCATCATTGTTTAGATCTAGATTCTCTCTAAGGTTGTCTCTACCAATATTAAATATATTTATATATGTTAGTAAATCATAATTAACCCTGAATTTATAAAAAGTAAAACATAATATATCTTCCCGTTCGGATAAGCATATCACTCAATCATTCTCCATAAAGTTCTGACATTCCCCCTTAATTCAATAGAGGATTCAAGACTAATCGATCTTTTACCTTAAAAGTCATTTATCTTATTTTTCATATATTTTTGTTTTTTAAAATGAAATAAGGATTAATAGATACTACACATATTCTAGGTAACAATTCAATTTAAAATATCACTTCATTTTGTATTTTCAACTAAAAAAATCATCAAACTAAACATTATTTTGTTGTTCCACCGAAATTGGAAATATCATTTTCTCAATTTCATTTTCCTCTAAAATCATTAATGTTATTATATGATACGTTATATATCATATATATTTATCAGATATCACATATTATTGAACATTATTCGCTCATTATTCTAAAAAGTTGTGAAAAAAATTTACGGCTGAAACAAAAAACACTTTTCACTTAAAGATACACATAACCAAAAATAAATATAATTTATCCTTTATAAGAATACGGTTAGAGATTAATATATTATTAATTAATAAGTCCCATTAAATTATTAAGAACCAACCATAAAATAAAATATATTATGTCTATATAGTGAGTCACTTATTCATCCCAATATAGTGTTTATTATTTACAATGTGGTGATATGTTCAATTTTTAATTTTAATTGGTCTTCTAAATGAAATAAATTATTTTTTCCTCTGATCGGCGACTCGATTATTTCATGAGAAACTAGGGTTTCTTCGATGTTGACCTAGAGGGGGGGTGTATGTACAGCCTTCAACATCGAGTTGGAGGACCATCGACATCCTCAGCCCTTGAATCTTATTCCACATTCCTGTTTTTTATGTCTCTTTCATAGGTTTCAGGATCGTTTTAATGGATTTTCTATTGGAAGCTTTTTTGGTGTTTTTGTGGAGTTGACCTCGCCAGAGCAACCCTGTATGTTCACACTCATCCATTCCTCTTGTCGCTGTTTTTCAAATTTGGAATCTGTTCAGGGTTCTTCAGTAGCTTCGATCTGGTCAGCTTTATGCCCAAAGTGGCATTGCTGGAATTGATATGCTCAAATCCCATCAATGGTGACACTCCCTCGATGTGATTTCCAGTCTTCCATCCCTGAGTGATGAACATTCGTCTTCATGATCCTTGGTTTTTATTTCTCTTTAGGGTGTTGTAGCTAGTTAGAGGGTGTCTCATGACTATGGTGGGGTTTTGTACCCATGTCGGTTTGTTCAATTCAGTGGAGGAGATTGTGCGATTTCACGTTTTCTATGTTTGTTGAAGTTTTATGGATGTTTTGAAGGCTTACATGAAGATATCTGGACATAATTTTTATGAATTATAGTGCAAAGAATTGTTGTTGAGTCAAATCTAGTGATCATTTCTTTTTCTGGTTGAAATATTGAAAGAGAAGAGAGGGCCAAAGATGAGGATTTTGTGACAGATGATGGTGAATTTCTATAAGTGAAAAATGATACTGTTAAGATTGAATTATGGATTTTTTTTGTATTGGGTGGTAGAATTTGAATATGGTTTGTGGAAAATTCTTTACATTATATATGGAATGGTTCTAGATGAGGATATAGAGTAGTAAGTGTCACCACGTTTGTCCATATGGATTTGGAAGTTCGAGATGGTATGTGTATTTCCATCGGTACCAGGATTCTGCAATCCTGTATGGGACAACTAGTCGTATTGTCATGCAAAGGTGGTGTCTTGTCATAATGTTGTTACCACTAGAGAGGGATTGTTCTTATAGTTTCTATCTGGGATGTATTTCCTATAATGTTTTAATTGGTTGAAGTTGTTCTGGTTCTCCCTTACCCCTTAAAAGTGTCATTTGAAAAAAAAAGATTTTCAATCAGTTTAATTGAAACAAATAATATAATTAAAATTACATATGTAAAAATAAAATTATATAAATTTGATTTAGATAGGTATGTATAACAATTAGTTGATACATTTATCAAACTACATAATGGTGTCTTCTATGAGAAAGAGATTACCCTAATATCCACTAAGATCCCTAAAAACTTATAATCAATAACTATTTTGAGGAGACACTTGATTTGGAAAAATATTATTGGAAAACAAAATTTTTTATCTAAATATTGGTGAATGAATTAATATACCTTCAAAAGAAACATGTGAATTTTTTTCCTTATTATTGAATTTATTATATATAAATATACTAACCCCTTGATGGTTTCTACATGACCCCAATTTTTAAATTGATGAAACTGCTTTGGATCCTCAACACAATCCATATTTTTATGCCGAATAGTTCTACATTCATAATTAATTTTTAGATTACATACATTATTGTGTATCCCTATACTATAAGATGATATAAATATTCTAAAATTCAACCACTTCCTCTTTAACAGAATAAATTTATCCTTTTTTATAATATTTATTCATTTTAATGATTAATTAATTAATGTGATTATTTCAACACTATCAGCTTTATATTATCTATGCACATTGTTTTTAACTCTAAAAAATTTTATAACTACCAAAATATATAAATATAAATAAAACAGCTTCACGATATACCATATTTTAGGTTTTAATTAAAAATTTAAACAATCCACTTCAACTATTTATCTTCAAAAAATATGTGGTGTATACCATGTAATTTTTGTAAACCAACTTGTATAAATTATTAATAAAAAATGTTAACAAATTAGCTTGAAAAGCTCATTATTTTTTTCCATTGTAAGCGAAAAGGGTATTATATTAAATTAATTTTTTTATCTTTTAACTGGCCTATCCCACATCCTTATTTTCTAATATATCAAATCACACCATCTTTGGACTACACAGTATATCAAGAATGTAGAAGTAATCAATTTATAATAACCCTTGGATATATAGTAGGAATATAATATAATTTTTTTTATTCATTATTTAGTACTATGTGGTTTCAAATCATATCTTAACAATATATGGTCTTAACATATTAATTCTTGATATATACTCATTTATTGAGTTTTTTCTCATACCCCCTCCATTACCAAATCATAGAATTCCCATGTAAGGTGTATTAAGAACAAATGGTTCTATTTTAACTCTTGATAAATGAATTTTTTTTATGATATATCGATTATTATTTTCAATTCATATGGGTTACGTCTGAAAAAATTAATATATACTAGAGAATGATGATCCATCCATATTAATGTAAATAATTCCAATCCATTAATTTTTTTGGATGAATGTGGTAAAATTATTAGAGTAGTTTTCCCAAAAATTTTCTATATAATCATTCATTTGATAAGTATATAGAGATGGGTAGAATTAATATGAAATTGAATAATGTTAAATTCATCCATTTTTGATGCGTTATGTGAATCGTATATTTCTCCTTAAAATTCCTCTAATGCAAGATAATCATCAATCCATGGCCAACCATTTGAAGTGATCCAAAATCGATAGATGTGGGTTGATGATGCTTTAGGAAACTGTCAAAAGAAGATTATTGGATTATGAAGGTTAGTATCACTGCAATGAGAGTTTATTGAGATTATAATGGAGAGATTTAAAGTATATTGAAGAGTTGATACAGACATAAAATTTATGTTGTTCAGAGGCTTGGTCACTACTATTAAATTAGTTAATCTGATCATTTGAAATAAATGATGAGGTAAAATATAATAAATAATGATATGAAATAAATTAGATTAAGTGAGGGACACGTCATGTGAATATTATCAAAATTGTGTATAAGGGATGATTTAGGGTGTTGTACATCTTGATTATGTAAAACTCACACAAACAATTAGGAAAATAATAGACCTGATAATTTTATCTGGTTTGGTCAAAAGGCCTAAATCCTTAAGAATGGAAATTTATCCACCATAAAATATTATGGTGTACAATGATAGATTTCAGATCGTTCCGAAACACCTATTCTAAAAATGTGACTAAAAATTTATTTATTAATAAAAGAGGAAGAAAAATTTCCAGAATAAAACCATCAATAAATCACCAACTCCAACCATTGTTTCTTAGGTCCATATCAACCACTGCTGCGTGTATTTTTTGACGGTCACCCACCACGTTGGTAGAATTGTTTTATCCATTTTCAATAATATCACTCTTATTGGAAAAAATAGTATGTGATGTTGATTTTTTTTACTTAAAATGAATATTAGAAGCATTGGAATGAGATTTGTTGATCATGTCCAAAAAAATATAGGAACACAGACCCAATATCCACATTCATTATCATGTCTAATGTATTCTTAGTTTTTATGATCTTCTGAGGTGAGATAAACCTCACATTCATAATCTATCAGCTGAAATGGAACAAAAAAAAATATATTCTTTATTTCATTATGAGGAACCTTTGTATTCATGAAGTAAATATCCCTTTGGCAATAATAAAAAAACATCTCTATTCAATTGGGGGAGTCTTAAGTCTCTTATTAGTCTTTATAAATTGATAGATTCCTTGAATGCTTATATCATTAGATTATACTCTACCTTTGTAATTGAAAAATCCATCATTGATAGTATAGTATATCTCTAGCACACTGGAACCACTATATAGTGAAAACATAACCAATAGTGGATCATTACTTTTACTAGTCTTTTACATAATTGAAATATGTGTACCTCATATAAAATATCATAACATATTTATCTCTCAAAAAAATTAAACCAATATCTACAATACCTTTGATAGAGCATATAATACATCTAAATTTTAATCTATTACCTTTACTAGTGCAATGCATGTATTGACATAAATTTTTTGATGTGTAAAATATATGGTCTTGTTAAAATCATAGAATACATTTTGGATCCCAGTCCACTTGTATATAGAAGAAGTCCCATCTTCTCTCTCTATTCATCTCACTATGGATCAATAACGCACTAAGTTAAAAATGATTTTCTAATTTGTTTAGATTTGTTATCAATTTCAAAATTTTATATTAATTTTATAAAATATACTTTTTGAACAAGTGTAACAATTCCTTTATCTTTATCTCATCTGATATCCATACTATGAATCATTTTGGCCTCACTAAGAGGTTTTATTTGAAACACTGAGTTGATCTATGATTTCACCAGTCAATATGCACCACAATTTTACATGAAATCATATTATAAAATATGGAACATAGATATATCATCTAAGTGTTTCCTAAACTATAACCAATCATCAAATCGACAAAAAAATTATTTCAGATTTAATATAAAAGTTTCAAACCTTCTTTCACCACCATCTTGTTGACTGATTTCTTCCACACAATGATTTTTTAACCCATAATCAAAATTACTAAATCCTAGTACATGAAGTACAATTGGTTGATTCATATATATATATTCATCTAATGATCCCTAAATATTATTTTTTGGAATCATGTTTAGATATCTATATATCAAATTGGGAAACCAATACCATCTATATTGTGATTGATTCATTCTTAAAAATAGAAGAAAATATATTATTATAGTATATCCATTCCATTTAATAATAACCCTTAAAAAGTGTATCACTTCACCATATATACTTATTACAATTGTTACCACAATTTTTTAAAAACACATATTTACACCCGAATGCCATTTTATTCGTCCGGGCTAAAACAACATCCCATGTCTAATTGTGATGTAATTAACTCATTTATTATTCAATACATGACATCCTCTGGTCCAATATTTTGTTGTAATAAAAAACACCTTGATTGATTTGATGGAATATAATATTTCATTACATAAAGAGCATAAAAAACCAAATCATCATACCATACATGTTTCTATATGGTTCATCGTGATCGAACAATGGTGATACTCTCATGATGTAGATTTTTATTCTATAATAATTATTTTTCTTCAGTTGATATAACTATATAATCATATCACTTTTCAACTATGAATATTTGATAAGTTATTTATGGAGTTTTTATAATTCAATTTCAAAACTATATAAAACATACATCTCTTCTTGAGAATCATTTGGATTTACCATTTTGGATTCATCAAACATAATTGCATAACACTGAATGATAATCTATTCCTCTAAGACCCATATTTGAAAATCCTTATGACCCTTATTAAAGAAAATAATTATATATTTATTAAACGATTGATTAAATATCTTTATATGACATTAAATATTATTATAACCAATGATCTATAGTATTAAAACATGAGAAACACTCTCCCAAGACCAAGCCTCCTTTAGAATTTTATTATCAATCATGAAAGTAGGAAATCAGAACATATTGTGTCATACATACACCAATGCTTCCCTTCCAAAAAACAAATTTTCAAACCTGAATAAGATGACATCAATTATACCTTTTTAATGAATTTAAGATTAATCTATTATACTAATCCATTCTACTATGGTGTTCCAGTAACTATAAAACTCATCGCAATTCCATTATCTTGATAAACCATATTGAAATGATTGGATGTTTATTCTCGACCATTGTCTGATCTCAGTCTCTTGACCATTATTCCAAATTTTTTTTCAATAATCTTATTTTGTTTTGGGAAGACATCTAACACTTCATCATTATTTTTTATGGAGTACACCCAAATATATCATGATTAATAATAAATTTATAGATATCAAATTAATGATTGCATCCTAATAAATGTATTTGGGATGGTTGCACTATATGGAACCCTATTTTTGGCAATCAAATTGTGATAGAAATATTATCTTTCAAAAATGGTTAGAGAGAAGTAATTTTTTGCAGTAAAATAATATTCAATGAAAAATAATGTTTTTAATGACAACTATTTGGGACAGATAGATTTTATCATGAACAAATTTTGGGTTGAAATGTGTGCATTGTGGAAGGAGATAATTATTTGATAAAAAAATCCATATTTCTATCATAAATATTTTTTTCAAGAAGGAATGATAATTCCATCAAAAATAGGTTTTCTAGAATTCTAAATTATGACAGATTCTATATTTCAATCATAAATAGTATTTTTATGAAATAATTATTCGTGATAGAATGAACATTTAGCTGTGATATATTTCAGTCACACTTTTTTCTCCTCGAGGTCATGGGTTCGATTCCCACTTTATGTATGCATGGATCCTTTTTACACCCTAGAAAAAAAAACTTGATGTGTTATGTAGGGGAGCGTTATTGTAGACAGTTTCATCATGTTATAAAAACAAGATAAAATGAGAGAATAGGGGCCCATATTTACGAAGGGGGTTCAGAGGATTTGAATCTCAAGGTTGTAATTGCATGGGGGGGTGTGGTTTCTATTTAATTAGAAATCATAATAATATACTAAAATATAGTATAATATTAAAATTAATCTAAAATAATAAATGTGAACTAAAATTACAAATTATCTTAAAAATAAAAATAATTCAATATAAATTATATAATATAAAAGTGAATAGTCTTTAGTTATTATAAATCACTACAAATTATTAAAAATGATATAATATAATGAATATTATATAGAATTAGAAAAAAATAAGAATAAAATTAATTTATAAAAATTAAAATAATTAATAATTAATAGTGAATAATTATTACAATTTAGTATAATTTTATTGAAATTTCATAAAATAAACTAAAAATTTAATCTTATAATAGTTTAATTAAAATGAAGGAAAAAATTAAAATAGTATATACTAATTTGATATTTTACTTTATAAAATGGTATATTATTTCAACTTACGTTAAACTAATTTAATGTAATTAAATATATTTAATTTTTTATTATATAAAAAATTATAGAAAATAGTTCTTATTTAAAATTAATAAGATATTTATAAAAAATAAAAAATTATTATATAACTATAATAAATAATAGTTTATAATAACGTTAAAATACTATTAATGTAATAAAATAATTATATATAAATATTAGCAAAAATAATTAAAAACATTGAAATAATAATAATAATAATAATAATAATAATAAATAAGTTGCATATTCTAAATAAATATAAATTAATAAATTTAATAAAATATCTGGAATATTACTTCAAAATAAGAAATTTAATAATATTTAGAAAAAATTAATAAAATGTACTAGGATTTAAAAAAAATTGTATTAATTAACAAATAATAAACTTTACTATAAAATTTTAAAACATATTAAAATGTTTTATATTTAATTTAATTTTTATTAAATAATAATAAAATATTAATATTTTTTAAATGTTTTTAATGAAATATTGTTTAAATATTATTAATACAAATTTATAAAATATTAGAAAAATATTAGTTAAATTAATTTGAATTTAAATTATATATATAAAAACATATGAAATATTAAATTATTACATTTTGATGAAATTACTTATATTAATAGTCATACAACCGATAAAAAATTATTTTATATGCGTAATACTTATTTCAGACTGAAAAAATAATTTCTATAATAATTTGAATCTTTTTTGTTGGATTTAAAAATCCTTTACATTTAATTTTTCTGATATAATTTGATGTAAATTATTTTAAGTAGGAAAAAATAATTTGTGATAGAAAAATTAGATAAAAATATTATAATATTAAAAGGAATTTGACAAAAGTAATAAATAATATTTTTAAAAATTGAGAAATTAAATAATTTATAAAAATTTATATATTTTATTTATAACAATATTTTAGAATCAATATTTTATAAAATATATGTAACATTATAATAAATAATTTAAGACTAATAATGTGGAGTAACAAAAAATTACAACTAATGATATATTACAAAGTTTAATTAGATGATTATTTAGTGAAAATAAATAACAAATTATTTCTATCATTTTGTATAATAAAATAATTACTTTTAATTCTTTGAAAACAATGGCCATAGAAAATAGACACAAATTTTTATTATGAGATCATGATTGGATAAATCATTTCAACAATCAATAATGTTTTGATTTAGATCTTGTCATCATTAAGGATGTCTAACCATTTTTACCATTTACATCTTGAAATTTAAATTTTTTTGTAAGGATTAGTTAATATTTAAATTAATAAATGTGATCTCATCTTATTTGATTTTTTCATAATGTTGGGGTTCATTTATTAAATTTTGGTTTTCTGGGAGGTTATATTTGGTATCATCCTGGTGAAGGTAATTCGACATAAAATATAAATTTATAAGTTTCAAATTCATCAAAATTTATAAATTTATCACATGATGCTGTTGACCTATACATTCAAGAAATAGAAACTCAGAATAATTATTCAAATCATGAATGAAAACCTTCTCAATATTTGGATTTTTAAAATATGATGAGGTATAAATATATCTTGGATTGAAGATAAGAAATTTAGAAGGATTTAAAAAAATTAGACTTATTAAATTTTATTTTAGACCGTCAAATAGTTGTCTAAATCAAATATTTGTTGGTTAAAACCTTATTACGTGAGGGAAATACACTTCCTAAAATTATTTATGAAATCAATATTGTTGGTCTATAATTTCTATCATATTTATCAGAAGATATATGTATATTCATGTGATGGCATCTTATATTATGGTGAATATGAATCATTATTTAATTTTCTAACATGTGGAAAAAAAGATCCATGTCTTACAACAGGTAAAGTCTATATTAGTTCCTATTAAATAGATGATATATTTTCTGATTACATCATGATTTTAGTGTCTATTTATGTATTCCAAAAAATCTATATTGGTTTCACTTTAAATATAAAATATTAGTATATGCATAATATTAAATCCTCTATTTTACAATAATTCATGGAAATATAATGATATGGTGTGTCCTTATTTGTCATCGGATCCTCATAACAATTGATTTGTTATTTCTAATGAGTGATTTAGTCTCTTTTGTGATCAAGGTAGCTGATATTCCTATTTTCCCATTTCTTTAACTCCGTACAATATATATCCTTTGATTCTTTTGAAGAAACCATATACCTATTTGGTGTTATGAAATCAAGACATCTAAATAATAATAACAATTTTTTTTGGAAGGAAATGATTTATGAGTAAATTTTATTGTGGATTGATAGTGTAACTACATATAATGTATTTCTATAAAACAATTTTACACTAAAATCTCAACTAATTAAGATAATTTGTTACATTTTAGGTTATAATATAGTATTTGAATGAAGTTAAAAATTTCCTAAATACTACCTATAATACATTCCTTCTATCAAAGCAATTCTTCTTTTCAATGGAAGATGATTTTTTTACTATCATCATTTATTTATTCAAAAAAAACTACCATTATAAAGGAATATAAATAATTTAAGAAAAGGTAGGAATAAAATTGATAGAACACTAGATTTTCATTATGGTATTTAGGTAACATATGTTATCCCTCCATTACCTCTTATTTCATTGGCAATAACTATAATCCTTAAAGAATAAGTGGATTTGGGAGAGATCACAATTTTATAAATGAATATAATTTTTGTGACCTATAATATGAGTCTAATTATTAGTTATGTCATGTGTTATATGAATTGAATTTTGATAAGAACTATTTTGATATCGTATTTTATACTTTTTTGGATACACTTGGAATGATTAAAGATGTTATAAATGCATGATTACATATTGCAGAAATATATACATGTCTTCATCTTGATTTATTGGAAAATAAAATATTATAAATTTTTGTAAATCCAAAAGAATATTATGAACATTCAAAATAAATTAGTCTATTAATATATCGATTGATTTTAGATAAGCAGTAACCATATTTCCATTATTTAAATTTTTCTTATTGTATCAAAAATGGTCATTTTACTAGTTTAAAATGACTTGACAACAATTTCATAATGGATACACTACTACACAGTGTTCTAAGATGGTTGTCGAATTATTTTATTTGGGATTTATAAATAAAATATAATTTTTTCTCTTAGAAATTAATTCTTGAAAAAAAGACTATACTACACTACGTACACTATAAAAAGACGTTATGATTTTGTTTAAATTGGAAATAATATTTACACCAGCCTTTTATGATTCAATGAAACATTTAGTTTTATATTTCTCATAGGATATAAAATATTCATGTTGAGTAAAAATTATGATGTATATAACCATATGATAGATTCATTAATTCATATTGTTTTCAATATTAATATCCATCATAACATAATTGAGTGGTTCAAAATGATGAAAATGTTGATACCACCCCAAATAATCGATTATTAGTATTTAATTGTCTTATGATTGCACTACTACAAACACAGCCTTTATCAGCGCTAAAAATGGCCTTTATCAGCACCTGAAATGCACTGATAAAGCCAGCGTAGATAGGGGGGAATTTATCAGCGCTCCGAAAAGCGATGATATAGGACCCCTTTATCAGAGCTAAAAAATATCGATGATAAAAGGGGTCTTTTACCAGCGGTAAAAAAAGCGCTGATAAAAGTAGCCCTTTATCAGTGCTTTTATTAGCGCTGAGAAAGGTGTCCTATATCAGCCCTTCCTTTATCAGCGCTTTCGTTTTAGCACTGATAAAGGACCCTTCTATCAGCGCTTTTTTAAAAGCGCTGATAAAGTTAAAAAAAATTAAAAAAAATTAAAAAAATTTAAAAAATACTGCCAATCGGAGGGGGGATTTTATAGCGCTTGAACCCCCCCATTTACAGTGCTTTTCGGCCCCTATACAACAGCCCATGAACCCCACGCACCCCTCCACCCTTTAACAGCGCTTTCTCCAATATTCTACATGCGGGCGCACCCCTGCCTCCACAAGGATTTGAACTCGAGACCTCCCCCTGCTCACCTAAGCCCTTACCCCTACTCTATTTTGATTTTCTTTCCAATTCATGATATATATATATATATATATTTATTTATTTATATATTTAGTTATATTTATTCGTATAGTAATATATATTTATATTAATATATATATATAGTTATATTATAATATATATATAGTTATATTATAATATATATAGTAATCTTAATATATATATATATAGTGGTATTAATATATATCTCTATCTATATATATATATATTTAGTTATATTTATTCCTATAGTAATATATATTTATATTAATATATATATATATATAGTTATATTAACATATATATAGTTATATTAACATATATATAGTTATATGAATATATATTGATATAGTTATATTAATATATATATATATAGTGATATTAATATATATATTTATAGTGATATTAATATATATATTTATAGTAATACTAATATATATTTATGTAGTTATATTAATATATATATACTTATTAGATTAATATATATATACTTAGATTAATATATATATATATATAGTTAGATTAATATATATATATAGTTAGATTAATATATAGGTATATAAATATTCATATATTGGTATTTTAAATAAAATAGATATTAGTTATTATTTAGATAAAGCTAATCTATTTTATATGTACATATGTTTAATTATTTATTTAAAAAATTTAATTTTCAGGTGTGAAAATATAAAAAATATGTACATATAGTTATATATTTGATTAAAATAGCAGTTCATTATAAAAAAGGATGAAATTTCAAATACATAATATCAATATGAATGTAATACCTTGTAATAAATTCAGTCCCCTCCATGAAAAGCCAATAATACCCCCTTAAACGAGTTTGAAAATCCACAAAATGTTAAAAGATCTGGGTACCCTGACAAAAAACTCAGTTTTGGAGGCCTTCCTGGCCTCTTTTGGCCTCAAAAAACTCTTCACTTGGGGTCCCCATGGGACATAGCAACATAGAACTCGTCACAGGCTTTGATTTGATATGTGGTAGAGCTCAAACAGACACCTGGATCAAATGTTATGGCCGTTTGAAGTTTGAGTTGCGTTTTCATCATATTTTGGATCTTTTTTTAATTTTTTAAATTTTTTAATCCACAAATTGTTATTAAATGACTATTACTCTATAATGATTATCAAAATACTAATTAGAAATATATTTTAAATTTTTTAGGAAGTCATTTTATCTAAATATTTTATATATTAAGTATAATATGTGTAAATGTACATTTATACTTATCTAAAATATATTTAAAAATTATATATTATATTTATATAAAAATATAACTATATTTATATATTAATATATCAATATATTTTTAATTTTTTTTTGAAGATGACCCTTTATCAGTGCTAAAAGAAGCACTGATAAAGGCCCCCCTTTATCAGCGCTACTAAACAAGCGCTGATAAAGGGGGGCCCTTTATAAGCGATTTTTTGAGCGCTGATAAAGGGACCCCCTTTATCAGCGCTTTTTTATTAGCGCTGATAAAGGGGGGCACTGCGAATAACTGTTTTTGTGGTAGTGTTGGTTTTACTGGTGATTTGGAATGGAGAATTTCATTTGTTGAAGAACACATAGATTATATATATATCATATATAATTGTTAAAAATGACACAATTTATTGTAAAAATTTCTAATTTTGCATATATTTTTTAAATATTTTATGAAATAAAAATTATATTAAATATTTTGTCGATTATATTATGAAAATGTAAAAATATGTATATAAATTAACACAATAGATTTTAAGGAATGCCAACATTATAGTATTTCCGATTTGTTTTAAAGACTATTAGATTAAATATTTTTCAAGTTAAACAATTGAAAGAATTTTTTTATTTTATCTTGTTTTAATTATTAATATTTATTTCTTTCAATATTCAAAAATTGAAATAAATTCGATTTCATATTATATTCTCCATAACATCAACACTGTATATTGGTAAAATTCATATAATGTGTATTTTGTTAACAAATTTTGATTCTATAAACAAACATATGGTGAATCAGCAGAATCAATGAAATGTGGCATTTAATTAAAAGTATCCCATAAAAAACAATGTGAATTTTACTTTAATGGCATATTAGGTGAAATAAATTATTTATGTTATCTAATACAAAATTTCATTACAATGTTTGAATATTGATGATTTCATACTTATCTATGGATATGAATTCATCCATGACATGGTGTTTTGACATTAAATATAAAGGGATTCTTGTAGAAAATCACTATTAATATTGGAACACCCTAAACACAATGTTTATTGTGAGAAATACTATTTTTATTAAAGTTATTTAAATGATTATTGGAGTGTAATTGTAATTAACTCCATTGGTAATTAGTTTATTGAAAATGGATGTGTTTTTTTGGAAGTGAAAAATATTTAAAATTTTCAAGAAACCTCACTAAATAGGTCCCTTAATCAAAGTGATATAAATATTTATCTGGAGACCCCCTCAATAAGAGGTAAAGAGTGTTGTTAATGAGGATGATAACATTTGAAGAAATGAGGGGTGATGAAATTGAATCCCATATAAAAATTGATGATACTGAGGATGAATTGGTAGTGTGGGATTGGTTCATTCTATTTTATGATATTCTATAGCCATAATGGTTAACATAAATTCCCATGTGATGAGTAGATACCTAAAAATCCATCCAATGAATATTTTAAACTCCTTGATGAGATCCATTTTATAGGAAAATTCTATTGTATTAGGAATAGAAAAAAATTACACCATTTTGAGAGATAAAACATTATAGTAATCTCAATGAAATATAGGCATCAATTTTTTAGTTAAGGAATTGGACAAAATAATATCTCCAAAATTCACCCCATTATTTACAAGGAAATAAAAAATAGAGGTGTCTTCAAAATATTCAAGTGTGATAAAAAATATCTTGGATGATAAAATATCCATGAAATTGCTCCATCGAGAACTCATTTTATACAAGAGGTAAATATTCCCATTTCTATCAGTATTCACAATAGAAGTAGAATAAAAATCAAGTTATAGATTTATCTAATTTCAATAATTTATGATATCAAATTCATTGATCACACCATGAATATCCTCTCCCTTTTAAGAGGCAATTCCAAATGTCCATATAGGCAGACCTTCACATCCCTATTATGATCTAGAACGACTAATCAAAATCTCTAGGACTGTATTCCCTATGGATGATTAATTATTTTTTCATTTTGATTAATAAATAAATAGAGTGTTCCATATTACAACCATAGTTTTGGTAAGAGTATGATAGTTTCCTTTAATATAAATATGATTTTAATCTAGAAAATCATGGATCAAATTATTATAGTTTCCAATATAAATGGAATTGGCGTTCTGAATAGCCAAAATAATTATCACAATAGAATATTGTATTTTTAAGGAGTATAGTT
Source organism: Viscum album (assembly GCA_963277665.1). Taxonomy (NCBI): domain Eukaryota; kingdom Viridiplantae; phylum Streptophyta; class Magnoliopsida; order Santalales; family Viscaceae; genus Viscum; species Viscum album. The sequence continues at coordinate 1,570,484,792 of OY728161.1, forward strand.
CACGAGTTTGTTTTCCACTACACCGAATGAAATAAATAACTTCCTCATATGCCAATAGGAAAAAATTGAAAAAATTCTTAGAGAGGGTAATAATAGATCATTCTTTGAGATGATCCTACATGGTTTTAGTTTTCATAGGAAGAGTTTAAAAAATATCAAATACAAGCTTACATAGTATTGATGTTATGAAATATATTAGGAATGGGTGATTGACATACTCCATATGCTAATAGTAGAATACACATCTCGAGAAAAGATACATACCCTAGACATATAGATATGAATTAACATGAAGCGATGAAAAATCCAACTTGAAAACTAGTGTGAGTATTTATGAGAAGATCCATTTTATGTACAATGGTGTAATTCATGAGTGTGTATTTCCTTGAGTTTCGTTCCTATAAAATTTCTTGGTTGTAAGATTAGCATATATCATTGGTTCCCAGATCAATAGAACATTTTAACATATGAAGTTATAGTCGAAGAAAATACATATAAAAACATCATGAACATTTATTCGGATTTCCATTTAGACTTCATTAGTGACACTTGTGTAAACCATTGGGGAAGATGAATCAAAGAGATTATACAATGGTATTCCAATCAAATTATACAATCAGAAACGTACATGTTATGTTTTTATAACCATTCTATGATATAATATAGACATGTTGGATATGATGGTTTTGAGGGAATGAAATATAGGGGAATCCCCAAAATTTAGATTTCTAGATCCTATCTTGCAATGAAGTACTGATTAGAGGAAGAACAAAGAATATGATTTCTCATCAACATGCCTCCAAACAAAATGATCCTGAAGGGATTTGGTTAAATTAAAAAGGTTTTTAATTTATAGTTCTCCAAGGTCATGTGGTTTTTTTATTGACTCAAAGGAACTATGATATTTTTTCTTTACCATCACAACTACAAGACACGCCTTCAACAGTACAGAAATTTATCAGTGTTAGAAAAATTATTTGGTATGTTCCATCTTTATCAATGTTTTTAAGCATAGAAAAAAGTTAACCTTTATTAGGGCTGATAAAGGAAACCATTATTGGAACTTTATTTTTTGGGATGATAAATGGTTCCCATTATTAGATTTTTTCATCATATATAAAATATTCTCTTTATCAACACTTATTTAGCGCTCATTGAATTGTGTAATAAATTGAAAAAATTTTCAAATAAAAATTAAATTAATAAATTAAGAAAAATATGAATTATTTTATTAATAAAATAATTATTGATAAAAATGGATCAATTTAATATAAATATATATATTTTATATGTTAATAAATAGTATATATTAAATATAGATATATAAAATTAATAAGAATAATATATATAGAAATATTAATGAAGAACATATTGTTGTCTTATTCATTTTTATTATTGTTTGATTTTTCAATTTAACCTATATCAAATATTGTGTGTTCCAATTACTTCTAATATATATATATATACATATATTAATGTTTTTTTATAAACAAATGCACACAAAAATATATTAACGTAATATATAGAATCAGATACACCAAATTTGTATTAAATTTATTAAACATTTATTATATTTTTGAATTTTAATATTAAATGTTACATAAAATATATATTGTGTTTTTAGTCATTCAATTTTATTTTTTTAGTACTACAGTTAGGGTAATCAATTTTAAAGTTCTTATTATTTATTTATTTTTTAATTAGATCATTTTATATTATTTATTTTAATATATTTATTTACATTGATTTATTATTTTCAATATTTATTAATCCATTTCAATATATATATATCCATATTTTTATAATAACATATATTTAATTAAAAAGGCATACTAGTTTTTTCAATATTTTCAAATTGTACTTATTTTGAATTTATCAATTTCACTAATTTTTAAAATGCTTCTCGTTAAGATTATATATACATTAATAATGTTAACAATATATTTGAAAATATATATTTATAAATAAATATATTTATAAATGAATTATTACTATATTTAAAATTATTATAAATAAATTGTTCTTATAATTTAATTAAATATTTATATAAAAATAAATAAATAATTATATAAATTTACGTAATTATAAAATTATAATAATATTATATGATTATTTATAAACGTATGATAATGTTATTTAAATAATTATAATTATAAAACATTTAGTAGTGCATTTTTAGCACTGATAAAGATTTATCTTTATGAATGCTAAAAATGAGATGTTAAATATATATGTTCAGTGTGAAAATGATAGCTCAAATAAAGCTCTTGATTTATCAGTGCTAAAAATGAACCGATAAATACTCATTTTATTAGTGCTGAAAAATTTAGAACTTATAAAATGGATCATTATCTATTCTTTTCTGAAAGCTCTAATAAAACGGTCTCTGATCTATTAAAAAACCCTAACCACGACTCATCCATTTATTATTCTCAAACTATCATGGATCTCTTTTGGTTAAAATTTATCTCCTATATATTACATCATATTAATGATTGAAAGAATCCAATGTATTTTATTTTATACTCTTCCTCTGTCGTTGTTTTGATGTTTTCGGTTTTGAGTTTTTCATTTTTTGTGCTATTTTTAAACATGATGATCCTATCATCTCTTCTCGTCGCTACAAAAATACAATGAGTGTGTTTATATTTCATTATTTTCATCATATACAAAGGTTTCGAAGAAAGAGAAGTATGTTTTCATGTAGTATGGTTAGCCAAAATATGGGTATTGGCTTGCTTGGATAATTTTTTTGGATCTACCCTCTCTATATAGCCTCCCCTCCCACACCCCTCTTATCCATAAATTTTTATTCTTCTTATCCATTCATATGTATTTTATTTCCAAACCATTTTTCCCTAGAGACACACATAGATAATTTACTCTCCTCTCTAAATTATCAAGGACACCTATCAACCCCCCCCCCCCAATTTTCTCTTCATTTGAATAATATAGGGTTTCATAATCTAGGTAGTTTCTAAAATTTATTTCATCATATATATTGGATTATAAATTATAAAGGTTTAATTATGAGGGTTTATAAGCATTAGGGGATAATAAGTTGTGTCCCTCATTTATGGGCGATGAACATATTGGGACTAAGGTAAGTGTAAAAATCATTAAAACATGTTCTGTGGATTTTGGTTATATGAAAAAAAATTTAAAACATGTAATGTGTCATTTAGATTTTTGATTTTTATAAATAATTTTTTATTGAATTAAAAAAATAATTATTTATTTATTTATGTGTAAAAAATCATTTTAGTGGTCCATGTTATGATTGTTTTTTAAATTAATTCCAGATCATTATTAAAATTCAACCATGGGTTACAAAGACTGATGCATGATTTATTAGGTGAGAAAAGAATGCTAATTTTTTTTTAAAAAAAATCCTATATTGTACAAAGTTGAGAAATAATAGAGTAAAGGACTTAGAAATACACTACAATATATAAAGAGTCTATTTCCCAAAATTAAGCGAGTTATACATGGATAGATAGTTGATCAAGAAAACATTGAGATGTGATTTATTAATAGATTTACTAATTAAAATAGGGAGGTAATTAATTCATAGAACAAAAAAATATTTTAAAAAGTAATCTAACATGGTGAATAACTGTAGAGAGAAATTTTTTTAAAAATGTTATTTTGATGGTTTGGATATTTATGTCCTATATGTCATGTAAATTTTCATCCATGTACAAAATGTACAAAATAGAGATATCATATTTGTTGATATCCTTGAATCATAAATTGAAATTGAAACTTATAAACACTTTGATCAGAGGCTATGATATATGACAAACATAGATTTTTGGTGGGGAATTAAATATATGATATTTTATGAATGACATTGGATACTTATCCCAAATGGATTTTCATCAATTTTAAATAATAATGAGCATCATAGATGGCTTGAAACATTTATTAATACACACAATGAAATAAGTACTCTACTGTGATGAAATTATCAGTTTTCATGAGATGGTAGTCAATAATGAAGTTCCTTTTTGTTTAATCCAAAGTCCCTGTAAATGGATATGATCTCCTTATTATAATTGCCCCTTTGTTTTATTCCATAGCCAAAATATTTTCTTCATTGAAAACTGTTTACCACTTGGTTATGGCGCCACCACCCCTTCGGGGATCGAGGGTCCTCAATAATATTTCTGTGAATGAAGGATAGTTTAATCTCCTCAAAGGATTAAATACATTATTTTATTCTTCAGTTTTATAAATCATAAATATTCCACTGAATCTTAAAGATAGATTCTTTTTAAACTATATTAATAGTATGACATAGGGGTTATTTTATTTTTCCCTATTGACATTTATCCTCGAGGTAAATCAGCAATTGTTTAGGTTTTTTATATCTCTAATGTTGATAGTATGGTAACCTAATACTCATATGTTTTATCAGAGACATTTTATTCAGTCACAAAATGTATTAATCAATATGTTTTTGAAATAAATAAGTGTCATCATGCATTATTTCAATATCATATATTACGATATGAAGGATTTCATTGTTCTGCCATTGAATATGGAAATTATATATTATATAGTATGCCATATAGAAAATATAAGGATTGGAACTATTTTATCATACAATTAATTATTTCATAAAATATGAATGTATACATCGTTTGAGTGAATATAGAAGATCAACAAAAAAAATCAATATCCCCTCCATTGTTAAATATAATAAATGAAATACAATATCTCGTATCATATATTGTGAGGCCAGTCATGGTAGATGATTAAAGTTTCATAATACAATATTTTTGAGTTTTAGGGATACCTCTGTACAATATTAAATTTTAAAACCAATAATATGACTATAAATCATAAAGTAAGACATTACTAGAGGTAATTGTATTTCTACATCATGATATATGTAATATTTTTCAATGATGGAATGTATCTATGCTTCATATAAGATTTTATGGTAATATATCATAATAATAAACTTCAGATTTCATTGAATATATACATATCATTTATAATAGTAAATGATTCTAGAACAATACTAAGAATAAGTTCCAAAATTCACCCTTTAAGGGGATGTATGTCATTGAAGTGATCTTATGGAGGATTAAAAAAATTTCCCAAATTGGACGGTGAGGAATCATTGAGTTGATAGAAGTGATTTCAAGTGTATATGGGTAGGGATTCATTTATCTAAGACCATTAGAGAAGAGGAATTATAGTTCAAGTTCAATTGTGGAGAATTTATGTCTGATTCTATTAATGAAGGTTCATATGACACATTAATCTTGAGATGCTTTAATATCTTCCATCTCATGAAGATGGATTGGACTCCCTCATTTGAACTAGCCTTCCTCCCATCATTTTTGTTCCAATTATCATTGATCACATACCTCCAGAACAGTGAAGGGATAAAGGACAGTTTTAAAGAGGGAATGAGTATCATTACATCCATCATAAAAACATGGAAGGAAATCAATAATATAAGGATGGATTAAATAAAGTTATTAATGATTAGTTGTATAGTAGTGTTGATGTATTATATCTTTTTTCAATATTGTATCAATTTTCATGAAATATGAATGCATTTGTAGAATTTTATGCATGGCGAGTATCATATTGTTGTTATTCACGACAAATTTAATGTTTTACTACTCATATAGACAACATATTATGAACAAGATGATGTAACCAATCATGAGTAAGAATTGACAGTTTATTATGAAACTATAAATTTATTAGGGGATCCAAAACATGTTGTTGTAAAAACCCACAACAGTTCAACATCATAGTTTTGAATAAAATTATAAAGGAAAGAAGTATGGGTAAAACATTTGAGGTTGGATGGAATTAATGTGGCCATCCTATTGACCCCAACAAGACTACATTAATTAGTGACTGTTAGGAAAGAAAAAGGATAAAAATTCTGATTGATATTGACTCATTGTACCACATACATCATATAGTGAAGGAAATTTATTGGAATGATATAAAAATAATTTTAGAAAATAATTTATCTATATTACTAAAAAATTATATAATCAATCGTTGATTTAGTTTTCATTATTACTTACAGACTAATTTTATTTTAGAATATTTCCATATGAAATTTTTCTTAATGTCTACTAGAAAATCCCATAGTGGCTTCAAAACACTTCTAATGAAGTAAAATATTATGGTTGTTGAGGGGAAAATGAATCCCCACCCACCACATAGTGATGCAAAAATTAAAAAATAGGAAACATGAAATATATCTAGAAATCGACATAATGAGAAATCATTTCAGGTTCATTGAATTCAATAATATATTATTTGAAATTTTTTATTTTATCCAACATAATTTAAAATTTTTTATTTTAGAAATAGAAAAGGCATGCTGAAAATAAAGAACATTCATCAAAACTGACATACCCCTATCAGAAAGGAAGGATGTGGTTTTCTTCTTTAGTGGGGAAATTGGTATGAATATTAAATCAATAATAAATGTTTAATTATGTTATATGAAAAAATATATGTTCATTTTTTATGTTTAGATTGAAGAATCAAAATCTTAAATGACATCCATCCCATATCATGTACTATAGAAGGAGTCTCAAATAAATAAAGAGGATATAATAGTGGATGAAAACACAAAAGAAGTATTAGAGGTATGTGTAATTATGACATAATTGTAATTCATTATGATTAATATTAACATTAAAAAACAATATTCTCATATTTTTTATATTGTATATAAAAAATAATCAACAAGGATTGTACTAGTAGAAATGTGACTTTCGGTTGCTTTGATGTGGCCTGAATAATATGGCCGCATTAAAATATTTGGTTTTGTAGTGTCTCCTAGAACAAATTTCATGAATATAGAACCATACATAGATAAAAATAATATGATGATATTAATTCCAGAACACATAGAATCAATGCAAGATATTATTTTGTGGTTTGGGTTGGTAGACTAATGTATATGAAAGGATGAAAGTGAACTGAAAATGGAGAAAAGATCTGAAGATGTATAGAATGATCCCATAATATATGCGGCTAATCATTCCCCCAACCACATACCTTACTAAAGGTAGTCATTTTTTTCAATATTAGTTATCCGAAATTTGAATCAATCAACATTCAATAACATTATATTATTAAATTATATATGGTACATTTGTATGTAATTTTTACCTGTCCACACCCTTGTATCATCGTGTTGCAATGGGTATAGTGGTCAATAATCAAAGAGATCAAATAAAAAATAAAAAACACCCTAAAATAACATGTGTGTGGGGATTGATGTAGCTTATGAGACGATTTTTGAGTTTATTGTTCCACATGATGGTATGGATATTACAATGGTTGAATCTTCTATTGGATTATTCCTAGCATTGAAATCTAATCTTATAAAGATACATGAGTCACATCATTAAATAAATTCATATGAAAAACGTGTAATAGTTGATTACAAAAGGTATGAAGTGATGTATGATATTATAGATGGATAATGAAATGGTGAAATAAAAGTTCGAACCAAGAAAATCTAGGGAATCGACCAAGAAAACAGAACAACCTTCTGATAGTACCTTCTCCCCAACTGTTGTATAGAAACATTTATTATCCTTAAAAAATCATGCACATACCTCATTAAATAATAAAACTATGCTTATATTGAATATGAAGAAAAAATATATGGATATTCCTTGAGAAAAGGAAATTGGTCTCGAGACTCTAAATGCACTTAACAAGCATGAATGGGGGGGAATCTTAGTTTTGAATACATATACAATTTACATTATCAGAATATGTATGTCCAAATAGAGAGAAAAATTTGTTTATTAATGTTAATAACTATTCAGGTTTTGTAAAGGAGTTTATATTACAACTATACAAAGGGAAGATCAAACAAAGCACGATTTTGATTCATTGATCCCAAGATCATTTCTATGACAGAAATTTTATTTTATGAGGATGCAATTGAGAAGAAAAAATGATATACTCAATGTGGTTAATAAAAAAGCATAAAAAATAACCTTTTGGATTCCTACATTTCAAGGGTAGAAATCTATATCTAATCACAAATTTTTTTATATTTATCTTTTCATTATTGGGTATGTTTTTTCGGAAGCACTAGATGGAGTGAGAGGTCAATATAGACACCTCGAATATTTAATTTTTTGGATTCAGTGCAAGTATATGAAACCAATTCACAAAAAATTATTTTTATTATGAACTTGTAATACACGTCAATCAACATTTTAATAATAATCATTATATTATACATTCAATTAATTTTTTAATATAATTTTGTTTCAATAGGGAGGTCTCTCAATATAGGCTAGATCATGGCATGATGTTGGTTTATAAAAAGATAAAGCATGTTGATTAATAAAAATGGGAAAAAATTATGGTACATGTAGAATTATTAAACAATCAATAAATTTCCAAACAATTTATTAATTTTGGTCAATGTTTCTGCAGATTCTAAAATAAGATAAGTACAACGATTGTGGATATTATATTTTCATATTTAATAGAGAGATCATAAATAATAAAAAGACTAGCATAAACTATAGTAAATTTACAATGTTAATTAAAATTTCATTAAATACATTTTATTATCAGTGTATAGTATATATTTTCTCTGTACAATATAGATTTTTAAAAATTCAGTTACTAAAAAGAAAAAATAAATTTTTTTATAGATGAGTGGGTGTCATAGTTTTTTATAGAATGTATGTTGATAACAAATTTTTGTGATTACCTGATATGTTTGTGATCTATTTTGAGTTATTAAATTCAAAAAGTATTTGGGGTCTGAATAATTAGAGTTAGAATGCATATATATTATTTTGGATCACATCCACAAGGATAAGAATAATGGAAGAAATCAATTTATTTTGAAGAAACAAACTGCAAAAAATAAAATTATTGGGAAATTGAGAAGGAGAAGGAAGAGATTAAGGTATAGGGAATGGTGGAGGTGGATTTTAAGGAGGAGGTAGAGTTAGAGGAAGATTCAGAGTCTGTGATGGAGACCGACATGGAGGAGGAGGTTTTTGAAAAGACCGAGGTTGAGACTGAGGCGGAAGAAGGATAATATGTGATGACTTATAAAAAATAAAATCATCGGTTAATGAAGTAGAAAATGGATTATAACATGATTTTTTTTAGGAATGTTTTTTAAAAGTCCACACAACACATGTCACTTTTAGTAGGATCCATTGTGTGTGTTTCCAGTTTAAAATGACATTTTACTAAAACACACATGTGGAATACTCAATAATGATGAAACACATTCCAATTATTTTTATACCTTTAGAAAAATATCCATGAGTTTTTAGGGATGTGTAAGGATCAACTACACCTCAATCTAATACACAGTGTGAGCGGTATGGCTCCAAGTGCATTTTTTCATAAAAATTGACAAGAATTTTAGTAAAACCTGACATACTCAAAACTAAGAAAACACATTTGTATTGTTTTGATACATTTAGAAAATTTTCCATGAATCATTTGTATTTTTTAGGTACTGGCCTCATCTCAATATGATGCACTGTGTGACAAGTATGACTCCAAGTGTGTGTTTTTATTCATAATTGAAACTAATTTTAGTTATAAAAAAACTAACATTCTCAAAACTGAGAAAGATCATTCATAATGTTTTAGTGCATTAATAAAATGTTACATGTGACATGTTTTTATTTTTTGGGATCAAAAAAATCTCATTCTGATGCATCGTGTGATCGGTATGACTCCAAGTGTCTCTTATAAGATTAAAATTGGTATTTTTATACAAAATGTGTCACTCACTAAAAAGCGAGAAAACATGATTAGATTGTCTTGATAATTTGGGAAAATGATTCATAATTTACATATGACTTGTATGAATCAATCTAAAACCAAAACTGGACATGATTTCACATGCATGGCTTAAGATTTGTGGTTCTATTTTAAAATGTTATTTTAGTAAAATACACATGTTACATACTCAGAACCAATAAAACACATTCAGATTGTTTTGGTACATTAAAAAAAAGAAACATACATCATTTTAAATAGTAATATATTAGGTGTGCCTCAATATGATGCACAATGTGACCATTATGACTCAATGTGTGTCTTTTTATTCAAAATTGACATTAATTTTTGTGAAAAGGAAACCACTGACATACTCAAAACTGAGACAATGCATTGGATTTTTTGGGTTCTTTAGTAAAAAAATCCATGAATCATTTTTAAGGTATAGAGATCCGCTGAACCTCAATATGATGCATGGTGTTAGTGGTATCTCTCTAATTTCCTGTTATCATTTTAAAATTTGAATTTTCATAAAAAAAGAGTCACTCACTAAAAACTGGGAAAATGTGCTCAGATTTTGTGGATAATTTCGGAAACTAATTCATAATTCATTTCTAATATCTATGATTCAGTCTCATGTTAAACCATTCAAAAATTCCACCTGTATGGTTCAAAGAGTGTGCATGAATTTTAAAATTAAATTTTAGTAAAAAAACGCACATGACATACTCAAAACCTAGGAAACACACTAGGATTATTTTGACACATTACAAAAATAATCCATGAGTCATTTTGGACATGTATGGATTAGATCCACCTCAAATAAATGTACAGTGTGACCAGTATAACTCCAAACATTTCTATTTTATTAAAATTCGACATTAAGTTTTTCAAAAAGACAAATGACATACTCAAAAATGAGAAAAAAATATTTTGATTGTTTTATCTCATTAAACAAATGATCAAAAAGTCATTTTTGATGTGTAGGAGTCAGTCAAACATCAACTCAACTCATGGTGTGAGTAGCATGAATCCAAGTGTATCTTTTTTTTCAAAATATACTTTAATATTTTTTTAAAAAATAACTTACATACTATATAGTAGTGTTTTATTATATTATTAGAGTTATAAATTTTATATCATTTAAATTTAGTATTACTATTTTATTTTTGTAATTTATATTATTGGTTTTCGTTATTTAGTGTGTTGTGGCACACTGCACCTGTTTTTGGTGATACCCTATGCTGCAACACAACACTGTAGTTATCACCTTTACTAGTAGTACTAAATTCACTGATAAAAGTATGCTTTATCAGAACTTTTAAAGAATCTTATATAGATACAATTTATCAGTGTTTATATAAGCACAAATAATGATTATCTTTATCATCACTTTTAAATAAAATGATAAATCATACTTTTATTAGTGAAAATTAAAGTGCTGATAAATGGGGTATTTTATTAGCACTTTTATATTCACTTATAAGGAAACTCTTTATCAGTAATTTTTTTACCACTGATAAAATCCATATTCTTTTAATCATGCTAAGATAATCAGCACATTTCTAACACTGATAAAGGAAGATTTTAGCTCTTTTAAGGTGTGTTTGTTAGAATTGATTTTGCTCATATTCAAAAAAAAGTTTTTTATAAACATTTTGATGTTCTTAAGAAGTGAATTAAGGAATTTATACAGAAAAAAAGACTAAAAATGTTTTCAAACAATTACATGGTTCATGTGGAAGACCAATATTTTCATTGAAATATATTTTCATTTTCAGGAAACCATTAACATTCAATCCAGACCTATGATGTGATTGAAATGCCCTTCATGGGGTATTATGTAAAAATTGGGAACCCCAAGATATGTGAATAGAAGAAACCGTTGTTTTATTCCCAATTAATTAATGATTCTTCGTCTTCTAGAAGAATATTGTTTTAAAGAAACAATGTAAAGGATTTATTCTAACTAAACTCCTTACCTGAGAATCATTCATAATGTAGGATGTAGTTATTGATATTCCTCATATTCTTTTAATCTCCAAATGTAATTAGGATGATGTTTTAGAATAAAATAAATGAGAGGGATCCAATAGAAATCATGAATCTCAGATGTTTATCAATATTCTGTTTTCATCTATATTGACGAGATGCATATAAAGATAGTATTTTTCAATTGAAAATTAAATTTCAAATAATGAATCACCCCACCTAAATCTTATTGAGAATTATAAATATTCTTTAGAGAATCCATTACTATTAATATAACTATTGGTTTGACTCTTGAGAGTTTTGTTCTAGTGATAAAACTTCTCATAAAATATAAAGTTGATTAAAACCTTACAAATGAAGTCCCAGTCTGTGGTGTAAAATTATTTTTCAAAATCATGCTTAAAATAAATATTACATCACTTTTCTTATTTAATAAGCAGGTTAAAAAATTATAAATCAATAATGAGGAAACCATTAATGGTCTTCCATTTAATGAATCGAAACCGATTTGAGGAGATAATCATGATTGATATTCTGGAAATCCTAATAGCAAGTATTTATTTCATGATTTTGTAATGAAAATTATCAAGGGAAACTTTTATGAAAATATTATTTTCACTTTCATTTTATAGTTTTGGGATAAGCTATATGAATTCAGAATTGGTTCCATTTGTAAGATATCTACCCTTGAATAAGTGAATTACCAGTCTCCAGTCTGCCTGGTGAATGATTTACCAGAATATTTGGAAAACATGATTAGGGAATCCATTAGGAATCATTTTCTCCCATCATTATAGAAAAAAAACTCATTTCTCTCATACTCAAGAGATATTTAATTTATCATGTTTTTGTGGTCATTGTTCTTCAATCTGAATATGATTCCATCAAATATGTAAGGTATAGTGGTGAAGAAATTGAAGAGGTACATTTATTAATAGATCACATGATCAGAGGTGTTCCATCTATCATCCAAGATCTATTAACCATCCTTGAGAATTTAAAATTTCTTAGAATCATTTCTAGACTTATGAGGAGGGTTTTTTGAAATTTTGTTACAATCATTAATCCCTATATTTATGATGGTTTTACTATGAATGATCCTTTTAACATTAAGAAGATTTTATCGATTGTTTAAAACCCCTTTTTTATTTTCCAATTTTAAAGAGATATCCTTAAAAGTGTTTCATTATTGAAGGATTTTTTCATGTTTTGAGTGGATTAAATTTCATAATATAGGGAAGTAAAATAAATTATTATCAATTCTCTCATTTTCCTCTTGACTAATTTGTGTTTTGAGAAATTAGTATAATGAATAATCCTTATAGTGAACCGGTGTAAAAGTTTCATGAAAAATATTACCTCATTTAGGATGAAGATCCCAATAATTATTAAAAAGGATGGGAAATAATTATTTCCCAGGTTTAAGAATAATTCTATGTGGATTCTTCTATGGTCAGATTTGATTCTTTCCCATTTATCAATGGAGATGGAATCCCATTTACTCACATAATACTCGTTTTTAAAGTCTCTATAAATACTTATTGTAACCATCATATTGTGATTCATTAAAGAACATGTATATTTGGATACCTCCACAATAAATTCAATCAAATTTCCACATTCGATGGATATTATGAACTCCTAAGAGGAGGTAGAGATGCTCAGAAGACTAAATTTTTCAACAGAGTAGAGGATAGATTTGAAGTCACTAAAGACAGTCCAAGGATTATTAATCAAATATATAGGGAGTTTATATATACATAGAGGCACCTTAAATCATGATATCTTTTGAATGAAAAATCAATAGAATAATAATTAGACATTAATACCCACTTAAAGCTTCATGTTATGTGCTACTCACTAGAGATGAAAAAGGATGTATTCTAAAGGATATTTTGACAAAGAAACCATCTCCTTTTAATTTTATAGGAAGGTTTATTGCTTCCCAGAAAATAAATTACCCAGTTTTAAAGGGATAAAATTATAAAAGAGAATAATATTTTAGTTTTAGATAACACAATTAGATCATGTTTATGTTTTTGAATGCGATGGTTAGGGAATATATTATTCTAGGGTTGGCCTAGACTTGACAGTTATCGAAGAGTACCTTATTTTTATTTGAAGCTAGGGGTTCCACCCCCTTTTCGTCCATAATGAACTTATTTATTATATTTGATTTAATGGTTACTATGACTGTTTTAGAGTCTGGTACCACAGAACTCACTTCTCATAGTATAATAGACTATGTATTTCCTTTTGGATTTCCATAATCAACTTCATCCTTCAAATGAGTGACATGAGTATCCCTTCCAATAAAATCTTGGGAATTATATAAATTTTATGTACTTATAATATTATACAAGGATCACTATAAAATTAATTAATATGTGATGCATATTTTTAATTATAGTGAAATTCACCCATCAAAGTTCATTAGTGGTGGTTTAGACAACTTCTTTTAATACTAATGGATCACCCCTGATATCTTCCTCTTCTTCATTATCATCATCATTTGTAAGGGAGTATATATTTTCATATTATTATTTTTGATACTATAAATGATCATTATCAATCCCATTCTATGGATTAATAGAGAAATTCATATGGATATGATACTATATAGATGTAATCAATGATTTTTAAAACTCATGTTTATCAGCAATGGTTCATGTGTTCCCTTTGAAATAGTCTTATTCATGTTAGCAATATATAATTCAACCACAAATTCAAGTATAGGTGACAATATGAAATATTAATACACATAGAAATCTTGATGATCCCTTCATTCATTGGTGAATTATACTTAATAGAAACATATTCTTGACTATCACATGGTAGGAAATGAATGGGAGGGTCTATGTTACTAGCCAACATTACTTGATGACTTCCCAAAAGTATAGTTGTTTCCATGATTTGGTTAACGGTAAACAATAAATATACACCATTTCCACTACAAGGGTTGAATTGATCATATTTTAAACAACTTGGGGAAATAATTTTTATGATGTTGTTTATCAGATTATATTTTCACTCCCTTTTGTAGTACCCTACATCAATGTGTTTATATTGACAGGATTCGAAAGGTTATTTTCCACCATATAGTATCCCCACCTTCCAATAACAATGTTATTTTAGTCATGTGTGATATAAGGATGGAACTTCAGCATGAATATGTATCTAGTTTCTTTCCCATAAGGTATTGAATGTAACATCCTTATAGACTTCAATGAATTATATGTTAGGAATGCAGTATGTGAATAGGGTCTTCAAACTAATCCTACCGAGTAGCCTCTTATAACTCTTTTAAAATCGATAGATTGTATGGTATGAAGGAGAGTTCTTAATACCCCAACCCTAATAGGCCAGAGAAAATTTATACTTTATTAAATTTTTATTAGATACCAAGAATCTTATTCTGTTGACCCAAATTGATTATTAGTCTTGGAAAACATTATAAAAAAATTTATCCCACTTTATAATTGATATATTAAATTACATCATAGTTTTTTATTTGAGGAAACCATTATTTAATTTAGAATAATCCTACATATCTGTCATAATAATATTCCTTCCATTATAGGAAAAATAAACAAACGAAAAATTTTACCTCAGATGCTCAGTAATAGTAAACATTCAATAGAAGAAAATAAAATGGAAAATAAAACATGAATAATATAGCCAAGATACAAAATGATAAAATCATTTATATAAATAATATAATAAAAGTTATTAGTAAAATAATGGATACCATAACCACAACAGATAATCAATTGTGTATTAATAAGTAGCCATATAGTGATTGAAGGCATAATTTCATACATCATAAACATACCGTCACGAACTAGTGAAAATTAATCATAAAAAATGGGTACAAAATTAGCCAAAATCCAATGAAGTTTGTTTTAGGAGACCTAGATTGACTTCATGAGACTGTATCATGCCCCACCCATCACTTACTATGTCATATATATGCATCCTAATAAAGAAGTGTAATATTTTCAATATAAATAGTTTTATTGAAAACAAACTTACAAAATTTTAATAATTTTTCCAATCAACAAACAAAACAATAATAAATCTACATTAATATGATATAAAAATTTTATATAACCTATGTAATATAATATTAACCAAATAATTTTTTATAGATGAATATTCTTTAAAAAGATCACTGGAATATTTGATCAAGGAAATATACTTTCCACATTGAAAATCACTTTTTAAAATATAAACAATTCACAGATATTAAGTTACCAAAAATCATTGAAATTATCCATGATAATATATAATGTAATATTTATATCATTGATCAATCACGATTGAGGGATGTTTTGTTCTTATGGTATAATTTAAGAAACCTTCCTCTTATACTTTTGGTAAAAGTAAAAAAGTAGTTCATTTTGAAGACAACAAGAAGATTCTTATAAAATTTAGATTATTGGTAAAACAAGAGAAAAATATCTTTAATAAATCATTGGGGATAGAACACATATTCTATAATTGTTTTTTAGAAAATTTGGATATGGAAGAAAAGATCCCCTTGTGGTTATTTTAACATAAACTACCTTGAATAATGATGGGATTGTGATTTGATCCCCTACCACCTCAGTAACTTGGAATCATAAACCCCATAAAAGAAATAAATTAAAAGGAAAATTTAAATACCCTAGATGTAAATAGATTCATGATATAATATATCAGAGGGATAATATATACACCACCCAAAATAAATTGGTGCAAAATATAGAAATTTACCTCAATTCAAGGAAATTGCGAATAATCCCATACCTCAAGTTTAACTTGTCTTGAAAATGATATTATATTCATATATAAAAAACATTATATTTATTATAAATATATAATAATACCATATTAATATCTATAATATCATATATGATCAATTTATAGCATTTTATCACTCATTTATTATCTATATTTTATTATTATCTTTATTTTAGGTATTAACAACTTCATTTATCATATATGTTTTGATTCATAATTCCTTTTCCTAGAATATTTATAACAGATCCATATTCTGAAATTTTGTTATTTAATATTTAAATATCACATGTATTCTAAATGTAGATATATATAATTATCCATAATATATAGGGATATAAAATTGAATTACACAGTTCATGTAGATGATAGGACGTATGTACACAAGAACACTGTTTTCATTTTTTAATGGATGAAAGAAAAGGATGGTAATGATTAATTTACCTTTCCAAAATCATTATTTTTTCATACATATCATATATATTCATTAGTTTCATATTTATTACCATTGAATTAAATTTTTGATGAACAACAACATACACCTCCATGTGTAGAAAATAAGTTGTACGTACATAAAAGAAATGTTTCCGCATTACATAAGATGGAACCGAGATTGAATATGTAAATAAAATAATCATAATACCATGAAATTATATTTATGATACTATATATATTATTTAATTATGGTTACAACCCATGAAGAGGAATAAGAAGAAGAAATAAATTTTATAGAGTCAGTAAAGGTGATTACATCATCTTTGGTGGTCTTTAATTATATATCTTCATAAGGGATCTAGGGTTGAACTGTTCGAAGGACTATACGATAAAATAACAAAGATAGTAATATTTAAAATAAAAATTTGTAGGATTTTTTGGATCTATATAGATCAATGTTTTTTAAATAAATAAAGGATGAATTTCTTTTTAATAATTGTGGTGAGTGAATCTTTTAGAATATGATTAAAAATTAAATTAATATAAATAAATTTTGAGTTCAAAATGGAATAAAATTGTTAATATTATAAATTAGGATATGGATGAGTCCTCATAGACTAATAAAACAAATCTGGAATTATTTGTAATACCTATTCACCCTTATCATTTTCTTTCAACCCTTTATTAACCCTTTCGACAATTACTTTAATATTAATGTTTTATACATTATAGGGGATACTAAGGTTAATATAAAATGAAAATAACCCATAAAATCAATGGTTTGTTTCAATAACCATATAACAAAGTTTTGGAAAATATAAGGTTTTTATGAATTTTAAATATTTTAATAAAGTATATTTTAATAAAATATCATTAATATGAATTTTATAACTATTAATTTAATTTGACATGAATAACATCAATACAAAAAATGAATTTGAATCCAATAAATCCAAAACAATATAATATTTCATATATATATATATATATAATTCACGGTTCCCATTAATTCATTTACATTATACTAATTTTAATAATTTAAAATAACTTATTTTTTTTAATTAATTATATTATTACTGCGTATACATTGTGTAACTATTTAAGGTAATTATTTATTCACTGAGAAAGAAAAGTAAATTACCATAATATATAAAAATAATTTATATTTCAAAATCATATTATTAACTAAACATAACCTCTAGTTATCCATATTTTTAAAATATTAAAGTTATTAAAAACAAGAGTTTGACATGATTATACTTTTCTTTTCATGAAATACTATAAAAATTATAATCTATTCCAAATAGGAAATATTTCATGTAATAGGATATTGGATGATTATTAATGAAATTTAATCTTCCAAAAAAATAAGGAATTTGTTCTGGTAAATTTTTATCCACATAATTTTAATTTTAACCTTAATTACTATATTTACCCTTTACTACGGTGAAAAAAATTACTATCGATACTAGTCATAATGAAAAAAATAAAAAGGATATTTATACTAAATTTATAAATAATAATTTAATTTATGGATTACATTTTTAAAGATTCAATTATTATAAATAAAATATGTTAATTTTAGATTAAAACTCAAAATTCATTGAAAAGTATTTTTTCAATGAAATTATTATTAATTATAAAAATGGTTCCATACCAAATATAACCATGAAATTGATAAAAATAAACTTCATTAGATTAATTATAACATAATATAACTTCTAAAACCCTTAAAACAATTTAAAATAGAATAGTACGTTGAAAATTCTTGAAATAAAAAAATAGTTCTCAATAAAAGCAGTATTTTTCACTATTCACGAGAATATGAATGCTTTCAGAAAAAAATAAAGCAAAATGAAACCAAAATAATTTATATATGTTGTTTTCAAAAATTTTATTAATAATATAAAATAATTTTTCAAAAAGTTGAAAAAATCAATTATTTTACATTCTAAAAAAATCAACAAAATTCAACTTTGAGGAAGATATATTTTCAACGAATAAAATAAAAATTAATAATTGACTCTTTATTTCACAAGGATTAATATATATTTTTTGGATTATGATTTTTATATATATTTACCAATGTTGTTAATCCTATTCACACCCATCAATTTAATGCTGGGTTATTGTGTAAGTGTTAAAATAATAAAATTTCATTTGTATATCATGGTTTTTATGTTTGGTGTAGTTTGTAAAAAATTTTATAAAAGATATAAAATTTAAATATAGAGTGATATTTAACAAAATCTCAAGGTGTTACATTATCTCCCCTTAAATAAATTGGATCCTCATAATTAGAACTTATTCTCAATAATCAAAGATTTATATTTGAATATTAGTATATGGAAAACCGTCATCTCAAAAATGATTAATATTAAATTCTCTAAAATGTGGGAAAGGGATGCATAATGGTTCCCACAAAACTAGGTTTGCAAATTGGATAACATTATTGGAATATAAAAATATGGACATGGAAGAGAGAACTAATTCAAAAGGATTAATATATAGAAAAATAAAACATGGTCATGATATTGTTAACCATCACTAAACCATAACTATGTGATGGGTTAAATACCATTTATTTCTATGTAAGAAAATTAAAAAACAACTTTTTTATTTCATGTCCATTTTTTTTAATATTTTTGGATTCATTTAATATAAAGATAATCCTCTCTATAAAATAAGCTTACATGATTTCATTCTATATGATAAATATTATATCTTTCTTCGGTTTCACTTCTTTATATTCTGACCTCATCTCTTACTCTATGAAATGAATATTGATTATGAAATATTTCATGCCTAAATAACATAATTCAAATTATAATTGATCACATGATTATACAAAATAATATAAATATATACCTCTTGTATTAATACATTAACCAAAATCAAAAACTCTTTTCAAAAGGTAGAATAATTTCCAAAATGAATACACCTTCATATAAATCTCCAAATCCAATGTTCAACATAAATCACTACCCTAGTGGTTAACCTTCCAATCCTTCCAAATTTCAAAAATTTATAAATAAGATCAGAAAATGTCCAAATTCTACATAACATTAATTCAAAAAATATCATAAAGTGTCCTTTAATTATCACATGCCAAATATTTGAATACCATGGTTTCATATTCTCTTAAAACATGGAAATGACGTAAATTAACAAAAAAACATCAATGAAAACATACATGGATTTTATAATTAACTATTTATTCATTCCTAAAATAACATAATAGATTATATAATATATTCCATAAATTTTAAAATGTTATAAACTACTATAGTGAGAACAAAAAATACTATGTAATCAAATCATTAATAAGTTACAAGTAATCAATGGTCATGAACCCACTCCCCGTAGGGATACTACTCCTAGGCTAGCAATGAGAAAAGAGAAGTGATCACCCCCATGTCCCGTATCCAGTGGGCCCTCAGGTTGCAACTAGAACTAAGGGTATGAAAATCTCACAAAATGGGAAGAATTATCCTTTTATAAGAAACATGATTTGATGATAATATGGGTCATCCATAATGAAACTCCAAGACAAAATATAAATGAAAAAAAATCAATCCCACATGCATGTGTAAAATATAATGGACACCAAACAATAGTCCCCCAAGTTGGTACTAAAAGTAAAGCTAGTAATCGTCAAAAAAACAATCAAGATCTGAGCTAGTAATGTAGCATGCTCCACGAAGTCCTTTTGGAATCCTAAAAATAGTTTTATATATGTAGGTTGAGTTAACAAGTATACTCAACAGAAAAACCAATGTCTCTCATGAAAAATTGAATGATGCATACTAATTCCCTTGTGAGAAAACAACAGTACCAAATAGCAGCTAACATGTATACTAACTACCCCATCCTGTCCCAAGGACCCTCACTAAATAACGCAACTCAAGTAAGGTAATATAATAAACATTGATAACGTGGTACATGCAGCACATCCCACAAGTTATCCACTCTTTCCTAACAAAAAACATCATTGTGCCTCCTCATATTCTGAAAGAATGATGTCATAACCCACCCGCACACACTTGGGCCACAAACCACACCTCGTCCTGTCACGGGGGGCCCAAGTCACATCAAATCCCCCCCATGGACATCTGGGCCCCATACACCACACCTAATCCCATCAAAGGGGATTCAAGACACATTACATCTCTCCAACAGACACCTGGGACCCACACACCCTAACTTGTCTCACCACTAGAGAAAAGAGCCACATCACATCTCATTGTGAAGACTCCCGTGAAATCACAACACAAAGCATCCTGAAGACCCCTTGGAAAGACAAACCTGCACGCACACACATGGTACTCATAAACAAAACATTTACAATGAATTTTGGGCTATCACTACTTGAATGATGGATCATGGAAGAGCTAGTGGCCAACCATCCTTCCTCCCCTGGATATTATTGAAAGATACAATCCCTCATGATGATTGGGGCGTTCATCACATAGTTCCAAACTATTTTGGGGTGCAAATCAAAATCATAAGGATAATTCTATTATATACATATAGATACAAGACACTTTGCAAAACCTATGGGTTCTTCAGACAAACAACCAACAGACAACACTGATAACATTGATGATACCTCTAAATTCTTGTCACCACACATCAAGATAAAACCCATTTCATATTATGAAACTATTTTAATTTTTTTCATTTCTGTTCTACTAACCACACCAATAATTTCTAATTCAAAAATTTATTAAACAACTATTTATTCATTTATTCCCTTACTACCTAGTAACTATCAATCACAACCCACAATAATACACACCACAAAAGTCACATATGGATAACCACAAGCCAAAATACTCATACCTACCATCGTCATCCGTATTCAGTGTCATCCCACCAAAAACAATCCTCACACAACCCCATCAAGTAGTACATCACTGCACAAATCGATCATAGAACTATTGAAGAACTCTTCTTATCCATTCCAAAATTAATCAATATCTCAGCATGAGATTCAATGATGCATTCTATACCACCCAACAACAAAAAAATGTTCTCACAATTCTATCACCACACAAATTAAATGAATGAAACATTCCATATTTATACAGGCATCTCGTATATACATCCATTTGTTTATTTAGGGGTTATTATATAAGATGTATAGTCTCAGGCATTCATTCAATAGTCATGTGTACATGATTTACCAATTTCCAATTAGGGTAAAACCAAAACAACTACAACCAAAGAAGAACATATAACAGGTATAACTGAGAAAAAAATCCATAAGCATCCATAATTTTCAATGGGCCATTCATTCTATGAAATCACAATATCACAATCAATATCAAAAAGGAAATGAATGTGAACAAACCCCATTACCCATATCAATTCAATTATCTAGTTATTTGTCATTAATTAAGAAGGCATAACTATAATCCATGGGTAATGAAATAAAACCCCTCGTACATGATGTAAAAATAAAAAGAGATAATGGTGTCTATAACTCGATGGGGTGTCAGTGTTCTTCAAATGATAATGGAGCACGTAATGGTCCTATGATAACATATCCTACAAGATCTGCATCCATACAAGGACAACATGGCACCACCGCACCAACAAAAATAGAGAGTGACCACATTAGGAATCATAGATAAACACACACACCATCTTATGTATAGGAGATATGGAAGAGAACCAGAATGAACTGAGGTAAAATTCTACAAAAAATAAGTAGAACGTACATCAGATCACCATGAATCGCCAACAAATGATCACTGAGATCAATAGACCAAAGAGGAAGGAAGTGGATTCAAATAAATCCTTTATATTTCTATGGTTCGTCTAGAATGGGGGAGACTTCTACAACCATAGGATTTGTGAAATCCGAGGTGGATCAAATGGTATAAACCACTCCAACATAGGGGGATTACTGGAAAAGTAATCCACTTCCATGTTGTGAAATCCCTTGAGGTCCACATCCACCGAAATACACATCGCCTCCCAATTATATTTTATTTTTAAAACCATGAAATCATACATGCTGAGAATCCATCCCTCACACTGTGTAAAAGTCTAAATACCGTGATGCTTTATAGGACAATCTGTGAAACAAAAATTCATGTCATGAAATCTAGTTACATAGTTTGTAACCTCCATGATTCTGTACTTCAACTACCAAACTTCTATAAACTCTCATTGAGTCTCCTCCATGAATTTACAATGAACAAACTCAAAAATTAACTAATCTGGATGTCATGGACCATTTCATAAGATACTTCTCAAATGACTGTATCTTTAGGGAATCCAAAACCATTCCAAAGAGAGAAATTTGTTCAAACAACAACTCCATGAGATACCTATTACGGATCTTGGTACACATTAAACACCACTAACAACCAAACACATCAACCTTGAATGATAAACCACCATATGTTGTCCAAATGCGAGAGTGGAAACCCCCAAATCCAAGATAAAATCACCTGACACTTATAACTAGGCCTTGTATCATCAACCCAAATAACCAGAAGACACACCATAGAAGCATGAAAACCACACAATCTAAATGTGTGGACCATAGAATTTTATTCTCCATGTCATGATACCATTTGATATGGGAATCAATGACCCACCTAGAAATGATTAATTACATCACAATTAATGTATTGTAATTAGGAATTGATTTATTCCTTTTCCACACATAAGAACTTTACCACATACATTTCAAACCAAGCTAAAAATAGATCTCCAATAAAACAAACTTCAAAAATTACATTTCAAAATAAAACTAAATAATGAGAAATTCAGAAAAAATCCATGCACTAAGAATGAATCTTCATCTCTCACTCCCAGGTACACTCCTTCAGGCCACCATGCCTCGACAATAAATGATCCAAAGGAATGGTTCATCCATGCAACATATCTCGATGATCCTATATCTCTATATGCTACTCCACATAAGTTACATCGCCCTTCATATACATCGCTCCCTAGTCATGGACATGGGAGTCAAAATGTAGATACTGCCAAAGTATAATGATGTGAAACGAATCATAGAACTTCTCCAACTATAGTGGCAATTCCATCTGGTATTGCCCTTCTCTAACATGTCCCAATATCTCAACGGGTACAACAAACCTAAGAGATACCATTCTTTCTCTTCAAAACCTCTATTACGCAAATATAGGGGAAACCATTAAGAACATGTTATCCCAAAAGATGAACTCCAATGGCTTCCTCCGGCGACTGAAAGGCAACTTTTGTTCGTATTTCACCACTTATGACCTCTGACGAACAAGCTGATCCTTTTGGTCTTGCTCATCACCACATCCGGACCAAGAACACATGTCTCCAAAACCACCATCCAACACAACAATGAATGACATGGTCTCCCCTATAACAACAAAAATGAAACTCTGCCAATAGAATAGTGATATATAATATAATATGTCAACTCTATAATATGGTGTTTTTGTACCCATGACCTGGAAAAGACCAAGATGCATGCCCACAACATTTCCTTCAACATCTAGATAGTCCTTTATATCTACCCATCTGTCTGAGGGTAGAAATCAGTGAGGAGGTATAACCAGGTTCCAAAACTATATTGTAAAATCCTCCAGACTGATGAGGTATACCACACATCCTATTTTGAGACAATAGACCTTGGATCTCTATTTAACCACATCACCTCATCCACACACCCCATTGGAAAGGCATCCACCTCGCCTGACTCCTTTATCTCTAATAAGTGATTTTATTTCTTCAACAAATCCACTCATATGTAGATGGAATCATAGAATCCCTGATCCCTAGGTAACCCTACAAATAAATCCATCATGATGTCATCCTACTTCCAGTAGAGGATATCCAAGGGCTATAACAAACCACTAGGTTCATGGTGCTCAGACATTACATGTTGGTAGACCAATAATATTTTCACAACCCCTAGTACTACTCATATCATCTCAGGCCCCCAAAACTACATCTTCAATCAATGGTACATTTTACATATTCCTTGATTTACCTCTAAAGGTGATTTATGAAACTCATGAAGAACTCCCACATATATTTCTACTGAAACTATATCGGATTTAGACCGTCCTCCATCCATCCCTCTAGAGCATCGACATGTACAATAGTTTACATAACACCTCATTATCTGAGTCTCCCCACTTAGATTGCTCCACTAGCTATATCATATAATACTACACTATCATCTATAACAATGTACATCTACCATCATTCATTATTTTGTCTTTGTGCATAGCTGCCAGCTCCTCCACCGCTTTCCAAGCATCATTAGGTAGCCAAACAACCTCCTTCAGTGAATTTATAACTACTGAATTGGCCATGAAATTACCCTATACTAAGGTATAATAGATATCAAAATCATAGTCACGAAGAAATTACATCCACCTGCACTTACATATATTTAAATTTCCTTGGGAAAATATTCCTCAAACTCTATAGTTCTGTGAAGGCCACAAAGCACTGCCTAATAAGGTAATGCCTTCATAAATTCAGTGAAAACATGACCAATACTAACTCTAGATCATGGGTGTCATAGTTAAACTCGTTTGTGATTACATTATATACCCATAAGAGATCGTTACTCACTGCAACATCAAGACGTATCCCAATACTACATGGGATGCATTTCAAAACACCTCAAACATCACTCATTCCTTAGAAAACTAGAGCATTGGATCACTAACTGACTTTCCATTTAGACAATAGACGACTTGTTGGAAATACTCAGTTTACCCATTATATTTTCCCTATCTATTCATATATGTCAATAGAGCTTCATCTCAAGAAGACATGGGTACAAACCACCCATAATTGCCTACGAGACCAAGAAAAATACAAACTTCTGCCAAATTTTTGTGTGTTTCAAATGAATCAACCACTGAATACAATGACATGTCAACTTCCACATGCTATTGAGACACCGTATTATCAAGGAAACACATGTATTGTGTTCATTACTTACAGTTGGACAACATTACATAGAGTCGGTGACATCAAAGAACCTGAAATACTATTCTTAGAAGCTCAATATGCTCCTCCTCTATCTTTTAGTATATCATGATATCATATATGAAAATGAAAAAATACTAGTCTAGGAACCCACGAAAGATGGGGTTCATAATCCCCAGGATCATGGATTGTCTGTTCGTAACACACAATATCTGGACTACAAACTCGAAGAGCCTATACATGCATCTAAAAGAGTATTCAGCATATCACCCTCCTTCACCCACAACTAGTGCTATCCAGACCATAGATCGATTTTATAAAACCAAATTTTCCCTCCCACCTTTTCAAAAATATCTCTGATCCTCAGAAGAGGGTAACAGTTCATGAACATCACATGATATGACCTCTAGTTGTCAATTCACAATGGAAGACTACCATCCACCTTCTTTTCGAACATCATTGGAGCACCCCACGACAACACCTAGGCCAGATTTATCCCTTATTCATTAGATAATCAAACAGAATCCTCAACTCCCACAAAATTGATGTTAAAATCTGATAAGGATACATTGATATCATACCATCACTAGGGAACAAGTCTACCTAGAACTAAACATAATTTTGAGGGGGTAGAGGCTCAAAATTCTCAAGAAAAACATCCCAGAACTCCCCAACAACTGAGATTACCACCATCATTCCATCATCTACTGATTCCACTAACAACTCATCCAATAATAAATGAATAAGATCTATACACCGACTACCCACCTGATATCTCTGCTCACTAATGAAAACCTCAAACTAAAAATCCACATATAAAGACACAAATATTCTCTAGAAGAAGTTGATAACAAGAAGCATGGAATACAACAAGACGATGCGAAGAATGATGTCGTATGGTTTCATATGTAGAAAGAAGCGATTCTCATGGGACTGATGCAGTCCCATCATCATTATACATCCCCAACACACATAAAAAAATACGGTCAATCCTCTGAATAGTGTTCTAAAAACTCTTGTAATGATAGGCCACTCTGCATATTGCACGTGAGGATGGGATATAATGGGTGGAAAAAAAAGTTGTGTGAAGCTTTTAATTCAAAAAATTCAAAAGAAACGGTACTGAAAACACTAATCGTACCTCTAAAAATATATGTCCCTTATAGATCTACCTCATCTACAGAATAAAAAAACAATTCCTAGCTTCTCTTCGTCTCTAGTGAAGACCACCTCCATGGCCATTCTTGGGTCGCAATCTCTGAGTACGAGTGAAATACTGAGGTCAGAATATTTATTGTGCATCTCCCCTAAGTTGAGAAAAAGCCTATTTTCCCTATATCTGAAACTGTCTCCCCGACAACTACTGTTGGGGAGGATGTTGAGAATGTACTCATACACCCAACTATGCTAGATCATCCAATTGGAACTGGGTCTGAAAAAGGTCATGGGTTCCAAAAAAATAAACTACTCAAACCCTAGGCCACAAAAATGTGCTTGGGAACTATTGGCACAAGAAGGCCTGAAGGGAAACTGATGAGGTTGATGAAGGATCTAGATTTAGTATAGCTCATCATTAGGTGGGGCCCAACAGTAATTAATTTTATCATAATTGATTACCTAACTGGGATCAATACAATAATAAACGTCGGTCTCCAAAGATTAAGATCAAAGTTGTAGACAAAAGGAAAGGCACCAGATCCAACATAGAAAGGGATCTTAGATATCATGTTTATAATTAATTTAGTTTTATTCTTATGGAAAAGGATTCCTATTTCTTCGTTACTTTATTCATTGATGATGTTGATCATTCAGAATGAACCTTTTAGATTATCTCATTGCACATGAGAATATCTACACCGAAATCCCTCTAGTGGTGATCCACATGTTTTTTATGGACTCCGATCAACACCACTCGTTCTCCAAGTGCAAGCACAGTGATGCAAGAGTCTTGCATCAATTTTTCTTGATCACTTGTTCTTCGGTCTTAAAGAACGTCTCTTATTATTGAATAGGGGAAGTATAGGATTCGAGAGAGAAATTTCATGGCTAAAAAATTCCCAGTTCATCATGCGTGTGGAGTGTACTCTGGAACAATAGGTATACGTTGTTTTTTATATGTATTTAATATCAATTAAAATATTTAATTTCATAATAGAAATTAAACACATTCATGAACTTAGAGAAATCCCATGCTATTAATAATAATATCACATCATTATTTATGGTGCGCCAACATGCCCAATATTGAATTATAAATAAAAGTGTACATCACAAAATAATAGCAATGTAATTATTATTTTAACTTTCTTTCCACTATTTAAATAATTATTTACCTTTTTGAAAATAACTGTTTTACTACCGGACTGACCTTGGTCCACTTGAATTCCACTTCTATTTATTGAACAACTGAATAATTAATTAATTTATTCTCTATAATATATATTTTTTTACAAACTAGTAAATAAATATTTATTAAATGTTCAATAAAATAAATAAATAAATTTTATCTAATTCATGTGATCAATTGAATATGAAAAAAATTATTCCAGAGTGTTGATAATAATAATTTTTCATTAATTAAATTCAAATAGAATTTTACCAAGACTACCAAATACACTTATTTTGTGATTATATAGGATTCTATCGAATTAGAATTAGGTGGGATTACAGAAAGTCCATGAGTATTGTGTAGAAACGGTTCAAGGCACCTATGAGAAACAACCAAACATTGAAAAAATGACCTTCACATATGAATGTTCATTGTGTAATATAATACCTTTTTCTCAATATCTCATCATGTAGGTTTCATGATAGTGTCATCGGACATTATGCTTGATACGCCATTCTTTGACTATCCAAAATAAATTCATCATTACACCATAGTCATGGAATTTTTCACGAAGATTCTATATCAATCAAAAGGAATATATATCCCATTTGGAATGAAAATTTTCTAAACAACATTTTAGATAAGTGGGAAAACAAAACTATATATATAATATTAAAAAATTTATTACGAATCATATTATAATGATTATACATTTATTTTTCCTCAATAATCTGTCTATTTTCAGGAGAATTGTTCTTTTTTTCTACAAAATACTCCATGAAAAACTTCATATCTCTACTGACTTTAGAAAAATTCAATTAATAATTTTTTAAAAACAGTTTTTTGGTCGATGATAATAAAAATTTGAATTCAAAATCTACAAATCATATTACACTTGATAAATTGGGACAGCACCATAGAATAATTTGTTCGAGCTGGAATAACTTTAATACACTTAGATACATAATCAATTTTGAGAACGATATGAATCATTCCAAATGAACTTGGAAAAGGTGTCATAAGATCCATTCCCCAAAAATCAAATACATCAGAAAAAAGTTTGTTATGAAATATCATGTCTTTGATAAATATTTCGTTAGAAAGGGTATGTTTTACAAGTCCTAAAATAATCATGTGATACTTGAAAATGATGGGCGAAAATTGGAATTATTCCAAAACCATTTAGGTAGTCCCCTATGTCCCAAATATTCTACCATAGAAAATGTTATGAAAAAATGAATTACCTACTGAAATTTATGAATTCGTGATAATTATCCAACAAATTTAATCCCTTACCATTATCCACAATTAAAGAGAATCCCATACACATATCCTTGGATTATAAATTAATTTAGTATATTAATACATGGAATACTTGTGTGAAATTTTTTTGGAAGCTACATAATTCACAATATTTGAAAACCATGGCTTCTTGTCAACATCATTTGAATATAGCTTCTCCTTGAAAAAAACACTATATTTTGCTAAATAAATTAATTATCTTGACTGAAATAATTATATATCCAAATATAATGGTCAAATAAAAATTACTCAATACCATTTCTATCTTGGATCACTATGAAAAATTATTGAGTCAATAAGATCCATCTAACCAGACTTTGTTTTGATTCTATATTTTTCATTAGATATGGAATAACATATTAATCATAGATAAATACAAATTTATATCCCTAAAGATAACTCCTAAACTTATCATAGTATGGGTTAAATTACAAAATTTCTATCTATATTATGAGATAATTTCATTGATCAGTACCTAGTTTCATAGATTAAAAAGTAATGACATGATATTTCCTCAGCAATCATTTTCTAATAATATATCCTAATGATAGTTCAACAGTTTTGATCATCCAATCAAAATGAATGTCCCAATTTAGAGGTGGAACTTTTGTTGGGGAATCAATATTCTATAAGATTTCATTAAAGGCTTCTTTACGCATCCCATAAAAATATAATTTCTTTCTAAATTAGTATTTTCAATGGAAAAACAGTTCAAGTAAAATAATTTATTAACATCATTTAAAACCCAACATGGTTATGAAAACATATAATATCTTTCACAGTATTATTAAATGGAAATGAATAGTTGAAGTTAGTATAATAATTTTCAACCTCAATTACATTCTTTAGAAATTCATTACTATGGAATTTTTAATATCAACCATAGAATATAAAATTTCAATGTTCATATCATGGTTACTCGGAATAAAATCTATAATCACAACTCAAAAAATACTCATAAATCTATCAGAAAAATTTCCATATACCTTAATTTCATCAATAAAAACTTCCATGAATTCATAAAAAAATTCTAAAAAAAATTCTAGTAATTCATCTCTAGAAGGTTGTTGGAGAATTACTTAGTCCAAATGGAATTCCCTAATATGAAAAGGTGTGAAAGGAAATGAAAAAAATTTATTTTCCTGGTCCCCATGAATTATGTGAATCTATTTTTATTGATAAAAACCATCCAACAATCAATAATGGTATTTAACTCCGTTCCTTTAAAGGATTTGATATAGAAAAGGAAAGGAATATTGGTCTATCCTAGTTACTAAATTCAGAATCCTAAAATCGATGCATACCCTACACTTGTTGGGAAAACTAATAGGAAATAGTTCACTACATTCATTTTTAACAATATTTAATCAATCCTTTTTAGGTATTATTTGAATTGTACATACCCATTAATTATTGGAAATGGGGTAAATTATATCCATTACTAATATGAATGTAACTATTTTCCAAACTATTTCTAGAAGGGTAGGGGCCGATCTTATTTGAAATTATCTAATATGTGTGGAATCATCCTCAAGAATAATTTGATGAATGCACACTAAAAGAATAATACATTTTAAATTTTCTAAAGACCATCGTATATCCATTATATTATTCCTATGGACCTCTGATTTTTTTTTTGTTTTTTACAACAAAAATTCAATTACAAATTGAATTAACTGATTTTATTCTAACTAGGTATATATTAAATATTTTTGTAATGGTTTTTGTTCTAGTGTGGATGGTTTGTCTTAATTAGAAGAGGTAGGTTTGATGGGTTGTTTATCATCATTTTATGCCACTATACCATCCTTATGAATAGTATAATGTTAATATTACCAGCTAAAAGTACATTAATTTTTAAGAAACAAATAATTTTCATTCGCAAAAGAAATTTCATATTCATGTTCACATACATGTGGTAATTGTTAATGATATATTGTTTAGAATTGAATTTAATTTCAATTGAATGTAAATCTGTTTTATGTATTTGAAATTTAATATTTTGAAATAAAATCATAATTTTTAGCAGCAATCCATGTTTCAATATTCTCCCAAATATTTTCATCATTTTCAATATCACTTTAAAAAAAATCAATCCAAATAAGTTTAAAATTTTCAAAATAGGGTACAATTCTCCAACATATATATTATATTTTAGATTCATCATTACAATAGATATAATAGTTTTTAGATTATTTATATTCTTTAATATATAAGGGTTCATTTTTATGTGAATTTTTATTTTATATTGATTCTTGAGGTTGTTTATCTTGAATAAGATCTGTAAGTAGATCCTTGAAAAACCAGTCAATCAAGTAATCGTATTGTGCAAAATGATCTTCCATAAGGTTCTTCATTGATTAATAGTTTTAAAAGATTAACCATATTCCCTCCAAACTCAAAAACAATTAAATTTATAAACATTGATTATTCCCTTAGTAATTTTCATGAATCTTATTCCTAATGTTTATGGTTCATGTGAACAAAAAAAATTATATTCCTTATCTATAATGAAAATCACAGTACAGAAAACGTAAAATTTTACTCTGACATACACATATTTAATAACTACAACAAGCATACCTATGCATCTATGAGTAATCTAGATAAAAAATCCATATTTCTTATCCTCTCCAACATTCATTGACAAAAAAAAGAGAATAAAAAATAGAATTTATAGAGGATCAAAAATATAACATTTCATCTTCACATATATTATTACTAATGAAACATATTATATGATATATACCAAGATCCCTACATTATTTAGTATGGTTGTTGAATCATGAAGGAAAACATTCTTATCAAATTACCAATATCACCTCCCTAGAATATCCTTTTTTGAGTGAAAATATCATAATAAAATTTACCATATGTAGGGAAAAAATTTATATCATCTAATAAAGGGATTAAAATGAAAAAATTTAAGTGTTTTATAAAATTCTATTCCCATTTAAATATTGACATTTTTATTGACTGGAGGGCTACCAAATTATAAGTTGGTATGTCCATATACATTTTCAGATAATCATTGACTTTTATATTTCCATTTAAGGAGCCCATTAAATTCTTAAAATCAAAATAGATTCTTTCAATTTGGATCTCCTTCTTCTTGATTGATTGTTCTTACACAACTGGTTCATGGAAAACAAGTTTTTTGGATGATTCAACAAGATGTACACAAGATTCACTAGGTTGTTTTAAAACTTCATTAGGTGGTTTCAAAACATCAACATGTTTATTGACATTATTTGTTTTGTTGGTACATTATTTCAAGTTCTTTATCAATTTCAACAACTTTGGGTTCATGAATTTCTCTTCCAATTATCAAAACTATTTCAGTTACATTCTCTCATTCTATCAGGATAACTTTGGATTGTGAAGGAATATTACTACTTCTTTGATTCTTTAAAACTAGGATTTACCATTCCATTTTTCCCATTTGAGTAACCAGGTTTTTTAGGGATTTTTTTACTATGAAATGTATTTTCCCTTTTTAACCATTCCTTTACTAATTGAATAATAACATTATTTAATTTGTATTGGGTTTTCTTTATTTTCAATGTTTATTAAATTTCCACTAGATTATTTTCCAAACTAATTTTGATTATATCTAGGGTATTGTTCAAAATTTTGGTGTTATAATCATTGGATTGGTTATTCATTAGGACTGTTTTTCCCATAAATGGTTGAAATTGTTTTTTATTGGAATTTCCTTTATAAGAAATTTTGGTTTGGAAATTTATAACTATGGGTTTTCTGGAATTATTTTCTTGGAAAATCACATTACATGCTATAGGCACCACTTGAAATTGAGGGAATTGATCATTGATTTGATTAGTGGAAGGGAAAATTACACAATGAATATAAATGGGATTTACAGGTTCAGGTAGAAATTGTGAAGGAGTATAGTTTTTAGACACCAACTTCATATTTCGCACAAGTTCACTCAGCCAACTCTTTATACGAATGATTTTTAACATGTAAGTGGATTCTTTCATGACTATTTTGACAAGGATGATTCCCATATTTCTAAATTGTAATTAATCCTGGGCCATGTTAAATATGATATTATTAGAAATAATATTAGTTTTATCATCCTTTGTTCCTCCTACAGAACCATCTATCATTCTTATATACATCAATACTAATAATTGGTAACAATATTTAACTAGGTGTTGATTCGAAATTTAGTTACATGGTAATCGAGAGATCATATTCTT
The DNA here is from genome assembly GCA_963277665.1 of Viscum album. Lineage (NCBI taxonomy): Eukaryota > Viridiplantae > Streptophyta > Magnoliopsida > Santalales > Viscaceae > Viscum > Viscum album. Next base: position 1,570,518,587 of record OY728161.1, read on the forward strand.
AATCTGGTACCATTACACTAGAAGGTTTTCCCTTTTGATCTTCTTAATGAAAAAAATGAATTTAGTAATAGAGACTTTCCTTGTGGTTGGGTATAAATATTTTTAAAATTTTTTCTTTAGCTGACACCAACTCCATAAAGGGGTTGATTTTGAATAGTAAATTCACCCTTTTTCCAATAAATCATGAAAATGGGGAATCCCTATTATTTATCTCATCCTCACATACCCCTTAGGGTTTCATGGTGATATACAAAATGAAAAATTGTTGTTGGTAATTGTGAGTGTCTTCTCCCAACATTCAATTGAATTTCATTAAATAATGATTAACTTCTGATTAAAGCTCAAAACATGGAGCAATCATAGGATAGCCCAATAAATTGTTATGGTGTTCATTATTAGGAAAACATACCACTTTTTGAGTTCTACAATTACTAATGATCTCTATGTTTTTTAAATTTTCATTTATTAATGAAAATGTTTTTGTTGACGCCGAAAAAAGCTCGTAACTCTCGGAGGATGTTTTGAAATGATGAAGCGAAGTCATATTCGGAGTCAGAGGCCCGATCCGGAGGCCCGGGAAGTGGTGCGTGAAATAAAGGAGAATCCGTGCGAAAAAATGTTCTGCGCGCGAAGTACTCCCGGGATTCGTGGAATTGGACCGGTGAGGCGCGCAACAATTTCACGCCCCGGTTCTCCGCGGCGAGATTTTGCGCACAAGCGGTTCCCGTCACGGAAAATTTCACGCGCCACCTGGATTCTGTGCCAGAGGTCGCCTATAAATATAAGGTGACCCCAAACAGTTTGGGGGATGAAGAATCTGATGTGACTCTCGTGCGTGCAATTTGGCTCCCCCCGCGCGAAAGATGACATCATGGTAATCCTGAATTCAGTGCAACCTTGCCCCGGAGTTCGCCTTTGCGCGCAACTCCATCGACTTCAGTGACATTGACCCTTCCCCCGGTTTCCCCACTTGCGGGCAATCCGTGGTCTGTGCACACAATACCCTGCCTGGCATGCAAAACATTGCGCGTAATTCCCTCTTCGTGCGCAATTCCATTACTCCGATTGCGTGCCGTCCCGGTGTTTTTCGCGCAAATCGTCCCTTTTGCGCGCGCAATGCCGAGGACCCCTCACTCTGACGCCCCTTGGCTGCCCCCTGCACCAGCACCTGATGTCCCCCCTGGCGGTCATGTGCGCCATGCATTTTTTTTCCGCACGACCTACCAGGCTCGTGCGAAGTAACCTCAAGGTCCCTTGGGCTATGTTTCCCACTGCATTGCTTTTCCTTATGCTTCTCCGCATAGGTAAATTCATGAAATGTAATAAAGGGTTTTAAATTCAAGGTAAACCTTTCCAAAAAGAATAATATTATAGAAGTGAAGTAAATTATCTAGTCAATGAAATTAATTGAGGGAGATCTTCACAATATTCTCTGACCACACTATACTGTTTCAAATACATTAATATTTGGAATTATGTGAATCAATTATCTAATATAATGGATAATTTGGACGATTTTCTTCAACAACCTCTAAAGAAAAAGGAAAAACAGAAATCATATGGAATCACAATACCTGAAGCGAATCATGATAATTTGGGAAATCCATTGTGTGGAATTTCATAATGGATTTTGTATGAATGATATTTTTTATATTCTTATTGTACTCATTTTAATTAAATTTTATGTGATTCTAAGCAAGGATTATTTAACTCTACATAGTTTCTATAATAAGGATATCACATTTTATATTGTAAGTCAACTTATTATAATATATTGTTGTAAGGATTAACATAATGAAAATGTTTTTGGATAATATAAGAGGATATTCATATAATAAAAAGTGAATTATATTTTTGAATCATATATTAGATTATTGTTAACTTTAAAGAACTTAGGATATTTAAATTTTGGTATGAGACTTCATGAGTGATTAAAATTACTGATATGTTGATCATGGAAGGATATTTTAATCAAATTATTCTAATATTTGTCATTCAATCTTGGAAAGACATAAATTTAAGGATCTATAAGGTTAAATATTTTTTGAATTGATACACATTATATTTGGATGTTATTAAATAACTTATAAAACCCATTTTGGGTTGTGTAAAAATTTAGAGGATGAGGGAATGAGGTAAGGATCTTATGTTGATTTTGGCACTTGAGGCGTGAAAAATTCATCATGCATATTCATTTTTAGGAGTATAAAATGAATTCTAAATTTTGTGAAAAAATGTGATAAATATTTTTACTATATTTATGAAACTTGTGCCCTAGATATATAGGCCCATTTCCTTGATCATATTGAGATGTTAGATTATTTTCTAGTTTTTCCACCAAACCCTTCTCAATTTTACAAAATTTACCATATATCACTCTTGATGAAGTACATACCTAAATCAACACACGTAATGAATTCAGAGGTCATATAACTGGAGAAATATATTTCTCATAAGGGGAACTAGAAGTGATTATTGATATATGAGATAAAGTACTGTAAAATAAGGCCAATCAATAGGTCAATTTTTTTTGTAGAAACCACCATCTTGATGATGATATAGGCGAACCTGAGGAAATGATGAGGTATAGTATCCTCAATTGTTTGTATCAAAATGACATAATTTTGATGAAGAAAATCATCTTAAAGTGGTTCGAATGAAACACACTAATATTTCATTATTTTTTACAAATAAATTTAATTTCTTCAATAATTTGATTATACACAATAGTGAGTTTAAAATAGATATGATATACAATTAAAACATTATAATCAAATTAGAAAGATTAGCCTAGTCATTTTAATGAATGGTATGAATATAACAAAATAAATTCTGAAAATATATGGTTTAAAAATATGTATAAAATTAGGTCATTTTATTAATAATTAATTATAAATGAAAATAAAAACTATTAAAATGAAATCAATTTTTTCCTAAAAAACTATTTTTATAGACACACATTTAATATCAATAAATTAAATAAATAAATATTTGATAATTATTTTAATATATATTATATTCAATAATTTTTTTTTAATATTTATTTTTTTATTTCCAAGTAATGTGGTTAATATAAATTTAATTTTTTCTTAAAAACATTATTTTTTTATAAAAACCATTTTTGTATCAAATTTTTCACTTATTTTAATGTAACTTTTGTCGAAATGTAGATAAAATATTTCATAAAATAGAAATAAAATTTTATATCAAAATTTCAAATTTATCTTAGAGTTATTTTTTTAGAATATTCAATAAAGATAAAATTTTATATTAATATAGAAAAGTAATGGTTTTTGTTAACAATTGCCTTTTCATTTGTAAAATTTAATGACATATAAATTGCATTGATATGTTTATAAAAGTAATATTTCCTCATGTATATATTTATAAATCAAATTTAGGTCATTTGAGACCATTTAATATTGAATTTTTATATTAAATAATTATATACTTATGAAAATTTCTTCTTCCAAAAAACGCTTTCTTTTTTCGTCTGTGGGATTAATTTTACATTAAATTATTCTGCCTCTATAAAATAATTTTATTTAAATGGAAAAAATATTAGAAACAATAATAATAATTAATATTAGGTAATAATAAAAACATTATTTATGGGCATAATAAATTTTAATTAGAATAAAAAAATTAATTACCATTGTTAAAGTAAAAATATAATTTTGGGCATTACATGAACTTGTGTAAAAATAAATTTTCCACAAACATAGAATTTTTAATTTATTATTTATATTTCATTTTTATAATAATTATGTAAAAGTTATTTATTTCTAATCATTTATTTTTAGGCTAAAAAGATAAATTATATAAATAAATAAATAAAAAACTAGTTACAGTATTGTAAACTAAAATTGTAATAGTTATTAATCATAATGGATAATGAATGACATGTTTAAAAAATGTTTTTTTGAAGTTTTTATTGACAATAACATCTCAATAATCCATTATTTATTATTTTTTTAGGATATTGTGGTGAAAGTGACTTCCAATTATTTAATAGTTTTGGGTATTAACAAAAAATGCCATTATTACTCAATTATCAAATAGAACTTCTTCCCCTCTATTATTAACAAATCCTAATCCATTTGGAAGGAAACGACCCAGAAAATTCTATTCCAAACATTCTTAGTCATATTAAATAGATCTTTTTCATTAAAAAATTCAAACCCTGGGTTCCTTAATAAGAGACCCAAAGGGCGTTTGACTAAGCAATGCTAATTGTATTCACTTATCTCATAATTTTTCTAATTATATTACAAAATTCATTAATTTACCAATAATAAAAATATAATTACACCATTATATACAATATAATGAGATTTTATTTTGTTTATTAATAACCTATCTCAATCACCAATTCAATAAAATGTGAAAGGAAACCGTCGATTGGGTGTGTGGAGGAATTCTCCCTCATGAACCGATATAATTCATTTTTCATGAACTCATCTCTATGATTATTATAATTATGGACTAAAAGTAATTATATTAAATTTACAAGACAATTATACTTATTTAATTATTATATCAAATATAAATATTTTACTTTTCATTCCTTGGGGGATGCGATAACATCGCTCCTGTTTACAGGGAACTACCACCCCACGAAGTGATGTGATTCGTTTTTCACTAGTGAATTACATTGATGGGAATAATGGAAATTTTATTGAAAATATGTTATATATTTGAAATCATAAAATTAATTTTCTTTCTTTTCAGTTATTATGAAAAATTGAAATAATGGTCTCGCAAACATACATCATACAATCTCATTGAACAGTGCATTTCGTATTTCTATCACTAACATGTATGAAAAATTATAAAAATGTATTTAATAAAAATATATGGTATTTATATCATTATTATAATTTTTTTATGTTATGTAACCATTAATATAGTTTACAGACAAAAAAGTATTGAATTATAAAATACATGATGTTATTTCGTGAAACAATGATTTTAAAAAATAATAGTTAATTATTGAGTGATAAAAGGGTATAAGAAAATAATATATTGTATGGTATATATGATTAGGGTCCTAGAATAGAATTATAATAAATTTATTATTTTTATATTGTAGTATAGTACACTTTCTAGGCTCGATGAACTCGAGGTAATGTGTTTTCTTTCTCACTTTTATTTCTTGGATGAAACATGACATATTAAACACTTGTTTATTTTTTAGGGTGTATATAATAAGAATCATTTTTAATTTTCTAATGATAATCATGAAAATGATACGTATTTACATATAAAATATTGTAAATCTCTTTGATGGTGTTGACTATTGAAAATTTACCAAAGTGGTATGAGATTTTAATCTCAAACTACATTCTTTGGGACATATGTTATAGTATAAACCTGTATTATATTATGAGATGTATATTATTATTATTTATCATGATATATCAGGGATTTATTTATTTTCATGATACATAATGTTTTGATTATTTTTATTCTTTTCATGTAGTTTATTATTCAAATGTTACCAAAGTTGTAATGATTTTATTTTTTAATCTCATTATTTATCGAGATTGTTTAGGATTATGATTTCGGTGATGATATATTAAAAAATATATCCATGGAAACTCATGAAATTTTCTCTACACTGGTTAGTTCTAGGGAAAACATGTTGTCTAATCATTTCCTCCCATTATTTTATAAAAATTACAAAAGTTTATTTTTATGAAAAATCGACCTTATTTCTCTCCTCAATCAAAAATGTTTTTTATTCTATATCCATATTTTATAAAAATGTTATAAATAAGTTTTTTAAAATATAAAATGATAATTAAATCCATATCTACACATTTAAGATTTTTTATAATGTTCTTAATATAAATCAGGTTGACAATTTCTAAATGATGAGATTTTGAATTTCTAAATATTTTTTGAAAAGAATCATTGATTTTAAACATGTACAACATAACGTAAATCTTCCACCATTATGAATATTAAATGATTTAGAGATTCATTTATATGTTTCTAGGATTAATTTCAAATAAATGGATTTATAATTTTTTTTGCAAATTTTTTGCTTTGAAATTTTATTTTAAATATTGAAAGGATATTTTCTTAATAAAATTATTTAATTTATATTTAACGAATAATTTATTGGTTTCCACAATTATTTCTAAAGAAAAATAATTTGAAAATTTATTTATGTAATCAAAAGTGTTTTACAATGTGTATAGGTTGTTTTCGTCAATAAATGTTCCAAGAGATCATTCAAAATAATTTCATTTCTATGATTACATTCTTTGATGTTACACATGATTCACTGGGTATATGTTCACATGAAAAAATATTATTCTATATGAGTGTTTAATGATTATAATGAAAATAATTTCATTAAACATGTATCCATTCCATGTGTCATACCACGATGAAATGCATAAGCAACCCACGTATTTTACAACAGGTTATGCTATGATGAAATGCTGAAAGGATTATGACGACCATTTTTTCATGGATATTGATACGATGAATGTTTTATGATACTATTGAAAAGATTTATATGATTTTATTTATTTTATTTTGGTTACATTAAAACTATGGTAAATCAATACCTTATAACCAAGGACATTGGTTCTATTATAACTGAGATGGGTGGGACCTATATCTCCTTCCAATGAATTAGGTGAAGCTTTATAACTCATGAGATAAAAATGGGAAAAAATTCTATGGTCTTGATACCAAATGGGAAACATGATATTGTGCTAGATCTACAATTGGGAATATGTTGATGGGATTGATCCAAAGTCATAAACATGTCGATGGTCTTAATAAAAAACGGGAGATATGTTATGGGGCCTAATCCACTTTGTTTTATGGTCTTAGGAGTTAAGTTTTAATATTTAAATGGTCTATATATATATGTAGGTTTCATAGTTATATGAAATGAGCTTATGGATCATGAATTATGAGGATGTGACACTCTTATATATCATGTGGCTTGAAATGGTAATTATTTGAGCCATACTCTAGATAATGATCTATAACTTGTTGTGAATGATATTTTTATGTTATGCCCATGATATCATACCCTAATGTTTTTATTATGGTTTCATATGATAATAGATTAATACACCCCATGCTTACCCATACTATGAACCTAAGCTCCATCATTCATAGGATTCCTCCCAGGTTATAAATAAATTTAATAATTATGAAATGTCTAAGAAGGGTTCTTGTTAAGATGAAAATAGTGGGAGATTATGTTTTTCACTTATGATTCAGTTGTTTATATTTATATGTATCAAGATACAATATCACTTTACGGTCCTCATGCATGTTTTGTTGTACTATAATGAATATTCATCAAAATGGTATTATATTTCCGTATGAAAATTCCATGTCACTACAAAATGTGTGAATATGATTAAATATTCCTGAGAAAAACTACACAACACATGACCTAGAATTTGTTGTAGGGATCTCCATATTGAATATTCGGATCCGTTATCCCTGTGGGGAGAAGTGTGACAAATACACTATCATAAAATCTTCAATTTTATATTCACACTAAAAGATATAATATTAATCAACAAAGGTGGTTAAGGAAGATGTTGGATTATTATTATTTAATCTGTTACCATCGAAAAAATTTGAATATTGTTGAATATTCTATGATTATAAAGGATCCTGAAACAATTTCCCTGATGTGTATTAAAAAGGATCCAATCATCTTTGATAGGAAATGATTAAAATTGGAATAATAAAAGGATATTATTCTATCCTTCTTGGTAACAACCAAAGTTTTTAAAAAGTAAATTTAAATTAATGAAACATTTTTTAAGTATATAGTTATAACTATCATATAAACATAATTTTTCAACATCTATTATTTGAATTGAAAGAAACGGCCACCTACGGATATGATCTGTATATTATTTGGAGTCTAATAGAACTGTCGTGTTTCGTGGTGAATAGAAACTTACCCTTATGAATTTTAATATGAATATTATGGATATTAAATCATATTATTCTTCTATTTTTATAAGTATATAAGATAATGAGATGTTTATTATTTATTCATGTTGTAAAAAATTGAGTTATATATTAAAAACTTTTATTTTTGAATAAGTAATAATTTTATTTAAAAAATAAAATAATAATATTTAAAAAAATATTTCAAAAAATGGAGTTCATTTTTGAAAACTACACATTTATAAATGGTTAATGTTAAATTATGGGATTTTTCTGAAATTCAGGAATTTTTGATGAATAGTGAAATACGGTAAAATACCGTACATTCAAATTATATATTACATACACTATTTATGACGTCATAACTAATATAAGAAAAAATATTTCGAACTCAATTGAAATATTAACTCTTTTATGTCACATGAATCAAGACTATTCATAGGACTAGAAAAAATATTTTAAAATAATGATTAATTTAATTTAAAATCACTCATATCCTTCACTATAAATACTACCCTCATTCCCCTCATCATCTCACACCTATAAAGCCCTGAAAATAGTATAGGTTCTTCAAAATCAACCCCTAAGCCTATTCCCTACATCCAAGAGATTCTGGTTTCACCAAAAGGCCAAAAGCAAAAGCCATAAGGAGGATCTCAAGGAGAAGAGATCAAGTGGAAAGAATCCTCTTCCTTCTTCATGTGTTTTCTCTCCAATTCCTTTGTTTTATGATACTGTCTTTCCCTCCACATAACCAAGAGGTATTAAATATCTAGAATCATATATATTCTGTTTTTTACAATTTTAATGTAAATGATTCTTCATCATCCTTCCTCTCCTCTCCCTCTTATTCTAAAAATAAAAACACTATCTGTAAAGTGCATATTAACCAAAATCGTGGATTATGTGTATCTAATTACCATTACATCCATCAATGGTTATCATTAAACAGTTTAAATTGTTGTATCATAATTTAATGTTTATTTTTTAACTTATTTCATGCTATGTAATAAACTTCTATGAATGAAATTAAATTATATATTGAAAGATGTTCAAGATTACCGAGGTACTGCAAAAAAGGATATAAACAAACCTTATTGTTGTTTTATATAATGATCCATCATTATATATGATAAGAAAATGATTCACGGTATCATTATATATTATGGAAATATAATTATACCATTTCATTCCACTCCTAAAATTTCATTACCAAATTAATAGAAAATCAAATTCAAACTGGCCACAGAAACCATGTAATGAACGCATCCAAAACAATGGAAGGAATAAATTACTAATAATTAAAGGATTAAATGATTTACTTAAATGAACATGGAAGATATTGTAAAGATTAACATGTCTATCTAAGATTTTTATATCATAATTTTAACCATTATAAATGGGGTTTAATCATGTTTCCACTAATATAAACCCGAGGTAAGTGGATTTTAACCAATATTCCATTTATTGGGTTAACCTTATACATCATTGTTAATGTTTTATAATGAATGTATGTGTGATGAATTTTGTTTATATTATTTTTAATTATGTTTGTTTATTGTATATATAAATATTCTATCCACTCTATTATGTCTCGTTTCAATTATATGATATTTGTACGGGGCTTTTCTTTTAAAATGCTCTTTTAAAATCCTGTTTTACAAAATAAAAAAATTTAATGTTTTTATGAAATTATTCATGTTGTAGGATTATGTTCTAGTTTTTGGGAATTGTTTATGATTAAGGGTGGAAACTATATCTCCCTACAATTCATTAGGTATGTCTATGTTGTAGGTTGGTTGTGTGGCTACTCCATGTGTAACTACGATGGTTACACAAATTATAAGGTAACTTTAAGGGTTACAAATTATGATGTAGATGAGAGGGTTACATGATTACGTATGTAATGCACCAAGATATGTTTATGGTTCTCTTTATGTTCTTTATATTCTTTTGGGAATATTGGGGAAATATATAGTTTCATAATGTAAGTATTTATGGGTGAAATGTATGTCGTTTGAAACTGATTTCATATATTACATGTATTCACAGACTAATGTGTTTTTTATTTCTTTTTTATATCCTTTACTTAGATTTGTGTTCTCATCCCATGTTAATAAATGTTTTTTCATAGGTTATAAGGAACTGTATTAACAAAAAGGAACCAAAATTAGTTGTTATAATGAATTTTTAATGAAATCATATTTTATTTGAAATGTTTTAGATTTTGGAACAACTGAATACAATTTTATGGTATCCACTATGTATTAATATGTAATGTAATGATTGTATTATGTACTAATTCTCTAAAGAACTAAACTTGAAAATATCCCTAGTGAGATATGATGTGAGTTCTTTAATAACATCAAGATTATGTAATGTTATAAGGCGATTTCTTTATAGATTATAAATAAATACTCAAACATCCATTCTAAAGGGGATCATAGAGGCCTCAAAATATGATGAGGTGCAATAGAAAAAGGTATAAAATGTTATATAGTTTAATTTTTCAAAATAGGGAGTTATATGTTTTGGAACATGGATATGAGTCCCATCAGAAGAAGAGAAGAATAATTTACATATGGATGATTCACATAACTAATGCTTCTCTATTCATCTATAAAGCACTATGATGTAGAAAAAATTAATAAAAAAATGAGTGGGATTACTTGAAGAGTGATATTGTTGAATTTTTTGCTCAATGATTGGTATTATAATAAGTCAATGAATAATGAAATAATTTTAATGATATGATGTTATCATTGGCCATAATAGTATGAAAATTGAAAAAAATAACCATTGAATTCATTATTGTAATCTGAATGACATATAAAGGAAATAAATCCATTTGGGTGGTAGTCAATAACCATTAAAATTCAGTGAATTTCATTGCTGTTGTGGAGGAGTTTTCTATTGACCGACTTTACATGATATACACTACATATGTGGAATGTATTCATGGTGTTCCACCATTTATTATTTCTTATAGACATATTAGGATTACATCAAGGTGAAATATAATCGTCTAGAATTAATTTCATATAGTACTATGGTTTAGTTCTACTTATCACCCTCAAATAGATGGCCAATCTAAAAGAACCATTAAAACTCTTGAGAATATGCTAGGATCATGTTTTATGTATTTTCAAGGATATTATGATAAAAAAATTCCCTTAGTTGATTTCTAATATAACAAAAATTTCTATTATAGAATTCAAATTAAAACTTATGAGGATTTATATGGGAAGTAGTGTTAGACTATGATATGTGGGCTTGAAATTGGATAGTGGAAGATAATTGAACTCGATATTTTCCATGATATTACAGATAAGGTTGAAACCATTCAAAATCAAATAAATTCAGAACTAATATGACATAATATCTTTGATTAAAATCTTTTATGAAATATTGGATTTTAGTTTAGATCGATAATGTTCATTTTTATATCACTGTGGAAAATATTCCTGAGAGAGAGGAATAATGGAATGATCAGTTCAATATACCTCTACAACTTTGAGAAACATGATCACATGAAACTAATTACCAACTGGCAAGAACTCTATAACAGTTTATCTCAAATGCATTATGTGTTACTTAATCTTCACATGAATAATTAAATACAAGAACCCTCACATGTACTAAATATAGTGGTGGTTAATTTGGAGAATTACCTTTTATACATAGAGTTTCAATAGAATATCTTATATCATAGAGAAAATGGTTTATGAAACCAGAAAACCCACCTCATCAATGTAATGTGGTGAACCACAAGTTTGAGAAACATATTGGGAATCAGAAGAGGGGATGAAACCTAAATACCCTCGTCTATTTTAGTTTAGGATCTGAAATTTTGAGTGAAATGTTTTCAAAGTGTGAATAATGTAATGAAATGAATTTCTATAAATGAATCTCCTTTTTTCAATTAATACAATCCATACTTTGAAATGGAATTAGGGAAAACACATACGATACTATGGTTATTTTTGACAATTATATGCTATATTAAATCAAATTTAACTAATGAGTATGAATTGTAACCCTTTATAAAATAGTTTTTGTACAATGAACACAATGAATATTATATATTAATATTAATGTTAATGTCTGATTGATTAAGATGGACGATGTTAGGACCTCGACTAGTAGGATCATACCCTATGAATCCCATTTATCAGAGATTCCTAGGACATGAAACCATTGCGTTTTCCCTTGACAAATCCCTAGCCAAGATTCAATAATAAACAAATGAGTGAAACAATTTATGATTAATGTTCACGATTATTTATATCATAGACCGCACTATGTTAACCGAACCATACTAAGAAAGTGTCACCATCACACACCATTCCCTTAGCTAGTAAACCGTTGTAAAAAGGGGTTATGTATCATTCCAATAATATTATGAATTTTAAAAAAATCTCTTTAATAAAATAATGTTTATATTTATAAATTTTATTATTACATTATAAATAATTAAATAATGTTCATTATAAAAATAATTCTTTTATGCAATAAAACTGAAATGTGTTTCTAGGATATATATAGCTTCCAACAAGACAATAAATTTTTTATGATTTCAAGAATTATTGAAATAATATTTATTGGAAAATAATATTCTTATTGATTAATTTTTATTTAATCATAAAAGATAATATAATTCTCTGAAGACAATTTTAATTTTTATAAGGGATAGAAAACTTTTTTCAACAGAAATACCTGTATTTTAAAATAAATATTTATTTTTTATTTAAATGAGTATATTTTAATATTTATTGAATTATCATTAGAGAATAAACCGTATTCTTGAAACCAGAATGCTGAAATTAGAAATCATTTTTTTAATTTACAGAGATAGTCAAATTTTTTGTGATTATTAAATATGATATAATTATACATACTACATTGTGAAATCATAAAATCCAAAAAGTAATATAATATAGTCTAAATACCACCCCACATCAAAATTATGTTTCCCATTTAAAATAATGTGTTTTTGGAGTATTTTATTTATTTTAGAAACCCTTAATGAATCATCCAAAACCAATATTATGCTATTCACACTTTAAAGTCACTTCAATAGGAACTTTAATGATTTCCATATAACCATGTGTATTATTTTATGAGTTTAATTCATTGAAAAATTAAATATTTAAAACCACTCCACTTTTAGAAAAATATTTGGAAGAAACCATGTAATGGTTTGTGGTATAGATTATTTTATAATATAAAGTCCAAAATAAATGCATATAAATTATTAAAAAATAAAACTATCTTATGTGACGGAAATATAACATCCGAGGCTTTTTTAATGGGAAATAATATGTACAATACAATAAATATATATACAAAAATGATCTTAAAAAAACTAAATCTTGTTATTTGGTGACCGTAATAACGTAAAGATTAAATTGCTTAGAATGAATAGTGTTTAGAAAATTATGAAATATAAAATATTCCTACACATTAATAATGAATAAATTAATTCTTACAAAATTATGAACATGAATTTAGTAATGTCATTTTATTCTTCTAATAAACTTTCTTCAATAATGATTTTCAATTTTATTGTGGGAAGGAAATATATTTAATTTCAGGTACATTTATTAATTTCTTTTAATAAATTAAATATTATTTGTTTAAAACATAATAAAAAATACCATATCGTAATATTTTACGAATTTTCTAAAATGTTTGTTTTTCAATGAATACTGAAAAATACTATTTTTTAATATTGTATTATTAATGAATATAAAAATTATAATTTAATATTAGATTGAATTTAAAATTTATTTTTATCATTTTAATTTAAAATAATATAATTATTAATTTTCCACAGGATTTTATACATGAATTTTTATAAAACATTTTTATTAATTAAAATTGCAACTTTCTTATTAACAATTTTTCGTTTTAGTTTATCCGTTTTATTTTTAATTAAATTCTGAAACTGATATATTTTTAATTTTGAAAAATTGATTCCTTATTTGGAATCAAGAGGTCCAAATTTATTAAAATAACACCATTTATTTTTTGTTAGAATGAATAGTGACATTGGTAATTATTGTTACAATAGAAAAATATAATCCAATTAACTAGGGGTAAAAATAATATAATAAGGACTATAAAATTACCCATACAGTTGATCGAATTTTATTTTATTATTAATATTCTTCTATAATAATTAAATGATCAAATATATGGGATTTTGTTTCTATTTATAAGAGATCATGACATGTATATTTTTTAAATAAAAGTTATAGCTGTCACACACAAATTTTTTAATAAAAATTATATTATTAATATAGTTTTATCCAGAACATATATTCAAAGAAAAATATTAATTTGAGAGATAAAATATTTATCTTCATCAGGGTAATTTAATTTTAATTTTTTGTAAACAAATAATTAAAATAAATTCTTAAACAAAACTGATGCAGTAATTATTAAATTAATGGAAATATAAAATAAATGCTATGAAAATTAATAAAAAAATATAATTTGACACAATTTATGTAATAAATTAATATAGTAGAAAAATACTATATGAGATGGATTAAATAAAATTGGTGGTTCTAATAACAGGTATTATCTTGTAATTATTAATATCAATGTGAAGAATAGTCCATAAAATTTTCATTATGAATATTTTATAGTAAATAGTTTATTATTAAATGATATAAAATTCATAAAAGTGTTATATTTAGAAATAAATTTCGAATAAGATTATAAATTTCATCCAAGATTGATTTATGGGATGTTTGTAATATTACTGTATGTATATTAATTATTAATGAGTAAAAATCCATGTTGTCACTATAATAGTTAAAGGGGTTAAATAAATCTCCAAACCAAAGTTTAATGTTATAACTATGGCCTAAAATTGTACAAGAAAGTAATATGATTAATAATATTCTACCATAATCACCTTAGGTTCAAATTTCATTAGTTTGATAGACGTTTTTCCACATAAAGGACATATTTATTATTTAAATCAATGATATTTACACAATCTCACTCTCTTTGTACATAATATCATCTATGTGTTCATATAAGAAAAATTGATATGAATGGAAATAAATTTATATATATATATTAATAGAATTATTTTCATTATAAATATATATATACCAATTTTATAAATTATATAATTACCCTAAATTCTTCTATATTGTTAAAAAATTAAAATTTTATTTCAAAAAAATTAAAATTATTGATTTACATTTTTCATTTTTGATATATTTTGATTATTATAATGTGTATCATTACTTTTTTAGATATATACTATATATTAGAGATGTTTTATAAAATTATATTTTAATTAACACATTTTCATTATTTATTTGATGTCTAATTATTTAAATAGTGTTAAAAACTCACGACAATTATAATTAATCAAGATACTATTTTATAAAAATATTTAAAATCCATGAAAATATCATCTTTATCCATGTGAATGGAATATTATTCAACACACCATAAAAAGTCGATTTATGAATCTTTTTTTCATTTTTAAAAAATTATCATCCATTCATTATTAAAATAATGGTTACCATGGTTAAGGTAAAAAATTATTAACCAAGTGGTGAATGAAAACATTAAAGATTAAAATAGAACTTAAACTTGTATAAATTATTTAATGATATTTAAACACTATAATATCTTATATTTTAATAATATTCCTTTTTGTGTCATTTATAATGATAAATGAACTCATTATAATTTAATATTATGAGAAATTACAAAAATTGTCCCTAACCTCACTTATAAAAGGGATCCTCCTCCCTTACATTATCACAACACATTAATAAATTTATCTCTACCAATACATAATGATTTCTCTACCAAAAATATGTATCAATGTTATAGTGTTTTGGTTTCTCCAAATATACCAACACAAGATAAATTAAGAAGAGATCTAAAGGAATTCCACCTAAGAAGAGTTAATCATCCATATAAACACATTATAGTTTATTTCTTCTTGTACATCATATTCATGTGTTTTTTACATGATAAATCAATAACTCTTTTATTATCTATATGATAAGATATTATTATGATTTTTTGATACCCATATTCCATATTTTTTATATCCAATTAATAATAGAAACGTCGTATGTGCATACACACAAGTTATTGTCTCCGTGTAGGGGTGTAATTCAGTTTTCATCGACACTTTACAAGGATAGTTATAATGTTTGAAATAGGGGAAATATATGGTACTTTTTACATGATATTAAATATTTAAAATTAATATACCACCAAATACCTTTTCATTTCAACAATTAATGGTATGATATTATCACTTGTGTGTTCGTACAACATTCTGTCTCCATGAAGTAATGTGACTCATTTTACATATCCAACATTGTAGAGTAATTATAAAATTTTATAGAATTAATAAATATGTTAATATTATATTAATATAATTCTTTAAATGATGGAACTATATCCAATGTAAATGAAATAGGACTCACATGACATAACATGCGTGGGGAAGGGAAGTAGTTTACACCCTTAGTAATCAAATATTAGTTTCAAATGACAAATAAAGAGGATAATATATGATATAATAAATATGAATATAGTTCTATTATGAGTTAATAATTTTATTTAGACCATGATATATGAGGTTAAATCAAAATTAATTAATGTAAACTGCCATGTATTGAAATTTTTAACTCAATTCCCATTCTAGGAGTTAATCATATAATTCATTAATTATTTAACGATACGATTATGTTTGAAATGACTTTTTATTATCTTTTGTTGTATTACCACTTGTGTTATATGGAATTATATCTGATACATGTAATCAATTATTATATTCATGATTACTAAAATGATATGATATTTATAAAGGACTTCCTTCAAAAATACACTTTTTGTTTTTTTGACCAAAGTATAAAATGAATGCTTTTTTAATTTATAAATAATGAACATATTTTCCTTATTTTTTGAAACCTTATATTTTTAATGTTTTCTTAAAAATGTTGAATTTTAATTTTCAAACAATTTTTTTCCATTTTTATGTGAAAAAATTTTGAAAAGGAGATGTGATTTCAAAATAGAAAGGATATTTTTCACATTAATTATTTTTTATATAGGATTTATTTGTTATGAATATATTATGGTTTTGGGCATTATTTATGAGGATGGGTAGTTATGTTATAATCATAGGGTGGGTGATCCCTATATATCCTTCCAATGAATTTGGTTATGATATGGAGTTACCTTGTTAGTATTCTCTTAAGAGATCAGAGAATATACTGTGATTCTTATTCCAGAAGTAAATGTGATGGTTACTCCCTATATAGCCACTATAGCTACCAAGGATGTAATAATGATATAGAAATGATTCCAAAAATACTATTAATTATATATTTATACTTACTGTTGTTTTTATAGGAATCTTGTTATTTCACATGGTATGCTAAGAGATTATGTTCTATGGTTGAAAGTTACAACTTTATGAAAAAATTTAATGAAAATTTTATGAGTGTTTAGTTTTAACAAATGCTATCCTATTAATTTTTTTATGTAATTTTTTGGGATGAAAATATTATCTCATGGGTAATTAGATATTTATATTGAAATTCAAATTATTTGTATATATTTATAGACTAATGATGTTTTTTTCACTTACTGAACTTTTATTCTAATCCCATATTTTAAAATGCTATTTCACATGCTTTTACGAGTGATTATGAACAAGAATGTGGTCATGAATAAAATTATGATTATTTATCCAGAAAATGAATCATAATTTATTTTAAATATGTTAGTTTTATGAAAAAATAGACACTATATAGAAGCATCCACATATAATATATGGGTTTCCATTGTAAGAGATTTCACTATTTATCTAAAAAATATACTTAAAAATCATTGATAAATAAATAAAATTAATTCTTGCAAAAAGTCACAAGAACATTTAATTTTTATGTCAAAATCTTTATAGTTGGAATGATAATAGGATTTAGACAAAAAATTTTATTATGAGGTTTTCTTGTAAAGATACATTAACACTTAGGGACAACATCACGAGTATATAATTTTAAGGTAGATCATTTGTCCAATTTCTTAGTAATCTCATATGAGTATTTAAGTTATGAAATTTTATGGGAACTAACTATATTATTGGAGACCTTTATTTTTGATTTAATGATGGGGTTATACATTTTGAAATGCAAAGTGAAAGGTATTAGAAAATCTTCATGGATAAAAAATTTCATTAATTTTTTAATATATAATGTTATTTAATAAGATTTTCCTCACATTTCTAGGAATTTTATATGAATTATTGTTTTTTGAATACAAAAAATTGGACAACACTCATGTTAGGACAGAACCCATCATATCTTAGAATGATATTGGAATTGATCCCACGACTGAAGTGAAATAATATTACATTGACTACCACTAGCTTATGTAATGTCTTGGTTAGTATGAAATTGTTTTTTAATATAAAATATCTGACTAATTAATGTTATGTCCATTTTGGGAAGATAATATTTAATTAATAGCGAAATGTGGGATTCAAATATGATTTGGTTTTATTGGATTAATTTTATTTCATAAGATATCGTCAATGTTGGGAACTTCATATGATTAATGTAAATAGAATATTTTGTGATTTTATTAGAGCAATAAAGGGTGAATTAACATTTAAATAGAAATATAATTTTATTGTGATTTATGTTATCTATGGAAATGATTATAATATCGTGGAGATTAGGTTATTAGGGACATTACATTTGGTATGAGGATTTAATAGTGATTGATATTGTTTAGAGAATTTTTCTAGGAAGATAATGTTATAGAATCCATCATATTTTTGGGTTTCAATATAATTTTGGACTATTTTGATGTTTTTATGGACAATTAATTATAGAATGATCTATTTTTATCTTTGGGTATTACTTTATAAATTTGGAGATAAAAGTAAATATTCATCATATAATGGCTTGTTCCATTACGAGAATTATCTTATCTTATCCTAACAATTTTGGTTTTGGTTAATGTCTAAAAACCACATGGATATATTTTCATCCTCTATTGTATTTATGGATATGTAGAAGTTGATTCTAATGGATCATGTACAGAAAATCATCTTAAAAACTTATCATTGGAGAAAATTACTATATTGTGGTAGAAATGGATCAATAAATGGAATTATACTTTTCATGTAACTATATTTTATTTTGTTATAATTATATGTAGTAACCGAATTCACTAACTCTATGAAAATGATCTTTTATTAAAAATATTTTCCATTAAATTTTCATTCTGAGAAATCAATGACCTTTTAAACCATCATAGATTTATGGTTTTGTGACTATTAATTTTTTCATGAAAATTTACCCAATTACTCTATATTATTACTTGTGTGTTATATTTTCTCTTCCATATCAATGTTTTCTAACATGGAGACCATGTTATGTATTATTTAATATGAACCTCATACATCCCGTTAATTCTTGTAATATAGATGTTTTATTAATTTATTTTATGATGTTGGATTTTAACAAAGGTATTATAAGGAACCAGACCTTATTTATCGAGACTTAACTAAAAATAGAAAATATTAAATTTATATGGGGTGACGTAAGACCCCATGTCATTTAAAGGAAAGACAATGATTGATGGCTTACAAGATACCCACCACCCACCTAAAATGAACAAGTAACCATTTTTATTATGTGACCATTATAACCTAGTACTTAAATCAGTTAGAATTACTATGTTAAATGAATCATAAAATATAAAATTGTCATACTCATTAATAATGTATAGATTAATTCATAGGAAATTAAGCAATTAATTTTTGTAATGTAATTTTATTCTTAAAATACACTTTTTCCAAAATGCTTTTTTTAATATTGTGAACAGTAAATATATTTAATTTATATAAATATTATAAATAACATTTAACGAAATAAACAGAAATTTATAATTATAATATAAATATATTCTTATGGTGAAATTTTGAGAATTTTTTTATAGTTTGATTTTTCAATGAATAGTGGAAAATACCGATTTTTATTAAATATGTATTTTTCTAGTATTTAAAAATTATAATTATATTTTATATTACTTTTAAATTTCAGTTTATTAATTTTATTTGAAATAATATAATTATAGTTTTTAAAATTAATTATATTCATGAATTTAGTAAAAAATCATTTTTTGTTTCGAAATAGATTTTTTCTTAAAACTGGTTTTTGTTGTGTATTATTAGTATAAATTAAAATTAAATAAAGAAAATTATTTGTTATTAATTTTTAGAAACAGATAAAATATTTAGAATTAGAATTTCTACATTGATTAAATAGACCATTTTATTTTTGGTTAATATGAATAGTAACTTTGATAATGTTTGACACCACACTCAACGATAAATATTGAAATTAAGGGTAAAAATAATATGATAAGGACTATCACATTACACATAAATGTGGTCCAATTCAGGATTATTAATTTTAATATATATGCATTAATTATTTTAATATACAACTTTTGGATTCCATTTCTATGTGACTATGACATTTATAATATTTTAACAATAAATTAAAATTTGTTGCCCTCCTATTTTTTTATTAATATATCATTTTTATATAAGTTTATCCATATGTAATATTAAACTAAAAATATCCATATTTTGTCTAAAATTCTTATATTCATTATGAAAATTTATTTTAAATTTTCAGTAAACAAATAAGTGCAAAAATGTGCCCACATCGCTGATGCAATAATTATTGTAATAATTCATATATAAAATAAATACTATTAAAAGTAATTAAATTAAATATAATAGGATATAATTAATGTAATAAAATAATTAATTAGATATCATAGAACTTTCTAGTGATTTAATTAAAAAATTTATTATTATAAGTGTTATAATTATATTATTATTTTTAAAGTAATGAATAATCCATAAATTGATATTAAGAAAAATTTAGAGTAAATAATATTTTATGAAATGGTATAAAATTCATAAAAAAGGTATATTCAACCAATTATTTGGTAAAAGGTTTTAAATTTCACCCACTATACATTTATTTGACGTTGTACATTTTATAGTAACAATATTAACTCTCAAATAGTAAAAATTCATGTTGTTATGGTAGGAGTTACATGTGTTAAATAAGGGTTAAAACCAAAATATATGTTTATAACAATGACCTAAATTAGGAAAATAATATTTAGATAAATAGAAAAATACCCTTATAATATTAGGTTGGAATCAAATTTTTTAGTGGACACTTTTCAAGAAAATGATAAATATATTATTTAAATTAACGGAAGTTACAAAATATTAGTCTCATTGTATCTAATATCATTAATGTGTCCACAAAGGAAAAAATAGAAAATAAATGAACATAAATGTCTACTTTATCATAATGGAATTATTCCCATTATAAATATTTAAAATTAAAATTTACAAATTATATAATTACCTTAAATTTATCTGCAATGCTGAAAAAAGTATTTATTTAATTAACAGAGAGATAAAATCATTGATTTTAGAAATATTATTTTTTAGGTATTTTGGATGAGTTATTATGAAAAACTCATTTCTTATAACTATATGATATATTGTATATATTTAGAGCATTATCTTCTTATTCTATATTTTTCTTTAAGTATTTGAAGTCAAATTAAATGAATAGTGTCACAAAGAGAAATTAATGATAATTTATCAAAATAATATTTTATAAAATTATTTAAAATTCATAAAAATATTATCTATTGACATGTGAATGTAATATAGTTTAAAAAATAACAAAATTTCCATTTATGGGTAATTTTTTCTTTTATAGTAATATTATTAATAATTTATAATTAAAATAATTGTAAGCAAAATTAAGGTAAAAAATAATTACAAACCATTTAATGATAAATATAAGGTTTAAAATGACACCCAAACATGTATAATGAAATTTATTTTTTTATATAACTGCCCTATATAATATTATATTCAACTAACCTTCAATATTTTTTCTTTTTTCATGCAAAATGATTTTAATATAATTTAATATTTTGCGAAATTATAAAAGTTTCCATCACTTTAATTTTTAAAGGGAACCTCCTCCATCACTTATTAACACCACATTGAACAATTTACCTAGGCCAATTAATGAAAATTTAACTTAATTTTTTTCTAAATATGTTATGGAGGTTCTTTTCTATCAAAAAGACTAACATTAAATCCCTTTCGAAGAGATCTAAATTATGTCTTCAAATGAAGAGGCAATCATCCTTATTTACTATTTGAAGATTATTTCTTATTCTACATATAGGAATATGTGGTTTAGTTGGTAAGGTATTAAATCTATAGTCTTATATATGTCCATATTTTATTATCATTGTGGTAAAACCATGTTACTCTTTTTAGTCATCCTATGAAATATAGAAACACCATGCGTACGTACACACATCTTTCTGTCTCCACGTAGTGGTGTAATTTTTTTCATCCCCACTTCACTAGGATGGTTATAATGGTGGAATTATTTGATATATATTATAACTATGGAATGTTATTAACCATTTAAAAATAATATATATCCCACTTCCATACCATTTCAACCATCAAGGGAATGATAAAATCGTTCATTCGTACTTATGACCAACCATCTCGACGATGTGATGCGACTAATTTTCCATATAAAAAATTGAATAATTATTATAAAAATGTATATAATTAATAAATATAATATATATGAAATTAATATCATTCTTAACATATAGGAACTATATCATATGAACAATAAATATGACATACATGACAAATAATGCAGTGGAGATGAAGTAGTTAAAACCCATAGTAAAGAAAAAATATTAACAATTGGGTGATAAAATTATATAATAGAATCATATATGATATCATAAATTTATATATTGTTGTGGAATGAATTAATAAAATTATTTAAACCATTATACATTTTTTTAATTGGTGTTCAATTAAGGAAAAATCCAAGGGATGGTAATTATTAACTTAATTTCTTTTCCTTGAGTAAAACTACATCTTCATTGATTATATTATGATAATATTATATGTGAAATTACTTTCCATCATCATTTATTTAATTCCACTAATTTTATTTGGATTTTTAGTTTATAAAAAAATTCCATTGTTTGATTAATGCTCACATAAATAATATATAATTTATAATGAAATTTATTTTAAATCTTATTTTGTTATTTATTTTTACAAAAGACATAAGGATCATTTTTAAACCTATATATCATGAAAATAATTTCACAATTTCATGATTAATTAATTTTTTGATGTTTCCTCTAAATTTTTATAATATTATTTTCAAATAAAAATATTTCTTCTTTAAGTGTATGACTTTTTTAAAAGAAAACCGATTTCAAAATGGAAATGGTATTTTCATCAAGAATAATTTTTATGAAATATTTTTGTGTAATGATATTTTTATGGTTAATAGAAATTTTTTATGATAGTGGGTGGTTTCCCTAAAAACCAATGGAGGGTTATAAGTTTATATCTCTCCAATTCATTGGGTAAATAGGTAGAGTTTACTGATTAAATTTTTCTCAAAGAGGTTATGGAATATTCTATGATAGTTATTCAAAAATTAACTATTGTGGTTACTCACTTTATAGCCATGAGAGATAAGGAATATATATGAGTGATATGAAAATGATTTCAACAGTTACCTTTATGATTTATATCTTCTTGTTATGGATTTTAAAGGAATATTATGATTTCATATGGCAATCTAGGAGATTATGATTTGTTGTTGAAAGTTATAACAGTGAAAAAATATTTATTGAAAACATTTGGAGTTTTTAAATTTCATTAATGATCTTCTATGTGATGTTTAATGGAATTTTTTTGATTAAAAAATGATTTATTCGGTAAGAAATGTTTTACGTTGAAAAAGGAAATTTTTTATGTATTTATAAATGAACTATTTGTTTCATAAGTTTTATCTTCCTTATTTATATTTTATGATCATTCCATGTATGAAGATGTTATTTCTTAAGTTTTAAGGGAGTGTAAGAATAAGGATAAAGTCTAGAAGAAAATTTGAAATATTTATCATGAAAAGAAATCATGTTTTCTTTAAAATGTTTTTACTTTATTAAAAAATCCATACTCAATTAGAGTTCCCACTTGTAATTAATGGGGTTATCATGTAATAGTTTTCCAAAATTATTTAAAACTACAATCCTATATGATACTTGTGAAAGAAATAATTTTTATTCTAGTAGAAATGCACTAGAATATGTATTCTTTAATCCTCAGTCCTTACAAGAGAACCAATAAATCTCACATTCATATTTAGTCGAAACCCTTGGATTATGAAATTACTATGTATTTCCCTCTATATCACCCTACTAATGCACCCCCATGATCTTAAGAAGATACTCCCATGATTTTATAATTTCTCTCTCAAGGTAATGGATCTTATCCTTCTCCAATTTATTAAAGAACCTTTATTAGATTACGACTTTTTCTTTCCCAATGCTCATGTTTGAATAAGTTTTTATATATTCCTATTATTATACTTTTGATTTTCACAATATGAGAGACCAATTTAACTCTCATTAAAACCTTGAATGAATATTTATTCTCCCCTAGTATATTATTGAAATTTTCCTATGATTTTACATGTAAAACATTTCTGTAATGATTTTCCATCCCAATTTCTAATCAAAGAAATCATCCTATAAGTATACATCCTTCATTTATTGGGAAATTAAACTTATATAACCCACAATCCTTAATCATGCGATAAAAATTGATGAAATTCATGTTTATGATTTTTGATCTATGTTTCACACTTATGAATGTACATGATTTGAATGTGAATGCTGGGACTGAAATTATATTTCCCTCTATTGCATTGGGTAATGTTTTTAACTCACGAGATACCATGTAATGTGAAAATAGGTTATCATAATCACATTATTTAATTATTTATCCATGGTTATCCTTGACATATGTTTATGATTTCATGATTAATTTGGTTTCCACATTTCTATGTCTCCTTGATGTTATAATATTCTATCTTGCCTCATTTTTCATGATTATAATTCTCAGCAATATTATGAAATATTTATTTTTTATATTACTCGCATGTATTATTTTTATAAATTGATGATTTTATTTTTCATTTATTGGGTTCAATATATCCCCACATTATTAGGTTCATCCGCATGTTATCTAATGTACCATTAGAAGATAAATGAAACTTGTAGGGAATGTTATCGAGTTTTAAAATAATTCTTTTGAGTTTGTTTATAATTATTTTTTGCAATGTACATTGTTTTCCATTTACAGTAGGCCTGATGATGTTTTTTGATTGTATTATATGTATATTTTTGTAATAAATAATGAAGAAAAGTGTATTAAAATATGTATTGTCATACTCTCGCTGCTCCAATGATCACATCATGGGGCCACATTGGGACATGAGACATGTGTAATATTTATGGGTCCCCTGTCACATTAAATTTGAAAACATGGGATTTAATAATATGGGATATGGTGTAGTCATGTACACCCACATAGGATATGGATTCTACATTTGGTATACTGGTTCATGTTGTACCTTCTTGGCTCTTATTTGAGTTGTATGGGGATAAATGGGTTTAAAGGGAATTGGTGGAACTATATTTTGGACTGAAACTTGAGTGGAGGAGGTTTATGGGACCAAATAAGATCATATTTTATATTCCGTCTTTTAGTAACAGGCCAGAGTTAGCTTGGGGTAACTCACATGAAATGGTGGTGAATTTAATGGGAGAAAAACATGGAACCACTCTATTTTTTTGATCCAATTTGAAAACTTTTAAATCACAAAATGAAGATTATAAAAACGATCCTACAATAATTTTTTCATCTGAAATAAGAACATTTCACAATGTTACTAGAGTGATGTTTTCTTAATATGAAGAAATTCTCCTTTTATGAATTGGAACAAGGAAGATATGCCACTTAATCAACAAACAATGACATAAAATCACAATTAAAAAAGGAATAAAATGGATGAAAAATATATATATGGTATAGAAATTGTTATTCTTCCACAAGAGAACACTACTAAATTCATTAATTTTAGGGGTTACAAATGAGTAAAAATTAATTTTCTCATCCACTCCAATGATGGGTATCAAAAAATTAAGGTAGAAACATACACCAATTATGAACATTGTACATTTAATTAGTGGATCCAAGACACCATATATTTATAGAATACATTTTACAGTAAACATATTACACTGACCTCTATGATCCATATCAGCCTCCCATTGACCTAGGAAATAACTGATATATTGTTGATCCATCAGTTGGAAATCCATACAACTAGTCACCATGTACTAGAATATCCAATGAGTTTCCTCAACTTGTGAACACCATTTCTGATAACTATTTCAAATAACCACCACCCTATCATCATTGTCTGATGACACTAAATCTTCACCCCATGATTCATCAATATACTTATACCTAATTAATCACTCTATCATTTTAAATTTGTTCTGGTGAAAAAAAAATCTTAACAACTAATATGATACAGATCTACTATAAAAGCATATATATAGTTTGTCCAATGATCTCAGTCTAATTATATCTATCTAGAATTCCATGTCCAATGAGTCAGAAGAACTTCCACATACACAACAATATCATACTAGGAAATCGGTTTATAATTCTAGCATATATTATCCATCCTCTCAAGTTAATCCTCATTAATATAAATCAACTTTGTTCCCTTATGTCTGACTAATTGAGTCCAATTGATTTATTGTATTTCCCTATGATTTATAGGATTATCCCCCTTGTAGGAATATCCACATGATTCTTATTCCTCATAGACATCAGAATCTTCAACATTTTAAATTCTTGTATACTTCATATAAAGTGATACATAATGTCAATGTGAATTATTCTACATAAACACATTGATTCAAGAATAATAGATGAAAATATAACTATAAAATAAAAAAAGTCCTATATCCGACCCATTCTTGAGTTCCTTCAGCAAGTGAATCCACCATATTAACAATTTACAAACATTATTTATTGATACATACTCTACATATTTTTTATATAAAGTAACATCCATGTTCAACATCAATATCCAACCAAATTTTGTTCTAATTAATGTAAGTAAAAAAATTAGTCAATTTTAATGAGTCCACGTACCCTGTAAAATCAGCATTTATAAAACCATTAAAATTATCAACATCACCAAACCATTAATTTATATCACATATACGTTTCTGTTATTTTACAATCCATTACATAGCTTCCCAATATTTCCTACAAGGATTTGTCCTAAAATAGATAATAAATCCCACATTGAAACCCATTATTGTGTGAATAAAAACCATTTCAATCATCAAAATTACTATATCCATAAAATAATAATCATTCCATATGTCAATAACTTCTCCCTCCATTGATGGTTCCTATATATTTAAAATTTTAAGGAGTCTAGTGTGGGGGGTTGGGATTTGTTTAAAAAAATTCATTTAAAATATTTCAATAACCTTCCTGATGTATTCCTTGTTGGATTATACTTAGGTGATAGATTCCATATATCTTTCTCGATTCTCATCCCCATGTTATTATTATATTTTCTTTGATTCATCATCAAAAACATTCTTGAAATAACCCTCTTCAATTTCTCAATATAATAGAACACCATAATAAAAATCAATATATTATCCATATAAAAAAAATTCAGGATATGTTTCATAATCCCATTTCATTATGTAACAATAGTGATCAAAACAACATCAATAAAAACAATATTCAAATATGAAGGTTTCAAACAACAAATTAATTTTTCACAGAGCTTAATTAAATACAATAATGATTCTTTTCAACATAAAAAACAAATCCTCCCTCCAAAGCAATTTATAACCCTTAGATTTCACTATATAAAATAATTACTCAAATTATTCGTGATGGAAATATATATTTACAAACATCTTCTCCAAGTGAAAATCATCAAATGAAATAATTCATATCAGTATACAATAGATTTTTTCAACACCAATGATTATAAAATATCTAAAAAATATATTCCTTCTATTCAGTGAAATACCTTCCAACCCTTCATCTAATAAACATATTAATTGCATCTTCTTTATATTTTAAAAAAAATGACTTTTTTTATGATTTCTCTTCCCTTATGGTACCTACCTTAACTACCAAGTGTCATTTATATTTAAGGAACTAAATTCCTCTTTTATGAATGTCTCCCAATGTTTAGAGTCTCTAATATTTTATTCCACCCATAAAATGGATTAAAAAATGCATTGATATACTTAATAAAACCTCATGTGTTTCTACCGGAACATCTCAATAAAATTGTTGTATATCGAGTCAATATTTTTTGGTAAATTTTTTCCTTATATTTCCCAATTTCATAATTTTATTTCTTGTAACCTAGATATATGAGTTTATAAATGTTATGTATCTAGAATGAATGTTTTTAATGCATCCTCATTCTGATCTCACTAACATTGGATAGTCTAACTATCCTCAACAAACATCTCTACAATGTTTAAATCAATCAATTGAATTTATTCATTACAAATAAGGTCTTGGAACCATATGAATCATTTATTTTCATTATCCCATCGGCAATAACTAAATTTATCATCACTATATCCCACAACAAAACACACTCTGTATTTAACCACCATCTTATCTATATTTTAGAATTCATATGACCATATTCGATACTCCCAATGATTTTGATATTTTTCAAATATTAAATCTCACTAAGGATTTCATTGTCCCACAGTAGAAGATATTCTTCTGTTCACCATGTAAGATACAAAAATCAAAGCTTCAACCATAATTCCAATATAAATTCATGAGTGATGCCTCGTACTTTGAGCCTTCTCTATCAGAGACTCATTAATCCTATCATATAATATATCATGTAATGGATATCCTATAATAGTCATCTAAATTTTTATGCATTTTATGATACAAAATTTATGAAATTTTCACCTAACATATTCCTCACTATTTCAATCTAGAGATATTACAAATTTTATTCACACAATTTCACAGCAAAAAACTTCCACTGAATAATTTCTGATATCACATCAGAATAATTATTCTAGAAGTAAACCCAAACCTTATGTGTAAAATCATTATTTAAGGTCATAAAGTGAATTGATCCTTTATTCAATTGAATAGGGGATAGACCGTAGAAATTGGATGAAAAATATAAAACTTTTAGTTCCTTATATTTATACCATAGAAGTTGATGGAAACAATATTTTCTTCATAACATATAACTATCAAATCATACAAGCTCCATGCATTAATGATTATGTATTCCCTTTACACTTATATTTATAAGATTTTTAAACTATGTTGATCAATACTATAGTGACCCATTTCTGATCCATCCATTGAATTCATTCAGATAACATCATCTTCTTTACTCTGTCTTGTAAGATACTTGGTACCATTATAAACTTGATATAAAATCACCACTAGTACACTGATGATCTTCCAAAATCCATTGATTTTTAACAAAACCAGAATCTTCATGATTTCCTGCAGATATGAGGTTTATTTGGAGTCCTACAATGTGTCTAACATCAATCATTCCCAATAAACATATATTGAACATTTGAATGTTAACAAATTCATTCCATACTATATCCATAAGTTCCTCATATTTATGATGTACTAGGATATATATTCCTGGTCAATAATATACCAAGTTCCTAATCTCACAAGATGAATTAAATGACTCCCTTGATTCAACAACCCATGGCTCTTCTAGAATGATCATACGTTGTATCAAGATGGAACATTGTTCTGTTATACTAACTGAGATTGTTTGTTTCAAAGTTAATTCTCTAGTATGATTCCTTACATATTTCTTAATATGTCTTATATACTAAAAAATATTTCATATAGGACCTATACCTTTTTACATACGTTGATTTATTATTTTGTAATTAACCTATAAATATTTCTTCTTTTTATAACCCATCAGATGAACTTACCATCCCCATTTAGTAGCATCGGGAGAACATCAATATAGAGATTAAACATACATCCACAAATAATTCTCATTCATGATCGTGTTTTTAATTTATTAATACACATGGTATACCTTCCCATAGGATTTTATCACTATTATCATCATGGAATTGAAACTCCCTTGAAAAGAGTAATGTAGAATAAGAACCCAATGATTTTCTATGAATGTTACCTTCACTGATTCAAGATACCATTGACTTGTACCAAAGTAATTTATGTGAAATCTTATGGGCCTTACAAAAAATATTCATAAACTGAGCAATATTATCCTTATGATAACCTTGTTATGATTAGTTGGTTTTCCATTCATTTCAGCCAATTATTTCATAATCTCATTAGTATTTTTTTTCTCTCCGTATTTGAATGCGATATTCCAAGTAAGATACATCTCGATTAAGGCCAATTCCTTCCTATCCAACCAATCCCATTCTATTTTATCCTTAGTTTTATGAAATTTACTCTAAGAAGAAGCATCAATATATATTTTTATCAAAATATCCATTGATTTCACTCTACATTGACAAAGTCAATTTCATCGAACTTGTCCATTAGTACCCTCCCTTCCTCTAATGTAATTATTTTGCTAATAGTAAATCCAATGAGAAAAATTAACACCCAGAATAAAGGGATAAGTAACCTTACTGATGTGTCTAAAGTAGGACTGAGTATATTTTCATTCATAAAACATGATGGGAGATAACCATGGAACCACATAGTTTATTCGAGCCAATATACATACTTTACAAGAAAAAAGTACACCAAAACATTTAAATCCGATCACTTCAACTTGTGGAATAATACAACATCAACATATTACGAGAAACATATATTTAATATAAACATATTATATAAGGATCTACACTGATACCCAGATGAGATTCCACATAATATCCACAAAAAATCTACCATCATGCATCTCAGAAAACATCAAAACAAATAGAAAAACAATTATATAATTTAGGAAAATTCCAACATCCATGGGAGATTACATCCTAAATTTTGTATTTAAGTTGCTTAATATGATTTAAAAAAACAATGTCACTTTCAATACCCTTTTTAGTGTCATAATTTTTTTACAAAACTCTAATTCTTCATATTATCAGTATATTTCATCATAAGAGTTAGGCCACAAACTATTTATAGAGGTCTTTGTATGATGAATGATTTAAACTAGCCTATGAGATTTGTAGTCTACCACCCATTAACTAGGAAAATTAATGATATAGTATTGAACTATCCATTGGAAATGACAACATATATTCAGCATGCACTAACCTATGAATTGAGTTGCCTCCAATAGTGAACACAATTTTTGATAAATTTGAATGATGATCACCATCTATCATTGTTGTCTAATGAAACTACATCTTCACCTTAGGATTCATTTTTATATTTTTCTCAATCTGATGAATCACCCCATTGGATGTTTTTTTGGCAATGATTCGGCACAACTTCTTTGACACTAGATGATAATAAAATCCTCCATCCATTTTGTTTGCTGATCTCATTTTGATTCCCTTTATCTAGAATATTCAACCAAATAAATCTAATGAACTTACCCAAACGAAATATTGTTGGAACCATGGTCTTTTATCCATGATATGGAGTATGGTTTGTGTTTTTTGTCAATCCTCAGTGGAAGTTCATAATGTGTACGAGCATAGAGATCATACAGTTCAAGAAGAAAACATTAATGAAGGTGGCGTCGTTTCACAGTGTTTGACATATTTTTGGGACTGAAAATTGACAAATAGAGAAAACTATTTTTGGAAAAAGAGACATGCGCGTCGTGTACTTTAATAAGAGGAAACTTGCGCGCCATATGTTTTTCAATATCAGAACATGGAAAAAGGGCAAAGGGATAAGGGTCGTGAAAGTTTTTGGTCGGTCGCGCAAGTGACTTGCGCGCCTTGAAGAGACTTCCGCGTAGATGGCAAGGATGTTTGGAAACATGCGTGCCTATTTTTTTCAAGATCATATCTTTAAAATATGTAAAATGAAGGAATGTCGCACAAGTATTGGTGTTTTCACGTAAGTGAGTAGTGTGACAGAGGCATGGGAGGATGAACTGCGTGCCGGAACCTGCGTGTCGAGGGAAGACTTGTGCGCCACCGCGCAGGGGGTCCAGTTTGCCTATAAATAGAAGAACACCCCTCCTCATTTGTGATGAAGTTCAAGACTTTGATTTTTTTCAAGATCTCATTGCGCATGTTGTTGAGTCACGCAAGTGGTTGTCGGGTCACACAAGTAGAGGTTGTGCTCTAGTAGTTGGCTACACGATCAAGGAAGTTGGGGAGTTAAAGGCGCCGCGTCCCGCAAGTTTGGCGTTGAAGGAGGTAGTGCCACGTAAGTGGTTTGGTGTCACTTGGGCTCCGAATTTGTACCGATGAAGTGACTTGCACACCGAATTTTTACTGCACAAGTGACTTGCGTGCCGGGCTTGGAGAAGCACGCCAGGGTTGTTAAAGTACATATGACCTTTTGAAGCACCACGAAAGCTACAATATCTCCCGGTACACTCATCGCAAATTGAGATTAATCTTCTGGTGATAATTGGACTTCAACAGAGCATCTACATAAAACAGAGGATGCATTCTTATGCAATGATGAAGAGACCTACACGTCTATAAAATGAGTGTGACTTCACCAATGGCAGTGAGCCAGGGGGAGTAAACAGGAGTGACCCGAGGGAAGAAATGACCTATCCCTAATCCTTTGTAAAGGCAGTGAGCCTAGGACATAGTGACTGTGCCCGAACCTTTGTAATCTACAGCTCGTGATGATTAGTGGAATTTCGTATGACCGACAACTTGTCGGCATATGCTCCTTGGATGTAGCCCTTAGTGGTGAACCAAGTAAAAAGTGTTGTGTCTTCTCTGTTCATGTAAAAGTTTTCTTTCTGATCATATTCATCATATAGGTTCAACAATTTCATACCAACATGGGAACAAGATCAATACAATTATAAGAAAAAATTGTCACCCTGATTCACCCCTCCCCTCTCAGGGTGTCCCGGGGTCCTTCAGGTGGTATCAGAGGGTAATGGTTGCTGGTGTTGAATCTGTCCTTTCTCGTCATGGAGAATGATGAAAATGTCAGGGGAGTCCCTAACTTTGATAGAATTAATTTCTTGATTTGGAAGAACATAATGAGATCTAATATAAGATCTCTTGGAATGGAAGTTGTTCTTTCTACTGTGCATGGAATACAAGTCACTGATCCAATAGGCCTTACTATGACTGAAACAGACATGAAAATTCTTAATGCAGATGCTAAAGCTCAAAATTCACTCACTACAGCCCTTTCTGATCAGATATACCTAAAGGTGAGGAATTTCACCTCAGAAAAATCCATGTGGGATAAACTCGAGAATATTTATGAAGGAGATAACGAAGTGGAGGAGGCGAAACTACAAGTACTACACACTCGGTTAGATGATCTGAAGATGAATCCAGATGAGAATGCAGACTCATTATTCAATCAAATTACTAAAGTGGTTTGAGAAATTCAGGGTCTAGGCGAAGAAATCAAAGACATTGATATTATAAAGAAAATATTAAGAAGACTTCCACCTCTGTATAATGCACAGGTGTCAGCTCTTGAGGAATAAGATCTTTCCAAACATTCTCTAGATGATCTACTGAGCATCATGGTAGAATATGAAAAGAGAGTCAAACCAGAAGATGCTACTACTCATGTGATCAAGGAAATGGAATGAAAGGCCATGGATAAACTAAAAATCTCAAAAGATATTATCGGTGAAGATGACGAAGAAAAATAAATTCTTTCTGTCATTGAAATGAAGTTCCAGAAGGGAAAATGGAAATTCAAAGGGAAGTTACCTCTCACATGTTTTCGTTGTGGAATGGTTGGGTACATTGCCTCTCAGTGCATAAGAAAGTTCAATTATGAATATAGTGAAGATGAATGCTCCGAGAAGCCTCATAGAAAGTTCTTCAAAAAGGGAGACTTCAAATCTGGAATCAAAATGAAAAGGAAGAGTTTTGTATGTGAAGAGGAAGAAGATGATAATGAATTCTGGGATAAAAAAGAACCATAATTCAAAACTGGGAACCATGATTCGATGATGGACACTGTTGAAAAGTCAGAAGATACTGGTGGACAAAAAAAACTAAGAACTTGTGTAGATACCAAGATGCAACTTAAGGATGCAGTTAGTAATCTTAAGACTAAATTTAAGAGTTGCAATATGTGTAATTCAATTGTAGAAGAATCAACTGAATACATTGATCAACTTGAAGATGAAATTGAATGACTGGAAGAATTTGTGAAGGTACAGTCTAAAATAATTGAAAGAAATGATGATGTAGTGGATCTGAAGATGGGAATTGAAGAGAAGGAAAAGTTCATCAATGTCCTCACCTCCAGACTAGATGAAAAATCTTTGACCGTTGAGGGTCTCGAGGAGGAAGTTGTTACTCTAAGTAGTAAACATGAGACTGAACCAATTCCAAAAGAATTGAGGAAGAAAATACTATTTGGAAGATTCTAAGATGCAGAATTACTGGCAAGAGCCAAGAGTGGTTCAGATGGGGTTGGAAAGATCTTGAGTGATCAAAGACCCACTTTCATGGGAAAGATTAGAATTGGATGACAAGATGAGACATCAACTACTGGAAGTCAAAAGATCCAAAACAAAGATAAGATGAAATTTGAACATGTTGAAACATTGCCTAAAGTGCTGAAAAAGGAAACCTCAATCCAAACTAAAAAGAGAACTGAAAATTATCATCAAACATTCAGAAATGATAGACAGTCTATCAATTCTCCCAAGGAAGAAGGTGTGAGGAGAAATTAAAGTGAGAATACATTTCCTCTCATGAAGTGTCAGTTATGTGTCTATCTTGCCATACCATGTCTTATTATGAAGAGTCAAGAAGCTATCTGAATGGAGAAGATATAGAAGTTCAAAAAAGGATAACAAATTACTATCCTAATTCTTATAGAAGAAACAATTTCTATGGATATTGTTATCGTTGTTCTAACATTGGTCAAAAGGCTCCTAATTGTTGGTACAGAAGGGGCATGGACACCTCATCCCAAAGTTCAAGACAAGTCATGCCTCGTCAGCAAGATAGTGTTTCTCTCTCAAACAGGTTTTCTCCTCTCAAAGAAGATTTGGACTATGATGAACCTGGGTATGTGGAAGATATAATTGAAATGCCATCAGTACAATATACTCAATCCAATGTCTCATGTATGGAAAGGAATAAGATTGAGAAATCCAACCTTGTAGAGGTGGCCCTCAAAGTTACAAAGAACAACAGTGCCTAGATTCTGGATAGCGGTTGTTCATCTCATATGATAGGTAATGACGGCCTGTTAATGGATATAAAAAAGAAGGTTGATGGTACAGTACGATTTGGTAATGATGGAGCTCGGAAAATCTTAGGGAGTGGGAGTACCGAATTAGCTAATGGAGAACTAAAGAAGACTGAATCCCTTTACATGGATGTAATAAGTCATAATCTCCTCAGTGTGAGTCAACTTTGTAACTCGGGACATATAGTTACTTTTAATCAGAATGAATGCACTATCAAGGTAAGGACAAGAAATTAACTTATGATGGGATTCAGAATAGAGGGCAACTTGTATCAGGTTGATAGTGAAGAAAATGTTGGTTACATGACTGTTGAAGAAGAAATCGATTTGTGGTATCGGAGACTGGGATAGATCAATCAACAGTACATAGAGAAAATATCAAAATTCAGAATTTTCATGGACATTCCCAACCTGAAGAGTGAGCGTGAAAAATCTTGTGATTCTTGCATTCATGGGAAGCTCGTCTACAGTTCATATCGACCAACGAAGAAAAGGGTATCTCACCTTCTTAAATCTCATTCATACAGATGTATGCGGGCTGATAAATGTTGTTGGAAGTCATGAAGAAAGGTACATTGTCTTTTTCCTAGATTATTTCAGTATAATGCAATGTGTGATGGTTATTCACAGGAAACGACAAGTCATTGACTGCATGAAACCATATCGTAGAATCGTCCAAAATGATACTGGATGAACAATCAAAGTGTTGAGATCTGACAATGGAAAAGAATACATGTCTTTTGAATTTGAAAATTATCTGGAGAAGCATGGGATATAGCTTGATGTAGCTGGTGTGAGAACTCCAAAGCAAAATGGATGTGTTAAACATAGGAATCGATAGGTGAACAACATGGCACGAACTATGCTGATTGAGAGTCGTATTGCATGACATTACTGGAATGAGGTTGTTCAAGTTACAGTGTACATTCAGAATCGAACAAGACTTTATATGGGTGAGACGAAGACACCAGTTGAATTGTGGCATGGATGGAAGCCACCTTTAAAATACATTCGTGTATTTAGAACTAAATGCTTCATCAGGAACAATGAAGGAAATAAAGAGAAGTATGGAGACAATGCATATGCAGGAATTTTCCCTGGTTATTCAATGAACAACAAAGCCTACAAATGTTTTAACAAGTGTTTAGGAAGGATTTTGGAAGGCAGGGATGTTAAGATAATTGAAGAGAAAATCACAAATTCTTTAAGGACGTCATATGCTGATGTGATAGAAAGTCAGGAATAAAGTGAACGTGAAAAAATAAAAATGCAGAAATAGAGCAAGTTGTACAAAACACTCAGCAGACACATCATGATGTTGTCTTAGAAGAAGTATCTGAAGAAGAAACTGTGGCTGAAGAGAATGAAACTGAACCTCGTAGGAGAAATTGAAGAGCTGATATTGATCCATCCAACATAATTAGGGACAAGAGTGCATCTACTCAAATAAGAAGGATGAGGAATAACACACAATCTTCATTTCTGTCAGTTGTAGAGCCATCCTCATTCGATGAAGCTGCAAATGATGAATCTTGGGTGAAAGATATGAATGATGAATTAGATCATATTGACAAGAATCAATCATGGGATCTTGTCCAGAGACTCGATGGTCACAATGTTATGGGTACTAAATGGATCTTCAAAAATAAGTTTGATGAGCATGTATGTGTCATCAAAAATAATACACGACCTGTACGTAAAGGATACTCCCAGATTAAAGGCATTGATGATGAAGAAACCATTATACCAATGGCTAGACTATAGTCAATCAGGATTTTCCTTTCCATGGTACTTCAAAGTGGATATAAAGTATATAAAATGGATATCAAGACATCATTATTGAATGGTGTACTCGAAGAATAAGTCTACATTGAACAACCAATGGGCTTTGTTTTAGGTACTAATGAAACAAAGGTCTCCAAACTGAAGAAAGCTCTATATGATTTGAAGCAGGCACCACAAGTGTGGTACTCGCTGTTGGATTCATATCTCAAGAAGATGGAATTCAAAAGTGGAGGATTAGATCACAATCTATATGTGAATAATTCTCCAAAATATCAATTCATGGTTCTAGTTTATGTTGATGATATCCTATTTGGTGACAGGAGGCAGAAATCAGTGGATGAATTTTCCAACCACATGAAATCAGAATTTGAAGTGTCTATGATTGGGGAACTCAAATATTTCATGGGGATGCAGGGGATTAAAAAGAAGGAATACACTCTCATTTCTAAGGAAAATTATGCAAGAGAGCTATTGAAGAAGTTTAATATGAAAGACTCCAAACCAATGTCAACTCTGATTGCAGTTTGAACTAAACTTAGAAAGCATGAGGATGGGGCCACTATTGATCCCACCATGTACAAGAGGATCATTGGGAGCCTACTGTACCAGACAGTGACACGACCAGATATTGTCTTTGCCACATTCCTTGCGGCCCACTTTCAGCGTAATCTAAAGGAGGAAAATATGGTGGCAGTAAAAAGAATCATGAGGTACCTTCAAGGTACACATAACTTCGGGTTATTTTTTGCTGCAGGTAGGGACAGTGACTTATCTGCATTTTCTGATACTGACTGGGCTAGTGATGCAGAAGAAAGAATGTCCACCAGTGGACGATCCTTCTATATTGGGTAGAAATGTGTTGTCTTGTTGAGCAAGAAACAAAAAAGTACTTCTCTTAGTACTGCTGAAGCAGAGTATATCTCCGCCACGAAGGCATGCACTCAACTTCTATGGATGAAGCAACAATTAAAAGATATTTGTGATGAGTTAAAGAAACCAATGGTGATTTACTGTGTTAATAAGAGCGCAATTGATCTTACGTAGAATCTTATTCAACATTCCCATACGAAATATATTAAAATCATGTATCACTTTATCAAAGAAAAAGTTGAACATGGAGTGATTAGAATGGATCACGTGGGAGATGAGGAGAAAGTGGCTGATATCATGACCAAGCCATTGTCAGCGGCTGTGTTTGAGAAGCATCGGTTGAACCTTGGTGTTCAGACACCTTCTAGTGCATAAGGAGGTTACGGAATTCCCCTCTCCCCATTTTTGATAATTATTTTTATCTGTTTATGGATGTGATGTTGGTTAATGGGGGAGATACTATCCAGGGCGAGTATGGATTGAGATGAACTTTGAACAAATTACTGGTCTTTGGATTTATAGTCAATGGGGGAGAAAGGAATAAATTCAGGCAAGTAATGCTTCTGTGATGAGAAGAATGAGAATGAAAACATTGGTATACATTGATAAGGTAATGCTTCATGGGCATCATTGAGGATTCGAAAACATGGGAACCCAATTCTAGCTTTCTCTCTTGTTTTCTACACCGAGAATTTCTCACGTAGACTGATTGTTTTGGGTGAGTTGATTCATGCGTTCTGTTTTTCACATGGATGGAGATCTATTGAATTTATTTTCTGATTTCCAACAAACCCAGCGGGGGAGATTGTTGGAGAAATGGTCTTCTATGCATGATTTGGTGTATGGTTTGTGATTTTTGTAAATCCTCAGTAAAATTTCAGAATTTGTACCAGCATAGAGATTATACAGTTCAAGCAGACAACAGTATTGAAGGTGGCGTCGTTTCCCAGTATTTGACAAATTTTTGGGCATGAAAACCGACAAATGGAGAAAATTGTTTATGGCAAAAGATACTTGAGCACCGTGTACTGGAATAAGAGGAAACTTGCACGCCATATGTTTTTCAATATCAGAACATGGAAACATGGCAAAGGGATAAGGGTCGTGCATGTTTTGGGCTGGTCGCGCAAGTGACCTACGCGCTGTGAAGAGACTTGCGGGAAATGCCTAGGAGGTTTGAAAACATGCACGCCTATTGTTTTTCAAGATCATAACGTCAAAATATGGCAAAAGAAATAAGGTCGTTCATGTATTGGTGTGGTCACACAAGTGAGTAGCGCGACAGAGGATTGGAAGGATGAGCCGCGCGCTGGAACCTGTGCTCCACCGTGCATGGGGTCCAGTTTTCCTATAAATATAAGAACATCCCTCCTCATTTGTGACGAAGTTCAAGACATAGTGATTTTTCAAGATCTCTTTGCCCAAGTGGTCGAGTCGTGCAAGTGGTTGTTGGGTCGCGCAAGTAGAGGCTGCACTCCGGTAGTTGGATACGCGAACAAGGTAGTTTGGGAGTTAAAGGCGCAGTGTCGCGCAAGTTTGGAGTTGAAGGAGGTAGTGTCGCACAAGTGGTTTGGTGTCACTTGCACGCCAAATTTGTACTGCACAAGTGACTTGCACTCCAGGATTTAATCCTGCATGCTGGGATTAGAGAAGCACACCAGGGTTGTTAAAGTACATCTTTCATTTTGAAGCTGCACGAAAGCTAGAAGATCGCCCGGTACCCTCAGCACAAAGTGATATTCTTCTTCTGGTGAGAATTGGACTTCAACAGAGCATCTACATATAACATAGGATGCATTATTATGAAATGATGAAGCATCATTCATGTCTATAAACTGAGTGTGACTTCACCAACGGCAGTGATCCAGGGGGAGTCAATAGGAGTGACCCGAGGGAAGCATTGAGCTATCCCTGATCCTTTGTAACGGCAGTGAGACTAGGATAGAGTATCTGTAACCGAACCTTTGTAATCCACATCTAGTGTAGATTTTTGGAATTTGGTACGACCAAAAACTTCTCAGCATGTGCTCCTTGGATGTAGCCCTTAGTGGTGAACCAAGAAAAAAGTGATGTGTCTTCTATGTTTATGTCAATGTTTTCTTTCTGATCATATTCATCATACATGTCTAACAAGTTCCTACCAACATGGGAACAAGATCCATCACATTAAAAGAAAAATTTGTCACCATGATTCACCCCTCCCCTCTAAGCGTGTCCCGGGGTCCATCAAATATAATATTGTCCCAATTGAAAAGGATTCACCAAAGTTGAAAATATAGACTATTCTTATGATTTTAACATATTTGGAATAATGGCATTGAATTGCATCAACCTCTCTAACTCATATTCATACTAAGAAATATTATTTTCAATGCAATAAGTATCTGATCTTTTATAAGGTGGGTGAGCTATGGACATAGTAAAAATATTTCTTCTATCCTTGGATGAAGGTTTCTAATTGGGTCTTTATTAATTTTTTAAAAGAGACCCCATATCATGAATCTTCCTATAATGTTGGTATTGAAAACACTATTCCCACTATTCAGTGAAAAGTAAATTGAGAACAAATATATCTTCATTATGTTCTTCCACACTAGTGTCATGTTCTATATTTTATGTGGTTCTTGAATAAATTAAATTCAATTATGCATAATTACTAGCATAAATAAAATAATTATATGTATTAAAATAGTAAAGATCCTCCTCATTGTCTGAGTATCCTTTGTGTCATAAATCCTAAAAATCATCTATATTTTCCATTTACGAGAATAGATCATGGTTTATAAACCTTGATAATATTTTACTATTCATTTCATGATCCCCTAATAATGTTTTCTATATTGTAATCCTAATGGAGTCACAAATATGTCCAATAGATAGTGTCCTTCGTAAAGGAAAAGAATCATGAAACGTTAGTGGAGTGAATCATGAGGGTGTTTATTATAAATCCACTCTAATTATGGAAATGAAAAAATCAATTAAAGGTGGTGGTGGTGTAAAAATGGTTGTGGTAGACTATTCTCAGCAACAAAATGATATTAACCCCTGAGGGTTTGATTAAAACATGGGTGGAAGAAGAAGGAAAAATTCCCCCAGCAATACAAGTAGGCGATTCTAATGTTATACCTCCTCAGTTTTCATTTCATCTCAATTTTCCTTACTAGATAAAATTATTGAATTAGTTAGGTGTAGTGTGTATTATAATCACCCTAAATGAGAGGTATCATTTAATTAATGTGGTTTAACTTTTGAGATGAAGAATTTATATAAATTGTATGACTTCACCACTTTTTTGGTATCATAATGTTGGAGCCTGTCAATAGATAAATCTCATTAGATCCATCTTTTCATACCCCAGAAAATAACTATTAATTATTTTTAATCATTTAATTATTTATATCTTCATTTTGTCATTTTTTTGTGGGACTGGGATTTAATTTTTTATGGGTTTTAGGTATATCAACAGAATTGACACATTGTTAGTAGAAACATTTTGAAGATAATGTAATGGAATCTTAATTATTTTAGATCATACCACTCTACTAGTATATTATTTCCTTAACCATGAACCCTTCATGTGGGGGGTGTCTGGAGGTCTAGAGTGGACTTCACAATTCACACGCTATTTGGATAGTCATGGAACAGAATCATGATAAATGAGAAAAAAGTAAATTTTAATAATAATAATAATAATAATAATAATAATAATTCAAATACACCATTACCCCTATTATTTATAATAATCCCTCCCCCTACCCCATCCCATAAACCTATCATACGACCCTACCGGGTCTTCTGTTTCCCTTCCCAAATGATGCCTTCCTCAATGATAGTAGTAGTTCTCTATGGAGATTTCTCTGTGAGTATAACTGCACCTATAGGAGTGAGGAATAATTGGTGACTAGTATCAGTGTTGGTATAGATTTATCGCTCCAAATCGTAGATAAGATATCCCTAAAGGTGTAAGACACATTCATCTGGAACTAGGATGTAATCTATCTAGTGATTCCCAGGTATTGATCTACATGGAAACTCTAGGTTCAGTCCTTGAATAATTGTAGGAAACCTCACTATGATACTCGACAAAAAGATACTCGAGGTGCCCCTGGAAGTGACCCTCCCCTTCCTCCACTTGAGGGGCCTATTTTTAGACCAGCCCATCTATC
This sequence comes from Viscum album, assembly GCA_963277665.1. Classification (NCBI taxonomy): domain Eukaryota; kingdom Viridiplantae; phylum Streptophyta; class Magnoliopsida; order Santalales; family Viscaceae; genus Viscum; species Viscum album. The sequence goes on from OY728161.1 coordinate 1,570,560,755, forward strand.
ACCTTGAGATGAACCCTCATCTTCTACAGGAACTGGTTTGGATCCCTTGGCCCAAGGTTGGGATCCTCCCCTTCCCGTATATGGGATAAACCCCCCAGCGTGGAACTTGTTCTTATTGAAAATGGGACACTCACCCTATTCTCCCAGTTTCCCTACCCCATTTCTATAGCTCTTTAGAGCGGATTTCAAATAGTTCCACCCTATAGTGGTTCATAATATCCCCTATTATGTCCATTGGGACCCCTCTCTCATTATCTCAAAATAAGAGCCTCCCCGACCCATGCGATTGAAATGGACCTAGGCGAGAAGATTCTAAGAGGCATATTCCCACACCACATTGAAAGAGGTTTGGTCCAACGAGGTGGCCATCATCTATCAGTGTGTATAGCTACCTCCCTAATCTGATCGACATGATGGAAGGCCTGTGTCTATGTATCATTCTTAGCAATGTGTAGTGAGGGGAAAATCAATCAAACCCTCATGCCATCTCCAACAGACTACTAAATATTCATCTAAATAGAATGAAGCAAAAATAGACCCAAGTTATCTCCTACTCCCTTTGAAATGAAACTAAGGATCTTGGAGCCATAACTATGATCTCCTCATCCCAATGATACCGATTATATTCTAGAACTCCCATGAAATTAGTGAATGTGTAATAATATATTTCATCACCGCAGAATCTAGTAAGTACATGGCTCTAATTTCCACAATTTTGGAACACAAATAGAATCAAGAAAAAATTAACGTGTTCAGTCATAGAACTAGTATTCATACATCCATGGATGAAAATCCCATCAACAAACAAATATTTTTTTTAGAATAAGGAGAAATTGGTTATCCCTCTCAAGGTAGGAGAAAAATACATTATGAAAAGAGTTACTAATATTACACTAACTATTCTGGTGTTATTTTTCTATGGAAGTTGTGATACGCAGAGAAGGGATTTCCCTTGGAAAGTGATCAATGCATTCTATTGGATCCAAATATATTATTTTTTAGAAATTGTGTATAGTTTTTTTTCAATCCTCGCATGGAAGACTAGAGATATAACAAGGATATGTATCATACAATTCATAATGAAAGCAGTATTGAATGTGGCATCTTTTCTCAATGTTTTCCAAATTAGTGAGGTCCAAAAATAGGATGTTATCTTTCAAACATGCAAATTTTTTTAGAAGGCATTATAAACACATATTAAATGGAATGAGTTTTGAGAATATGGAATATTAGAGTTGAGTTTCATGAAGAAATAATGTTTTTTGTTGTTGTGATTCATGAATACATTGGACTTCGCAGATAGAGACAAATTTATCCGGGATTACAAGTTTTGGATCATTGTGGTCACTGATGGAATGATTTAAAAATTATATGGGCCTCATTAAGAGTTTTTATGGACGATTCTGTGGTTGCGGTGAGAATTGCGAATGGAGAATTTACATGTTTCATAGATAAGGTAGGAGCATCATGAAGACATTTTTGATTATCCGATAAATCCACAAAGAGGAAGTAGAGCATAAAGAATGACCAAAACTATTAATATGAGGCTAATCATCACCACTTATATCAATGTTTTAATGGAAATTTGAAAAATGATTTGAGGTCACAAAGAGTATCGCGAAAATTTCCATTCATAGAGAGCTTGAGCATCTTGACTAGACTATAAGTCTCTACTGAAGTTCAATGCTTTAGATTAATGGGTACTTTTTGATGATGTGGTTTTCTATGTTGATTCAGTGTGATTCACCAATGTTGTTCTGCAAAGTCAAGGATGTTTTGGAAAGGGATGTTGTTATGAGAATCTAAGGAAGCATTGTGAATTCTGGTTGTTCCATGATGGTAGGGGTTCTTCACGATGGTGAGTGGTTTGCAAAGGGGCTTTGTGTAGGTATCTTTTGAACAACATGTTTTAGTGGATATGGATTCCAAAGAGCACCTACGTTGTTTTTTGGTAGAGGTAGTGTTTCTTTCTGAATAATGACAATGTCTTCTATAGAAATCTTTTTATGCGACCTTAAAGTTGCTAAATTCAGTTTGATTTCAATCAAGGAAGTCAGCTAGTGGGAGTCAACAAGAGTGATCTGAGGGATGCAATGAGCTATCCCGAAACCATTTTAATCGTAGTGCACCTAGTAAAATGTGACTATGAATAAACCATTGTATTCCTCATCTAGTAATGATTAGTGGAATTTGGTACGAAAAACAGACTGTCAGAGTATACTCTTTGGACGTAACCATTTGGGGAGATCCAAGTGAAAATACAATTTCTTCTATTTTCATGAATTTTTATGTTATGTTTAATAGTTCCTTAACTATGTGGGAACAAGATTGATTATATTTAGAGTAAAATTTGGCAACCTAATTCACCAGTCCGGTCTTAGGATGTTCTGGGGTCCTTGACATTCGACCCATGGGACTTAACATGGATCATATGGAAAACATCATCATTGTAATAGAACCATATGAGAATAAATGGTGGGGGGATTTTACCTTGAAGGATATTATGGACACTTTCTAGTTCATGGATGGAAAAGTCTTATTGAATATAGTGTTTTTTGGTGACCAGTTTACATGTTGAATCTATCAATGTGGGAAAAAATGCTATTAGAGCCTACTAGACAAGTCCCTTTTCAACATCCATACCCTCTCCATATTTCCAAATTCCAATGTTATCCACCTAGTATGAGGTATTTCTGACAAATATACATTACAAAATTATGTGTCACCATCATAGGCCACTCATGAAAGATTCATGTTCATTTGACAGTGGTGTCGTGAATCGGGTTTCCATCATTTGGCCAGGGTGATGTGGGGAGAATTGACTCAGGGTCAAACTTGGGTGGCCAGCCATAATATGCTGAGGGGGCTCAAACTGGGGATTTAATTAGGGGATATGGAATTTCTACTATTGTCCAGAACATGGATGAGGTGAAATGAGATGTGGAGCACCTAGAATACAGCCTTTTATGTTTCTTTATAAGATAGAGTTTTTACCGAGCTCATTCATAAAAATAATGGATTCGCCAATCTGGTCCTTCCCTTGGTGAATAGAGAAAGTGAGAGATCAATGATAAATTGAATTCACAAAGGGAACAAAAATTATTATTTTTCCCATGATTGATTCAAGATGAATATAAGACCTATCAAAACCAATATTTCCATGGAAGATTGTCCAAGCATGACCATGTCTAACAGCTATCCGGAAGGGGGTGTAGAGTTCTAGGGGGGGTTCCTAACCTCAACTCCTCCCATGAAAATGAATCAATGGAAGGGATCCCTGGGGAGGACGATATAAATAATTCTATGATGAGGCTCATCCAAATGAACACATATGGCCGAGACACCTTCCAAATCTCATTCTATAGTGGATCATGGACGTTTTTAAATGCTATATTATTGTTGAAATAGAAGACTTCTTTCAAGGAGGTGTATTTCCACTTTCGGTTTGTGCTACGTCCTTATTGTTCATTCCAATGATCAGAGACCCCTCTTCCATTCCCTATTATAAACCGGAGACTATGCACAATTTCTCTTACAAGTGTTTATCTAGTATTCTGAATGAAAGGGTCTTTATTCCTCTCCCTGGATGGATCACCCACAAGAAACATGCCTTTATTAAAGGCCTCTCAATACAAGAGGTGATAGATTTGTCGAAAGATGTGTTGAGGGGATAGAATTCAAAAACACATGGCTCAAACATAGAAATCATGTTCGACATGAACAAGATGTATGATCAAGTTGAATTGTGTTACAACCATAGGGTGAGGGCCAGATTGGTTTTCTCATACTAGGAATGCGACAATATTTATAGAAGTTATATATCCTCATGTTTGGATGTCTCTTTCATGGGTAGAACCCACAAATTCTACCAAGCCACTCCCAACCTATGACAAGGGGGTCCCATCTCACAATGAATCTTAATTATATTACATGATACTGTTAGTTTCATGATAAATAGATACATATTCCATGATCTCATCCTACCATATAGAAAGAAACTAATCCTCCAATCAGCATCTCATCTAATTTTTGAGGATGACACAATAATCTTCATGAATGCTAGTAAGAGGTCAATGCATGGTATAAAATGGATCCTTGATGAATACCATCATTGGAGGGCCATGAGATAATTAATGATAAAATATTCTTCTATATCTCAAATATATGTGACTCTAGAAGGGCTATGTGTTTTGGTAACAGGTTGGGCATGCTGTGTGACTCTATTCCAATGGAATATATTTCCACACCAATATCCTCTTGAAGGATGAGAATATGGGAATTTTCTCATGTGGTGAGTAAGATTACAGGTCATGTACTAAAATGGAAAAACCAATTCATAACCTTTGAGTGATGGATTGTAGTAGTTAACAATGTCTTATCAGTGATTCCATTCCAGGAAATGGTTTCCACTTACATCGTAAAAAGTGTCCATAATCAATTTATTAAATGTTGTCTGACATTATGTAGGATACTTTATCATTGGGTAAAATATTCTCATTCTCATGGGAAAGGATGGTGAGGCATATCCCGGATGGAGGGATAAATGTGAATATCTTAGTAGTCACCATTCAATGAATATATGTGTAACTTGTGTGGGATATGATTGATGAGAGAATGATTTGGGGGAAGACTATATTACGAATCCTGGGTAGGAACTTGAGTACTATTTCCATGCACATAAATAATTTTTCCCCCATTTGTACTCTTATCATATCCCTTCGCCAGCAATGAAAAGGGATCAAGGGGAAAGGGAACATCCTATCTTGACATCACAACTGGGATAGTGATATGATCTATCTCCCAAGATTACCAACTACTATTATCCCATTTAAATAGGTGATCCTCCTTCCAAATTTAATTAGGTATGTTGTGGGAAAAATAGAAAGGGTTATTTGATATTTGACACTAACTCAGACAAAGAAATATGTATAATCACTAAAACAACCTCAAGTATCATCAATACGAAGGGCTTCCATTAGATATCCACTCTTCTGGCTCAAAGAGATAGATGAAAGGAAGTAGTGTGGTGAAACAAAATCCGAATAAAATAATGATTCCCAACTTGGAGGATCAGATGTCTTGTAATTCCTTCGAATGATAGTATCAAAAATGTGGGCATCAGTATGGATTCTAGTTTCCACTAATACTGAAATAAATTTGAGGTGAGAACACAACAAATTTCAATCGAAGGATAATGGGTGAGATTACTTCATACCTCTCTCAGGACCCCCACAATGCACCTTTATTGGAATGCTGGTTTAAGGGGGTAGACAATGTGGGTTCAAAAATAATGGCGAGAACTATCCTATATAATGTAGGGTGCTTGTGCTTATGTAAAGAAAGGAACTGAGAGGGGTATGAGGGGTTCATTCTATGGGTAACTCCATAATGGAGTGAATATAGAGGATGTTGGCTGATTTGGAGACCTTACATAGCAACTGGAAAGACAAACCTTCACTCCAGCTGCACCTTGTTTCCTCCCTAGTGACCCACCCCAAGCTCCCTAGTATAGGGTCATTGGGTGTAGTTGATTCTTCTAAGGGATAACATCAAGCTGAATACAGATGGATCATGATTATTCGGTGGCATACAAGGTGTAAGTGTATTGTGGGACAAACATGGAATTGTTGTTCTAGATTTCAAGGAATACTATGGTAGTGGTTACTCCCTACAGATATATGCCAATGTAGTTATGAACGATATCACTCTTTGCATGCAAAGTAATGTTAGCCTCTCCTTGTTGGAAACAAACTCCATGATAATTCATGACTCCTTTAATGGGAAATTATCCACTCCATGGTTAATTTATTACACCATCATGAAGTGAAAATATATAATCAAAAACAATATTTATGTCACCCATACCTTGTGTGAGGGGAATAATTTAGTGGATCACAATGCTTCCGAGGATGATCAAGTACTCAAAGTCAACAATCTCGCCTATATCTATTGCTTTAAACAAGAGGGGGTGAATCTAATTCAAATGGATTCCCTTGGACTACATTACTATATACCTACTTAGGTTATGGGGGCCTTTTATTCCTTGTAACTAATTTCATGAAAAAAAATGATGACAATGATGATGATGGTATTTTTCCTCCAAATCCTCACTTCGACCTCCTCATGTAATTTATTCCTCTCCTCCTCATTTTTTTCTCCTTTTCATTAGGATTTATTTCAATTTTTTTACAATTTCATTTTTGGATTTTATGAACTCTAATATACTTATATTTTTTTGTGTGCTATGATCCACTTTAAGGTGGTATTGGAGTTAGGATTCATAAGGTAAAACCAAGGGGTTCATAGGGTGCAAACTACACACATATACGTCTATAAGAATTTATATATATATCCACTCATTACATCTTCTAACATGGATATGGGAAAATATATGTACAAAAATTGGTGTGTGTATATATATATATTGTGGTTTATATATTTTTAGGGCGTATTGAGAGTCATTGTAAAAGAATTACTTTTACATGAAAATATAGACATAATAATGACCCCATCGTATATATTCACTTATAGTAATATGAATATGTATAATGGGGCTATGAGGGATTTTATATATGTCAGGTTTCTTCGGCATGTATGTGTATAAGGGTGGATTTGAGTGGCCATTGTTAAATTCTACAAGTTTAGAGGTAGGTTCCCTACGTCCATGATTTTAATTTCAATTCAATGACTACATAGTGTTTTCAACGTGTGTTTTTATAAGTATATGTTACGAATATGATAGGTAATTGTTATGGTTCTTGAAATTTGATTATCACATACCTTTTATGTTTCTTTCTCAATCATTGAAAATGGATTGTATTTGTTTAGACATGATTTTACGCTAGTTTATAAATAGAATGAATTATAATTTTTATAGTATTCTTCCTAATGTTATTTTTTTATTTCCATAAATATAAGGCTTGGTAAGAACATTATAAAACCATTTTAATAAGTGAGGTGAACTCTAACAGAATCATAAGGTTTCTATTATTGTGGAAATCATATTTTTATTATTTGATATGATTGCATGATTGTAAAAAAGGTGTTTCTCAATAGTAGTGTAGGGAGGTGAGGTGTTTTCTATGCCTTTTGGTGTTCTTCGATTGAAGCTTGGTTTTTCAAATGAAACCTCCCATTTTTCAATTATGGTTATGGGACTTAGGAATCCTGAGTATCAAGGGTAGAATACTATGAAATGTATTCTACTCTGCAAAATCCCTACCTAGAATTATCACAATACAATACTAAATAAACTATGATGATGGGGATTGGTTGGCACTAGAAGATAAAATACATTTTGTATATGATATATCACTGTGATTATGAGGATCTTATGCGCTCACTAACAATACATAATTAAGAATTTTTAGTGTTTCTTTATCACATTTAATATTACTGTTATTGGTCATTTTTTAAATATATTTTACTCAAATTTATTTTTAGGTCTAAAATAATTAAAATAATATTTTTGTTCCCTCTATTTAGTATCACCTAATTTTATATAGTTCAGCCTTGTTTTCTTAGTTACACACCTGTCTTACATGACTATTATTTATTTAATATTGTTCAATGGAAAATAACTCATTCATTATAAATGGAAATCAAAGAATAAAAACAGTTTTCTGAAAAAATGACTTTATTATTTTTTTGGAAAATATCATAAACCCATATTTTCAACATTTCTTATTTTGAAACTAGTGTGATTTTATTTTTTATTTCAAGGAAGGAACATGGACTGTTTTATGTTTTAAATATGTACCCGTAATTTCAATTCTCATTCCTACATTCTTTATCATTTTTTACTTATTGGTCTCCCAACTATGGTTCATTCCTGTAGTGATTTCGGTTCTGTGGTTGGTGGTGACCCACGAGATCACATAAATGAATGTCACGTTATATTTATTTCCCATTACCTATATAGTTTTAGTTATTATATTTTTAATCATTTTATCCAAAATTTATTTTATAAATCATTTGAAAATTGACTTATTTATGATGCTTGACAATTGTTTCCAGCCTATAAAGACTGAGAACAAATCATGAATTTTTTTTGGGCCACATGGGTTAGCTGTTAAGGGTTTAATTGAGTCGGTTCTAGAATAAAATGGTATTAGAGGATCCCATCATTATTTTTTCAAATTTGTAAACTAGTATAAAGACTATTGGAACATGATATGTAGGTGAATGATGAGTGTAAATAATATTACTCACTCTATGTCTCGATGTACCAAATATAGTCAAGCAATTAGAATTTCATTTTTATTTTTCATTTATACTATTAATGATTTCATACATTTATGAGATTTTTCTTGTTTGGGATATAAACCAAAAGTGATATGGAATAACTCTTACAATCATGGTCCAACCCAAGTGAAATGCATAGATTCTTCCTAAAGTTGGTAAAATCTTATATTATTATCTATTGAACTATGTGGATGAGATATGTGTAATGACTAGTTCCACATTAAAAGTATATTGGGTGAGTGATGTTTTGGAATCATTTTTATTGGGTTGAGTGTATTTTGAAAATAAAATGGATTTTGGTATGTAAAAAATATCTTTAAAATATAATAATATTCAAGAGGGGTTTCCATTCTAATAAGAATTGTGGTTTAGAAATAGAATATGAAGGGGTGTTTTTCTATTTAAAGAGTATATGTTTGAAATTATTCAGCTATAAAGGACATGAAAAAAGAAATAAATTACAAAATGTGATTTACTATTTGTGATAATTTAGAAAATGGGGATTTTTTTTAATTTCCAAATGGGGAATTATTTTTTAAATGGATGAATTTAGAAATGGTTTGTTTTAAAAGAGTGTTCTTGGACTATTTGTTAATGTTTCTATTGATTATTTTAATTGATGTCTGATTTTTTTTGGATGATTTGGTTTATGTGTCTAGTTTTCAGTTTAAAATGTTAAATCATTGAGAGTTTGTTTGGTATTTATTTGGTTACCTTATTTACATTTTTTAGAGCATACCACCTAAAAAGACCCAAAATGTTTTTTAGGAGTCTCTAGTATTTTTTTCCCTTTTTAGATGCTTAGTGGAGTGGTAGAGATGATCTATTTAAATATTTTCCCATCTTCCAAGGATATCAATGACTAGAACTAGCCTAGGTACCTTGGTTCCCTAAGACCCAAGCCGGTCCCGACCTGGACCAATGGTTGTTCTCAATCCCCATGTGCTGGCGACTAGCACCTAGAAAACTTAAAAATAAATGATGGAATGAACATTACAAATAAATATTGTAATATGGTAGATACAACTTAATATGATCAAAACATGTCCTAGGGAATTTACTTGAAACCAAACACGCATATGAAAAACCCAAAATATAACAACATCAAGTTCTCGAAATTCTGACAAGACTTATATCCCAAGAGAACCGATACTCAATTCCAAAGTATCAAAAAATTCCACCACCTCCCAAAGGCACAATCCCTTTTATTGGACATGACAGAATAAAATATAACAAATTATTGAAGGAAATGGTTAGGTGTTAGCTAGAAATCTTATTATGGCCTCACCATGTGTTCCATTACAAGAATTCATAATAATAAACCAAATTAACCATTAAATTTTAAATAAAATAGTGCATGGTGATACAATTGAATATAAAAAAACATGAAATTCATTTAAAATAATAGGGAAAATTTCAAAAACATGGCTTAAATAAATACTTTATTTAAATTTATTTTCAGATATCACTATTCATGAGTAAATTAGTTTCACAATCAATGGAATTTATAATCAAAATAGTAATTATAGTCACCATGGTCATATACCCTGTGGTAGGATAGTTTCATGATATATGATCTCACATGATCATATCTGTGATCATGGAATATGTGCACACACATCACTCAGGATCCGAAAAAAAAGACTCATGAAAATTACATCATGAATAAGATATTTCTAACTATATTTTATTGAGAGTTTTCATTGTTAATATATTTCTGGGGAATTATCATCCTAGCGTGTGTGTCCCAAATAACCCACTTACTAACACAGATCATATGTACTCAATCAATCAGTTAATTAAAAAATTGAATCATTTCATTTCAAATAAACCATCATTCATAGTTTAATTTCCCAATTTTCTTTTTCAAAATGACAATTCACTTTTAACACCAAAACATAGGTTCTTCATCAATTAATTCCTTTAGAAAACAAAACCAATCATAGTTTTTTATCTCAATTTCAATTATTCAATTTTCTAAAATCAGTTCTCAAATAAATTTTCAAATACCATCAATTTTCATAAATCATCCAAAACTCCAATTCCAATTGGATTGGGCGGGAGGGGGATCCAAAAAAATTCATAAAAAATCAAATAAAAATCCAAATTCAAAGAAAATTGGTTTCTAAAAAATTAATTGAATGAATTTTGAAACAATAAGAAATTCAAGGTTTTATTAATTGTCTAATTTTAAACATTGAAAACAACCATTAATAATTATACCACAAATCAAAAGCCACATTCTCATTACCCAATGAATATTTATAGAAATAGGGATACAGAAAACTATCTAAGATTCATGATCCAAGCCCACAGTGTTTAGTTCCATCAACCATGATACAATCAAGAAAATCTCACAGTGTAATGAAAGAGAGAGCGTGAGAGAAATAATGGATGGATAATCACATAATAGAGTGAAATAAAATGATATTTTATAAGCATCGATCCCCTTAGAATGGTTTTAGAGGATTCAAAAAGGGATATGGATATCCAATGCATTGGAATTCGGGATATACCATGTTAGGGTTGAGTGGGGGCTCAAATATGGCATTGGTAATTTTTCAATTATTTTTCAGGATAAAAAAGTATTGTCATCATGGATAAGTGGGTAGGGCCACATGGTTAGAAATACTTCACATCCTAACTGTGTTCCCCTCTACTGGGGTTTATAGTATCTACAATGTGGAACAAAATTTGTCAAACCATGAACCAAAAAATCAATGCCCCACATCCTAGGATTGAACGGTTTGTGTTGGGTGGTCACACAGTTTGGAAAAATTGTACATCGACCATGCACAAACAAAAGAGATTCCATTTTTTCCAAAATTCACCTGAAAAATCCCTAAATATGAATAAACCAAATCATGATCAAAATAAGTTTTGAGGAGTACTTGAAAACTGGTAGTAGGTTGTCAAAACCTCCTAATTAGAGAACATTATGCCTATAGATATCCGATGAAAAGGTGTCCATATAAAGAAGACGAGCCCTATGTTTTCTCATCAGTGCATCCATCTCCCATGTCTCATCAAAATTTGTACCATTTTCAATATAACATGGACCATAGGTATCATCTTCCTATAAAGTAAAATTGTTTTTGAATTACCAATACTGGCTGGATTAGAAATCATAGATAATAGGGCTCAACATCAATATCACTACCGCTCAAAACATGAGATGGGTAAGAACAATATTTCCATATCTAAGATACATGGAACACATTTTGTATCAATGAAAACTATGTAATAAATTATGAATGTAATTCCAATTTCCACCTTCTAGGAAAACAAAAAAATGTGCCATCAATTGAAAAGAAATCATCCCTTTTATCCCAATCCATTTATGACCTAAAAAATGTAATACATTCCAGAATAGATAGTCACCAATTGAAAACTACCATGGTGTAATAAGACGATCACTTTAATATTTATACAAACTCAATACTACCAATTTCGATGAAAAATCAATTAAATATTTATTATGTTCTTTTATACCATGTTTTTAGAACCAAGGAACATTCATGAATCTCTGAACAACACAAGGATGATTTTCAGTGTTGTCTATGAAATTCCTCAATAGGATCCATTATGATTGTGGAACAGAAAATATTATTGTAATAGAACTCAACCAATCCAAAATGGTCATCCTAATCACCACCAATATCAATAATGTTGTAATAAAGAATACCCTAAAGAATTTCTAAAACCCTCTCTATCTAGCCATCCTCCGAGGATGGTATGCTATGCTCAAGTGAACCTGAGATCCTAGTGCATATTGAAATCTACTATAAAAGAGATATGTAAAACATGGATCTCAAGAGGATACTATAGTAGATATACTTATATTAAAATGAATAATCTCTATCACATATATATTTTTAAAATCTCCTCAACATTGGTTGTATATTTAATGATTATAAAGTGAGTCGATTTGGTTATTCTATCAACCAAAAACCATATAGTATGATTATTTTTCAATATAAATGGAAACCCAACCATAATGTCCATAAAATTTTCATCTCACATTCAATTTGGCATTTGATGTTGTTTAAGAGAAGTCGGAGTCCTCTAATGATCAACCATGACCTGTTGGAAAGTATATCCAGATGAAAAAAGTGATAAATCTCTCTTCTCATACCTAAACAAAAGGATCATTGTTCCAAGTTCCATAACATATTTTTGGTTCTTGGGTTGATAGCTCACATGGAATCATACAAATCCAGAATCCTAAAATTCCTCACTAAAAAACATAATAAAATGATTCAAAAAACATAGAATACCCTCTGTGGGGAACGACTAGTGGGAAATGGTCTCCCCATCATAATGAGGGACTCCAATCCTACATAAAACAAATTTAAGATGTTGTTTCAGATAAATAATCTTGACCATAGAATGTGTAAATTGAAAACTAGCCAATACAACATCATCCCCTATTTCATAGACTCATATATTCAATTGTGAAAAAAGAGACATCAAGTTTCACTATTCTAATGATTCCTGCATGGCTTGGGTTGGATGTTTCCTAATCAGTGGATACACAATGAAATTTCATTTTCCTACATTATAGGTGAATTTAAAATAAAAATATTACATGTAATCCCACCAATTCCTCTATCATAGATTCAAATATTAATTGGCATAAGATATAACTCATGATCTTGTGGCCATAAAATAGAGTAAACCATTCTCTCAAAATGTAATACAATAATATCTTATGTTCATGAATTATAGATACTTGTTAGTGGTCATGGTTTAGATAATCATTCTCATTAGGACTATGATTCCAAGAGATACAAGTAATGACATGATCACCTTATATAAGAACACAAACCAAAACCAATCTTAATGCATCATAGAAGACCACATAGCCCTGCCTGGCCATTGGATAAGTTAACACCAAAGCATAACAACAAATATTTCTATATTTAAAAAATTAACTCCAACATTTTTTCCCATATAAAATATTACTCCCATCCAAGTGAGAGACATAATTAGAGAAACTTATTTAGAGATATCCATTATGAACTAGTTATAATATGCTTCTATACCAAAGAATCTATGAATCTTGAAAACATTTCATGGATTCTTCTATGGCATAACATTTTCCCTTTCTCATGACAAAAAATGATTCCATGAATCAATACTATATGTTTGAAGAACGTCACTTATTAGATCTAAAAAGCACATTTTTATAGGTTGGAATAATGTCGGTGTTCTCTCTCACGGATTCCAGAACATCTATTAGATGACACACATGATTCTCTTCAGACATATATTAAATGAGGATGTCATACAAAAACACCACCGGAGACATATTAAGATACAAAAAAATGATTGAGTTCATAAATTCCATAATTTTTGTTGGAGCATTGGCTTGAAAAAATGTCATAAAAAATCCTCATAATGTCCATACATACTCTGAAAAAATGGTTTTGAATGTCAGATTATTTTCTTCTCGAATGTTTATAACCAGGTCATAGATCAATTTTCTTGAACCACTTCACCCCTTAAAAAATAAAACAAATCATCAATTAATGGAAATATATAAATTTTCATTATCATAACATGGTTTATTATCTGGTAATCAAAACATATGTGAAGTGTCGTATTAGATTTCTTAGCAAAGAGAATAGGTTCCACTCATGGTAACACACAAATGTGTATAAATACATTCAAAAACTCATAATCCAATAGAGTATTAAACTCTTTTATTTTATGTAGTACTGTTCAATAATAAGGAATATACATTGGTTGAGTATGATGCACTAAATCAATATAAAACTTTACACCACTTAACGATTGAAAACCAATGAAATAAGAAAGAAAAATTTCCTGGAAATCGATGAAAACTTGAGGGATATTGTTTCTTAAAGATTACAGCTCAGGATAAGAAGTGAACACTAATATTAATTTCTGAAACTCTAGATAAGAAGGTCCAACACTACCCAAACTCCAGAAAAATTTTCCCTGAATGACACTATACACCCCATCAAACACAGTAAGGGTGACCCATCAAATATAAAAAAATTCATTCTTTATTAGAAACGATCCAATCCATCAAAAAATATAGTTCAAGATAATTCATGTTAAGAACTCAAAAATACTAGGTAAGATAAACCTCTGAAAAAGGGAAGAAAAAAGAAATACCATGAAGACCTCACTCTCTCTTGGTTTCGAGGAGTGTATTAATATCTACAGATAAGATCAAATATCCCTAAAACTATTTAATATGTTCACAATAAAAGTTGATATAGACCAATGAGATTCACCAATATCTAATAAAATCATCACTAACGATAAAGCTCTAGTGGTAGTACATATCATAGTTTCTAGACCCATATAAGATTCCTCTGAAGACTCTTTCGCTGTGAAAGGAATATTTGTTCTAGACTCGTGTGACTAGAACCCCATATATATTGAAGCATGTAATTAAGACAGAGTAATTTTTGATTATGATTATCCCATGACACTACATAGAGTAGAAACGATATAAAAAAATTGTGCAGGTCTCCTAAATGTGTACAAATACTGTTGATAATGGGTGCCTAAGTGAAAACTTGTATTCAAGGCAGAGTATTTTCACATAGGAAGAAATTCAACATGGCTCTTCTAGGAACTACAGGTGGTTGAGAAGAAACTTTATTCTGTGATACACCATAATACATATCATGAATTATCTTCCCCTTATTGTAAATCACAAAACATTTACTTAGAGAAAAATAAAACTCCTAAGAATAACTCTAAAAATTTACCATATAAGATTCCATAGCAAGAGCATAAATAGGAATGGTAGTATATGACTATCCTATTTCTTGGATGGCATTCGCAACAACTTCAATAATATTCTGGTCTATGTGAGGATTCGATCATTATGGTTCATCATTATCATCAACCTCTATAATTTCCAAATATCTTCTCAGATGTACGTCGCTACACAACATTGGAAAACAACATTAAAGGTATTATAATATTACATAAATCAACAATCAATGAAAATAAATGTTGAAATTAATCCAATTAGATTAGAAAATAATATTTGGATTTCTACCTATCCAAATCTAAAGTAGGGAATTGACTATAACTAATCCACCAGATGCCCTCCCCAAACCACCAATGGAGACATAGGTCTCCTTAAGATGATAGTTTTTTGTGAACTCACTCTTAACTACCTCTTAATTCCTAAAACATATTTCAAACTACAAACTAAAATCATGGAAACATGAACAACCTTCACATTTGATACCACTTTTTCATTAATTGGCCTGGATACACTAGTAACCTGATACCCAAGCCAATACCTACATATCCAGAATTGAGTTCTTAGTTCCCGTGGTATGGAAACCAGAACATGACACAGTGAAAAATAAAATATGGAAGAAAATTTCCACATAAATAGTGGAAGATATTAGATATATATCATTATGGACAAAACTACTTAGGGAGAATGTTCTAGAACCAAATAATGTAAAAAAATAAACCCAAATCAAAACAACATCAAGTTCAAAAAATTATAACAAGACAAACAACTCAAGTGAACCAGTTCTCAATGCTAAAGGATCAAGAAAATCAACCTCCTCCTAGAGGTGTTTCCCTTTCCACAGACTTGGTAGAAGAAAATTGATAAAATTTTGAAGGAAAATGTAGGGTGTGTGCTACAAATCCAAGAATGGGCTCAACAAGTGTTCCATAATAAGATTCACTAATAATAAAAGAAATCTGGCATTAAATTTTAAATAAATATCGTTATGGTGATATAGTTTCATATTAAATAAAAACATAATTTTCATTTCAAAAAGTTTGATAAAATTTTAAGACATGTCTTAAATAAACACACTATATAAAAAAGTTCATATAAATAACATTGAATATGTAAATCAGTCTCTCAATCAATAGAATTTATAATCAATATAGTTTCAATAAGTACAATTTTCATATTCCAGATGGCTAAATAGATTCATGTTATATGATCCTCACACTCTAATATCATTGATCATGGAATATGTGTACCCACATCCCTAATGATCAGGATGAATATGACTCATCAACGTTCAATCACGAATAAGATCATTCAAACTCGGTTTTTGGTATAGGTTTCATCAGCAATCCATTGATAGAGCATGACCATCTGAGCATTATTGTACCAAATAACACATTAAATACATGAGCACAAATGTTCTCACCAAATAAATCAATTGAAAAAGGGAAAATAATTTCATTTCAAATCATTCTACCTTCACAGTTCAACTTTACACATTTCCTTTTTAGAATTCCAATTCACTGAAAAAAATCAAGGTATTTTCAAAAACTCCTTAATTTCCAAAAAAAATAATCATATGATTTTATAAATTATATTTAATTCTTTTTCTAAAAACAATTCTGAAATAAATTTACAAATCCCACCAATTTCTAAAACACACCACATATTAAAATTCTATTGGAATTGGGAAATTTTCTAATTATTTCATGCCAACTCCCATCTGAATTCCTATTCACGGAAAAATGGTTTATAAAAAATTAAATGAATTAAATTTAAACAATAATAAATTCAAGGTTTAATCAATTTGTTGATAATATAAAAAACCACTAACATTAAAAGAAGGTATCAAAAGTCGATACCCGTAGTGGAATTTTTCCATGATGATTGATGAAAATAGAGATCTAGAAATTTAAACTAGATTCAGGATTAAATAATTAAAACATTAGATCAACCCGACAAATAAAGATCTATGAAACCCTTTTATTGAAAGGAAGGGAGAGTGGGAGAGAAATAGAGAGATGAGAATTAGTAACTGGGGAGAGATTGAACGAGATCCACCAAACATTGATTAGCCTATGAGTGGGTTGGGTAGAAGAAAAAAGGGCTTCTGAGATCCCCCAAGACCATTGAATATGTGATATCATGGGTTAGGGTTATTCAGGTGGTGAAATGGGGTTTGGGAATATTGAAAATATTAATTGGAATAATAATGTATTGTCCACATGGTTAGTTGGATAGTGCTGCAATGTTTGAAAAAACATATAAATAATTGTAAAACCCTCTATTAGGTAAATAGTTTCTACTAGGATTTCCCCTAGTTTGTCAACCCATATGCCAACCTTTTAATCCCCCATGTCCCCAGGATTTACTATTTACATAGGGTGGGAATATGGTTAGAAAAAAATTCTCTAACCATGCATATTCCAAAGAGAATCTTATTTTTTTTCAAAAATCATCTCATGCACCCCTAGAAAAGACCCAAACAAATCATGGAAAAGTGTGGGGGGGATAGAGGAGTACCTTAAAAATTGTAACGAGATGTTACAATTAAGGTCTGTTAAATGGTGTGGATTGACATAAGGAGGTTAAAAGTACCATCAGGTCATTGAATTATCTAGAGGCCTCGAGAAAGAATGTTATCTTGGGTACGTTTGATGGACCATGAATGAACTCCTGGAAGGTAGTAATTCTATCCTTGTAGAGAGTTAGGATATCTTATGTAATATTCATGAAAAATTCCATCCGATGTTTTTTTAGATAAATTAAATGATATGAATGTTTCAGTGGTCCTATAAATTCATTAGGTTCAGCAGACAATGAAAGTTTATGTTCACTATTTTAATAATCTCGTTTCCTTTTCTCTAGAGAAATGGTTAATTCTCCAGTTGAAGGATTCAATTTCCATATGGGGTCTCCTTCTAGATATCAAGGGTGGTGTTATTTTATCTAGAGAAATCATGTTTTGGAAATCAGTGTATAAGGAATTATTAGTCGAGTTGGATCTAAGAGGGTATCCAATCAATGCGAATAGTCTATTTCTTTTCGGTTCTCTTTAAGGTTCTCGATCAGTTGAAGATTTTGGAAGAATGGATCCTATCCTAAACATGTTTCAATTTTTAGTTCCTTCTTATTTTTAGATGGACTACTCAGGTGTTTGTTTTTGGTGTGGTTTATTTATGAATTCTAATACATCATTATATAATCTGTTGAAGGCTTTTCATGGGTGTGGCTACTTGGGACACATGAACAAGTTCTATAGGATGTGTCAATGATAAGGATGTTCTATTCGATAATTAATATCTCTTGAATGTGGGGTAAAAATGCATTGAGTGATTAGGGATCTAGGAAAAGGCCTCTATGGGATTATGTTCACACAGGGGAGATGATATGATTTTGGGATATAGATCTAATTAATTATTTCCAATTTTGTTGTGAGAACCATTTGAATTTTCTCTTATGATGTGGTTTTTTATTCATGGAAATATTTTCTACTTGGTAATTGTACAGCCCCAATTATCATTATGTTTCTTTGATTTTTCCACGTGAGTGTGTCATATTTAATGATAATATTCTATTTTAAAGGATATAGTTCATTTAGTTATCTTATTTTTAGGGTTCGAGAATCGTTAGGAGTGGTTTAGAGGATGGG
Organism: Viscum album; assembly: GCA_963277665.1. NCBI lineage: Eukaryota > Viridiplantae > Streptophyta > Magnoliopsida > Santalales > Viscaceae > Viscum > Viscum album. The sequence goes on from OY728161.1 coordinate 1,570,579,402, forward strand.
TAGTTGATAAAGGTTTCTCCTGGAAGGCTTCTATTCTTTTACATTTACAATAATCATAGGTTCAGACCGAATAAAAATTTTGGGATAGAAATGTGAATCTTCTAGTTAAAGAAGATGACGTTTAATTTTTGGTGTCTTTTCTATTTTTATATTGATCTTGTGGTAGGAAACTACTGTTTGGAAAAATCTATAAATTGATGGAGATACCATTATTGTATTAGCTCATGGTTAACCCAAAACACATGTTTTTCAAGAAGGGTAAACTGCTTGTTCTCACCCAACCTAGACTCAACCTTAGTAGTTTGGAATTCCTATAGAGTAGTTTTTTTGGAGGGTGGTCATGTAGATCCCAAATATAAAATCATGTTTTTTCATGTTTTTTCTATTGAAGGTGTCAGTGTGTTTCTTACTTTTGATATTATGTTTCAAAATTTTAATCATTAGCACTTGATTATTTCATTTAATGGGTAGAGTTCATCGTTTTCTCTATAAATTTAAATGATTTTTTTCACATAGTTCATGAAAATTATTTTTTTGGTTTATTTTTCATTTTATAATTTAATGTTTTGATAAAAGTGTGAGTATTGGGACCTCAAAATTTGTATTTGTAGTCTGTTATTGAATAATAGTTATTCTTGTGTTTATTCTGATCAACAAAACCTCTTAGGTTTTTCTTGTGGAAAAATGTGTCATAGTGGGGAGAAATGTAACACCTCGACCCTAATACATTAAATATTTTTATATTTTTAACTAATTTTAGCTTTGTTTATGTATTTTGGGATGGATTGAAATTGAAATTTTTTAATTTTTTGGGTTCCCAGCAAAGATGCAATATTGGTGCATTGTGAGTAGAAACCTTGTGCAGGCCGTGTGAGGGAAACTATAATTTTTATCAAATATGACCACATAGCTAGAGACCCTTTTTCCTTAAAAATTAACCATACCCTAGAATGGTTTCCATAGTCATAAGACCAACTACACAGTTTGGATATTCGTGTGAACAAACCGTCTAAGGTTAAAAGGAGAATAAATAATAAAAATAATAAAAATGTAGAAAACTAATATAAAATTACCCCCCATTTTGCATAATCCCTTCCCATACCATATCCCAATCAAGTTACCCATCCATCTCCCCTCATAATGCCACACCGCATGGCCTCCTCTCCATCTTCTGTTTGATGATTTTTTCCTACCAGGAATTGGGTGGGATCCCCTTCAGTATTCTCTTCTTCTCATGCTCGTATTTCTTTTCTTCATTTTATTTTGGTTTTCTTTTCTTCCATGTGGTTCATGATTCATGGATGATCCCCATCTCTAGTTTGGGTATTCTATTTATTGATTCTTGGTCCCTAGTGTTCACAAGTCTTAGTTAATTTCATTTCAGTCCCAGACAATTGATGTAAATGTGTATGGTATTAGTTATGGGTATGTTTTCTTTTAATCATATTCCTGGGACCACATTTATTTAGGTAATTTATGACCATTATGTTTCTTATATTTTTATACTATACCATGGACTTCTTTAAGGTGATTTTGGACTACATTTGGTGAATTTGATTCCTTATGGCACCTTGGATATGACCTATACCTATATACATCAATAATTATGTATATACATACATATATTTATATATATCTATATATCTATGTGAGTTTTTCTGTATAAACCCACTTTTTATTTCATAACACATTGATATGGGAACATATAAATCATGAAAGGGGTATATACATACATATATACATACATACATACATACATATATATATACATATATATATATATATCATGGATTATATATTTTTAGGTTATCTTGAAACTCTTTGAAGGTGATTTACATGTATTTTAAAATATAGACAAATATATATGAGGACCCCCTTGTATATATTAACTTACGGTAAAATAAATATTCATATTGGGATTAGGTGTGATTATATATGTGATTTTGTATATGTGGGTATGTGTAAAATGGTGGATTTGAGTGGTTATCATCAATGGAAGCACGTTTTGAGGTAAGATCCCTATGTCCAAGCCATTAATTTGTATTACATGATTTCCTGGAATTTTCAACATATTATTTCATAATTATATGAAATTAATGTGATACACAATTTATATGGTTATATAATTGGAATATAAATTTCTTTTTATGCTTCTACCTCATGCTTTCAATAAGTGTTTAATTAGATTAAAATTATTTATAAAATTGTTTTTAAATGAAAAGAATCTTAATTGTTCAATGTGGTTTCTGAAATGGTCAATGTTTATTTCGCCCAATGATAAGGGTTAGTTTGAACTATCTAAAACCTTTACAGAAGTGAAATGCAGTCAAATGGATGTCTATATTTTAATTTTCAGTTAAAATATTATTTTAATTTATTTTTAATTGTAGAATGATTAAAAGAATTGGGCTTATCATTGGTATTTCAATATGGTGAAGTGTTGTGTATGCCTATTTTGTAGTGATTTATAATCAAAAATTGGATTTTATAACTACAACTACATTATATTTTTTTGTATTTTTATGTCACATAGAATTCATGTGTATCTGTGTGGATAAAATAAGAAAATTACACTAGTAATGACCAACCCTACCTATCAGAATAACAATATAACACTAAATAAACTATGATGATGACAATTTATTGGCTCATGGAAGGGAAATTCCTTCACATCTTGGATCGATCGGTAAGAGTAAAAGGATCTGAAGTACCCACTAATCATAAATACATAATGATTTCTCAGGGTTATTGATCTTATTTATTATGGTTTTTATGGAAGTGTTTTTTAATTCTCTCATCTTATTTTCCTTTTTGGTCTAAAATAATTACAAATTATTTTTTCTTTCCAATTGTTTTATAGCACCTGATGTTATTCTTTGTTGTATTATTTTCTCGCTGACAATCTAATATTATCAACAAATTATTTATATAAAATTAATAAATGTAAAATACATCATTCATTAGAAATGGGTTTTGAAATAAAATAAGATAACTGATTCTCTAAAATTTTACATTACTATTTTGTTTTCGGGAAAAGTGTAAATAATTTTTTTTACTATGTCTTATTGTCAATCAAGTGATATTGGATTTATTATTTAATGTAAAGGCAGAGTGAGTTGTTTATATTTGGAGAATTTTTTTTATTTTATCTCTCATTCACACATTCCCTAATATTTTTCAATTCCAGGTCTCTAATACACAGTTCACTTCTACAGTGATTGTGGTTTCATGGTTGTTGGTGACCCATGAGATCATATAGAGGTATATGTAGTTTTATTATTTACTCCACAATGTCATACATAATTTAATTCATAGGATGTAGTTTCTCCACCATGGGAATCTCAAGATATGATACTAATTTAAAATACATTACCATTTACTATTTATTGGTGCATTATTTATTATATTCATCAATATTTGAGGCCATTATTAGTGATGATCTATTAAAAGTGAAGTGGGAGAGGTATTTTTTATTTTAAAATAATTGAATATTTAATGTGATGAATTTAAAAAAAATATAAATGAATCATAAATTTTAGGTTTATGCACTTTTCTTTCATACAAATCTAGTAGTAATTTTTTTATTTGAGTAAAGAATGTATATTATAAAAAATATTTTCCATCCTAATTTAGTTACTAAACATTAAATATATTTCGAATATGGGTTAAATATTATATTTCATGTTTTATTCTTATTCCATTGTTTGATATTTGACTTCTTTTTCTATGGTCTTCAGTGATTCCATTTATTTTCAGGATTTATAAATCAATTGAAAAGTGTGTTTTACTCGAATCCTTGTAGAATCATCCCAAAAATACTCCTAAATTTTATTTTCAATAGGTTAAAAAATAAATTTAAAAATACATCTTGACCAAAATAGATATAAGACAACCAACATTAAGGTTTTATATTTTAGTTTTCTGAAATATAAGGTTTTTCAATTTTTTATGAAAAAAATTGTGTTAAATTATTTTCCCTCACTGAATTCAGTGGTGGATTGATAAGAGAGACTTCATAGGAATCTCTAGTCATTAAAATTTTACATTCCTAAGTGTTAAATATAGTGAAAATCCTGGTTTTTTATTTCTAGGAGGCCACTCACGCACACTATTATTTTGTTATCAATATTAAAAACTAAAATACACTAAAAAATTAGATAATAATATATTGGTAATATTTAAATTAAAATCATATAATTATGTAAAAAAATACATGAAATAAAAATAAAAAATATTACATAAAGAATTTAAAAAGAATAAAAAATTATTCTTTGGAGCCAACAATGGTACAAATCATTAATCATTAAAATGATTTTTTTCTGATTATTCTACTCGACACCGAGATCCAGACATATAACACCCAAACCACTTTTATTAAATGTAATGACACAAAATTGAGTCCTATTCATATATAATTAATTATTTCTATTTTAATACCTATCCCAAAATCCACTATTTAAATGAATTAATTATTCAATGGAAGTTAAATGAATAAATAATGAAGAAAAATAAAATAGTATGGAAAAAAGAGTGATTAAACACAATAATCAATTTAACCATCCAAACATACATAAAATATAATGAGATAAATTTGTTAAAATAATGGAAATAATCAACTACATTTCCCAAAAAATAAGATTGTAGGATAGGTCTCCACCCCAATGGAGATAAAAGAAACATTAAGGGAGAATGCAAATGAGAAACATAGAGGGAGAGTGGTATGTGAAAAATATATTTTTATAAATTAAAAAAATTCAAAATATAAACCTAATACATTGTAAATACTCCATTATACTTTTAAACCATCCCATTTATTCAAAGATTTATTTAAAAACCCTTGAATCAATGTTGAGAAATTTCTTTTTAAGGAAAAGATGAGAGACATTTTCATTCCAATTCAGGTTTATCGAATCTAAATGCATATTAGTTATAATAGATAGCTGAATCTCCAAAATCAATAAAATATAAATTTTTTTGTTTAAATATTTTATTTATTCACACAAATTATGACTTCCATTTTACATAGGTACAAAATTTTATGATCTAATTACTATTTTCGACAATTATATATGAATAGACCATTCTATTCCCTAGAATATCACATTTCCAACAAATAAATTAATGATTGAATATATATTTGATATTTACTTTGAATATTAATATCTAATTATTATTTTATTTCCCTTTTTATAAATACTATTTGTAGTTATATAGCTCAAGAAATGATACATTTAGTTAATGTTGGTTAATTATATTTACCTAATTTGTTTTTCAAAATTGCATGCCTTATTTGTGCCTCATATGAATCTGTTTATCTTTAGATTTACAAAGATAAAATGAATTCCATTATTAATATAATCCTAAAAATAAATAATTTTAATATTTTATCTATTTAAGAAAAGTTTCAATGGATAAAACAAAATTATAAGAAATAGAAAAATCCAAATTTAATCAATTTTCATATTTTTTCTGAAATTATTCAAAAAAAAATTAAAATGTGACAATTAACCTTAAATTGATAAAGTTACTGGATTTAAAAGATTTAATTATAGAATAAAATATATGAAATTAATATCTTCACTAATCACCCAAACATTACCATTTTACTATTTTTAAATCATTAAATATTAATGAAAAAATTCAAACAAAAATCAATAATGAGAATATTTTATAGTTAGTTTCTTAAATAAAAACGTTCATTGTTTAATCATTGAAATAAATTCCATTTATGTTTAATTTATATAATTTAAATTCATTAGACCTCAATAATTAATCCATTACCCAATCATAACTAACCATGCATATAAGTTCATGTCACACTTTATTGAAGAGAAATTTAATATGGAATTATGCCCCTACTTGGAAATGAGAGAGTCTCTAAAGGCTTGAAAAATTTATCCTCAATCCAAATCAAAACACATTTAATTTTTTTAATGATGATTAATTTTCGAGGTTATTATCTGGTTAAGGGTATGTGGGGAATCGCTTTTAAAAATTTAATATTAAAAAAATAAGGTTAACATATTAAGTATAATGAACGAATATTAATGTTAAAATAGGAAGTACCACAATAAATTAAATTTAAAAATGTTAAACCCCACACCCCATTTTTAATAACATCTGGAATGAGTCATGAAATGAATTCAATGAATGATTTCATCATAAAAATCCCTCATTTCACTTTTCTTATCAAATTTTTAATGATATCTGTGTTTTTGTTTTTTGGAAGATAAGAAGACAACTAAATGAAGTGAATGGATTAAAAAACCTACATGTAATCATAATTAATAAATCAACATCTTCTCAATTTATTTCTTTCTTTTTATTCTATTACATTTTAATGAGGAAACCTTAATGATATGAATGAATCCTAATTAATAGTCATTAATGATAATTTTATTTATCCACACTATAAAATAATGAAAAAAATATCCCACAACCTTATACTGATTAAATTCCTTAATAAAATACATCAATTTCCATTCCTCCACTCAAAAACTAAAAATATCCATAAATAAATATTATGAGATAATGTATGTATGGAAAATAGCTTGTAATTTTTCACAGACCAATATAGGAAAACATGGATTCTGTTATCTAAAAAATGTAAAGGTGGGACTCATGTTAAAAATATGTTCAGAATAAGAAATTTCATAATCACATTAATATATTATTATGAAATTCACAACATTCATAAGAGAAAAAAACATTATGGGTCACAACAAATATCTATGAATATATCATAAATGTGAGGGTAGTAGGAATAATTATTCAATTTTTTTAAAAAAAACTAACACTAAATTTAATATATAAAAAATTTAGTTCTGATGGTAATTGATTTCAAAAATTGGTTAAACTCATGAAAATATTTTCAAATAAAATTCTAGGAAATATTTCATTATAAAAAATAAATTATAATCTATTCTTTCAAAAGTAGGAAAATTCAATCAAAAGGAATTATACATTGAAAAATTATACGGAACATTAATTTATTATTTATGTTCAAAAAAAGATGATAAATAATAAAATACAAAAAACATATAAGAAGGTTAACATTCCCGTAATGAAAATTTTTATCTACCCTTTATTTAAGCTCAAAATATTAAATGAATAATGGTATAAAAATCTAATAGTAGGAATGATCAATCTAGATTTTTTTGAAAGTGGATGCCCTCTATTCAGATCCCTACTGATACCACATTAATCCTCATACGAATGTAAAAAATGAAACAAAATAAATTTACTGATATCAAAATAAATAAAATCAAATAGAGGAGGGAAAATAATAAAGCTAATAAGGCTTGGTATTAACAACCATGTGGGTGATTTTTTATCATATCCCCTTGTATCTATCTTATATAAATTTATCCCCTATCTAAAGGTGGATATAGTTCTCTGGGAATTACCACCAGATATCGTTTATCTAAATATCCATGGGGAGATACTAAGAGTGGGAACCACGAATGAAAAGAAAAAAAATGTCCCAACCCCAAGACAGAATAAACAGAGAATTTAATGTATAAAGGGGAGTGGAAAAAAGTTTTTACATATCCCTATTGACATTCATGGTTTCCTATCTGATGTAATATAACATATTATATTGGAAATGAAATCATATCACCATGGTCTATTCTATCTCTTCTGCTTCGTTGAATTACACCACAATAATGTATTCATTGGTGTGTTATTTATTATATTCATTAATCTCATGGATAATTATTGGTTCTATTTATGTGAATGAAAAGTAAATAATGATATATATATTTTTTAGAATAAATTAATTTTCAATGAAATAAATAATCATAAAATTTTATACTAATTAAAATTTTCACTTAATCTATTTTCCTCAATAAATTCCATTATGAATTGTTATGTTATAGTGATTAATAGAACATATAATGAATTAAATACTATACTCATCAATTTTTTGATGTTAAATATCAATTGAACATGGTTTACATATTATTAGTATATTTTTGTGTTTTTTGTTACTGTATATTTGTGCCTTACTTTACATTTGTATCAATTGATTCTATATCCATTATGTCATCTTCAATAAATTTAATTTTTTTACATGAATCCCATAATAATATTCCATTTATAAATCATCTGTTTGATCTGAACTAGTATGTCAGTGTGTAAAACCACAATGAATGTCTATCCTGGAAGAAAAGTTAAAAATTATACACAATTTAATTTAATTTATATATTTTGATATTAAATTGTTTTTTTTGTTTATGAAAAACAATGTGGGAAACTATTTATAATCCCAAAAATTGTAAAAAATTAATAATGGGGGTTTTTGATATTCTATGTTCAATAAAATCATATTTTTAAAATCATACATGAATTTGCATACCCAAGGATGATTTCACAAGGAGACCCCTCTCATGAAATGTTCTTGTACTTTCACTATTTATAATCTAAAAGATCATACAAAAAATAAATACCAATATAGTAGTGGTTAAAAATGAATCTAATTTATTTCTATAAATAATTAAAATAATTAAAAACACAATGGAAACAACGGAAATAAAGAATTTTGTACAAATAACTTATTGTTCTTTGCATTTCACAGTGATACAAAAAAATTTACATTAAAATGAATTAAATAATATTATTCTACAAATTTTAGAGTTTCAGAACTATCACAATACACCCAATTATTTGATATGTGATTAACCTACAATAAGGCCCTTTAATGTAGGATTAATCTCTTTTACAAAAGTATATATGCCTATATCTACCTTTTTAATGACATAAATATCGATGGGAAGTAAAATAAATGAATGAGGTAGAGAAATAATGTATTATGGAAAATAGACTGATCACACATCATAATAATTTTATCCACTATTGAATCCCAAGAATAAAATAATACGAAATATTAAGTTTAATGTACTAAAATCATCGACTATATTCTCCCTCAAACATGTTGTGATGTTAGTTCTCCACCACCATGGAGAAAAAATAAGGATAAAGGTTTAGCATAAATTAAAAGAAATAGTTAGAGTAATAAGAGAAAAATATATTATTATATAAGACAAAAGTATTAAATAATATAATCCAAATGCCCCATAAAACCCCATTTCCCTTCCAAAACATCCTCTCACCTCATAATTTGGATATGTAACCCTATAATAGATATGGATAGACATATTTATAAAGAAATGGTGCAGTATATTTCCCACCAATTTATGTTTGTAGTATTTTATTTCATTTCAGTCTCACTAGATGAAAAAATCTAAACGGTTCATCAAATAAATGTTTTTTTGATACGTGTTTTCGATATTTACACAAACATTGAGGTCCATCAATTAAATTATAAAATATTTATTTTCAAATTAATATTGTATAATATTTTGGACATAGAGTATTCTTTTCTATCAATATTCATGCATCTATTTAATATTCTAATTCTATATTATTGCAATTTTTTTAAATTTTTAATGAATTATATGGTTTTCATTTGTTTCAAACTAATTTAATATTATTTAATTATTTGTAGCTTTAGTTATGAATCTTTTAATAAATTTTGTTCAATTGTATCCACCAATTTATTTTTCGGTTTTCTTGCTTTATTTTGACCTCAATTTATTTTATTATATACTAGAATCAGTTGAATGAAATTAATTCGAATTTGATTCATCAATTGAAATATTGGAATAAAATGAATAATATTTTAACACAGAATCAATATTTTTTTCCAATTTGGATTAGTTTTAAAATATGGATGAGATAAATACAAAAAATATTGAAAAAATTTAAAAATTGAAAATAAATCCATTTTAGTTATTAATTTCCAATTATTCTAAAATTCCAAAAAATTGGATATCTACAATAATAATGGAAAATTATATCGATTTAATACATTTATTTTCAGAATAAAATGTATAAAATTATTATATTCTTCATAATGAAAAATTTATTTATATAAATAATGTTCTTCCAAAATTGAAAAACTAAAATGTGTAATGTTTTTATTTGTAATTAAAATCACACATTAAAAAGATCCTTTTTCTAAAAAATTGGAACCTCAAATATAATATGATTAAGTTCGAATGAACTCTTATTTTTAGTTATTGATTTAACATGACTTTTATCCCATGTTCAACACGCTATTGGGGTTATATCTAAATGAAATGGGTTAAAACCAGTGTTTTTGTTATTTTCCTACATCGATAATAATTCAAGGACAAGTTTTTATTGATCCCCTAATTTGTGTCTTTGGTGATCAGAGGTGTGCATGTGATACATTTTATTTTATTAGTGGTTAGAGATTAATTTTTAGCTAGAAATATAAGCTTAAAACATAGTACCTTTGAATACAGTGTGGTGTAGTTGATAGATGGATCTAATATAGTAGATTCCCACGATGAATGGTTTTGTGGGGCCCTTCATCATATAAGGCAGATCCAATGTAGATGTTATCTATTCACTAGGGCTTGGGATTTTGGTTTCCTTTCATTTGATGATCTGTGGGTAGTTATAGAATAATGTATTGGTTTTTCTATAGCCTCACACAAGGTTTTTAGTGTATAGGGGATCAAATAACATAGATAAAAGTATGGATTTTTGTAGAGGTTGGACCACGGTACCTGGTGGAATGGTCTTCCCTACCACACAACATGTTTTGTGAAAAGAATACATATTATAATCTGGTCATGGGAAATGTATTGTGGTCCCATTAACTAACATCCAATATAAATATGCCTCCCTTATTGAAATTTATAATTTTCTTCCATTATCCTTCAAATTCAATGAGACCAAAAGGTATCTTTCATAGGATTGAAGCCCCCTTTGATAGGATTTATCCCCTTAACTACTAGAGATCATCCATTAGTGATCCAAGGTTAGTCTCTTAGTCTTCTACAGGTTATATTCTCTTGTATTATTTCATTCCAATCTATAGAAATTATACTACATCAGTGCTAATAGAATTTGGTTTGGTTTTAATTTTACATCCATGGTAGTATGGTCATGGGGATCATGAGTTTTGTACCCTAAAGATGATAAAATAGCGGCCCTTATTCTTTCATTCATTCTTGAAGAACATCGAGAGTCTTAATGTATGATATTTAATACAGATCCATTTTTTATGTGTTGATATGAAAGTGTCATGATATATATTTTTTCAGTATATAATTGAATTAACCAAAATGAAGATAATAACAGGATCATGAAATGAATTAAATGGGATGTAGTGGTCACCTTTGTTGACGTTTTACTGATGATTACCCTTTTTATTTTCTAGATAGTTATATATCCACATTCTATTACTTTTGTTGATTTTATCATTATTTAGGTTCTTAAAATACGATAAAAACTTAACGCTACAAAATATGGAATGATAAATGATAGAGGTATATAAATGGATTACCATTAATCATAAAATACAATTAATTATGACATGATTTATTAAATAATTGTTGTAACAGAATTATTATATTTTGACTGCATATGATGATAGATTTTATATTTTTGAAACTAATTCACAACGAATCAATTAATTCAACAAGGTAATAAAATTTTTTTCTGTTAAAGATAATTTCATGGGACTAGGTAATCTCATTTTTATTTATTATAGGATTCTATGTCCTGGTTATATTGAATTATTATTCCTTTACAATTATTATGATGAAAAAAATGTCTTATTATATGAAAGATCTAGGATATCATATCCTTTCTATATTTTTTGTATTGCGATCACTGTACAAGGGGAGGTTACAAAAAGATGAGAATGGGAACAGGATGATGCTAATTATTGATATAAGGATATTGTGGAAAAGATATATCAGGTTAATATAAAGGATATCGAATTTTAATTGGATGTTTTGTTTCATTTCTCATTGATTTTCTTGCGTACATTGTAAAATATAGGCATAACATATTTCTTGATATTGCTTCTGATGTCCAGTTTTGGATGGTTTTGTGTTGTGTTTTCCAACTGCCTACTGTAGTTGTCTTATGCATATGGAGTCCATATTCTAAATGTTTCTTTGAATTAGTCTTGGATTACTAGAATTTATGGAATGATGAATGAAATGGTAAATGAATGTATTATATGGTTGTCAATGACGGTTTTAATTATTAATAAATTATGTGGAACTATATGATGGCAGAATGGAGTTTTCCATGGAGAATGGGATATATTTCTGGAGAATTATAATGTTTAATATAATTAATGATGTAGTTTTATGAATGAGATGGGTTAGGGAAGAATTGTTAATGGCTTAAGTAATTAATAGTAATTTCAAATTACCTAGTGGAAATGGTCAGAGGTTGTGATACATGGGTCTAGTTTTCATGTATGAAATCTTGTCTCATAGTTCATAGTAGTGGAATATAGGTGTCATTTGGTATAATAGATGTAGTTGATTCTAACAATTGATATTTGAAAATATTTTGGTTTTTCCTGATATTGTTCTTTTATTTTATGGTTTTATATGCACCAATAACTGAGTAACAAGGGAAGGTGAAAACTAATTTTTCATGGTTTAGGATTTTCCTTCATCATACATGTTAGTGAGGGAAAATATTGTTGAATTTTCCCTCTTCCACACTCCACCATCATCATAGAAAAATTTATAATCATATACAATATAAAATGTATTAATGTTCAATGAAAATGTGTACATAGTCTATGATGGATCATTATTCCATTATACTTATATGGGTGGCACGTATTTGATTGGTGTAATAGTCTATACCATTACCTGGTCATGGAGACTACAATTTTCCAAGGGTGTACATACAAATCCTATGACGGATTGAGGTAATACATGATACCTGGGTTATAATGTCTTTAGTAATTACTACTAGGTTATAGATGAGATGATAATGATAATGTTGTGATGAGCTTTATGGGATGAATGATGAGAAGTCATATGTATGAATGTGGTAAAAAATGAATTCTAAATGTTATGGGACCAAAATACATTTTTTATTTTAGAATGACAGTGTAAATCTAATTGAGAAGTTTATGTGTGTTACCATTGTTACATATATGATTTTATAAGGATATTCCTACTTTTATGAATTATATTTTAGATGAGCCTTATGAGTTTGGATTGAATTTTTACCAATTTATTTAAATAGTTGGATTAATTGTTTTACTCACAATGAGTTTGTATGGATCATTCAAAATTTTACTAGATGTTCTAGGGAAGTCTATACTATATATAATTGTATTATTAATCTGTGTATATTTAAATAAATTTTGAATACTATATGATATGGTTATGGATTGATTTGGTGGTTTCTAGTGATTTAAGTTTTTTGAGTTCTTGGTTACTGCCTAAAATTGTTTGGTACATTCTAGAATTTTCTAGAAATTATGGCATTGCATTCATTTATTGGGTATACATATATTATTTTTTATTATTTTATTTGAAGATAACAATTTTTTTCTTGTTTTATAAATTTACAAAATGAGTGCAATGACACTAATTTATATAAATTATATTCCATCAGTGTTAGTCCCAAAAACATGGCTTATGGGAGGTAGGTTTTTGGGGCCATCATCCATCTCTCCACATGTTACCTTGGTGTGGTACTAATGGAGGGGTTGAGGATCTGAGGTAATTAAGGTGTGGAATTAGTGCTCATAGGTGATAGGTAAGATGGAGTTTGGTGATATATACTGCTGATGATTTCATTGGGTGGAAGAGGAATGGTATTAGTTAAACATAGTACTTACATGAATAAGGGAAGCAATCTCGAAAATGGGTATTTAGGGACCCATGTGATCTAAACCAAGTAATTTCACGTTTGATAAAAATAATCTGAAATGTAATGCTACTTATTTGATATAGAACATGATAAGGATCATCCATAATGATTTGATGCTTCTATGTATGAATTTGTTAGACAGTGAAAATTATGTTAAAATTGAATTAATTAATATATTGTCCATTAATATTATATGTTTTGGGATTAGGAGGCCGTAATGTTTGTTCATTTGTAAGAATTACTATATGTTAATTTCCCCCATTTGGTTCACAATGAGGATTATCTGCATGATGTGCCAATATATTTCTACCGAGTAGAGGTTGATGGTGAAAACACATGGAGGGGGTCACATAGAAGTCTTCCATTTTTGGGTTAAAGAAGTATGAGGGATATATTTTATATTAGTAGATTAAGGCTTGGATGGATGAGATAATTATAATTAATAATTTGATTCATTATTAGAGGTAGAACTATGGTTCATTGGTTTCAAGGATATTAAATGTTATATCATTATAGTGGTGGTTATTATTCCTCCGGGATTATAAGAATTTAGCTATAAGAAAATAGAATTCCCTTGAATTGTTTCATGTATTGCTTATTTCCTTAGCCAAAATGGGGGCTTGTGGGTAGGATATTCTTATTCTATGCTATTGAAATTATAGTGTGTGGGTGTTTAGTATATAGTCTAATAACCTCTTGTGTTATGATTAGAGATCCTTCTTGTTAAAGAGGGTAGGGTGTGGAATTTAAAGGCATATTTAATTCCATAAATCTGGGATTAGTTCATCCCATTTATATTATGAACATATCTAGACGTTTTTTAAATGAGGATTATTATGAGAGTTTTCTATATAATGCTAGATCATCATGGGTGTGGAGTCACCATGATTTTTTGCAGATAGGGATTTAGCTAGATGTTCTCAATTTCTCAGTTTGTATATGTTTCAAAAGTAGGAAGTCAGTTTCATCACTCTTTAACCTATTTCACTAGGTCTAGTAGTTCTTCAACACCTATCAACACATTTGGTGTTTTGTTATATTATGGTGTTCATGGACATAATAATATTGAGTATGAAACCTTCCAAAGTATTCAATGCGGTGATAATGTCCCTCTTCAGGATACTTCATTTCAGTTGTATCCTATAAGGCTATTATAGCCATATAAAGAAATAACATTCAATTATATGAGAGTGGTTACGAAATAGAGAGGAAGTCAATGTGATTCCCCTCATCCTCAGGGATAATGACTATAACATGATTATGGAGGTAGTATCCATCAGGGTTTGGGAATTCGTAGATAAGAATTTGTATAGATTTTCACTTTAGAGTTTCCATCACAAGGTGATCTTGATTTCATGTAACCTACTATCTATTATTTTTATACATAGGTACATTCCTTTTTTTATTCATAAGATACATTGTACATTGTTTCAAATTATTTATTCCATGCTTTGTGAATCATGTTTAAGAGACTTATAGTTCCCTCTTAGTTGACTATGCCTATTTGATGTTGAGATAGCTTATAAGATTTGTGTATTGGTTGTGAGTTGATGTATGTTTTGTATCTCTCATTGGATTTTTTTCAATGATTAAAAATATATCAATGTGACATCATCCTTAACATGGAGACGTTATGTTTTGTAAAATATTCTATGGATTAATAAAAGAGGAATTCAATTTTCTATGAGTATGATAGTGTTCGAACCTTGTTTTTTGGTTATAACGACCCAAATATGGGTTGGAGTGATGTTGAATTTTTGTCTTCCATGATGGTAATGATGATTTTTAGTTCAATAGTGGATCAGTTAGTGGTATTTTTCATTGTTGTGTGAGAGTATCCTGGAATTTTTTCAAAATTTATTATAATACAACCCCCTAAATGTGACATTTTTTTGAGACAGAGCTGCTTATAGGAATCACTCTGATATGAATTTCTCTCTATAGGATGTACCTTTAATTATTTTGCGAGATACAGTTTTATATTGATATTATTCTATAGTGAGGATTCATTTTTCCTAATGTTTCTCCTTCGGTTTCTCTAATGTTATTTGAGAGGAATGTGATTTTTTGTCCATGGTTGTGTATTAATTACCACCTATTGAATCAAGTGAAAATTTAGAAGTATTATCCTCTCCTATAATTGATGAATTGTTTTTTCTTTTGATGAGCTATAAATTTTTCATAAAGATTTATTTATTATTAGGATATCATCAGATATGGGTGAATGATGATTATATCCCAAATACCAGTGTCATATGTCATTATAGAAATTATTAGTTTATTGTAATGTCATTTGGTGTCACAAAACCCCCGTATATATTAATGTTAATAATAAATGTAGTGTTCCAGGAGTTAATATATCAATTCATTGTGGCCAATATCAATTAATTACTTATTTTCTATGAGTAAAATGAGGATCATATGGAGCATTTATGATCTATTTTGGGAGTTCATAGATTCTATCATCTATTTGGGATGTTTTCAATGAGTGATTTCTAGTCCCATGAAGTCTTTTTCTTAGGACATGTTGTGTCTCATTATGGATTAGGAATGGATGCTTAAAATATTATGGTGATTATTTCTTGGGAAATCCATAATAATGTTATAGAGTTGCATGGTTTATTTGGTCTTGTTGGTTATTATTGGTGGTTCATGTCTAAATTCAGTTATATTGAGGATCCTATAACAACTTCAAAAATAATAGATGATGAATTTTTATATAGATTAGTGTCATGTTACAATTTTTTATCTGGTGTCGATTTAATTTAGTAATCCATTTCATCATTTTCTAGAGGAGGGAGTTGCGTAATAGTTTCGGTATGAATCATATGGTATTTTTGGGTTTTGTTTTGACGAAACAAAAATTGGATATATAATATGGGTCTAAATAGTTACAACCTAATAAATATATCTATAAAACCCATGATATTGATATTGTTGTAGTTATGTTTTATATGATGTAGTTAAATCATTACCTCATCGATGAGAGTTTTTTAGTCTATAAATACCATAATATCTTGCGGTATGTATTTTCCTAGTGTCGTTTAAATATTCAGTACTGATTAAGGATGAAATTATTTTAATATAATGACTTTTATATTTTCTACACACTAGTAAATGAAATTTTTTTGGAAGATTATTCGATAAGTATGTTATGTAGGGATTTCAAGCATGAGTTAAGTGATGTTTGTTGGGTGATCTGGAACTATCATTTATGAACCATTATATGGGAGAAGTCAATGGAATATGATGTCTTTAAATAATGAAAACATAGTCATATTTGGTTTAGTAAGTAGGGGAGTCCAAACTGAGTGATTTTGGGGAGGAAATCTGTTGTGAATTTTTATTGTGGTAATACTCTTAAGGGATAATCTATGGATGGTCAACAACAGTTACTATTCTTGGGGAGGCTCTTTATTCAGTTAGTGATTTGTTTTTTGATTCTCCATGAGTTTCATAGTTATCCTTTATTAGTACATATTTATTTGGATAAGATGGACAGTTCCATGTGAGTTCAGTTTTTATGGTCTTGTATGAATAGATATATTGCAGAGTATCTCTCTAGGTGTTTATATTTAAGTGGGTGAAATCCACAAACCATGTTTTTGGTGGGTTTATTTATCCACTTAATCTTACCAAAAAATTGGTTGGGCATATTGATTCAATTATTTTCATGGTTTCCTCAAGCATAAAGAGGGTATGAATTTATATGGGTTAACGTAAAATCATTGAGAATGGTAGGTCACATTTTAGTGATTATTTAGTCAAGAATTGGAGAGTTTATATCAATCTAGAACTAGGAGGTGGTGGAGAGGCTTCGTGGATTTCTGAATATGATCACCACCGATCATGATCCCTATTTCAGCTCTAGGTCTCAAAGAGGTCTCCAATATTATTATAGATCTTTGTTATGAATTAGAACCACTTATCATATATGTATAATTTATTAGGATGTGAAAACATTATAAAATACATAGGATGTTTTCCATCCATAAAATATGGATCATGGAGGTTTGGGGGTGAGGAACCAAACCTTGGTGTTATTTTTGTAATATAATATTTATCACTCCACTATTGTAATGACTCCATTCAAGGAACTATATGGTCGAATTTTCTAAAAAAAGTTTTGTTAGACCATGGTTGGGGATGATGTGATTCTCCATCCATAATTACTTTATACCATGATAGGTTAGGTAATAATGACCCACAAATTAATGAAGTGAGAAATCAATAGAATTAAAATTAAATCGTTAAAGAGTGGAATGATGAGATTAAATACCTTCTAGAAAAATTATTTCTTAGGTGTGTTATTCCGTTTGTTCATATCCCATGGTGGAATGATGTATTGTATGAGTTCTCATCAGAGAGTGATCCATATAGGAACAAATATTATCCTACGTTGTTCAAGGTTTGAACATCATTTTTATATTTAGATGATATGTTTCCCTTTTGTGGTTTATGAGATTGTAAAACATTGTTACAATTTATGCACCATGTTACTCTAATGTGTGGTTTATTTCACTCCCATAGCAAGATTTTTTATAGGAATCTCACAATGTGGTTCTTTATGTTCCATTTTTTCCTTCCTTCCATTGGTTTTTTTTAAAGTCATGATGATGGTAATTTTTTTAGTGTTATCAAATGTAAGGGCCTAGTATTTATTGAGATTTTTATTTCATGAGTGGTTTCATGTGTCTCTAGGATTGACGAAATAATATAAGGGGTTATGTGTGAATTATGATATGGTGATTTATAATATGAAATGGTTTACTTTGGAGTTATATCATTTTGTAAGATATGGTTTTTTTTGTGTGGATTCCCAATAAGAATGATTTTCGCTGACTTACATCCAAGGTTGTTGTTGTAGTGTGGATTTGGACTACCCCATAGGGCTCAAGGGTCATATTAATATATTTCAATAAATTTCAGTGTTTCTATGACACAATTCATATGTTTTCCATAACCATACCCAATTTTTATAGGATTTATTGAATTAAAATGAATTAATTTTTCCCCATATTTTGAGGCAGGTTCGACCTGGGTCCCTTGCAACATTTTCTTCCTAAATGTGCCATAATTTTCATGATACCATACATATTAAATATTTTCCAAAGGGATTACAACATTATTTTTTAAGTGGAAACTTATATAAATATGTTACCCCTATTTTAATATCTCATTTTCTTTAATTATACATCCAACCCTAGGTGAACCAAATAACTCTTTTATTCAATTTAATCCCCTTTTCAAATGATTTATAACCTAGTTTTTAATGATAGATAATTGTTGATATATGGTGATTTTTTTCTTATATCATTAGTTTTATAATCCCCAATTCAATATTTCTTATCTATGAAAGCTTATTTCTATTATAATTATTGGGTTGAATTGGTTTTTGATGGATAAACTTTGGTATGATATCCATAGGGATTCTGAGTTCCTCAAATGATAGGTGATACAAGGTTGGTTTTGGTTCTTCCATTCATTCTTAGTAAAAAATGAAATTTCTGAGGAATGGGATTAATTAAATCCCCTTTGGTTTTATTTTTATATTTTAAAGTACCATTAATAAAATTATGTTTGTTAAATGGTAGATGTAACAAAAATTAAAATAATAAACTGATTAACTGTTGAATTAAAATGGATGTGGTTACCATATTTTATTTGTTTTTTACTAATAAAGACTTTTTTGATTTAATATATGTTGTGTTATTGACATGATGTTATTGTCTGTGTTGTTTATCATATTCAATGTGCTGAAGTGGGATAAAAAGAGTAGACCAATTAATGATTATATGAATGATGAAATGGTAATGTAAATGGATTACTATTATTACTTTAAAACATTTGAAAATTAAAAACTTTATTATAGTATAACTGTTTAAGAATTCACATCATTTTATTTCTAATGATCGTATGTTTATTTTTTTTGAAACCTATTCTTTATGATTCAGTAAATTTAAGATGGTAATAAGAGGTTTTTTTCTGAGGAAAATTTGTTGGGGTTGAGTGTTCACATTATGTTGTTAAAGGATTTTATGCCTTAGTTGTATGGCCTTATTCTCCCCTTTATGTTCTTATATTGAAACTAAATTTGTTTATGTATACATTCTCTATGATAAAAAATACATTTTATGTTTGGTGTGTTGGGATGGTTTGATAAGGGCTGCATAACACAAGTTTTGAGTGAGGCTTTCTTGATGCCTATCTTTTTGATGTGGATGATGTGGGATATGTTTCCTATGTAAAGAGTAGGTATTTCCTATCATACGGGTATATTTTGTGAGGTTTAAAGGTCATGAGTTGAGAGATCTAAATTGGTTGATGTTTATTTTTATGGTTGTTCTTCAAATCGATGCATGTTGTGTTGTCTAACTGTCTACTATAGTTGGGTCATGAACTGTTAGATAATCATCATATAACATATTTTAATGAGTCATAGATCACATGAAATTATGGAATTGTGAATGAAATACTAAATTAAGTCATGGTATGGGTGCCATTGGTGGTGATTAAGAGTGATAAATTATGCGGAACAGAGTGACGGTTGAATGGAATGTTCTACGGAGGATGTGATGAAAATTTACAAAATTATTATTTGAATTATATACATGGTTTTCATGTAATTAATGGGATTTGTTATACCGTAATTAATAATTTGATAATAAATGATTATTAATTTCTATTTACTAAGTTGAAACCAATAGTCGTGATGACTCTTGATTCTTATACGTATATATGTAATCTAATCTCCATGTTCATAGTTGTTTTAATCGGGTGTCATATGGGATGAGAAATTTAGTTTTATCTAATTAAATTTTATTTTACTTAGTGTAGTTCTGAGTGATATTTTTATTATTTTTTATTATTTTATATGCTTCAAAATCTGATTTTGGAATTCATTTTTGACCCAGATGTTTTGGGCATTAGTGTTTTAATCAACATCCATGTTGGTGAGGGAACTAATCTCATAATTATCCCTATTTTCACTCTCACAATACCATGTAATGATGAGTAGTAATATTTCGTTTGTAATGGATTAAGGGTTATGGAATATGTCTATATAGGATGTGGCGGATCAATGATTTACTATAATGTTATGTGTGGGGTGTTGTGTCTTGATACTGTAGAACAAACTTGTATCCAATTTTAGTGACTATAGTTTACAATGGGTGCACATGGTTAGGAGGGGTTGGATCATAGTTCTAATATACTTCAATGTACATGTTTTTATGGCCTATGGTTATGTCAAATTCATATATATGGTCATGGTTACTATTGTTTCCCATGTCTGTACTTGCTTGGGATATGATGGATTGAAGTATAATGAACAATACATGGGTTTTATTGTCTTAAATACATAATACATGGTAATGGATGACATTATGAGGATTAGGATATGATGAGTTTCAAGGGATTTCTGATGAGATCTGGTATATATACACAAGGTAAATGAAGACTTATCGAAGGAATGGGAGCATGGGATGCTTATAATTTGTGAGTGAGAGAGGAAAACATGTGGGTAAGTAAAATATAGGTACCTTTTTAATATAAATTTTGATATTGATCGGCTTAAAAAATTTATTACTTGGTGAGTGAGCCATATGGGGATGGGATTTTATTTCACCCATTGAATATTTTTGTTAGTTTCATTAATTATTTAACTAGGATCTAGTATTATTTATATCAATTTCATTAGATGTTCTGAGGAGGATCCTAATTAGTTTATGTGTATGATCATCCAACATATATATAAACATTTTTTAGGCCCACAGGGGAAAGTTATTGATCTATTCATGAATGACATGGCACGTGGAGTGAATGTCGTTTTTTGGTTATTACCTTAAATTTATTTTGGCATTTTCCTATTATTTCTCTTATGTATGACATTAGATACAAGATTTTGGATTAGTTAATTTATTTATTCACAGTGTGGCCAAGTGAGTCACCACATGTACCTTATTCATTAAATTATCATATTAGGAGAAATAGTTCCCATTTATATGTATTATAGACCACAGAAACTGGTTTCCTAACCATAAAATATATGGGATGTGATTTGAGGGTCATCATCCCCCTCTTCACTTCTAGCCCTAGAAGGAAATCAATGGGTTGTGGGTGTCATGATATTATCCCAATTGTATTCCTGTTGATTCATTATATTACATAGTTCTATATTTTGAGAGGAAGGATATTAAAAGTAAAATATTGATAACACTCTAGTCTATGTTTATTATTCAATACTTCCTTATCATCCCCATAGTTTGGATCAATGTATATTTTACAACTTGTATACTTTCTTAGAATTCATGACCTGCCATTATTAAAATATACATTCTGTATTCTTATGAATACATAACTTGAAAAATTATAGTTGATCAAATAGATTATATGTTAAATAAATTAATATGTATAATTTTATGTATTGAAAACGAGGTCACAATTATTGAAATGTTCCATTTACATGACTACAACAGTGATGAATAAAAATTATATTGTTAATGATAGGATTCTTGTGATTTTAAATAAAAATTAAGCGTGTACACCGAAAAATGTTGTGCATGTTTTCAAGGTGTTCTCAATAATATTTTCTTATCATCAATTTGGTATGAGCTTGAAATTACCTGAATCATTATTCCCATTACAAATTACAAAAGATTGGATATAATATTTTTCTAATTGGCTATGCATAATTTATACACTTGAGATGGGTTGTTAGGTCCATGGAATCTTCGTAAACATATACTCATATGATTTGGATGAATATGAGTACACTTATAAGCAATGATAAGTGTAGAACCACTAGATTTGGGTTTATTATCCTTTAAATGAATATTCTGTTCAATATCATGTACCATACTCAAAATCGATGTTAAAGGAACCCTGAATATAGAATTTTTTTTATTAAAATATGATTGTTATTTCACAATTTTTTGTTCGCATGGTATAAATAGTTGAAAACACATTATGAAATATTTGTATAATTTTTCTCTCAATTAAAATTATTTGATTAATTCATAGGAATAATGTACTCCATTTTTAATGATAAGAGTTAAATCATATAGGGTTAAGAACACCTAACGTTTTAATGGGTCATTATTCTTTATGGGGCGTTTTCATTATATTTTATATGATTCTTTTATAATTTAAATTTATCATGTTATATTATTTACCTTCTTGTTTTTATGTATTTTTAAACTATTGAATAATTATTCACATTATGATTATCAATTTTCTAGAAGTAAAGATGGAATCATTTGATGCAAAAAATATATTTATAAGAAAATTATTGTTATGTGAAAAATGATTTTTATATTAATAAATTAAATCAATAATTATTGATTAATTAATTGGATAAAAATTAATTATAATTTAATAAATTTATAAAATTAAAAATAATCCAATTATTTTTATTATGCAAGGAAATAAAATTAATTCATTATATGGTTCAAACAAACATTTTCCATAAAAATAAATTTTTCACAAGTATTTGTTAATGTATTATAATTATTTTATTTAAAATTTACAATGTGAACTTTATAATATAGAAATAATCTCTCATGTCATCATATCAAAATCATCACAGTGTGTTTTTTTGAGAATTTTCTAAAATATTTATTTTTTGTAAATAGTGAAAATATTGATTTGACCAATATTGATTATACAAATACTATAAAATTTTTGAAAAAATAATAATATAAAAATGACTTAAATTTTTATAAATTTTTGGATCGAGAAAATTTAGGTTAATGTATATATGAAATTTAAATCTATTATGTTGAATTTGGAAGCACATGTAAATTTCTTTGCATGCAATGTAATATTTTAATCAAACAAAAAATATGTATTAGTTTATTGAATTAAATATTATGGATGAAAGTCTCCATTAATGATTTAATAACAATCCCATAAATTTATTTTATTTAATACTTAGGAGTATTTTTCAAAATAATTACAACTTCATTTTTATATTTAAAAATAATTTTTTTTTTCAAAAAATGTATATATGAAATTCGTTGGCTTATATTCTAATTATTTTATATGAATACTACAAACTAAAAATTAAAAATTTGATTCCATATTTTATATTCATAGTAACATTATTTAATAAGGTCCATTTTACATTTAGTTTTAAAATTACATTTATCATAATAAAAAAGTTCATCACCATGGTTATGTTTAAAAGTTTTAAATAAGAAGTTAAACTCAGATATAAAGATTAACACATCTATAAAAATGGTAAATTTTTTGATTAATGTTTATTTTGGGAGTAAATGTTAGGATAATTTATATTGGGCTATATTTGAGCCTCTTTCAGTGATTAATAAATTTATTTTATTTAAAAGTTCCTAATATTTATAATGGCAGTAGTCCTCTCACATATAAATGGATAACACCTCTCATATTTTTTAAATAGACCTTGATCATATAATATTGACCAATCACTACCAAAAAATACGACCTTTTCTACCCATACCATAGAGGACATGTTCTCACCAACAGAAAAATCCAAAAAGGCTTAAGGTGTAAGCTAATGGAAGACATATAAGGAGGAGTTATACATCTTATCCAAATTCATTCATGTTTGTTAATTATTATATGGCCTTTAAATCTAGTATAATCATCCCAAAAAAATGAGATATATATATTTATTTTAATTAAATTGTAAAATGTTGACTGAAGAATTATTTTATACCTCCTTTCCAGTGAACGAGAAATGAAAACATCACACACGGGTACGTGTGGGCTACCACCTCCATGATGCAATGTGTTTTTTTTTCACCATATAACTCAGATAATATAAAAATATATTTAATGGATATATAATATTTTTATGAAAAAATAATTACTATATTTTTATTAAATATTATTTACCCCTTTACCCACTCTTTCTTTTAAAATTTGAAATGCAGCTCATGGGAATGTGTGGACTTCCACCTTAACAAAGCAATATAAACCATTTGATATTTTTACCACAGAAGTATTGTCATTAGTGTATATGTAATGAATAAATAATTATTTTTTAATAAGACTATGTTTCTATAAATTTTATCATAAATATTCATTATTTAATATTTATGTATTAAAAAAGAAAATAGTGATCATGCTTACATGTGAAAAACCACCTCTATGAACGATGAATCCGATTTTTCCTTAGCATGTTATATCGATGGTAATAAAAGTATCTTAAATGTATAATCATGATAATTATAAATTTTTTAAGAGTATATAGATGACATGATGAGTATGAGGTTATGATTAGTTTCATGGGATTCCGGATGAGATTTGTTATATATACACACGGTACATGAATATTTATAGAAGGAATGGGAGCATGGGATGCATAACATTTGTGAGTGAGAGAGGAAAACATGTGGTAAGTGAATGAGAGGTACCATTTTTAATATAATTGTTTATTTTCATATTCATAAATCTTTCTTTACTTGGTGAGTGAGCCCTATGGAGATGGGATGCTATTCTACCCATTTAATATTTTTGTTGGATTAATTATTTTTTTCACTAGGATCTATTATTATTTATTAACATTTTCACAAGATATTCTTGAGGAGGATCATAATGAGTTTACATATATGATCATCTTATATATATATATATATAAACAATTTTAGGCCTATAGGATCATGTTAATGACCGTTTCACGAATTACATGGCTTGTGGAGTGAATGTTGTTTTTTGGTTGATACCTTGAATTAATTTTGGTATTTTCCTATTATATATATTATGTACGATATTAGATTCATGTTTTATGGGTTATTTCATTTACTTATTCCTGGTGTTTCCATGGGGTATCCTATTGTCCCTTATTCATTAAATTACCATATGAATGGAAATGTATCCCATTTATATGAATTATAAACCCTAGACACTGGTTTCCAAACCAAGAAATATTGGGGATATGGTTTGTGGGTTATCATCCCCCTCTTCCCTTCTAGACAAGGAGGGTTATCAGTGGGGGAGTGTCGTGATATTATCCCAATTGTACGCTTGTTGATTCATTATTTTACATAGTTTCGTATTATGTGTGGAAGGATATAAAAAGAAAAATATTAATAACACTGTTGTCTATGTTTAGTATTTAATAATTTTTTACCATTCCAAGGGTTTTTCTTGATATATATTTTACAAAATGAATATAGTCTTGGAATTCATGACCTGTCATTCTTGAAATGTACATTATTTATTATAATGAATACATAACATAAAAATTATAGGTGATGAAATAGTTTCAATGGTATATAAAATAATGTGTATAATTTTATGTATTGAAAATGAGGTAACATTGATTGAAATGTTCCTTTTGAATGTCTACAACTTTATAAAATAACAAGAATATTGTTAATGGTAATATTATTGTGATTTTATATAAATTTGAATCAGGTTCACAAAGAAATTATGTACATGTTTTCAAGTAGTTTTCTATAAAATTTTCATGCCATTAATTTGGAATTATCATGATATTACTTGAATCATTATTCCCATTACTTATTCAGAATGATTATCTACAATATTTTTCTAATTAGCTAGGCCTAATTTATACACTCGGGAAGGGTTGTTAGGTCCCTGGCTTCTTCATAAACATCTACCTATATGAGTGGATGAATATGAGTACACTTATAAGAAATAATAATTCTAGAACCCCTATATTTGGGTTTATTAACAATTAAATGAATATTTGGTTGAATATCAAGTACCATACCCAACAACGATCTTTAACGAACCATGTCTATAGAATGTTTTTTATTTAAATTTTATTTTTATTAAACAGTAATTGATTTGGAGGTTATAAATTGGTGAAAACACATTATGAAATATTTGTAGAATTTTTAACTCAAAAAAAAATAATTGATTACTTCAAAGGAATAATGTACTCCATTTTTAATGGTAAGAATTAAATCATTTAGTGTTAAGAACACATAACATTTAAAGGTTCATTTTTCATTAATGGGGAGTTTCATTATATTTTATATGTTTCTTTTATAATTTAAATTTAACATGTTATATTATTTACCTTATTGAAAATTTATTTCATATATATTTGAACTATTGAATAATTATTCACACTGTGATTATCAATTTTCAAGAAGTAAAGATACAATCATATGATGGAAGAAATTCATTTTAAGAAAATTATTGTTAAGTGAAAATTGTTTTTTAACTTAATAAATTAAATAAATCCTTGTTGATTAATTAATTTGATAAATTTTATAGATTATATAATAAATTTAACAAATTAGAAATCATCCAATGATTTTTATTGTCCATGGAATGAGAATAAATTAATTTGTTTCTTTAAAAGAAATTTTTTTTATAAAAATTGATTATTCACATTTTTTGTGAATTTATTTTAATTATTTTATTTAAAATTTATAAATTTAACTTCATTATCTAGGTATAATTTCTCAAATCATCCAATCAAAATCGTCGTAGTGTGTATTTTTGAGAATTTACTAAAATCATTAAAACAAATTAGTAAAGAGAGTAAATACTGATTTTACCAAAACTGATTATACAAATACCATAATTTTTTTGACAAAGTTATTATAAAAAATTGAAAAAAAAAATGTCTGAATTTTTTGATCGAAAAATTTTGTGTTCATGTATATTTGAAATTTCAAACGCTTATTTTGAATTTGGAAACCTGAGTAAGACTTTTTGGAACCAATGTTTTATTTTAATCAAACTAAAAATATTTTTTTGTTCATTGAATTATATATAATGGTAGGAAGGCTCAATTAATGTTTTAATAATAATCCCATAAATTTATTTTACATAATAACATCCAGGATTCTTTTTCCAAGTAATTACTAGTTCATTTTTATAAATAAAAATATGGGCTTTTTCCCAAAAAATGTATTTATGAACATTGTGAACTTATATTATTAATAATTTATATGAATCATAAAAATTAAAATTTAAAAACTTGATTCCATATTTGGAATTCATAGTAATAGTATATAATACAGTTTATTTTACTTTTAGTCGTAATATTACATTTACCATAGTAAAAAAGTTAATCACAATGGTATTGGTCAAAATAGTTAAATAAGAGGTCAAACTCAGAGATAAGGATTCCAAAATCTATATAATTTTATCAATTTTATTATATGAATATATTTTGACACTAAAATTTAGGCTAATTTATACTGGACTAAACTTATGACTCATTAAATGATAAATAAATTTATTATGTTTTAAAGAGCTTAATTGTAACACCTCGAGCTTCAACGATACGCTTCTCATTCAATGATGCAATAGCTTGCATTGTACGCAACTTCGAGTTCTAAAACATCGCGACTAATCAAAGTAGCCGTTATGAATAGTAATAACCACTTTTTAAAATTATAGAAATATTATATTTCAAAATGGACTTCATTTTTGGATTCGGAATATCGAAATTAGCCTTGAATTTTTGGTATTTTTCTGAGAACTTCTAATTTTTTATGAATAGTGAAAAATACTTTAAAACAACTTTTTTAATCAAAAAACTTTATTGTGATAAATTATACTATTTAGTGGTTTTAATGTATAATTAGAATATATTTTTACCATTTTATCCAATGGTGGTCATTAGAATTAATTTAACATTGAAATTGGACATAAACAATTGCCAATCTTTTGATATAAATTGTTTCTTAAAAACACGCTATCTGTCGTAACTGCGGGAATTAATTATAAAATTAATTAATGCAACTTATATGTTTGGAATTTTTTAAAATAGAAATCATTTTTGAATTCGGAATATCAATTATAGCTTAGGGTGAAATTTTGGCCTTGTTCTGAAAAACTTCAATTTTTGATGAATAGTGAAACCACTAAGTGGTAGTTAAATAACTGATTTTTCGTTTAAATGAAATATTAACACTTCTGTGATTTGATTTTCAAAAATCCAACATAAATGGTTTTCATTAAGAAGTAAAATGTGGTTCAATGTGATTAAAATAATTTTTTGGTGAATAGTATCTTTTAAGTTCTTAATCGCGATTAGAGGTAATTAGTGTAGTTTAAGATACAAATAATGTTTTAATAATATGAGATGAGCATGACACTTGTCCTAATCCTATTGGATGAGTCATGGCCGACCAAGACAACCCATGGGTCAACTTGGGGACCCCATGGAGCCACTTTAGTTGGAAAATGACATTAATATATATTTATTTAATGTTAAAATTAAATTGACACAAACATGTGTTATTATACTAAAACAGTTTTTAAGTGGGGTTACACAAGTCCAAATTTTGACTATAAATATTCATTAGAAAGCTAAAACGATTTCCTACATCATAGTAGTTTTTTATAATTTTTAGACATTAAATAAATTTAATTATTTATGACATCATTATGATGCAGCGATGACATCATTATTTAACGGTTTAAATAAAATGAGAAGATAATGCAAAATCCAAGGCTTACACTTTTCCAAAGCCTATTGGATGAGAAGATTTCGAAACCTTATCACCTTATCCTCGAATTATATAAGTATGGGACCTTTAGAATCCGAAAAGCATTGTGAAATATTGTAACATTTCAATCTTTCCAAAAGTGCCCCTCCCCTCCACTTATAAAAGGCCCCCACCTCTCCCACCTCATTTACACTTTCAAGCCATTTAGCTCGGTCAAAATCTGCCCAAATACTCTCCCAACTTCCCCCTCTTACTCCTAGAAGCCTCACATTGGGCATAACTCTTCCCAAGGAAGCCTTTGGCTCAAATCAAAAAGAGTTACCCGATTTTGAGGTAATGTCTTCTCTAATCTTGTTTTGTTTTATTTTTCTTCTACAACCCCCTAAACTCTTTTTATTAATTTCTTTTGTAACAACAACAGTATCCTCAATATACTAGGATGTTGTTATAAGACGGATTTGAGCTACACGTACACACACCTACATCTAATGGTTAAAGAACATACAGTTTCTGTGGATGGAAAATTTCTACCTCACGAAACGATGATTGTTCAACACTCATATAACACCTTCAAAGGTGGCCATTAAGATGTAACTATTTTTATATATGATATATAATATGTTTATGTTTTACTTATGCTTATGTATTTCTCATTTATGGCATACTTTATGATTTCCATTATGAGTAAAACGCGATAATTTCATTTTAGGAAGTGCGGACTACCGCCCCCTCAAAGTGATTTGAATCGTTAATGCCATATTTGGGATGTATAAAGGATGGAGTAAAAGGTATTATACACTATATTATACTGGAATTATATTATACATTTATATCATTATGATTTTGTTCCATTAAATATGAAATTTAAATGAAAGTAGTGTTCATGCGTACGTACGGCTTACAGTCTCCATGAATGCTGCATTTCATTTCTTACATCTAAATGCTATGTAATATTATAAATGAATGTATATACTAGATATATAAGATATATATGACATATAAATCATGAATATAATTCTGGAGATAATGGATATTCTACCACATAAACAACTTGTAATTATAAGAAGTTTGTTGTTGACTCAAGTACCAAAGATCGACAAAACGACCGTTATTAACTTAAATAATTACATAATGTTAATATCATTGTAATAAGTGATATAATAAGGATAATGAAATTGAAAATGGTTCTTAATAAGGTATATATTAACTCTAGTTTATTATTCAGGAGGTTATAGAACGGTTGAGTCAAGTCAGACATGAGGTAAGGGAATTTCTTAACCCAATTTCCATTCTTTGGGTTAATCTCCTACTTTCAAATTATGTCATGATATTATTATGTCCTATTTTTTATTTTTATGTTCTTTATGTGTACCTATAGTGAATACACATAATAGATCTATTTTATTTTAAAAATGATATTTTTAAGGACTTCGTCTCAATCTCCTTTCATTGAGGCATATTTGGTTTTATACACAATTTTCTTTTATACGGTGTATAAACCCCCTTTTACTTTAACGGTTATTCAAAAGCAATCTTTTTATACGAAGCGTTTTGCTAAACAACAAAAGGGAATGTTTTTCTTTCCATACTTATGCGGCGACAACGACTTCTCCGCCGCCGTGACCATTATTTGAGTTTCGGCTTCCTCTACAAGCCATTGTTTTTAATGAAAAATAAATACAAAGTTTTAACTTTCTTTTATTTTGGTAAAGAATGTGGTTTTGAAAGCGTTTTTATTAAATCAATGTGTTGTATTGATATCTTGTGATTGAAATGTGGAAATGTTATGTTTCCTTTATGCATGTTTTATGTGATACGATTATGTTATGGTTTATGATATGTTTAAACCTATTCATATGAGGAATGTATTGGACTTAATAAGTGACAGGTGGAGCCCGCTATAGCTCCTCGATGCATCGGTAGGTCTCATGAGACAACTAGACATGGAATTGGACGAGGCCCTTTCCCAACTTGGTTTATGGTTTTGGCCGAGGCCTTAATCATTTTAGACGTCTTGGCCGAGGCCTTGACAAAATGTTTCAGAATGTCTGGCATTATACATTCCCTCATTATGAAAGTGGTTATTGATATTTCATGTGATTATTCGTCTAGTAGAATATCCATGTGAGTATGTAATTGCATTATTTTATTTTACTTTTTACATATTATTCTGAAGTTCAAGTTCAATAAGGATTTTCTTTTAGTTATACATTACCTTAAATGCTTATGTTTTCTTATAAAAGCTTCCGCAATATTGTTATCCTTACTGAGCATCTGAGCTCACCCCTTTCAATGTTTTAATATTTTCCAGGATGTGAAGAAGTTTATTTTGACTGACTTGCAAGAATATTCAGTGAGGATATGAGTTTGGACTATGAAGACCATGTTATTGTAGTTTTTATACTTTTGATGTAATGAAATACTTATGAATGTATCTAGTGTTTCCAAGGCTACTAAACTAATCGATCTTTCGAGACTTGATCTTTCGTGATCATGCCAATGTTACGAAGTAACGCACCGACTCTGGGTAGCTGGGGTTGGGGCGTTACAATTGGTATCAGAGGAAGTTTAGTACAAACCTTGGAAGCTAGATTTAGATAAACTCTGATTAGAGCACGTAGACCTAAGATGAACTTTGAGGATTAGTATAGAAGAACTTCCTAGAATTTTGGTATTGTAGAGATTTTGTGAGTTTTCCGAGCAATACATCCATGTCTGGATACGATCAGGTAGAGGCGGCTCTGGCACAAATGTTCCTAGGGATAAAACCCGAAAACACCGCTTTGAGCTAGACTCGAACGGGAACTGGTGCATGACAACGGGCCTTGCTGCACTCTTGGTTACGACACTCCCGGGGGATATTCTTAGGATAACTCTCATTTTCTTTACAAATAATTATGAAGGGTTTATGAGTATATACTTCCTCAAAGAAAACATTTTTATGATTATGGATTATATCCATAAATAGTTCAATTTTTGTTAAGTGTTTTATAAGTATGGGATTATGAATTTTGATTTATAAACTGATCTAGTTTATGACATTGTTTAGAAATGGCGCCTAGTGGAAGAAATGGAAACTGTATCAATGCACGCACTCCATGTAGGGATTTCCCTCCTGCTCAAGATAATTATGGTGGAGCTAGTGATACAACTGGTTCTGATCAGCTTCTCACCATACTGGGACAACTCACGCAGGTTATGAATAATAACCTTACTCGTATGGAGCACACTGATCCGCAACGTGGAGGATCAATGTTAGACCGCTTCATGAGGCAACAACCACCAACCTTAAATGGGAGTACAAATCCTATAGTAGTTGTGCAATGGATAAATTCCATAGAGAAAATATTCCATTCCTTGGGGAGTAGTGAAAGGGAGAAGGTTGTCATGGCAGTTTACCGCCTCATTGGAGATGCCGATCAGTGGTGGTCGCTGATTCAAAACACAAAGGAAGATGATGATGTATCCAATATGGAATGGAGGGAGTTCAAAGAGATTTTCTTAGAAAAATAATTTCCTCGTGACCATCGAGCAGATATGGAAAGGCAATTTCTGAGTCTGAGGCCGAAGGAGGATGAGAATGTCGCAAAGTATGAGGCTAACTTTACAAGGTTAGCGAGGCATGATTCTGATTATATATGTAACCCAAGGAGTAAGATTTATCGTTTCTTTGATGGGTTAAAACCATTTCTCCGTCGAGCTTTAGTATCACAATCCTTCTCATCATACGAAGATATTGTCTCGTGTGCTATCAGGACAGAAAAGGAATTCTTTAAGTCTTATGACAACAATGTAAAGCAAGAGAAGAAGAGAACGGTGGAACAAGAGACAGAAAAAGGGAAAAAGGGAAAGAAGGATTTTCCATTATGTGATAATTGTGGGAAGAATCACCCTGGTACGTGCCTAAAAGAAATGGGAGTGTGTTATAAATGTGGAGAAAAGGGTCACCAGGCTCGTGATTGCAAGGGAAAGAAAGAGGCTGTCAAAGTTGAATGCTACAATTGTAGGGAAACAGGGCATTATGCAAATGAATGTCCTAAGCGTCAAGGAAACTTACCTCAGAAAATACCAAGGGATCAAGGCCAATCGTATGCTGTGACTACAGTTGAAGCGGGATAATTAATGTATTGGTGCTTTTGGACTCAAGGATTATATTCTGGTTATAAGAATAATGTGATATATATATATGGATTGTACTGCAGTACTTTTTGATTTCAGTAAGGTTTTAATATGATTAAGGTTATCATATTTTTAATATGTGACAATAAGAGAAACTTTTCTTTGTTTGGGGAATCTGATGTTACAATTGATTTTGGAATTTAGAGACCTTTTAGAGAAAGTCTGGACGGAGGTATTTTGGATAACTATTAAGGTTGGAATGGATTATGTGGAACCATGGATAGTATTGTTTAAGGTTAAAGCATTTCGGAAGATTATTTTTGGAATATTATGATACTATAGTTTTAAGAAAAGGACAACCTGCAGGGTGGGGCATAACCCGTCGCGTCAGACAAAGCTGCAGGAATCGAACCCACAACCATAGTGCGACAAGCCTTTATTTCCTACCACTAGCCTACTGGAAGTCCCTGGTTATTACAAAATAGTTTTACTAATCTAAATGGTATGTGTTAACATTTGGAACCTTATACAATTAGGATAAATAGAATATTTTTGAGTTCCGTTACCATTTGGAGTAAAAGTTGGGTTTGTGGTAAAAATTTATTAACGAATGAAAGTATACATTACAAGTATGTATATTCCCTTACGTTCTTAGTAAATCTCCTAAATAAATTCCTCAACATTATAAAAGGTAACTTAAAACAAAAATGTTGTCAGTTAACTTTTCCAACTGGGGATTCAATGACCGTTTAACCAATCACAAGTTTGTGATTTTCTTATGGTTAAACTTTCTCCTAATCCTGTTTTCTATAACTCTCCATCAGACCTTGATGGTTTGTTTTTCTTCCATATCCATATTTTCGTAGAATTCTTGAATGGGCTATATCGGGTGACCTTTGTACTTATCTTGCTTTCTTTTAATGTTATATATTTATTAACCTTATTTCCGATGTGGGTTTTCCTCAAAGGTATTTTCTCTTTTCAACCTTTTATTTTCAAAGAAAAATTTCAAATTACGAGGACGCAGTTTATTGAAGGATGGGAGAATGTAACACCCCGAGCTTCCACAATATGCTTCTCATTCAATAATGCAATAGCTTGCATTGTACGCAACTTCGAGTTCTGAAACACCGCGACTAATCAATGTAGCCGTTATGAATAGTAATAACCACTTTTTAAAATTATAGAAATTTTATATTTCAAAATGGACTTCATTTTTGGATTCGGAATATCGAAATTAGCCTATGTTGAATTTTTGGTATTTTTCTGAGAACTTCTAATTTTTTATGAATAGTAAAAAAATACTTTAAAACAACTTTTTTAATCAAAATGATTTATTGTGATAAATTATAATATTTAGTGGTTTTAAGGTATAATTAGAATATATTTTTACCATTTTATCCAATGGTGGTCATTAGAATTAATTTAACATTGAAATTGGACATAAACAATTGACAATCTTTTGATATAAATTGTTTCTTAAAAACACGCTATCTGTCGTAACAGCGGGAATTAATTATAAAATTAATTAATGCAACTTATATGTTTGTAATTTTGTAAAATAGACATCATTTTTGAATTCGGAATATCAATTATAGCTTAGGGTGAAATTTTGGCCTTGTTCTGAAAAACTTCAACTTTTGATGAATAGTAAAACCACTAAGTGGTAGATAAATAACTGATTTTTCGTTTAAATGAAATATTACCACTTATGTGATTTGATTTTCAAAAATCTGACATACATGGTTTTCATTAAGAAGTAAAATGTGGTTCAATGAGATTAAAATAATTTTTTGGTGAATAGTAACTTTTAAGTTCTTAATCGCGATTAGAGGTAATTAGTGTAGTTTAAGGTACAAATAATGTTTTAATAATATGAGATGAGAATGACACTTGTCCTAATCCTATTGGATGAGTCATGGCCGACCAAGACAACCCATGGGTCAACTTGGGGACGCCATGGAGCCACTTTAGTTGGAAAATGACATTAATATATATTTATTTAATGTTAAAATTAAATTGACACAAACATGTGTTATTATAGTAAAACAGTTTTTAAGTGGGGTTACACAAGTCCAAATTTTGACTATAAATATTCATTAGAAAGATAAAAAAATTTCCTACATCATAGTATTTTTTTTTATAATTTTTAGACATTAAATAAATTAAATTATTTATGACATCATTATGCTGCAGCGATGACATCATTATTTAGCGATTTAAATAAAATGAGAAGATAATGAAAAATCCAAGGCTTACACTTGTCCAAAGCCTATTGTATGAGAATATTTCGAAACCTTATCACCTTATCCTCGAAGTATATAAGTGTGGGACCTTTAGAATCCGAAAATCTTTGTGAAATAATGTAACATTTCAATCTTTCCAAAAGTGCCCCTCCTCTCCACTTATAAAAGGCCCCCACCTCTCCCACCTCCTTTACACTTTCAAGCCATTTGGCTCGGCCAAACTCTGCCCAAATACTCTCCCAACTTCCCCCTCTTACTCATAGAAGCCTCACTTTGGGCAGAACTCTTCCCAAGGAAGCCTTTGGCTCAAATCAAAAAGAGTTACCCGATTTTGAGTTAATGTCTTCTCTAATGTTGTTTTGTTTTATTTTTCTTCTCCAACCCCCTAAACTCTTTTTATTCATTTCTTTTGTAACAACACCAGTATCCTAAATATAGTAGGATGTTTTTATGAGAAGTATTTGAGCTACACTTACACACACCTACATCTAATGGTTAAAGAACATACAGTTTCTGTGGATGGAAAATTTCTGCCTCACGAAACGATGATTGTTCAACACTCATATAACACCTTTAAAGGTGTCCATTAAGATGTCACTATTTTTATATATGATATATAATATGTTTATGTTTTACATATTCTTCTGTATTTTTCATTTATGGCATAATTTATGATTTCCATTATGGGTAAAACGCGATAATTTCATTTTAGGAAGTGCGGACTACCGCCCCCTCAAAGTGATTTGAATCGTTAATGCCATATGTGGGATGTATAAAGGATGGAGTAAATGGTATTATACACTATATTATACTGGAATTATATTATAAATTTATATCATTATTATTTCATTCCATTAAATATGAAATTGAAATGAAAGTAGCGTTCATGCGTACGTACGACTTACCGTCTCCATGAATGGTGCATTTCATTTCTTACATCTAAATGCTATGTAATATTATAAATGAATGTATATACTAGATATATAAGATATGTATGACATATAAATCATGAATATAATTCTGGAGATAATGGATATTCTACCACATAAACAACTTGTAATTATAAGAAGTTTGTTGTTGACTCAAGTACCAAAGATCGACAAAACGACCGTTATTAACTTAAATAATTACATAATGTTAATATCATTGTAATAAGTGATATAATAAGGATAATGAAATTGAAAATGGTTCTTAATAAGGTATATATTAACTCTAGTTTATTATTCAGGAGGTTAAATAACGGTTGAGTCAAGTCAGACATGAGGTAAGGGAATTTCTTAACCCAATTTCCATTCTTTGGGTTAATCTCCTACTTTCAAATTATGTCATGATATTATTATGTCCTATTTTGTATTTTTATGTTATTTATGTGTACCTATAGTGAATACACATAATAGATCTATTTTATTTTAAAAATGATATTTTTAAGGACTTCGTCTCAATCTCCTTTCATTGAGGCATATTTGGTTTTATACACAATTTTCTTTTATACGGTGTATAAACCGTCGTTGACTTTTACGGTTATTCAAAAGGAATCTTTTTATACGAAGCGTTTTGCTAAACGAAAAAAGGGAATGTTTTTCTTTCCGTACTTATGCTGCGACAACGACTTCTCCGCCGCCATGACCATTATTTGAGTTTCGGCTTCCTCTACAAGCCATTATTTTTAATGAAAAATAAATACAAAGTTTTAACTTTCTTTTATTTTGGTAATGAAAGTGGTTTTGAAAGCGTTTTTATTAAATAAATGTGTTGTATTGATATCTTGTGATTGAAATGTGGAAATGTTATGTTTCCTTTATGCATGTTTTATGTGATACGATTATGTTATGGTTTATGATATGTTTAAACCTATTCATATGAGGAATGTATTGGACTTAATAAGTGACGGGTGGAGCCCGCTATAGCTCATCGATGCATCGGTAGGTCTCATGAGACAACTAGACATGGAATTGGCCGAGGCCCTTTCCCAACTTGATTTATGGTTTTGGCCGAGGCCTTAATCATTTTAGACGTCTTGGCTGAGGCCTTGACAAAATGTTTCAGAATGTCTGGCATTATACATTCCCTCATTATGAAAGTGGTTATTGATATTTCATGTGATTATTCATCTAGTAGAATATCCATGTGAGTAAGTAATGGCATTATTTTATTTTACTTTTGTCATATTATGCTGAAGTTCAAGTTCAATATGGCTTTTGTTTTATTTATACATTACCTTAAATGCTTATGTTTTCTTATAAAAGCTTCCGCAATATTGTTATCCTTACTAAGCATCTGATCTCACCCCTTTCAATGTTTTAATATTTTCCAGGATGTGAAGAAGTGTATTATGACTGACTTGCAAGAATAGTCAGTGAGGATATGAGTGTGGAATATGAAGACCATGTTATTGTAGTTTTTCTACTTTTGATGTAATGAAAGACTTATGAATGTATCTAGTGTTTCCAAGGCTTCTAAACTAATCGGTCTTTCGAGACTTGATCTTTTGTGATCATGCCAATGTTACGAAGTAATGCACCGACTCTGGGTAGCTGGGGTTGGGGCGTTACATTAATATTTACTAGGGCAGTAGTCCACTCCCATATAAAAGGATACCACCTCTCATATTTTATCCACAAATATTGATCATATTATCATGACCAATCACTACCCAAAAAATATATAATCTATCCTACCCCTACACTAGTGGACATGTTCTCACCAAATGAACAATCTTAAAAGGAATAAATTCTAAGCCAATGGAAGACATATAAGGCAGAGTTATAAGTCGTAACCAAATTCATTCATATTTATTTATTCTTATGTTTCCATTATATCTAGTCAAAACATCCCAAAATAATGGCATCTATATATTTAATGTAATTAAATTTTATTATGTTGATGGAATAACTATTGTATACATCTTTTTCATTGAACTGGAAATGAATAAATCACTCACGTGTACGTGTGGAGTACCACCTCCATGATGTAATGTGTTTGGTTTTTTTGTAACCATATAAAAAAAATAATATAAAAATGTATATAATGGATAAATAATATTCTTATGAAAAATTAATTACTACATTTTTATAAAATATTATTTACCCTTTTACCCACTCATTCTTTGAAATTTTGAAATGTAGCTCATGTTTACGTGTAGACTTCCACCTCAACAAAGTGTTGGAAACCAATTTACATTTTTACCATAGATGGATTGTCACAAGTATGTATTTAATGAATAAATATTAAATTTTTAATAAGGTTATGTTTCTATAAATTTGAACCCAAATCTTTTTTATTTCATTTTTATATATTAAAAAAATCAAAGTGGCAATCATGCTTACATGCGGACAACCACGAACATAAAAGATGATTCAAATTTTTCATTACCACATTACATGGATTGTATTAAAAGTATATTAAATGTATAAACAATATAATTATACAAAAATTAAGTGTATATATTTGATTGAACCGTGAACCCCTTTCATTTTGGTTAATGCATCGAAGTATTATAAGATATAATGAAACTAACAACATAAAAACATCTTATGTAAGATCAACTGGTTTAGTAAATAAATTGGACATGATATAAATTAAATTAGAGGAATAATGATAGAGTAATGAAATTTATTTTTCGTAAGTAAATTAGTAATTTATATAAGTTCACTAACTAGGATATTATAAGATGAATGAAGAGATTTTAGACAGATGATAATAGATTTCAAAAAAAATTCATTTCAATGAGACACAGGCCACAACCCCCACATTTTTAATTACAATTAGTGTATAAACATCTATATTTATTTATTTTATTATTAATTTTATAAAATTTATAGGTTCTAAAAATCAGTTTTATATTATCTCATTCAATGTTATTTGGATTCTAATGATCCCAATGTGGAAGGAGATTTTCTTTAACATAATGTTTCAAATATTTAAAACTTGTTTTCTTCCATATTTATATTTTCTAAAATGATAGATGAATAATATTATCTATAGATAATTCTTTTAAATGCAATTTTAAGATAATTTCAATGTTCTTTACAATGGTTTAAAAAATAATATTTTTAACCTTTTCTATATTGATAATTTTTGGCACTTTTTATAAAAGTTAAATTGAATGTCTTTTAACATTTAATGCATGGAATCTTTTTTCCTCCATCATAAAAATAATAAATTATAAAGATTAATCTACATGTATTTAGTTTTTAAAAGAACAATATTTTTCCATTTTTTATTATTTTTTTAAATTTTAATTTTTCCTGAATAATATTACATTACATCCCATTTTATGAGCTAATTAAATGTACTTTTAATAATTTTCAAAATGTGGGAGTTGCATTCTAGTATTAGTATGTATAATTAGGGATTTATGGGTTTTGATTTTATGAAACAGAGATTGTTTAACTCATGCCGATCTATATATTTAAAACCTAATAAATATATTTACAACACCCAAGATATTGACCTTGTTGTAGTTATTTTTTATGTGATGTTGTTAAATAATTACCTCATTAATGATAGTTTTTTAGTCTTTAATGGCCATAACATCTTGAGGTATGTAATCTTCTAGTGTGATATAAAATTTCAGTATTGATTAAGGATGAAATTATTTTAATAAAATGACTTTGATATTTTATACAAACTAGTAAATGTAAATTATTTGGTAGATTCATCGATAAGTAATTAATGTCGGTATTTCATGCATGAGTCTACTAATGTTTTTATGATGATAGTGTAACTATCATTAATGAACCATGATATAAGAGAATTCAATGGGAGATTATATCTTTAAAAAATAATAACATAATCATATTTGGTTTAGATAGTAGAGGAGTCTAATCTGTGTGATTATGGGGTGGAAAATTTGTTGAGAAATATTTTTTTGTGGAAATATTCTTGAGGTATTATCTAAGGATGGGCAGAATCAGTTACCATTTATGGGAAGGTTCTTCATTCATTTACTGATGGGTTTTTTATTCTCCATGAGTTCCATGTTTAACCATTGTTAGTACATCTAGGTGTGGCCAATAAGTATAGTGAATTTTGAGTTCCATTATGATGGTCTTGTATAAAGAGATCGATTATAGAGTATCTACCTTGGTGATTAGTTTTAAGAGGGTGAATTCCATCAACCATGTTTTTGGTGGGTTGATTTATCCACATAATGTTACCCAATAATGTTCTTGGACATATTAATTCAATTCATTTCTAGGGTTCCTAAAGCATAGAGAGGGTATGAATTTATATGGGTTATCATGGAATACGTGAGAAAGGAAGGTCACTTATTAGTGATTATATATTATAGCTTAGTAGAGCTTCTATCGAGGTAGAACCATGAGGTGGTAGCGAGGCTTCATGGGTTTCTGAATATGATCACCACTGATCACAATCCCCATTTCACCTCTTGGGAATAATGAGGTCTCGAACATGATTATGTCTTCTAGTTATGTATTATAACCACTTATCATCTATGTGTTATTTATTAGGATGTGTAAACTAAGTAAAATACATAGGATGATTTCAATACATAAACTATGGATCATGGAGGTTTTTGGGTGAGGTTTATAACCTTAGTGAAATTTTCATAATATCAATATTCTGACTACACTATTGGTATGAGTCCATTAAAATAACTATATGGTTTAATTTTATAATAACTATTTTGTTATACCAAGGATGGGGATGAAGTAATTCTTCATCCATAATTTGTTAAAACCAGGATATGGTTGATATTAATGAACCCTGAAATAATGATGTGAGAAATCAAAATAATTATAATGAAAATTTTAAAGAGTGGAATGATGAGATCATGGAAATTATAAAAAAAATTATTTGTTAGGGTTGTTAATCCTTTTGTTCATATCCCGTGGTGGAATAATGGATTTTATAAGATCACATCATAGAGGGATCCATATATGATCACATAATATCCTTTGTTTTTCGATGTTAGAATATTATTTTCTTTTTGAGATGATATGTTTCACTTTTTTGGATTATGATATTGAATAATTTTGTTACATTTTGTACTCCATGTTATGCTAATGTGTTAGTAATTTTCCTCTCCTAGTTAGATTCCTGAGAGGAACCTCACCAGGTGGTTTTTAGGTTCCTTTTTTCCATCCTTCTATAGTTTTTATTTTAAATACTCAATGATGGTAATTGTTTGAGAGTTATCTAATGTAAGGCCCTAGTATTTCCTGAAATTTTTGTTTCTTTAGTGGTTTCATGTTTCTCGTAGATTGACATAATAATATATGTGGTAATGTGTGTATTGTGGTATGGTGATTTAGATTATGAAATGGTGTACATGGGAGTCAGACCATTTGGTATGACACTTTTTTTGTGGCCTGGAGTCCCCATATAAATTTTTATGGTTGGATTGAGTCCTAGAATGTTGTTACATTGTGGAGGTGGGATACACCATTGGGCTCGAGGGGCATCTTTATGTATATCTATATATTTGGGTGTTTCTATTACAAAATTCATATGTTTTTCTATATCCTTACCCAAGATATATAGGATCTATTGAGATATAAGGGATAAATTTATCCCCGAATTTTGAGGGAGGTTGGACCTGGGTTCCGTGCAAGAATTTCATCCTAAATGCGCCGTTATTTTCATGATACAATACATAATACAGAATTGATAAAGAGATTACACCATTATATTTTTAAGTGGAGTCCTATATAAATATGATACCCCTATATTAATATCTTATTTTCTTCAATTATGCATCTTACCCTAGGAAATCCGAATTCCACTTTTTTATTTAATTTAAACCACATTTCAAAGAATTTATCACCTACATTTTATAGATAGTAAATAAGTTATCTGAGATGATTTTCTTCTTATCTGGTTATTTTTATATT
Organism: Viscum album; assembly: GCA_963277665.1. Lineage (NCBI taxonomy): Eukaryota > Viridiplantae > Streptophyta > Magnoliopsida > Santalales > Viscaceae > Viscum > Viscum album. Next base: position 1,570,621,777 of record OY728161.1, read on the forward strand.
CCCCCATTCTATATTTCAGATATATTAAATCTTGATTCCATTGTCATAATGGGGTTTGATTGGTTATTGATCGTGAATCTTTGGTCTGATATCGATATGGATTTTGAGTTCCCGAATTGATCGGAGATACAAGGTTGGTTTTCATTCTTACATTCTTAGTAAACATTGAAATTCTTTATGTACGAGATTCATTACATCACATTTTGTTTTATGTGTATATTTTAATTTACCATTCTTTAAATTAATTTTTTTAAATGTTTGAATTTACAAAAAATAAATTAGTAAACTGAATAAATATTGAATTAAACGTTGTTTCCGGAGGATAATTGGTTGGCACTAAGCGTGCACATTGTTTTTTGTTAAATGCTTGTATGCCTTAGTCCTATGGACTTAGTCTCCCTATGATGTTATTATATAGAAAATAATTGTGATGATGTATAAATTCCTTATGATAATAAATACACTTTATGTTTGGTGAGTTGGGATAGTTAGGTAACATTTGGATAACAAATTCTTTTAGTGAGGCTTTCTTAATGCCATTTTTTCTTGATGGGGATCATGTTGGTTATGTGGATCATGTTAAGAGTAGGTATTTCCTATAATATGGGGAAAGCGTGTGAGGTTTAGTGGTTATTAATTGAGATATCTAAGTTTTTATCTTGGTTTATGTTTATTTTTACGGCTATTTTTCATATAGATGTATGTTGTGTGGTCAAACTATCTACTGTATTTGGGTGATGAATTGTGAGATAATCATCCTATAACATATTTGAATGAGTCATAGATCTCATGAAATTATGAAATGGTGAATGAAATAGTAAATTAACTCATGGTATAGGGGTCATTGATGGTGGTGATGATTGATAAAATATCTTGAACCATGTGAGTGTTGAATGGAATGTTCTAAGAAGAATGTGATGGATATTTAGAAAATTATAATTTGAATTATATACCTGGTTTAATTGTAAAAATGGAATGGGTTATACCATAATTGATAATAGGGTACTGAATTATTTTTAATGTCTAACTACTACATGGAAACCAATAGTGGGTAAGAATTTTGATTATTCTGTGCATTTATGTAATCTAATCTACATGTTCATGGTTGTTTTAGTTGGGTTTCAAGTGGGATGATAAATTTAGTCTCATATAATGATGTTTTATTTTACTTAGTGTTGTTTTGAGTGATGTTTTTATCACGTTTTATGATTTTATATGCTTCAACATCTGATTTTGTAATTCGTCTATGACCCAAATGTTTTGGGAATTAGTGTTTTAATTAGTATTCATGTTAGTTATGGAACCAATGTCTAAATTATCCCTCATTACCACAATCACTTTATCATGTAATGATTTGTAGGAATATTTTAGTTTTAATAGATAAAAGAATTGGGTATATTTTCTGTATAAGATGTGATGGATCATGGTTCTACTATACTTTCATGGAAATCATGACCAGTCATTCTCGAAATATATAATATTTATACTTATGAATACGTAACATGAATAATTACAGGTTATCATATATTTACTATTGTCGATAAAATAATGTGTGTAATTTTATTTATTCAAAATCCGGTCACATTGATTGAAATGTTCCATTGCCATGACTAAAACTGTAACGAATAATAAGCATATTTTGAAAGATAAGATTATTGTGATTTTATCTAAACTTGAAGCATGTTCATAGATCAATGTTGTTCATGTTTTCATTGTGTTTTCTATAATATTTTATTATAATTAATTTTCAATTATCTTTAAATTACCTAAATTATTATTCTCATTCCTTATTCATATAGATTAGATACACTATTTTTCTAATTGACTAGGCCTAATTTGTACACACGAGAAGGGTCGTTAGGTTTCTGGCTTTTTTGTAAACATCAACCCATATGAGTAGATGAATATTAGTATAACTATAAGTAAAAAAATATAACCACTTTATTTGGTTTTATTAACCTTTAAATGAATAATGTGTTCAATATCATTTATCATACTAAACAATGATCTTAAATGAACAAAGAATATAATTTTTTTATTTACATATGATTGATTTTACACAATAATTGATTTTGATGGTATAAATTGGTTCAAATAGATTAAGAGATATTTTTATAAATATTTTCACAAAAAAATTAATTGATTAATTCAAAGAAATAATGTACTCCATTTTTAATGATAATTATTAAATCATATAGGGTAAAGAACACCAAATGATTAAAGGGGTAACATTTCCTTAAAGGGCAGTTTCCTTATATATTATATGTTTGTTTGATAATTAAAATTTATCATGTTAGATTATTTTCCTTCTAGAAAATTTACTTTTTATATATTTAAACTACAGAATAATTATTCCCACTCTCATTATAAATTTTCTACAAGTGAAGATACAATCATTTGATGGAAAAAGACATTTCTATTAAAATTATTGTTCATTGAAAAAAGTTTTTTTATCATAATAAATTAAATCAACCATTACTGATTCATTAATTTGATAAAATTTATTGACAATATAGTTAATTTAACAAATTAAAATTAGTACAACTATTTTTATTATGCATGGAATGAGAATAAATTCATTTTATGCTTCAAAAGAACATTTTCCATAAAAATATATTTTTCACATTTAATTGTCAATATATTATGATTATTTTTTAAAATTTATATGATTAACTTGATTATCTACAAATAATTTCTGATATAATCATATCAATATCATCATAGGTGTTTTTCATTTTATTTTATTAGATAGTTATTTTTTTGGTAAATAGTGAAAATAATGATTTTACCAATACTGATTATACAAAAACCATTACTTTTTTGAAAAGGATTATAATATAAAAATGAACTGAAAATATATGAATTTTTTGGATCAAGAAAATTTGTGTTCATGTATGTACGAAATTTTAAAATATTATTTTTTATTTGGAAGACCAAGTAAGATTCTTTGATTCAATGTTCTATTTTAATCAAACTAAAAATATTTATTGGTTAATTGAACTAAATATTATGTTTAGAAGGATCCATTTATGTTTTATTAATAATCCCATATAATTATTGTAACTAATATTACTCATCAGTCTTTTTCCAAATAGTTACAACTTCATTTTTACACATAAAAATACCTTTTTTCTAAAAACGTTTTTATTACATTGGTGAGATTATATTAAAATTAATTTATATTAATCCTACAAATAAAACATTTAAAATTTGATGCCATATTTAGAATTTATAGTAACAGTATTTAATAAGGTCAATTTTACTTTTAGTCATAAAATTACATTTACTGTAGTAAAAAGGTTAACAACTATGGTAATGGTCAAAATGGTTGAATAAGAGGTTAAACTGGAAGATAAGGATTTATATATATCTATAATAATATTATAAATTTAATTATATGTGTTTATTTTGAACTGAAAATTTTGGATAATATTTATTGGAATAAATTTGAGCCTCTTTATTGATTAATCAATTATTTATATTTAAAAGTACTTAATAGTTATGAGGGCAACATTCCTCTAACATATAAAAGGATACCACATCTCATATTTTATCCACATATATTGATCATATTATCTTGACCAATCACTACCCGAAAAACATACCAAATATCCTACCCATACCTTAGAGGTCATTTTCTCCAAAAAAGTACAATCCTTAAAGGCTTAAGGTGTAATCCAATGGAGCACATATAAGGACGAGTCAGAAGTCTTAACCAAATTCATCAATGTTTACATATTCTTGTAATTCCTTAAAATCTAGTATAGACATCGTAATATAATAATATCTACATAATTAATGTAATTAAGTTTTATTATGTTGATGGAAGAACTATTTTATACCTTCCTTCCAACGAATGATTAATGAACACATCACTCACATGTATGTGTGGACTACCACCTCTATGATGCAACATGTTTCTTCTGTCACCATATCATACAGGTAAAATAAAAATGTATTTAATTGATATATATTATTTTTAAGAAACAATTATGACTAAATTTTTCTAAAATATTATTTACCCTTTTACCCACTCATTCTTTTAAAATTAGAAATGAATCTCATGTGTATGTGTGGAATTACACCTAAAAACCCGATGTAATCCATTTTATATTTTTACCACAGATAGATTGTCACAAGTTTGTATTTAATGAATAAATATTAAATTTTTTATAATAATATGGTTTTATAAAATTGAACCTTAATATTATATATTTCAATTTTATCAATTATGAAAATTAATGTGGTGATAATGCTTACATGCGGACAACCACCTCCATGAACGGCATATCATATTTTTCATTACCACATTACATGGAAGGTATTAAAAGTATTTTAAATCTATACACATGATAATTTTAAATTTTTTTTGGGTACATAGATGAAATGATGAGTATGAGGTTACAATGAGTTTCATGGGATTCCAAATGTGATTTGGAATATATGCACATGGTACATGAAGACTTTTTGGAGGATGGGAAGCATGGGATGCATAGAATTTGAAAGTGAGAGAGGAAAACATGTTGGTAAGTGTAAGAGAGGTACCTTTTTAAATATAATTTTTTATATTGATATGCTTAAATACTTCATTACTTGGTGAGTGAGCTCTATGGGGATGGTATGTTATTTTACCCAATAAATATTTTTTTCGGTTTCATTGGTTTTTCACATGGATCTAGTATTATTTATTCACATTTTCATGAGATGTTTTGTGTAGGATACAGATGAGTTTACTTGTATGGTCATCCTATGTATATATAATCATTTTTAGGCCCATAGGAGCATATTAGCGATCGATTCACAAATTACATGGCTTGTGTAGTGAATATAGTTTTTTGGTTGTTACCTTGATTTTATGTTTGTATTTTCCAATTATTTCTATTATACATGATATTAGATCCATGTTATTGGATTAATTCATTTATTTATTCATGGTGTTGCCAAGATGGTCTCCTCTTGTACCTTATTCATTAAATTACTATATTAAGGGAAATATGTCCCATTTATATGAATTATAGACCCCCAAAACTGGTTTCCAAACTATGTAATATTTGGGATGTGATTTGAGGTTCATCTCCCCCATCTTCACTTCTAGCCCAAGAGGTTTATCAATTTGGGGTGTCATGATATTATCCTAATTGTACACTTGTTGATTCATTATTTTACATAGTTCCATATTTTGAGAGGAAGGATATAAAAAGTAAAATATTGATAACACTATAGTCTACGTTTATTTTTTAATACATCCTTATCATGCTTACTGTTTTGTTCCATGTATATTTTACAACATGTATACTTTCATGGAATTCATGACCTATCATTCTTGAAACTTCCATTATTTATTCTTATGAATACATAACTTGAAAAAGCATATTGTTAAACATAGGATTATTTTGATTTTATATAAACGTGAAGCATGATCACCGAACAATGTTGTAAATTCTTTCATGGTGTTTTAAATAATATTTTTTTATCACTAATTTGGCATGAACATGATATTACCTGAATAATTATTCCAATTACTTATTCAGAATGATTAGATACAATATTTTCTTAACAGGATAGGCCTAATTTATACACCCCGGAAGGGTCACTAGGTCCCTAGATTCTTCATAAAAATATATCAATACGAGTGGATGAATATGAGTACACTTATAAGCAATAATAAGTGTATAACCCTATATATTTGGGTTTATTATCCTTTAAATGAAAATTGTGTTCGATATCGTGTACTATAATCAATAGTAATCTTAAATGAACCATGAATATATGATGTTTTTTATCTAAATATGATTTTTTGTTGGAAAATAATTTATTTGGAAGGTATAAATTGGTGAAAACACATTATGAAATATTTGTAAATTTTTTCTAAATAAAAATTAATTTATTAATTATTAAGAATAATGTACTCCATTTTTAATGATAAGAATTCAATCATATAGGGTAATGTACACCCAACGTATAAAGGGGCCCTTTTTCTATAATGGGGGTATAAATTATATTTATATGTTTTTTAATAATTTAAATTTATCATGTTATATTATTAAACTTCTAAAGAATTTATTTTTTATGTATTTAAACTATTGAATAATTATTCACACTGTGATTATCAATTTTCTTGAATTGAAGAGACAATCATTTTATGGAATAAAATAATTTTTTTAGAAAATTATTGTTAAGTGAAAAATGTTTTTTATCTTAATAAATTAAATAAAACTTTATTTATTAATTAATATGATTATATTTATCAATAATATATGGAATTTAACAAATTAAAATCCATCCAATGATTGTTATTTTTCATGGAATGAGAATAAATTCATTTTATGCTTCAAAATAAAATTTTCCATAAAAAATAGATTTTTAACATTTCATTGTGTATATATTATAATTATTTTACTTAAAATTTATAAATTGAACTCGATTATCTAGAAATAATTTTTGATATCATCATATCAAAATCATCATAGAGTGTTTTTTGTTTGAGAATTTTCAAAAATAGTCAATTTTTTGGTAAATAGTGAAAATACAGATTGTAACAATACCGATTATAAAAATATCGTAACATTATTGAAAAAAATATAATATATAAACGAATTAAAAATTTGTGAAATTTTCAGATCGAGCTAATTTGTGTTCATGTTTATATGAAATTTCAAACTGTTATTTTGAATTTGGAAGCCCATGTAAGATTTATTGGATCCAATGTTATATTTTAATCAAACAAATTCTTTTGTTCATTGAATTAAATATTCTGATTGGAAGGAATAATTAATGTTTTAATAATAATCCCATTAATTTATTTTATATAATAATACTCTGGAGTCCTTTTCAAATAATTACAACTTCATTTTTATTCATAAAAATACATTTTTTCTAAAAATGTATTTATGAACTTTGTGAGCTTATATAATAATTAATTTATATGGATCCTATAAATTAAACTTATAAAATATGATTCCATATTTGGAATTCATTGTAATAGTATATAATAAATTCTATTTTACTTTCAGTTGTAAAATTACATTTACCATATAAAAAAGTTAATCACCATAGTAATAGACAAAACGATTAAATAAGAGCTTAATCTCAGAGAAAAGGATTCCAACATCTATAAGAATAGTAAAAAATTTATTATATTAGTGTATTTTGATAATAAAATTTTGGAAATTTTATATTGGTTTAAATTTGAGCCTCTTTGAATGATTAATAAAATTATTATATTAAAAAGTTCTTAATATTTAGTGGGGTAGTTGTCCTCCCCCATATAAAAGGATACCACCTCTCTTATTTTATCCATAGACTTTGATCATAAAATCTTGACCAATAAATACCCAAAAAACATATAAACTATCCTACCCATACCCTAGAGAACATGTACTCACAAAAAAACAATCCTAAAAGGATTACAGTGAATGAAAATAGAAGACATAAAAGGACGAGTTATAAGTGCTAACAAAATTAATTCATGTTTATTTAATCTTATTTTCCCTTTAAATAAAGTCTAAACATCATAAAATAATGACATCAATATATTTAATGTAATAAAATTTTATTATGTTGATGGATGAACTATTTTATACAAACATTCCATCGACTGGGAAATGATAACATCGCTCACGTGTACTTGTGGACAACCACCTCCATGATGCAATGCATTTTGTTTTTTTTGTCACCATATCATACAGATAATATAAAAATGTATTTAATGGATATGTATTATTTTTATTAAAAAATTATGGCTATATTTTTATAAAATATTATTTTCCATTTTACCCACTAATTCGTGGAAAATTTGTAACGTTGGTCTTGCGTACGTGTGGACTTCCACCTCAAAAATGTGATTGAAACCATTTTACATTTTTACTATAGATGTATTGTCACAAGTATGTATTAAATGAATAAATATTATAATTTTAATAATAATATGGTTTAATAAATTTGAATCAAAATCATCTTTATTTCATTTTAATCTATTATATAAATGAATGCGGCAATCATGATTACATGTGGAAAACCAACTCCATGAATGAAGTATCACATTTCTCATTACCACATTACATGGATGGTATTAAAATTATATCCAATATATAAACCAGATAATTATAAATTTTATAAGAATATATAGTTGATTGAACCATGACCCCCTTTCACTGTGGTTAATGCACTAATGTTATTTTAGATATAATGAACCAAACAATATGAAAACATCTCATGTAAGATTAACCGAATTAGTAAGTAAGAAGGAAATAATAATAAATTAAATAAGATGAATAATAATAATTTAATGAAAACAAATTGATCTTTAGAAAATAAATAATTAATATAAATTCATTAAGTAGGATTTTATAAGTTGAATGAAGAGAATTCATGCACATGGTAATAGATTTCAAATAACAATTTCCTTTCATTGAGACTTAGGCCACCTCTCCCACATGTTTTATTAAAATTAGTGTATAGACATTTACATTTTGGTATTTTATTATTAATTTTATAAAATAAAAGTGTTCGAAAAATAATTTTCATGTTATCTCCTTCAATGTTATTTTGATTCCAAAGATCCCAATGTGGAAGAGGAACATTATTTAACATATTGATTCAAATATTTTAAACCCTTGTGCTTCGATATTTATATTTTTTAAAATTATATAAGAATATTATTATCTATGAATAGTTTTTTTAAAGGTAATATTTATATAATTCTACCATTCATTACAAAGGTTTAAAAACAATATTTTTTTATCATTTTCAATATTTATAACATTTAGAAACTTTTCTAAAAGTTAAAATGAAAGTTTTTTAACATTTCAAGCATGGAATCTGTTTTCCTCCATCATAAGAATTATCCATTTTCAATATTCATCTAAAATATTTTATTTTTTAAAGAATATTATTTTCCCATTTTTGATTATTATTTATTAATTCATAATTTTCTGATGAATAATACATTTCTTATCATTATCTGAGCTAATTTAATTTGATTATTATTATGGGCTAAAATGACAATCCTTATGATTTTTATGAGGTAAAAGAAATATTTTCTACATTTTTTCACTTGATATAGTTCATGAAAAATTTATATGTTGATGGATGATCCAAATATATCTCTTATAATTTGTGAACTTGATATTTCTCTCTAACTAATTAGTTGATATAGCTAACCACTTTTTTCATACATTGTTATTACATCTAGGTAGATGAATATTCAATAAAATTCAAAAATAGATACATGGGGACCACAATAGTTTAGTCCTTTTGGAAATAGGAGCACAAAAATCAAGTTTACTGGATGATATTAAATGTTATCCAATAAGATATTCCACTTTAATACCCCTAAAAATCATTCTATATATCTTCGGATATAAAAACATTATAAAGGGTGATATTAGATGCTCACTAAAGGTAAACATGGGAGATAAATAATAATCACCAGAGCATAATGGTATGAAAATTTGAGAATAGAATTTTATGATCAAACCCAGAATATTAATGATCATAAACAGGATTCATTACATAAAGATTCTCATCTCACAAGACATGAATCATTGAGGATTCAAATAATATAATCCATGAGGTCTTGACATTTACATAAGGCATGAAATTATTGAATACACATAAATTTTTTACTTTTTGATCATGTATAAATAGTAATAGTTTCACTCTTTAAATTAATGAAATGAAAGAATTCCATTTAATAGACAAATGGACATGAAAACAATTTCCATGCATAAAATTATAGACAAGAAACCAGTTCCATCCAAATAAATATGAACATGAATTCGAGGTAATGCATATGAAATATAAGTCATGAGTTATCCCTATTTACCCAATTAATTAGAGGGAGATATAGGTCCCACCCATCATGAAATTAAATCAAAATATATATGTGTTACAGGAACATAAATCAGTCAGCATATCAGAACCCTTGGAGTAAATTCAGTTTCTTAAACATCATTTAATCATTATGTAACCATTGGAAAAGACATGGGTTTCATAAATATCATTTCATCATAATCATATACCATTATTATAAACAATAATAATCGTATCACTGAATCTTATCCCACATAAATCCATTTTAACATAATATAGCCTTATCATTGAAGGAAATAGTTTTTGAAAGATCTTTTGAAATAAATTTCTGGGGAAAATATATTTTATGATTTAAAAAAATTATTTTACTAAAATTCCATGAAATATTAAAAGAAACCATTTTCATTTAAAATAAACATATAAGATTGTAAAGTTAGCATAAAATTATTTTGTAATATTAATGGAGGAAAAATATGTACATTTATCTTAAGTTAAAAAATATATTCTTTTCGTACTTTTTTCAAAACAGTTGCAAAGTGACTCATTTGAAAAATGAAAAAATGATTACATTCAAACAATCCATTAAAAACTAAAAAATGGTTAAAAATATCCATAAAAATCAATAAGAGGATAGTAAAAAATTGATTTTTTTTTAAAAAAAATCATGGAATATAAATATTCCCTAATGGAGTCTTAAAATGAAATAATCCGAAATATTGATGACATTGTGTAATAAATACTCATCACATTATAATCAGTAGAATTGAAAAAAATGTAATAAAAAATTATATGGATATAAAAATATCATAATAATCTATATAAAACTCATAAAATACATTCATGGTTACTAAATACACCACGTAGATGAAACAAGTAGTGTATAATACATGGGTCGCCTATAAATAAAAGTGAGATATATAACCCTTACCTAATGTCTTGACTCTCTTCATATATATGAAAAACTCTAATATAATAAAAATAAGTTTATTATACATCTATTAAGTTTCTGTATTCATAAATATAAAAGCATATACAACATTCTTATTACATTATATTACCCCCTTATTAAAAATTTCATGTTTATGTTATGCATTGGGAAATATCTACATTGTTTCTCAAACATGTTTAAATTTTTTAATTTTTTTACCATATATAGATAATGATTTAATTTTATAAATAATTATAACCATGATGTAAATACCATATATATTCATTATATATGTATTTTTTTATCTATAAAAAAATAAATTGAAAATGAAATACACAGTTCATGGAGATGTTAGGTCTGATGTACGCATGCCACATGCTTCTATTTCACATAATATTAGAAGGAAGATAGTAAATGACATATATGTATATATATATATATTATCATTAAATAATAATTATTATGTAATAAATATCATATTATTTCAATAAACCCATCCTTAATATAGTCTATGTATAGTTTCAACAAGCCACATCATTTTGAGGAGGCAATAGTCCACAAGTCCACTAATGATGTTATCTTATTTCCAAAAAATAGAATGAAAGAATGTATGTTTTATATAATATTTAAAGAATAATAAATGCATCATAAATACCAAATATGTTATATAAAAATATATTTTTCATCAGAATTCCAATCCTTGATAGACGGTAAAGGTAAAAAGAAGAATGTCATTTTTTGAGGCAACAGTTCACTATAGAGAATAATGGTATGTTCGTTACCCATTTTATGTAAGTATGCATGATTGTAGGTCATAGACTATATATAAAAACAAATAAGTGTATTAATTATACTGTTGTTTTTATAGAAATAATAAATAATATTAATTTAATTGTTTTAAAGGATGAAATAAGACAACAATGTTCTTTGATGAATGTTACCTCTTATTTGGGTATCTTCTTTTGATTTAAAAAAAATGTTTTTTATTTATTCCCAATTTAAGGCTTCTAGGATTAATGTAGGGATGTTTTTAGATCTTTTATATATTATCTTATCAAACAAAATTTGTTATTAAGTTTCAATAAAATAGAATAAGAGGATACCTTCAATAAGATAGGGGAGGGGCACTCATGGGAGCCGTCAAAATATTAAATTAATATAAATTAAAATAAAAATAAAAATGGATCCAATAATATTAATTTAGAATATAGGAAGTATTTATTTCAAAACAACTTCATAAAACAATATGTATACAGTTTTATACTCTTTTTTAATCCTTACAATATAGATTTAACAATTAATTCACAGTTTTAATCCTTACCTTGATATCATTTAATTTGCACATCGAGGGTTAATATAATTACTATAAATTTAAAAAAGTTAAATAACTGATTCATTTATGAACATTTATGACATATACCAATTAGTTATCTAAATTTTTATATTTTTATGAATTTTATATCATTTAATAAAATCTTATATATTTTAAAATATCCACAATGTCAATTTTGACACTATCCGAAACATGACTTTTTAAACATGTCATAACTACATGATATGTTTGAAAAAACTCTTTCAAATCCAGAATATGTTTAATACCATTTACATGAATCTTCAATTAGTCAAACAATTAATGTATCATCAGTGTGTAACAATTTTAGGTAATTATTTTATCACTAAAAATTATAAATAAATTACCAATATGTAGATATATATTTTATATTTCTGAATATTTTTTACAGTTGATTATATCTCAAATATAACTTCATATTAATAATTTTTTTATTCATAAAAATTGAAGTGTGAAAAATTTACTTTCCTTGGAATATAATATTATAAAGGTTATATTCTCATCCAAAAGGACATAAATAATCTAATAACTAATTCATAAATTCTTAAATATTAAAAAACTCATCCAATTAAATCAGGGCAAGCTTTATGTTAATGTTATATTATATATAATATTTTGTTTACACTTAATTACCTAATTTACCCTTTACAGTGGAAATTAAAATTACAAAAGATACTATACAATTTTTTTTCAAAAACAAAATAAGTTATTAAATAAACATGGACATTATTATTCAAAATATGTAATCTATTTTTCAAAATTTAAATCAATATAATTTATAATTTTTTTAGAATTAATCCCATCGATGGAACATGATAATATGTATTAAAGTAAAAATGTAAAAAAAGATAAAATGTTTTTATATCCAATTTAAATCTCAAATTTTATTAAATTACCAAAATTGAATTAGATGAAAAAATATTGATCTAATTAAAATTTAAAACTAATAAAGTATATAAATTAACAATAGAAAATATTTTAATGAAAATGATGTTTTCCATTAAAATTTTTTAATTTTCATTATTCTTCATAAAATGAAATTTATTAGAAAAATAACAAAACATCAACTGAATTAAATTTTGATATCACGATTTAATATAAGTAGATAATTTTTTACTATAAAAATTATAAATGTTTCAAATATTATATTTAAAATGGTTTCACAATTAAAAGGAAATAAAATTACCCATTTGAAAATTATATCTTTTTATTCAGAAATTGTATTTATTCTTATCACATGCCTATTAAAAATATTAGGTGAGTGTAACTTTTTCTATTGAATTTTTAATATAACAATTTTATAATAAAATTAATTAATAGTGTGTTGTTTAATTTATTGAGAGAAAATGATGTTCACAAATTAAAAAATATTTTTCATATAAAATTAATTTTTTTATTATCAAATAGATATAAATTTTATTTTCTATAATTTATAATCAAGGATCCATTTTATATACATGTATAAAGTATATTTTCATAATTCATTTAATCTTATTTTTAACTTTTATTCTAACAAATATATGGTAACTATGAAATTATTTTAAGGACAATACTAATAGTATATTATAATTCATTAAAAATCAATATTGAATGTTTCTAAAGCTATTAAAAGAACATAGCTTTTTGTGTAACACAAGAAAAACATCGTTTTGTGTGTACTGATTGTTAATCATATGTAGTGTATAGTTAAAACCAGACATGGGGTTGCGTACAAAGAAATAATAACACTGTGAATTCAAATAACTCATGTTACATTTAGTGTTCTGTTAAATGAAAAATATAGAAAATATTAAATAAATTCAAAAATAAAATTCTACAAAATCAAGGGGTATTATAGTTAATATGATAGAGTTACCTAAAAATAAGTGACTCTTATGATATATTTTCTAAATAACTATGAATTTTATTACATTATAAGGTTTTGTGTAAGGGGGATTGTGAAGACAATTTCCCGACTTGACAATATGGGTTGTCAATTGTTTCTACAAATTTTAATTGAAATATTTTGATTTTATAAGTTACGTATATAGGTTTATGAAATTTTTTGACCCTCTAAAGAGGAAATGTTTTTTTCAAGGAATAGTTTTTAATGAGTTCATATGTTTTCTTAAGAAACTATCATCATTATTATTTTCACATTATCCTTCATAATAATGTTTTATAAAAACATTAGACTTAAAATATGGTTTCTTGTTTAATTAAATGATTATTTAGGATTAATATTTATTTTTTGAATACAAAAACATTGGTAGGGATCAACATGTTTTTAAAATTGATTCATGGTTTTATTTTAATGTTATATACCTTTAAAATATTTTCTTTTTCTCATCCATCATTTTTAAATGATTTTTGTAGGGTATATGGTTGTATTGAAATTATTGAAAGGTCATTGGAGACAATTTTTTAATGACGAAAATATTAAATGAATGAAATATGAGTGTAATCATGAGAACCAATTTCGTATACTACTACAAAATCGAACATTAAAATAACTAGAAAAGGTCTATATTAGTGAGAAAAAGGAACTTATAATCAAAGTTCCATTTAAAGCCCAAAAATTTTATCAGCGCTAAAAAACGAAGTTAAATGCTCCTTTTAACAGTGCTAAAAACACATATTAAAAGGGTCCTTTTATACTACCTTTTAGGACTATTAATGGCTCCCTTTATTAGCTATTTTTAGTAGTGTTTATAATGCCCCATTATTTACATACATTGATATTACTTCAATGTTGAATAATATTCATTAAAAATATTAAAAAGCCATAAAAGGACAATATATATGTATACTGTATGTAGACATTTGGAATCATAAACAACTGGTTCATAATACATATTCATTCATTCCCCCTTATTTCGTCACAACTAGACCCCTTATTGAAATATCTTACTAAAAATCCATCTTTATGACATAGGGAAAAGAAACATATGAAAGGGTGGTCTTAGATACACTATAAGGGAAAACATGGGAAATATCAATAATATTATTAACATAATACATATGAAGATAACATTTGAAAATTATATCCTGTGTATGAAAGATCATAATTTTGTTCCATGGGATAAATCATAAATGTTCATAAAAATTGATGAACATAATACAAAAAGTAATAAAATAAGATATTAAATTTTGTGGCGTACACATAAGGGTAGAAAATCATTTTATTTTGGTCAAGGATCATTGTAAAGACTATCATATCCAAAAAATTCCATTACTGAACTGCGTTTACATTCCATTGAAATCATGTATTATTGATCTAGATTTAGATCCCATTCTAGTCATTTTAATCTCATGAGATTTATTTTGAGGATGATATAGGTCCCACCCATCTCATAATGATATCATTATTACGTATGAAATAAAAACATTAATAATTCATCACAAAAATAACCTAAGGAATAAAATGAGTATCTTAAACATCATTCTATAATAATATATATAAAAAACAAATTTCTAAAATATTATTTAATCCTAAAAAAATATAACCATAGAAAAAATAGGTAATATATAATTGAAAACATAACCCTACTAAAGAATCAAATCTTATATAGAAAAAAATTTGATATAACATTTGAACTTAATTCATGAGTAAAATATCCATACATATTCTAAAATGTTATATTTTATAAAAATTCCACAAAATTTTAAATGAAATTAGTAATTTTTAAATAAACATGGAATCATGTAGAGTAATATTCTTGTAAATGAGGCATTTTTAAGGAATAAAAATTTGTTCATGCTATATAAGTTACAAAAACATTCTCCTCGTACTTTTTTCGGAACACACAAAAAGTACCTTGTATCAAATTAAAACAAGATTCCGATCATAAAATTTAATAAAAATTATTCTATTAATAAATTATACTTTAAAAAATTATGTAATAATTTATTTAATATCATATATATAGGAAACATGGATGTGGATAAAAAATATACCCTAGCAAATACTTGCGAATAAAAAATCTCAGATAATAATGAGATTAAAAAATTATCCCTTATATAAGTTCTCATATCTTACATATCTATCTTAACCTCCTGTATAATAATTAAAATAATGTCATTGACTTATTAAAGAATCGTATTTTTTACTATTATGTCATATATGATCATATTATCAATATTTTGAAAATAACATTTAATTGTTACTCATTATTTGTATATTAACTATTTTATGTTCATGTACGTGTCCTTTTAAATAAGTTCTACTTATCCTTATTATGAAATAGTTATATTATTAAAAAATTAAATTAACATAATATAAATCATATTTATTTATTCTATACCTTTATATAATTATTCTTTAATGAAGATCATGTAGAATGAATCACATCGCATTGTGGACATGATAGACTGTACCTATGCATTAATGATAATATGATTCCCATATTTTTTGAATGGTATTGAATTTTATGGTGTATAATATTGGAGAATTAATATGACATTTTAATAATCATATATAGTTATTATTTCTATTATTATACCCATCCATGTAAGGTGGTAGTGAAAAATAGATTACACTATGGCATGGAGATGGGAAGCTGTGCGTGCACAGACATAGTGATTTCACATTTCGTATGACAGATAGAAGGTCTAATATTGTTGTTTAATAACTATAATAATATTTCATTATATAATTGATACTAAAGTTATTACTTTATCATTAAAAAATCTTGATGAGGATGTATAACAAGAAAATTGTTTGAAATAATCAGTAGAGGAGATTCACTCTTCTTCGATGTGCTTCTTCTAAATATCATCTTAGAGCACTAGATTTGGTCTATGAAGAATGAAAGAACGTATAGAATGAAACTAGGGAATTTTATAATGTAATAGGGAATGGTATGGCGGATCTCTACAGCTCAAAGTGAAGTGAGGAGGTGAGGGAGGGTGTTCTCTTTTTTAATTGAGGCGAGGGGCACTTTTGGGATCTCCAAAATTATTAATTTATAATAAAATAAAAACCTACTGAAAACCACAAAATTTTTCCAATTTTAAAGATTAAATGATATTTGTTTTTAATATAATCAATCTATCAATTTTAGAGAAGTTATTATGTCAATTTAAACATTATCCTTTTAATTAACACATAGTTATTCTATTTAATTTTAATTATGATAACAAATATTTCAATATTAAAAAAGTAATAAATTTAAATATTTGATGTCAATTAGACTATAATTATTGAAATTATAAAATTTTGTACCATTTAATAATTATTAAATATTTTTTTATGAATTTTATGATTTTAAAATAATTTAATAAAACATTATTTTTATAAATAACTAATAGTGCCAATTTTGTCACTATTCAATTTATTGATTTTTTAAAATTTTAAAATAACCAATTCAATTATAAAAAACAATTAAATTATATCTATAATATGTAAATTTAATATTTAAAATTAATTGTACATTTTAATTAACACAAATTATATTTATTGTAATATTTTTAATAACATTTTTTTATATCTCCATTAAGAAAAACAATTACTACATCACTTTTGTGTAATAATTTAGTATAATTATTTGTTTAATAAAAATAAAAAATAAAGTACCATGATGAAGATAAATATACTATACTCCCAAAGTATATAAGTAGATGAATTTTCCTTCTAGAAAATCTGTTATTTAAAATGTTATACTTATTATGTTATGAATGATTCAACATTAACATCACTTTAAATAATTAATACAATTATCAAAATACCTTATATAAGGCTCCAAATGGTAAATTAATCAACCCTTTTATTGTAATGTTTGAGATATACTCGAAGAATAACCGGTATTCTTGTGTTTGGTTACTTTTATGGATATTAATATTTTAATAATAATTTTTTAATTCATTTTCCATTAATTAATTAATTTTTACATCATCAATGTATAAGTTTTTAATGTAATTAATTTTTTTCTAAAATTTAAAAATATATTACCATGATAAATAAAAATATTTTATATTTAAAATGAGTATTTATAATTTTATATTTCACATATAGAACATTATATAAAAATTATTTATTCAATAAAAGTTTTGCGAGTCATAATTAACTTTTCTTTAAAAAAAATAAATTGCATATCCTAATATCATCCAAGTGGCTTCCAAAGGATAACATTTTGACCTAATTATGATTTTGGTTGAAAAACACTCATCGAATGATATTTTAGAAAGTGTTATTGTAATTTTATAACAGTATACTCAACCTTAATTATTCATTTTTCCCTTTTACCGTATTAATAAAAATTACAGAAGTTACTATTTATAATGCTAAAAAATAATACAAAGATATTTACATACTTTGGAACCACTGATTACAAATATGGAATTAATTTTTCCAAATTTGAAGCGCATAAGTTGTTTTTAATTAATATAAAAATAATCTTGTTGTTTGAATGAGGGAATAATTTTTAAATGTTAAAACATAGAAATAGATTGAAATGATTATACATATGAATTCAATAAAAAATTAATTCTATTGAACTAAATTATATTATATTTATTATTTTAATAGAAAAATTTATTATAATTTTACCATATAAACTACTTTGATGAAAAAATTTTGTTTCCAATTAAAATTTAGTGTATTTTTTCTAATCATCAAAATTTGAATGTTATCAGGAAAATATTAATGTTTCTTACAAGTAGATTTTTTTAACCCGCTTCCAAAGAACATGTATATATTTTCATATAAATATTATTAGTGTTTCAAAATATTAAATTAAAAGAGGATCATCATTAAATGTATGAAAATTTCTCTTCTGAAAATATAGCTTTTTCTATATCAGATAAGGTTTATTCATACCCCAGGACAAAAATAGCTATTGGATGTATACCAAAAATATTCTATAAATAATATATCATATATATTTCATTAATTTCATTTAATAATAGAAATTAACTCAATTTATTAATAAAAAATATTATATATATATATATATATTTATATTTCATTAATAATAGGTAGTGAATGACTTTCACATACATTTTCATATGTTAGTAATATTTATTGCAGTGAATATAACGTCTTTGATAAAATGAAAATTTTATAATAAGGGCGTCTCATGGTTCATTTAAACTCATGATTGCGTGAAATGCAAGATACAGATGAATTAAATTTTTTTTAGAGAAAATATATCATAAAACATCTTAGGGTTACATTGTTAAAGGGGGACTTTAATTGTGCTAAAAAAGAGCTGATAAAGGGTATATAATTTATTTCAATACCCCACATACCACCACTTTATCAGTGATTCTCACCCACCTACCCTTTATTAGATATTCTCCCACCCCATTATCTGTGATTTAGATAATCCCAGCCTCGCACATGTGCTCCCATGCCACCTGTTAGTTTTGAACCTTAGACCTCCTTCATATACATCAAAGCTTTTTCATATCCTAAATTCTATTTTGATTCAAATTTTATGATATATCTATATATCTATATAATTTTTGTAACATTTTTTTCATATTATTATAGAAATGTTTATATATTATTAAATATATTTTACATTTAAATATGTTTAGTTTATTTATTTATAAAATTAACTTTTTATTCCTGAATATATAAAAAATATGTATATATTGTTATATATTTGATTATAAATAAAAATATGTGATGAAAAATGATAAAATGTAATATAAAAAATAACAATATGAAAGTCATCTGAGGGAATAAATTCATTCCCTAATGAATAAGGGAAAAACAATACAATAAATGTGTCCTAAAATTAATTGAATGTTAAAAAATGGGGTACCTGAATGACATACTCAGTTTTGGAGTCCATATTGGCCTTTTTGACCTCTAAAATATAGTGATTGGGGGTCCCCTCATCACAAAGTCATTGATATAATTAGAGGAATAATTTTTATATTTGTTAGATCCCAAATAGACATCAGAATCAAAATTTATGGTTATTTAACGTTTGTGTTACATTTTCAACTTATTTTAGATCATTAATTATTTTTTTGATTTTTTTTCTTCAAATTGATATTAAATTTCTATTACTCAGTGACAATAAGAAAATTATTAGTTAAATATACTATTTAAGATACATTCAATACATATTAAATTTATATCATATATTTTAAGTGTAAATTCCAAATAACCTTATCTAAAACACATTTCAAAAATATATATTATATTTACATATATATAAATATTTCTATATGTTTATATATTAGTTTTAATGAAATATTTTTTTTAATATTTTTATCAGTGATTTTAAAAATGTGCTGATAAAAGGGGGACTTTATTAATGCTTCTTACAAAATCGCTCATAGAACCCCCCCAATCAATGAATTTTTACATGCATTGATAAAAGAACCAATTTATCATTGCTATTAAAAAATATCTTATAAAGGTCCCCCATTAAATGTGCCTCTTTTAGTGTAATTAAATACCTACTTTAACAGCATTAAAAATGCACTATTAAGGACCCCCTTTAAGAGTTTTTTAGCACTGAAAATGGGAGTCTTTAACAATATTTTTATCTATTAGTGTTAATTCCCCAGCGGTGGATGTACCCATTTTTTTATTAGTGGTAGAAGAAATTTACACCATATGGATGTTTACACTTCATTAATTTTTTGTTTAAAACATATGTCAAACCCTAAAAAAATGATATTTGAAATTAAATAAAGTGAAACCCTTATTAGAAATAATATAATATGGGTTTTATTTTTTTCCGGGCTGTCATAGTTTTTATCAAATAATACATGAAAATGTTAAATTTTTATGTAGTAGATCTAAGGGTATGGGTATGAGGTGGAATAGTTGGTATGAGTGTAAAAGAGTGAATATGATCCTTGTGAACCCTTTCATGTTAATGTTCGGTGAATCATTAATATCATTACTAGTGTTTCATGAGGAATGTTCTTCCAATAGAGATGGGGGTAATTGTCATTCTCAGTCGGTCTTACTACCCATGGAGTTCTCTTGGAGGAATTATATATAACCCATTGTGTATGGTAACAAAAACATAATATTTGGTTCCATAAAAAGGATTTATATAACATGAGAGGTTAGGATTTTATTAAAGGAGCACAATTTAAAAATCTATATTACTCATAAGTGGTTAATATTATCATATGGGATCGTAGGATAAATGTATTATATAAACTAAAAGGTTAGTTTATGTGGGAATTATGGTTATTTTTTGATGAATTGAATTTTTTGAATAAAAGGAGACATATATAATGAAATATTATTATTTATAATATGGTTTATCATGATGTTTATAACATACTCACAATAACCATTTTTGTTTCAATTAAATGGATATAAGTAAAAAGAAAAAAGATAACAATGGATGTGAACAGATATATGGTGTTTTTTTGAATGAGGAACTGAACAGGATCAGAGTTGGATTAAAAATGATTTTTTTATTCCTAACTAGCTATATAAATTTATTATTAACAGTTGACTCCAAGGTGAGTTTCTTGATGCAGTAAATTAGAGAAATATATATTTTTAAGGAAATTCATATAATAATGATCATAATGATAAAAAGATACATATTCTAAAATGTTAAGAATGTGGGAAGAGAACCAAGGAAAATATCTCCAATGAAATAGAATATGATTCAAATGTTGGGAGGATACTCAGTATGAAAATCTACCCACAATGAGAAAAAATCATGAAATTTATTAGTAAATCACATTAATTAAGGTTTATTAAGTTTATTGGTGAATAAAAATTCAATATTAATAACATATATAATGTATGAATTATTTATCATTTTTTCAAAGGTTTAAAGAAACAAATTTAGATTGTGGTGAAAAATCTGAAGAAATGATTAATATTATTTATTATTAGTATCAATTAATAAGGAATAATATTGTAAATCATTTTTAAATGTTCATGAAGGATGAATTTGGATTATACAAATGGAGTTATCAATTATTGTTATTTTATTTAATGATTGGTGAGATTTATGAATTATCATAAGTTCAAAAATATAGATACCCTTTTTATTTCATTTATGATTGCATACAAATTTAATTAATAATATTCTGTAAAACATTAATTGGGTTTTATTACATGATTCAGATATTTATAGCCAATATTTTTACAATGTTATTTACTATGATGGTTATTTTGGGAATAAATTTATTATGTTGGAGATAAAATTTTTATGGAAATTATAACCTTTATAATTAATATGTTCATTTATGATGAGGTAATTATAGTTCATTATCATAAAATATTATTATATTTTTTGGGGGAAATTCTGATTTATGATAAAGATAACCGTAGAATAAAAAATAGATTTATTAAAATTTTTGTTAATGTTATTTTGGACAAATTTTACACTATTTTTAGAGAATTTATAATAAATAATTTTAATGGGTGTTTTTTGGATAAAATAGTATTTTATATCAATTTGGTTGATATTATTTAAGTAATAAAGACTTATTTAACATGAAGATCATATATTAATTAATTATGGAAATGATTATCATAAATATGAGAATATATTGTTAGGGAATAAATATTTTTCTATATGTGAATTTATGAGTGATTGATACGATATAGAGATAAATTATATGTTTTTTTTGGAAGAACATATGATCAAATATTTTTCATCATTGGGTTTCATGTTTTTATGACATATTTAAACGTGTTTTAAAGTTATTAATTTATCGGAGGATTTGAGTTGAACTATGGGTGTTATTTTTGTGGATTTAAATATCCATGTATTATTTATTAACATGAAAGTTTATTTATATTATATATTATTTTAAAATGGGATGACCATTTTGGGATTTAGATAACAAATAGAAATTTGATAAATAACCTTTAATCAATTTATATATTTTATGATCTATTGATTTTTTACTACTTCCTGCATGAAAAAATAATGCCGGTTATTTATCATTTAGAATATGAGATTCAGTAGGGGTGAATAACTACTCAAACTAAAAACTAATTATGAAATTATTCTTAATAAATGCATTGAAATCATGTTAGTATAATTTATCATATTATCTATATTTGGTAAAATTATTACCTATATCCATGTATGATAATGGTAAATCTATCATGTATTATATTAAAATTTTCATTGTAAGATCACGTTATGGTATTTTAATCTCATTGAAAAGTAAGAGTCCCATGAATTGTGACATCTTAGAACTGAAAGCCACTAAATAGTGTTGTAAGAATGGTCCCCACACATCCTCAAGTGCTCCTCCCTGTAAGAACATAATTCTTATATTGAGGTATTGATCTTTTAATTTTGGGTTTCTTTGAGGAAATATGAGGAGAAGTGGACAAGTAAAATCTATTGGCATGTTACAGGATGTGACTAGGGGTCACACTCCATGTTATCCTAGTACATGCATTATAATGGATATCGATAGATATGAGTATGGCATTGAAGTGGATGTCGATAGAATACGAGGATGAGGTATATACACGCCATGTATTTATTTGTAAACAAGGTGTACTTCTATTCCCTAAAATGTGTATTAGACTCATGTTTTGTTAGGCAGAAAGAAGGGCCCCCCTGGGTATTGTAAAAAATAGCATCGAAGGAAGAATTTCCATCTAATTTTTCATTTGAAATCTGATTTAAACTTTGTCAGATACATTGAAACCCCATTAGTTAGTTCCTAATCACACATGATAAATTCATTGTGATTTCTTATCACAAACTAGTTATCTAATCTTTTTAGTTTAGGATCAATTTTTATATATACATACTTCTTGGTTGAATTAGCAACTCACACTAGATGAGGAGAGTCATAGGATTATCATTTAGGTGGTTTCATGCCTTTGGAAAATTATCAAGTTTATTATATGTTCTAGAGTGCAACTCACTCATTTTTGGGGTGTCCCCTTGAATTAATGTTACATATTTCTATTTCATATTGTTGTTTAGGTAAATAATTATGTTTTTTGAAGCATGTTTAGGGTTAATTTCATTGATTAATGGCCACCCCAAGGGTGTGTTTCCCTTAGATGACCAATTATAGTCATTTGGTCTAGTATTCCTTCATTTCCCATTCTTGGGTTGTTAAAAATGAATTGATATTATTAATGAAATACATGGTTGTGATATTGTAATTTATTTTGTAATGGGGATATGGATGGTTGTTTTGCCCCTTGACCATAGTTTTCTAATGCGTTATTAATCATGATGGTCTGAAATTCATATTATAATGGCCTAACCATGTCAGTTTATTAATTTTTAACCCATGTAATAGCTTAATTTACATTATATTACTCTTCTATGAAATTTTACCACATGAGATAATTGATTGTTAATCCTTGTGATAACTTAAATAATTTGATAGGACTCTTATATGAATTTCCCATGGGAGCTAATTATCATTAAAGCCAGGTAATTATTTAATTTACACATGTTTCTAATTATAAAAATTGTTCCCATGAGATTATTTGAATGTCCAAGCCCAATGAGGTTGGTTATTTCTTGAGATAGTATTGTATTCTTTTGGTTTTTACCTTTTAAAGCATAATGAATTGTTTAATATAATCTTATATGATAAAAGAGTAATTATCCATGGAAGAACCATCAATTCAGATTTGAATGGCATGGTTGGGTTCATGTGATTATTTTATATTATACCATAGGTTAATCATGGATCCATTGAGTGATTAAATGTATGAAAAAAAGGCGATGTTATGTTAAGCTGTGAGTGAGCCACGAATGTAGTGGTCGAGCTCATGTTTTCATTATTTAAATATCGATTGAATCAAGGAATGAGGAATTCCTTGAACATGTTCTATTATCACTATTTATGTGTTTTGGGTGAAACATGGCCATTATTTTTCGAAAATGGGGAGGGATCAATTGAAATATAATCACAACACACCTAGAGTTAGATAAGGATCATGAGGGGATCGTACGGATTAGCTCATAGGTTGTTGGCGGAACTGCATGTAGTCTAATACTTGATTTTCAACATAGTAATGTCATATAAAGTCATATATTATAGATTTAATGGTGAAATGGAATGAATTATGACTCATCTTTGAAGACAATGCATAATATTGGATTCAATATTCTCCTATACTTGTTTGGATGGTTTTTGGAGACAAATGTTGTGATTAAATTTATACGGGGATGGTCAGGATTCTGCCGTATTCTGAGACTTATATAATACAATATAATTGATTTGATATTAAAAAAGAAATGAATGTAAATAGAAATGAGTTCTCGTAGATTTTTTACTTTTTATTAAATTATATCTTACTGATTTTCATATTGTACATTGCATGTTATATATATTCAATGAATGACTGGAAAAGACCACAAGTGGTTGCCTACTAGGATTTAGTCTCACACCATATTTAGGTCATGTTTTTTCGCCCAAACTAGTTATATTTATGCAGGTTTAGATAAGGGAAAGTACCCTTCTCTAGGTACATGATTTCTTGCTTAGGATAATGAAAGCATGGGACCAATCCAAGGATTTAAATGCTTCTATGTTTCTTTTGTCCATTTTGTACTATTAGTACTTATATCATGTATTACTATAGTGTTACCTGTTTTTGAAATTTTCCATGAACATGTAACATGATACACCATCTTTTGAATGATATTTCTTCTAGTTATTTATATTTTTAGTCTTAAACTATATATTTTTGTTTTATGTTATTAATTATTACACTATTGATTGGAAATTATATTCTGATGTGTAGTTATATTCAAATGAGGGAATCATCTCCCCACTATAATCAAATTTTACCTCATTTCTATTCGGAAGCCCCTGGCATTTGGTGAGATTTCTTTGAGGATATGTGGAAAATCTAGTAAATGGAACCTTTGAGTGGCATCTAGATCAAGGACATTACAAAGTGGTATTAGAGGAGAATTTTCTGGTATTTCTTATATTTTTTCGACAACAGACAAGGATTGGAAGGAAATGAGATTTAGTAATTATTTTTTTCTGGATGTACCTACCCCAAGTATAGGTAAAATCCAATTTTCCTATAATTGAATTGTTATTATTGGATAATGAGTAATTACAATTGATTTTATTTCACCATTGGGTGAAGCACTTGTGGGGTGATATTATTGTTGATATCATTGTGGTTCAAATTTGTTGTAACATGATGAGGTGATTATATTCCATATCATGCCTCATATAGGACCTTATTATAAATCATATCTCATTCATTCATTCCATGCCATTTTGACAGAATTATTGATATTTTGTTGTTGTAATAAATTTTGTGCTCGATATGCCTACTATTGTGATACGTGAAATGGAATGTGTTATGGCTCAAATTGGATGGACTCCGTACTTTGGTCCCTGAGGTGTATAGGCCCTCTTTGATCTGAATTTGGTGGATCATGTATCATCCTTATAAAAAATTGTTCTACTATGTTTCAAAATTGGATGCATGCTTTGATTCGTGGGTGGTATGGGCCCCCATAGATTAGAAATCGAAATACCATTTGGATGAACATAAAGAATGTATTTTTATAAATTTTAAATGAGTTTCAATCATAGATATGAATGTAAACATAGTTGATTAATAGGGGTTCCGATGGAGTTCCCAGGATTTCCTACATGGAAACCCAACTAACATGGTATGTGGTTCCATGAACACACGCCATGTGTTCCTCTGTTTGAGAAGAAATACATTTCTTTATAACACACTATTTACTCTAAGTACATTCCATGTGTTACATGGCCATGTGTCTGATCATGTGAGAAAGAAAATAGAACAATGGGTTTTGATAGTGCATGTCATGTAGTTTATGTACCCACCATGTTGTTTTACATAGGTAGACCCCATGTGGTTCTAGCCCTGTAAAAATACATGGCCATGATGGGAGACTTGGGCACATGCCATGTACTAGTATTACATACAGTGTACTTGGGATATTTACTATCTCATGCTAGTGGATGTAAACACCCATGTAAGAGATTGGGGGAACATTCAATGTATGGTGTCAACATGCCATTTTATACCTTTTTGATACCCTTTGAGATTATTTTCCTGAGTAAATTCTATGTGTTACATGGCCGTGTGTCTGGTCATGTGAGAAATAACACAAAATGATGGGTTTTGAAAGTTTATACCATATAATTTAGATATACACTGTGTACTTTTACACAGGAAGACCCCATGTGGTTTTGGCCTTGTAAAATTACATGGCCATGAGGGGATACTTGGGTACACAGAGTTTACTAGTCTCTCACATCGTGTACTAGGGATGTTTACACTCCCATACTAGTGAAATTACATGCCAATGTGATAGATTAAGGGTAAATTCCATATATGGTGTATACACGTCGTGTACTCCTCTGTTGGTACCCTTTTATTTTCTTCCCCTATTTAACCCCTTTTTTAGTTTTGGAACTATGAGTAGTCCTTTCTCTTTTTTTGTTTGCATATATTGTGATGGTGAAACCAGTAGGGTATTCTATGGACTTTTTGTAGGTGTATTGGGGATTCAATATAAATATAGAGGTTCATTATACAATTATCATATTTATTTATCTCGTAAGAGTGAGAACAATGTTTGAGTGATAGGTTGGGTGTTCAGTCTATCCTTTTTGAGACCCTCAAAGGTCTCCATGGTCGTTAAAAAGAGACATGCATGATTAATCTCCATTTTTGACAAAATTGAATGGGTTTGAATTTTTTTTTTTAAAATAAGTTTATGAATCTTGCCTATTATTTCTTGATTTGTTTCCTAAAGTAGTTTCCATGTGGCTTGTCATGTAGAATGGTGCTTGAGGTATTTCATTAAAATTCATTCAAGTGTTCATGTATGAAATTAATTAATAAAATGTATTTACATTATAACATTATGTGGTTTCCTTTTCATACACCCTTATGTAATGGTAGATTAATATTTTCTTGAGATAATCCTTTGAACAGAGATGTCTGCAATCATCTGTAGGTTGTATCTCTTATCTTTGGTTTAAATAAGAAATGACTTTTTAGCTTACTAAATCTTTTTTCACATGACCTAGTGAGTGGGGATAATGCTTATTCTTTTTAATTGGATATCCTAGGGTAGGTATCACCCTTAGAGCTTGTTGTCCTGTCTTATTTGCTGATTTTTAGACTTTGCTATTGCTCAGGTGTTATAATCCCTGGATGAATGTTTTGTTTTTAATGAGGACACCCTTGTCTATATTGTTTACCATTCTATCTTGACCCTTGATATGGGAAGGAGCATTGAGGAATGCTTAGTTCAGTAAGATAGACATTCCATGGTCATGGTTAGATACTTAGGAGGTCATGCAAACCTCTCTTATGTGATGGGAAACATGGTATTTCATCAACTAGGTTAATGGATGTATAGACGATGTTCTTTCAAGCATATTCATATGTGATCCATCTGGTACTAGGATTCATAGGGTTGACGACCTATTAATAGTAACCCGAATGTAATGGTTTCTTATGTAAACTCAATGTAGTATATATTGACATACCTGGTACCTTCCAAGTGTTAAATGTTGAAATGATGAATTCAATTCAATTCAACCATTAATATTAGATCTATTGTTTTGTTCTCAGGTTTTATCTAGTGTAGAGTGACATTAGTGTTATGGGACATTGTTTTTTCCACCTCTCTAGAGGATTTTCTAAGACACATGTGTTTTGACTTGCTATTCGGTTTGATTTCATCTTTCATTCCAAGTGTTATGATGTGGCGATCATGGTTAATGAAATGAAACTCGTATATTTATGATGGTTTCAAACTCGTCAGAGTAAGAGAAGCTAGTCCTTCATCTCAACATCTAGGAAAATCCTTTGTGTAGGGTGTCACATCAGTTATGTTTAAATGTTTCATTCCAAGTATAAGGATCAAAATCAAAGAAAATTTGGAAATTGACAGTTCTTCATGAATTCCTTTGAGGATTTTGCGGCATGTTTCAGGTTGATGCTTTCTAGGTAGCAGGAAATTTCGTGTAGTTAGATGTGTGTGCAACCATTGCGAGGAACTAATGATTATGGATGGAACTCAGTGGTTATGTGTATTCTATCATGAAAATAACCTAGATAAAGGCATTGTGGTCAGTTAAATTATGATGCATTGGTAAGTGAAGCCAGGTTTTTCCAGGAGCTCGGCCAATATTGTTTTGACTATCCAATTCTAGTAATCCTTGAGATACTCTTAGTGTATTATCTGTTAAGAGACGATCATGTCCCCTATCATGATGTCTTCCTAGATGCACTGAGATAGCATTAGTTTAATGAAGTACTACAACTGAAATGAATTGCATTATTTTTTGATCCTTCCAATGTTGGGTGTTGGATGCATGGTTTTAAATGAGGCTTGGTTAATCCAGAGTGATACTTTGGTTTCTATATAGGAACTCCATGGAATGACTCTAGATGCCTATAATTTTATTTGACATGACTTGCTAGATAGATGCTTCTATGGGTTCAGTTAGTGTTCTTATGTGGACATTTATCCTTGTACTAACATCTCACTTATAACAAAGAGTATAGACCACCTTTGTGAGTTCCCTGGAATCCGAGTTGATGATTCAGATGTTATCCCAATATTTTTTTTCTTGATTGGAATTGAATTTTTCGAAGGGTTAATGTTTCCAGTGGGATGGTTCTATATTATTCATTAACACATTGTGTGGGATGGAGTTTTAATATGATAAGGTGACAGTTTGGCAAAGTAGTTTCATCAAGAGATAGAAATGGGATTCGGTGAATGAGCCCTTTTTTGGATTTTGGTTCCTTGGGAGAAGGCATTGTGTTTCTGTTGTAACACCCTAACCTCTTAAGTGAGTAATTTCATAGATAAGTCTTCTAGTGATGGTATGACTCTATATCCTTTTTATTCCTCATGTCTAGTTCGAATGAACCAATTGTAACACTCCACCAGATCAAGGTGGGTGTGATGTGAAATTATACAATGTATTTCATGGGATGATTGGGTGATTGTTTTTGATGAGTTTGATAGGGGTTTGATCATTTTTTTCTATGAGGCAGATGATAAAACCTCAGTTTTGTTTGGGTTCACCGAGTAAAACCAAAATTGTGCTGGAAGTGTTTCTAGAATTCTCAGGGGTGTGCTTTTTGTATTTTTTATTGTGGATGTGTCATATAAATAATTCCATGTGAGTTCTTATTGATAGTCTCAAAATGGATTCACATTTCTTCTAGATTATGGAATCCTACAGTGTTGATGAGCTTGGAAAGTTGTAAATACATGAGATTTTGAATTTACATAGGGTCTCTCATTCTATCACTTTTGATTGGGGGACCTGGTTTAATTTCAATTTCTGGAAAGGGCTACATAGGGCGTTGGGTACACTATTGCCTCTAAGAACAACTTACCATCCCACGAGAGATGGCTAATCAGAGCGCATGATTCATCTGTTGGAGGAGATACTACGAGCATGCATCCTAGATTTTGGGGGTTATTGGGAGAAACACATACCGCTAGTTGAGTTCACCCGTAACAATATCCTTGATAATACTTTTCATATGGTTCCATATGGGGATTTGTATGGTATACTATGCTGAAAAAACCCTATGTTTGTTGGGGGAAAGAGTGTTGCTATGTATAGACCTCGTCTTGTACAGGAGACCATGGAGCAGGTGCAGTTGATTTGGAAGAAAATGGAAACTATGCAGTCTCATTAGAAATTATACACCAATCACCAAAGACATCCTCAAAAGTTTGATGTTAGCGTTCGAGTTTTCATATGTGTTCCAATGAGGTAGTAAAAAAATAGGATCAAGAAATAGAGTGAGTTTTAACTTAGATATGTCAGGTCGTACTAGATTATGAAATATGTATAGCCCATTCCCAATCAGTTGCAGTCACCTTAGAGGTACTAATCAATGAATAATGTCTTCCATATTTCATAGCAATGATGTTAATTTTTAGACCTGTGTCAGGATTTTCATCACGAGTAGGTAGTTTTACAGGTAGATGCATCCATTGAGGAGCAACCTATGTGAATTTTGGATCATATCAGAAAGGTTCTCCATTTATGGTATGTTCTTTTAGTATGAGTGTTATGGTAGCACGATTGAGTATACGATGAAACCTAGGTGAGAGAGATCAATGTACAATCAGAGTGGCTAATGTTGTTCAAAGATATTTATTCACCATCCAAGGAAGGGAAATTTGTGGATGAAATTATTTAAGGGGATGCTTTTAAGAACCATCTTCATCCTTTTCGGTACAAAACTTTTCATTTCAGGATGTTTTAAAGAATGTGGAGAAAAATAGGTTGATTACTGGTAGTAGGTTTATTTCATGATGTGACTAGGTGTTACATGCTATCTAATCATAGTACACACAATGTAAGGAATGTCGGAAAACCTGAGTACGATGTGTAAGTGGATGTCGGTAGAAGAATAGGATCAGGCATATAAACACCATGTATTTATTAGAACATGGCGTGTACATTTCTATCTGGCTAAAATAGGCAGTAACCTCTTGTTTTGTACGATGGAGAGAAGCGATCACCAACTTATCAAGATCAACAGTGTCAGATGATACATTTCTTCCCGATTTGTCTGCCAATATCAGATTCAAACGTCGTCGGATGAGTTAGAACTCCATAAATGAGTTATCCATTCCTTGTGAGTCGTTCTTCATGATTTGTAATCCCAATCTACTTATCTATGATTTGGATTTTATTCACATTTTTTATATCTACCCCATTGTAGGTTTAATTAGAGGTTGACTCTTGATAGGAGAGTCATATGAGTATGAGGTATGTGCTTCTGGGCCTTTCGCTAATTGTCAAGTTGATTATATGTGTAGAAGTGCCACACACAAACATTGGGGTATCTCATTGAATGGATATTGACTATTTATATTTTCTATTATTATATATGTAATTGATTAAGTGGTTTTATGAATTGTAAGGTTTGATTACCTTTATTTGGGGCCACCCAATTGGTGAGTTTCCATTGGATGACCACTTATGTCTGTTTTGCCTAGAATGCTTATGAGGTGTTATTTTGCTTCCAAATATTGGGTTTTTAAAAATGAATTGATATTACTAAATAATTATAAGGTTGGTAAATTTTAATTTATTTCATTAAGAGGATAGGGATGGTTGGCTAACCCCTTGACCGTTGATTTCCTATTCTCTGTTATTCATGTTGGTTTGAATTGCTTATTATTATTTCCAGCACATGTGTATTTATTAATGATTAAACAATGAAATAATTTAATTTACATGTATATATTCTTATAAGAAATTTTACCACATGATATAATTTATGGTTAATACTTGTGATAGCTTAAATTACATGATAGTCTTGTTATATTAATTTCCCATGTGATTCTATTGACATTAAATCCTTGTAATAGTTTAATTTACATGTGTTTATTTTCATACGAACTATTACCATTGTAGTTTTTGAAAGTATAATCCATATGAGGTTGTTCCTTCCTTAAGATAGTATTGGATTATTTTTGTTTTGACCTTTTCATGTCTGATTAAATGATTTGTTGAATCATTTATGATAAAAATGTTATTAGAAATGGGAGAACCATGGATTCAGATTTGAATGGAATGGACATGTTCATTTTACTATTATACGTTATACTTCAGGTGACCCATGGATCCATCGAGGGATTCCATGGACGGACCAAAAGGGGGGTTATATGTAATGCCTTTAGTGAGCCATGGATGTTACGGTCAGGATCACAGAGGCTTTGTTTAAATGGAGAATGAGTTATAGAATATGGGATTTCATGAACAGGTTCTATTGGAATTTTTTATGGGTCTTGGGAGACACATGGGTCTTATTAATATGATCAAAGGATGACTGAATTGACATATACTCTCACCACACCTTGAGTGAGATAGTTTTCTTGAGAGGATCATACAGACGGGGTCATATGATGTAAGTGAAATTTCACCTATAGTAACACTTGATTTTCAACATAGGAATGTCAAGGAAAAAATATATTTATAAATTTAATGTTGAAATTGAATGAATTATGAAACATTAGCTCGGACAATGAACATGATTGGAATCATTCTTCACATATGCTTTTTTAGATGGTCTTTTGAGATATATTTTGTGATTACAATGATATGGGGATCATCAGGCTTTTTTCGGATTCTGAGACTTATATAATCGAATGTTATTGAATTGATAATAAACATGACATTAATTTAAGTGTAATCTAGTTCCTATAGACTATTTAGTTTTTGAGTTCTTTTTAGCTCACATCTTTCCTTATTGTACAATGCCTGTTATATAATTTCACCAATAGATTGGAATAGACCATTGGTGGTTTCCAAAGAGTATTTATCCTCACACCCTATTTGGGTCATGTTTTTGGGCCTAAATAGATTATTTTTTAGCTGGTGTTGACAAGGTAAATCACCCTTCTCCCGGTACTTGACTTTCTACTTTGGATTATGAACGAGTGGGACTAATCCAAGGCTTTCAATGCTTCTGACTATCTTTTTTATTTTTATACTATTGGAACTTATATCCTGATTTATTGAACTGCAACATGTTTTGGATGATTTAATAGAACATGTAACTTGCAAAGTCATATTTAGTATGATATGATATCTAGTTATTTGTATTATTAGACTTCCATTTTCATTTCTATTTTATGGTATTAATGCTTCCTTAATAGATTTATTATTGTATTACGATGTGTTATACTATTTCAATTCGTGAATAATCTACCCACAATCATCACCTAGGTTGTTGGTGCTATTTGAAAACATCTGGAATTTTGGGATATGCACCTGAGTCTATGTGGCCAACTAGGTATGGGGCACCATTGAGTGGCATTTGGACCATGGACGTTACACTCCCCATTTTCAAGATGTTTTCAACTACTAGGGAGGGAATAGATAAGGCATGTCAAGGAGACTATATCCTCATTAAAAATGTAAGACACAATATAAAAAAAATATAAATGGGGCACAAAGTATGAATTATACAATAAACATGCATAAATAACATCTCCTTAAACTGGGTACAAACCACTGCCGACAATAAACATAGATTTTCATGCTAAAAATTACTAAATTGAAAACAATCCAATAAAAAGATATTCAGTAGAATTCCCAAATTGTTCTTGAATCAATTTTTATAACATCCTCCATGTAAATATCATGCCCAACTCAACTCCCTAGAATAAGGTCTTTTCCATTATCCATGCCTACAAGTGTGAAATCTTCTTTAGTACCCAACAATGACCCAAGAAAGGTTTGAGAATAACATAGTAGGTTAGCACCAACAGTGTCTACAAAATATCCAAGCAATATAAAGATCATGAAAGATAAAAATAAAGACAAGTATAATGATAACAACTCTAGTACCATTATTTAAAATTGTTCACTTCTGTAATTCCTAGTCATATTCCTAATTTTAAAACATAAACCATATTCATTACTTAGATAACTTTTATCATGTGTTCAATGGATTTTTCATATTATTCAATCTTAATTTAGAAGGGGGTAAATCAAGTTATGTATCTCAATAGGGTAAGCACATCATCACATATAAAACACACTAACCTTTAATCCTTAGTCCATGTGGTCTCATCGAATGCATCCATTAATGGAATAAAACTCTATCCTCTTCCCTAATCTATGAATTGTGGGGTGGAATTTAGAGCCTTGGTCTAATTCAAAATGTGGGCATAGAACATAATGTCAATACTCCACTCTACCAAGGCATGTGAATATGATTTCTTATCCATTCACAAATCATATACCATATCACAACCAAACATAAACAATAGAAATAGAAAATTTAAGCAATATGATTCAACAAGGTAATTAACATTATGAGATAACCCATTAACACTCTTTCTATTTAAATTGCTTAGTCTTTTATCCCAATTCCCATTTATTATGCATAAATCACTATGAAAAATCACTAGTACCCCTACATTAACCCATTTAACATATTCATTAATTCACTCATGTTAATCCGCTAAACCCATTCATCATTACCCATGAATTAACCCACTTATTCTTTCCATGTACAATACAGATTCCATTAATATATGCATATTAATATCATTTAACCATTTTCATGTCAGTCCAAACAGTAACATAGATACAAAACATCTTCGGACAGACCTATCCATTTTCCATTATAAATCAACAAATTAACAATTCTATATGTTCATCATGTGATATATTTAATCACAAGTCAGTTCAACATGTATCATTTCTGTTAATGGTGTTTGGGGAGGTCAGTGCTCCCCATGGGTGGCCGAAAATCAGTCATGTGATTCATTATTCATCCCACATGGATCATGAGTTATTCAGTTCATCATTTATACACCCATTTTATCAAAACATACTAAATACACCATGAAAACAACAATGGAATGTAATAGTACAAGCTTATATGCACAAATCCTCATACGAACTTTTGGATATAATATGTGGACTACCAACCTCGAATTTCAGGATGCACAAGCTCATAATTGATGCCTTATATACAAATTCAAACACCCCTTGAAGTCTCAAAATATATGTCATTTTAAAAATGAGGTATTTTTATCTTCTAAAGGAGATATCCTAAGATACAATCCCTAATCTAGAAAATATAATAAATGAATCAATTAGACTGACCCAGATCATCGTTTTGAAATCAAAAGTGCTTCAAAGTGCCAAAAATAGGGAGATCAATCCTTGGGAAGTGTGAGAGGGTTATGTTCATAACTAGGGTTGAAAGGTGGAGAGAGGAGAGGAAAATTATGCAATTTCATAAAATCATGAAATGGAAAAATGGTAATTTATACAACATTTAAATTGGAGCACATGTTACCTGCACTATTTTCCAAGTTGTGTGCAAGCCACTATCTGTGGGGATTTTGGTCACACATTTACCTAGAGAGCCTAGAATTGTTTGAAAAATATTTAAGTACCATGTGTGATTAAACTATATAAAATTTAACCCCTTGGCCTCACATCGTGCACAATATACTTAATTGTGTGCTAGCTGTGCGACAACCATGCACCTGGTATAGGTTGGAACTTTTTTTCCTTTTTTAATGTCCAGAACCCCTAGAATGACCACAAGGCCCATATCTCCCAGGAAATAGTTCTTTGAAAAGAATTATAAATTGGGAAGAAAATTTTAAAAAATACACACCTCTATGATGTCAAGGATTTTACAACCAAACTACCTTATAACGAATCATTCTATGTCCATATTCCAACGCATCACGGAGATTCCGAAGAAACTGGGTCCGAAATTTGGTCCCACAAATCCAATTTTCTCCCCAAATTTTATTCCTAAACTATCCCAAATTTCCACAGATCATGAACCGAGGAACAAACTTGTCTCCCAAGAAATTATCAATCTGATCCAAAATACAATTTGAGTGATCTAAAATGGACGCATCAGCCTCAATTTGAGAATCCTCCACATTAATCTCATGATATGGATCTGGGTGATGTTTTTGAAGATATAAAACATGGAAATCATCATGCATTCCAATATACCATTATAAAAGATCCCATCATTACACCACCAGTATGATCCTCCCCAATATCTTAAACAATCCTATGTACCTGGGAGAATACATGCCATACTTAGGAATTCAAGGTTCACCCAAACATGGAGACACTCAATGAAACACCCTTTCACCCACCATATACTTGAGAGATCTGTGACCCAAATCTATAAAAGACTTATGCCTACTATAAAACATTTCAATGTGTTTCTGAATCAGCTAAAAATTTCTGACATCTCCTACATGAGTCTCAATCCCTACATCTTTGACTCCCCATCATCTAACCAACACAACAGATATCTATATGGTCCCCCATAGTGTTATAGGAATTTTTTCATCTAAATAATATCTACGTATCATTTATTGTAAGAAAACTCAACAAGTGATATTTGTTTTTCCAATAACCAACCCTAATCAAAGACACAAGATCTCAACATTTCCTCTGTAACCTAGATCATACCCAATAATAACCCATCCACATAAAGGTGAAATATTTAACATAAAAAACCCTAGATACCAACTTATTTCTATAATCCCGACCAAATGAACAATGTGGAATGTGGATCACTGTCCGAAACTATAGTCCTTAGTACACTATGCAACTGTAATATCTCTAAAATGTAAAAATCAACCAGTTGATCCATAGTGAATGACTCTGGGATTTGTATGAAATGAGCCACCTTAGTCAAATTATCCCCAACCACCCAAATTACATCATTCTTATGAGGTTTCCTCGAAATACCCACTACCAAATACATCATTTCATCAACCCACATCCACTCTAGAATTAATAGAAACTAAAACCCACAAGGGTGGTGAGTGCCAGCCTTCACCTGCTGACAGGTATTGCATCATTCCAAAAAAACCCATAACATATTTTATTATTATTACCCACTAATACTACACACAAATATCACTATACATCTTTGTCAAACTAGGATGCACAACCCATTTTGAGGATAGATTTCATGCATTAACAATTCCAGTATACACATCGGTACAACCATAATGCCAAAAGTACTGAATATACCATCATCATCATCCACCCAACTAGAAGGTTAATCGCCACCATTATGAATTTCCATCAAATCAAAACACTCTGGATCATCAAGTTGACTATCCTTGACCCGACTGAAAAGTGAGGACTCAAATCCTATGGATACAAGGGTCATATTCTTGTTCCCATATTATCCTTACAGTTGCATCTTTGCAAATAGGGACAACATTATCCACTCAGAGATGGTTTCCTAAAGCACATAATTCTGCTTTTGGATCAAAGCATCTATATCACTATTCACCTTTCCTAATCTGTAAACCAACGTAATGTCAAAATACAGGATGTATTCATCCCACTATCACTACCAATGATTTTAATCATGATGATAGAAGACTTAAATAAGACCATTTCTATCAGTGAACCCAATGAACTACTCTCCCAATATGTAATGCCTCCAAAACTTTAAGGAATAATCCAAAATTCATAACTGAATATCATTAGTAGAGTAATTTAATTCATGAAGACTCAACTATCTTGACCCAAATTCAACACGCTGATCATCATGCATCAACTCTTCTCCAAGTGCAACACTTGATGCATCATATAAGATGTTGTAACTATTACCTGGATCAGGTAAGATCGAGATCAGTGTGATTGTCAAAAAATATTTCAACTCTTGAAAATAATTCTTTCATGCCTCAAACCACGCAAATGTAACAACCATCATGTTAAATCACATGAATGGAGCTTCCAAATTGGATAAAATATTAATGATCCTTTTGTAGTAATCCTACAATCCTAGAAAACTCATAGCATCAGAAACATCCTTGGGTTGTTCGCAAGACACGACCAGCTATACATTCTGAGGATCCATGGACACACCTACCTCAGAGATGATGTGACCCAAGAAATGCACATTATCAATACATAAATTTCATTTTTATAGCTTGGAATAAATCATATGGTCTCTTAGTGTACGTAGGAATATTTCACAATGTTTGGAATGATCATGTATTAATGTTGGTGACATCCGATATGGAATAATGGAGACTCAAACATCCCTTGGATGTAGCTCTATCATGAACTCTACATCTCTCTCGGGAATAAGTACTCGTAATTCTTCAAGAAACATGTCCTAGAACTAATCGTATAACAACTCTGCTTTTTATTTCACATCTAATCATGATTTATTACATAAAATATTCACTTGATACAACATATAAAATCCAATGTTCTTGTGTATTTAGGGATTTGGAACATTACATAACGACTTCAAACTTGAAACACAACAAATATATTGAAAACATCCATTAAATAACCACTACATTTGCTCGTACTTAGCATTGAATGAGATAACCTGAAGACATGGATTAGAAAAGGGTGAGATATAAAGCCCGGAAAGGTAGTAAACTGGGAATAACAAGAAGAATACAATACATCTTAAGAAATGTGTGTATAAATTGATTATAAGAGAAACAACAATATAACTGCCTTATATAACATGATTTTCATAACATGGAAATGTGGAAACAACCCTTAACATGGTATTATCATGAGTTAAATCTAATTTATCATGGATCATGGGTAAACACCCATTAAACGTCAATTATCACGAGTCAAACCTCATTTCAAATGAAATATCATGATAGTAATATTTACCCAATTCATTAATGCACTCTTAGGGTGCACCCTTCTTGAACATTTTCTTTTAGGCATAAGTGCGCCACATGAATCATACAATATCGAATCATTAAATATAATCAACTATTCCATGGTAAAGGGATGTGTAATTCATAAATGAAATTCTATAATAATTATGTAAATGTTCATAAAGGTTAATACCCTTGATAGAGAAATTGGAATGGTATTCACTACACAATGACTTTGGCATCGAAAAGCATGGTGCAATTTTGGCATCATAACAATTTGACATAAGAAATAAATAAAATTCTTGATTTGAGAGAAAAGTGTGTCTCAGCATAAGTGCATGAAATTGAATATATGGGGGTCATATAGATACATTTCTCATCATAGGTAATGTAATTTTATATTCATAATACAAAAGACTTTCTTGAATATAAATGAGGACAGTGAATCTCCTTACGGAATTTAGGCATTGTAGAAAGTGTACAAGGGATTCATTAATGATATATAAAGGGGTCTCACATCATTCTAAAATAAATAGGAAAATATAGGAGAAGTTTTAATCATACCCCATCATTTATAATTTAAAATAAAATGGCATAAAAATATTATGAAACTTCGGTAAAATGATAATGGAAGGATTCTCAGACATGAATATGTGACCCCAAAGGCTTGGGAGAGTCATGGGAGAGACTTCTTTGGAGATTAGAGCACCTTGGGAGGAATATAGATAGAGGAGGGCAGAGTTTGGTCAATCTCTAAAAGATTTTACTAAAGGGGAAGTGTGATAATGGGTGGGTATTTATAGGAAAAGAGAGGGAAAACGTTATAATTTAGGTTTTGTCCACCACACATTAAACTAATCAAAACCCCAAACCAATCCATTGGTTGTGACAATGATTTTTCAAAAAGGGGAGTGGAAAAAATTATATTATATGTCCAATTATTTAACATATTAAAATATTATACTTGCTTATGTGCAGGTGAGACACACGCGAAAGGAAATCATTTTAAAAAGATAACATGTTTATGTCTTGAAGTGTCCACTAAGACTATGAAAATTATAAAAAATAAACCTAAAATAACATTATTTTAAGGTTAAAACATATATTGGCCAAATATTCAATTTATTTTATTTTATATCTTAAATATTGGGTCATTATGATGTCAAAAAAGACAATATATATATAAACGGTATTTATTTTTTACCAAAAAATTTGACTATCTCTGAAAATTAAGAAAAATTAACTGTTGGATAATTTTTACATCCAAATAAGAAAAATAATATTCATTTTATCTAAATAATTTTCTAAATATGTGAATTTTTAATTTTAAAATGAAAACAGACATTTTTCAAAACTTCATTAGTTTTGATACAAATAGCTTTCAAACCATAATAAAAATTACAATTTTATTCATAAAACTTTTATGATCATTTATATATAATAAAAATTAATTTAGTAATAATATTTCATTTAAATATTAATAAATTAAAAATCCATTATTTAAACAAAATAGATTTCTTAATTGAATATTAACTAAAAATTCTATTTTTTTTTTACAATCCTTTTTAAAAAGTAAAAATAATTAAATGAATATATATTCTCTGTAAAACAATAATGTACACATTCATAGTGATAGGGTATTATTACAGAACCCCTTATAAAAATCGCATAAGACCAAAGGGTATGGTGTGTGATGGTGACAGACACTTGGGGTGGCTAAGATAACATCGCTCGAGTGGTAATCTCAATCAACATCAACTTTTACCATAGGTGATTCCATTCATGCTTAACGTGTTGAATCATAGCTTGGGACTGGTCAAGAGTGATGCCCAATGACGCCACCTCTTTCCATGATTCGAAAAATGGGCTTTGGATGGAGAAAATCTACAGGATGAGGCCATTACTTCCTTTTTCTTAGTAAATTTGTTTTGTTAAAGCCCTATATTTTTACAAATCATCTGATCACTATTCAAATTCTATATTTGCAAATTTCACAATTTGTAACATTACTTTAAAATAAACAAACATAAAACTAGGGAAGTACATATGGTATATAAACATCTTACATAACAATACATTTAATTAGATCAAGATGAAATTTCATTAATGAACGTTTTTGTCATTATAATCTTCCCCATAAAAGAATTTCACCCTCAAGATTTTCATTTCCCATAGTAAATAGATGAGGATTTCTCTACTTCATCAAATACTCTGATTCCCACATTTCTTCTTCATACTTTTGGTTTTGGCATAACACCATGATGAGGGGAATTGTCATATTTCGTATAACTTTTTACCTATGGTCTAAGATCTTTACTTGCTTCACTTCATAGGAGAGGTCATTATCCAATGGTACCACCTCTGGATTGATTACATATGGTGGGTCAAGTATGTACTTCTTCAAGAGTGATATATGGAGTACATCATGTACTTGATACAGGTTTGGTGGGAGTTCTAGTTCATAGGCCACTACTCCAATGTGATCAGGGATATTAAAAGGGCCGACGTACCTCAGAAAAAGCCTTCACTTTATCCCAAATATCATAAATCTCTTCCATGATAATATGTGGAAGAATACCATGTCTCTAACATCAATGTCTAGGTATCGTCGAAAATTATTAGTATAGCTCTTTTGTAGACTCTATAAAGCATTAATATGCCATTGTATGGTATTATCCTTCTCTACTATTTCATCGTCCATTTCTGGACCAAGGAGTCCTCGCCCCCCCCCCCTAACATCATCCCAACATTTTAGTGTTTTGCACCCCTTACCATACAGGGCTTCATAAAGAGCCATTTGGATGCTTTATTGGAAATAGTTGTAATAAGAGAACTCAATTAGAGGAAGGTGCTGATCCCCTCCCCCTTAGATGTATATTGAAAATTCTCTCAACATGTCCTCAAGTGTTTGGATAGTCCGCTAAGATTGGCCATCAATTTGAGGATGATAAGCTGTAATGAAGTTTAACTTAGTATCTAGATCACGTTGAAGTGACTTTAAAAACCTATAGGAGAATCTTGGTTTTTTTTTGGATACAGTCGATGGTGGTACTCCATGAAGCCTTAGCACATCTCTGTTGCATATCTGTGCCAGCTGATCAAATGAGAAGTCCTCCTAAATTTGAATGATGTGTGGTGACTTTTAAAGATGATCCACAACAACCCAGATAGAATTTTTTCCTTTGGATTTCTTCAGAAGACTAGTGGCAATGTCTATGGTGATGTTCTCCCATTTCCATGATGGTATGGGTAATTATTGTATCAAACCCTTAGAATTTTTCCTCCTAGACTTCACTTCTTAGTATAGCAATCACTTTGATGTATACTCAATGATATCCTTATTCATGTTATCCCATCAATAATGATCTCAGAGATCTCGATACTTCTTTGTTTTTCCTTGGTGAATGGAGAAATTCAAAACTATGTGAAAAATCCGAAAGATCATTCTTTAACACGAGATTCAATGGAACCTATATTCTAGTCCCAAATCTCACAATTTCTTTTTCATTAATATCGGACTCCAAGGATTAGCATTTATAATAGTTCCCACATTATTCTAAATTCCCACATTATTTTTTGATCATCGTTTAACCATTCCAAAAGAGATGGTTGAGGAATAATTTGTGAATAAATTTATGATGTTTCCTTATTTATGATTCCCATGTCTATATTTATCAAATCTATGAAGATTGGATCCTTTTCAATTATCATCAATGATAAAATCAGTTGGTCCATTCAACATAGAGAATCTTCCACCTTCTTCACTATCCCATGGTGGTAATGGAATGAG
Source organism: Viscum album (assembly GCA_963277665.1). NCBI lineage: Eukaryota > Viridiplantae > Streptophyta > Magnoliopsida > Santalales > Viscaceae > Viscum > Viscum album. Next base: position 1,570,664,730 of record OY728161.1, read on the forward strand.
CAGTAAAAGTCTTTGATCATCTCTAACCATCTTTATTGGAACATTTTCTACTATTTCATTGTGAATATATACCTGTGGATTTTGTGATATGTATATATTTAATACTTTTCCCAAAATAGGTAATGTTGCCAAATTTTCAAAGAGAATATTATTGTAGCCAACTCCAGATCATGTGTTGGATTGTTTTTCTCATGAACATTCAATTACCTTGAAGCATAGGCAATGACATTATCATTTTTCATTTACACAGAGCCCATTACCTTCTTCGAAGCATCTCTGAATACCACAAAAAGTTATCCACTTGTGGGTAGTGTGAGTATAAGCGCAGTGAGAAGCGTCCTTTTCAATTATTTTAATCTCTCTTCTCATTAATCAATCCAATAAAACATTACCCTCTTTCTAGTTATCTTGGTAAGAGGGTAGGAAAATCGTGAGAAATTTCTCACAAATCAGTGATATTATCCTGCTATCTCAAAGAATCTGTGGATATCTGTTACTTTTATTTTCCATGCAAATCCCTCAATTTCAACTTTCTCAGATGGATCCATATATATCCCATTGGTTGTGATGATATGAATCAAGAATGATACCTCCTTCAAACAGAACTCACACTTGATATACTTTTCTAAGAGCTTCTCCTTTTTTCAGGGACATTAGTATAGTTCTTATATTCACCTCATGCTCATCCTTTCTTTTGGAGTATATTCGAATATCATCTATAAATACTACAACAATTTTTTGAGGTAATCTCTATATACTCTATTCATCATTTCCATGAATATTTCTTGAGAATTAGTGAGTCTGAAAGGCATCACTATGAATTCATTGTACCCATTCCTTGTACAAAAAGTAGTCATGGGGATATCCTCCATCACCCTTACTTGGTAACATCCTGACCATAGATCCACCTTGAATAAATATTTTTCTACATGTAACTGATTGAACAAGTCATCAATTAGTTTTATAGGATACTTTTTATTTTTATTTATATTCTTGAGTTCGTGATAATCAATGCAAATGAACACTGACCCATCCTTCTTCTAGAGGAATAGGACTTGTGCACCTCATGGTGAAGCACATGAATCTATAAACCCTTTATCTAGATTCTCATATAGTTGTTTTTCAACTCCTCAAGCTCCACAACAGCCATTCATTATGGAGTCTTGGATATTCTCAATGCCCCAGGTATACGATCAATTGAGAATTAAACATCTCTTATAGAAGCAAGACCATGAAATTACTCGAGAGACACTTAAGAGAATTCCCTCACAATAGGAATCTCATTAAGGATGGATTTATCTTTTGAATCAATCATCTGAGCCAGATAAGCATGCACATAGGAAAATACTATCATCAATTGAGATGATGGTGATAAATAAGATTACTATTTATCCTTTCACTTGTATCGAATTGGGTGTCAATTCTATATATGGAGAGTGATTTCACTCTCACAGCTATTTATGTTGGCTCTATATTAGGAAAGGAGATCTATGCCGATAATTTCCTAAAATTCCACCACAGGCAGTATGACGGGGTTTTTTTGGGATGTTCAATACACAGATTATGACATGGGGAGTTATATTCAATGGATGAAATGATTTCCCAATTTCCCATAATCACCGAAATCATTACTTCCATGATTTGTGGTGGTGATATGATTGTTGTATGAAACTTTCGGGATACAAATGAAAGCATAGAACCAGAATCAAAAATTACATTCTATATTCTTGAATGAATAACCAGCGTACCTTTACCACAGCATTTTCAGGGTTCACATTAGATATTGTGATTGAAAAATATTTCCTTTGATACCTTGGAGGTTTTTGGTTTCTTAAAAAAACCCCTCGGATGAGGGTAGGGATTGGCAAGGTTCTCTTGATCTTTGTATTTGGTGAAATGAACAATGCGTTGTGGGTTGAACATGGTGTTCCTTTCCTCAGTCACAGCTGCTGCTTTATTAGGTCGGTGGTTAATGGATTGGTTCCATTCTCATCCACACCAAAAGATGTTCCTCATCCCCATTAGTAAATTTCAACGGTGCTTCATTCTATGCCTTTGGTATGTGGGGTGCTAGATTTTAATAGCAACATTAGATTTAGCCATCAGAAAAACAATATTTATGTCCACCTCATGCTTCTTATCTCCATGATTCCCCTGAGATTCATTGATATCCATTTTGACCTTGAGGGGAAATCATACAATTTTCTCCTAGCTATCGAAGACACAGATCGTCAGGGCTTTCCATAGGAAATGTTTCATTCCACCAAAGAAACAGTCAAACAAGAATTAGGGGGTATCGGCAAAGATGGAGGTTTATCATTCATGCCCTGTGAGGTTTTCCTCAGATGTTCCATTAGATTTATATTTTTTTTCTTGAGATAATGGATTTCCCTTTCCATATTAAGTTGGAGTGTGTGAGGAAAATATTTTTCAAAAAGAATCCAGAAAATCCATCCATTCCAAGGCCTAGATGTCCTCCTTAAGATTCATATTTTTGATCTATTTCCACCACTGATCGACTTCACCCTCCATATGATAAGTATCCAGAAGAACCTTCTCTTGTTTGAAACATGAATGATGGAGAAGATAATTTCAATGGAGTGGATTCATTGTCGACATTTGAGGGATCAGATGATCCATGAAAAGTATGAGGCCTTTGTCTGATGAAGCTCTCGAATGTGAATTTTTGATTCTAAGGGGGTTTAATGTTCCTATTAACCCATTTTCTATCCAAAACATGAGTTAACTATTACAGTATTGTGATAATGTTCATGATTCCTACTCCTATCGAATTGGTCATCTCAATAGAACATTCATCACATTGGTCTTTTCATCGGTTGTTATCCCGAGTCCTACTATTATAGACCATTTGATGGAATGAAATTAATGTTAGGAGTGATCCATAAAGGGTATTCCAAAGGCAAAAATAGATGACATATAAATAACTTAAATTTCCTCAAGTTAAGAATTTATTGACTTCAATCTATATTATCCATGATCTACTTCCCAACATATATTCATAGGGGCATTTTCATTTAATCCCTTAATAATTGTTCATAACAAGCTTATGAATTTTCCAAAGGATATCTCCTGAGAGTTTCATAATCCAGAGTGCATCAAGGCATGTTGTCAGGTATCAGGATACCATGTGTCAAGCACGAAACTCCTTGTCATATTTTTCACTCCTAGGTACATCTATGACACAGCTTCCTCAACCTGATTGTATCAAGACATGGATGAATTTTCTTGATAAACCACATACTCAATACTGACCAAAATATAGGTATGTTTTTATTATACTAAGTCTTATCATTAAAACTTTCACTAGGGTTTTCTAATCATAATACCATAAAAAAAATAAACTGATCCTCTAATACCAACTGAAAACCCCTACTCTTTATGACACACATAAACACGATTTATTACATAAAATCTTCACTTGATTCAATATAAAATATTGACAGGTATAGTGTATATGGGGATTATTAAAATTTCATAATGACCTATAAAATTAAACACAACATATTTATTGAATAACTCCTTTACTTGACCACAAAATTCCCTCATACATAGAATTTCATTCGATAAACTGAGGACATGCATAAAAAAGGGTGACCTATAAAGCCTAGTATAGGATTATACAATTAATAACATGAATAATATATAACATGTTAGTAAACAGAAATATCAATGGAGAATAAGAGAATCCTGAACATAAAGGCAAGATATAACATGCTTTTCATAAAATGGAAATGTAGAAAGGACACATAACATTATATTAGAATGAGCCAAGGCTCATTAAACATGGAGCATGAGTAAACACTCATTTCACATGAATTATCATGACTGAACCCTCTTTTCACATAACGTTTCATGATCCTAATGTGTACCTGATACATTATAGCACAATCAGGGTGAACCATTCTTAAACTTTTCATTTCATGCATAAGTGTGCCACATTGATCATACAACATGGAATCATTAAAGATCACCATTTATTCCATGAGAATGGAATGTGGAATTGATACATGAAACACTATAATCAATATGTAAATGCCCATAAAGGTGCATATAGTTGATATAGAGATGGGCATGGTATTCACTACACAATGACTATGAATTCGAAAAAACATAGTGCAATTTCGGCAGCATAACAACATGACATAAGAATTCATAAAAATGGTAGATGAGAGATAAAGCGATGTCAAATCATATATACATGAAATGGATAGTAAGGGGATCATATAGATACATTTCCCATCATAGGTAATGAAATTTTAGATTATAATTCAAAAGAATTTCTTGAATGTAAAATATGAGAGGGATTCTTTATGGAATTTCAGAAGGGTAATTGGTGTACATGGGAGGCATTAATGGGAGAGAAATGTGTCTACCGTACCTAAAAAATAAATAGTCTAGTATGAGGGATGTTCTAAATCATACACCAACATTTATAATTGAATGTAAATGGGCATATCAATAATAAGTGTCTTTAGTAAAATGAAAAAGGATGGAATCCCTTACTTGGAAGGGTGATCCCAATGGCTTGAGAGAGGCTTGAGAGAGGATTATTAAGAGATTGAATCACCTTTGGGGGGTTATAGAGAGGGTAGGTAATAGTTTCTTTGATATCCAAATGATTTTAGTGAAGAGGAACTGGGATATTGGGTGGGTTTATATCGGAAAAGTGAGAGAATTATTTATTATTTTGGTTTTTTCCCCCACACATTAAACTAATCAAAACCACAATTTGAACCATGGCTTTTCCCATGGTTTTTCCAAAGGGGAGTGGAAACAATTATTTTATATTTCAAATGGATAAAAATCATAAAATAGTAGGCTTTAATATATGGAAGTGAGTCACACTCTTTACGAAAAAATTTAGAATGATAAAATGTTTTATAAGTCTTGGAGGGTCTAATAAGGCTTGGTAAAATAAATCAAATAATCCTAAATTATAATTATTTTAAAGTTAAAAAATATATTGGATGAAAATTTCATTTATAGTATTTCATTACATGACTATTGGGTCATTATGAGGTCATAAAACACATTATATATTTAAATGGTGTTTAATTATTTTCCCAAAAATTCGACTGTCTGGGAAATTATGAAAAATTCACCAATGGAAAATTTTGATGTCCTAATTCCAAAAATAATATTCATTTTATCTATATTATTCTCTAAATATGTTAATTATTACTTTTAAAATAAGAACCAATATTTATCAGAAAGTCATGGGTTTTGACAAAAACGACATTCAATCCTTAATAAATGTTACAATTTATTCATTAAAATTATATGATCCTTTATATTTAATAAAAATTAATTTAGTATTATTATTTAATTAAAATATTTTTAATTTAAAAAACCATTAATTCATCAAAATAGATTTTTTAATTTATTATTAACTAAAAATACTATTTTTGTTTAAAAAACCTTTTACAAAGTAGAGATAATAAAAAGAATGTATATTCTTTATAAAAAATAATATACCTAGTCATAGTGCTAGGGTCTTGATACATAACCCCTTATAACACCCATATAAGACAACAAGGTAAGGTGTGCAATGGTGACAAACTCTTGGGGTGGCTTGGATAACATCGTTCATGTGGTAGTCTCTATCAACTTCCACTTATCACATAGGCATTTCCGTTCAAGATTAATGTGTTGAAGTTCATCTTGGTCTTGGTCAAGAGAAAAGCTAAATGATGCCACCTCTTTTATGGGATCTCACAAATGGGCTATGTATGGTCTAAATCAAATGGATGAGTCTATCGCTTCCTTTGTCATATTAAATAGGATTTTTTAATCAATATATTTATACTAATCATGTTTTAACTGTTCAACGACTATATTAGCATTGTTCACAACTATTAACGGTATTTAAAAATTTAAAAATATTAAACCAAGAAAATTCATATTTTATATAACCATATTACATAATAGGACACTTAATTAGATGAAGAGAAATTTTGATTAATGAATGTTTGGGTCGTTACAGATCCACCACAAGAGAAAACACATCCTACTCTGCTCTATATTGATCAAGCATTATACAGGACACCTGGGCTACGTGCTCACCCAACTGTTGAGAAACTGGCCTGAACATACATACCCTAACATCCCATTAACCATGATGTGAATATGTGTCTCCCTCATTAGTTTTGGATGTTACTCGATGACGATAATAATAGATAGGTTCTTGGTACTACACTATCTAATATATTCTGAAAATGAGGTCAAAACATGATATCTCTAGGATGAAAAAGTTCCATAAAAATTGTACTCACCTACCACTAGTGAACAACCCTTACATTTCTTGATATCCTTAGATCGAACTCCCAATAGGGTATCAATTAAAATAATGCCACACACATGTTCCACCGATAGGCACAACTCAACTACAAACTGAGTAGAGACAAATGTGTATGTGGTACTTATGTCATATAATGCACTAAAAACCATATAAGCCACATGAATCATACATCAAATTTTAGATGGTCCAACTAAGAAACGTTTAAGTGGAGACAAAAATACATGAAGATGACATAAATATCTCCCCTAGGATCTCGTCTTAGTACCAATCTCTGCACTGCCCTACTAGTATGGATTCTCCTTCATTAGAGTGTCATGTCCACTAGAACTACTGGTACGACCCATGAAAATTCAAATTCCTACCTAATACAGGGCAACTGACCCCTTATATACACAATATATCTTCCTCTGACCTCCATAAATTCTTGGATGTTGAGTGTTCCTATCGAACATCTCTACAAATCTCATCCTACCACATGATCGGCACTCCACTAGTGGTCGAGGAAACTATCTATGCATGTGTCCCGATAATCCATAACAACAACAGAACAAATGATATCCACCCAGGAGGATTAACCTTTATTCTGACTATCCTATAATTTTCCACCCTGATGAAAAATCCCAAAATGCCACTACCAACTCTCCGAAGACATACAACTCATCCATCCAGCTGGCACCCTAGGTCCACTTCCGGAATTACTATTCACATTCCCTTCAAAAATATGAGCCTAAACCACTACAATGAAAACCTTTTCAAATAGGAAATATATAGATGGGACCTTCTCTCATGCCAAATACCATCCTAGAATTTTTTACCACAACTTACTTGTCTCTTTCCAATGCTGGAATAATGCATCATAAATAGCTGTAATGTCTAGAATAATCATTCCCCAGCATAGCCCCTTGGGTCAAACTCATAAAATACATATAATTATTATATCTCAATGTCTTTGAATACAAATTATCTAGAAAAATTTCCCAGATAACATTCATTAACATTCCTTTAAATACTTCAGTCTTCACCCTGATGTCCCACCAATGATTTACCAGGACTCTCAACATATAGGATACCAACATGACTTGATTCTCTAAAAGAATCCATAAATGGTCAAGACTCGTATAGATGGACTCTATATAAAACATTACTGCCTCAGGTATACCCTCTATGTTGATGGTCGAAGGATGGTGCATATGAATTTCCCTAGTCAACTCAAACATGCTCGACACAACCTGCCTTGGGTCACATTACATCATTTTCATAAATCAAGTAAGGTTCTTAAAGACCTACTAATCCATATAATTATGGATCACCACGTTCTCTTAATCCACTACAAGAGGATTGTTTTCAGATCCATCCTATAGTCACCCAACAAACATGCATCTCTATCATTGAATTTATCTACAATTCCAAAAAAATGATTTAGAGAACATTACCTAGTGATTTCAATGTTCATATAAAATATTGTTCACCACTATACATAAACTATCTCATTCGCATATACCTACCGAAAGTTATCATGATCTACCATCAATACCATAGAACATTCCTATCATAGAACATGGATAACAAAAAATGTAATGTGTTACATAAATTACACTAAACACCAATTAAAATCTATTTTCACACATACCCCACAAATCCTTCCACTAAAATACATTTCCCACTCATAAATTATAATGTCCAATATTGTCAACTCACATTGAACACTCAAATTTAGGAAAAATCATTCTACATTATATAATATTTTCCTATTTTCATAAATTTATTAAACACCATTGTCTTAAATCTTCCAAGGAAGTACAATACATTCATCCATTCAAACCCCATAAAATGATCCAGTGTGTCCATATTATGATGCATTCCACTTATATACCTAGGAGAAAATATTGATACTTGTATGAACTATTTCATTCTATTCCAGCCATCAAATAATATATTATAAAACTATCATATCACATAATAAGTGCATCTCCCAATGGTAAAATTTCATCAATTGAAATAAAATAAAAAAACTACAATTCCTACCCTGGGTGATTTGGGTATCCCCTAGTATATGGTTTAGTTATTTTGAAGAACGAGCCCTTTACCATGGCCCAATACATGATATTATCTCTTATAATATCCCCAAATAATCATACTAGTGAATAAAAATAAAGTGATAAAACATTGTAACATCCCTAACATGGAATCCAAAAAATAGTGTCACGAGCTGAGTTGCCACATGGCCTCAAGCACACCTCCCCATACACTAGAGGTTTCCGACGAGCAATGAGGGTCTAGATAAGTTAGGCGGGAGACTATACACTCTATAATAGAGTACACAATGTGATATAATAAATATAAATATTAAAAACAATATGAAATAAAAAAATAAAAATGCATAACTAAAAACCCACAATTGGGAACAAACCACAACCAACAATAAGAATGGAAAGTCATGAAAAATTGTGCAAAAGTGAAAAAAACACAAAATAAATACAACTAGTAGAATCACCATATATTTCCTGACTCTGTTTTTGGAACCTCCTCCATGAAAATTCCTCACCCAAATAAACTCCCTATCATATGGGTTTTTCCATTGTCTAGACATTCAAGCAAGAAACCTGCCCAGATACCCAACGACGACCCATGTAGGGTGTGAGTATAACTCAGTAGGCCACCACTTACGGTGCCTATAAAATATATAGTAAATAATAAAATCATGGAAGGGAAAAACAAAGACAAGTTTAGAGAAGAAAAATTAGTTCCCATTAGGTAAAAAACATTACATAAGTCATCCCTAGTAGTGTTCTCAATTTCAATACATATACCATCTTAATTACATTCTTCATTATCATTAGGTGTTCATTGTATTTGGAATATTATTCAATCCTAATGTATAAGGCGAGTAAATCAAGATCCTAATATCACTTGGATAATCACTTCAACACATATAAAATATACTGTCCTTGATGCCTTAGTCCCGGTGGTCTCATCAAATTCAACCATTATGGGAATATAACTCTTCCCCTTCTATAATCCATTTATTTTAGAGTAGAGTTTAGAGCCTCGGGCTATCTCGACACATGGGTGTAAAACCTCATGTAAATACCCTACTCTAACAATCCACATGAACATTATTATTTATCAATTAATTATATAGTACTTATCAAAACCAAACAAAATTGATACCAACAATAAACATAAACCATGGAAATCAACATGGGAATTAACATTCTTCCATAACCAATTAAAACAAATTCCATTTACATTACATAGTAATTTCATCCAATTCCCATTTCTTACACCTAACTAAATATGTATAATCACAAAACACCGAAATTAACCCATTTAAAATATTCCACAATTCACAAATTTTTATCAACTCAATCAATTCATCCATCCCCTTTCATTATCCCACTTATTCTTTTCAAGTACAACACTATTCCCTCTAAACACGCTTCTGAATGCCATTTAACTATTTTAATGTGAAGACATGCAATCCATTAGACATTAACCACCTCTTGACATAAAAATCAATTTACCTTTTTAAATCAACAAAATAAACATTAAACATTTTCATCATGTGATCTATTTTATCACAAGTCAATTTCACACTTATCATTTCCATTAACTGTGTTCGGTAATGTCGGTCCACCACATAGGCGGCCCTAAATCTTTGAAGTCCTCCTCCATGCATCCCATGGGGGTCATTAATGGTTTAATTTATAATTTAGACACCCATTGTATCAAAACATACTAATGGAACCAAGAACACAACAATGGGAATAAAAAACACAAGATTTTTTGAACACATCCTCAATGAAACTATTTGATATAACATAGATACCACCTACCACGAATTAGAAAATGAACACATTAATAATCGAGGCATTACTAAAAAATTCACACAAGCATAAAATTCTCAACCTAGATTCCAAAAAAGAGAGATTTTATTTCTTTGGATGAAGATCGACCAAGATACAATCCCAAATTCAGAAAAGCTAAGATCATAAGGGATCTGACACACCCTGGATCTTCGATTTGTAACCAACAACACTCCAAATGGCCAATAAATATGGTAGATTGATCCGTGGAAATATTGGGATGGTTTATTTCATCACATGGGATGAGATGAGGATAAAGGGAAGGAAATTTGGGTGAGGTCTTAATTTCATGAAATGGAAAAACTGTAATTTTTTCAAATTTTGAAGGGCATACAATTTACCCGCACATTTTTCAAATCCATGCACAAACCATGTTGAAGCCATAATATTTGGAGATTTTGGTCAAAATGTTAATTTGGGTCCTTTTCATGGTTTGGAAACCTTTCACCAACAATACGAGATATTTCTGTCCAAAATTGTATAACCTGGCCTCCCACCTTGCACGATTAACTTAATTGTGCGCCAACCATACCCCAACCATGATCCATGCACAAGTTGGCCCGGTTTTCCATTATTTCATGTACCAAACCCTCATAACTCCCACAAGCCCCACCCAAAATCCCAAGAAATACTTCATTGGATAAAATAATTGATTGAAAGAGAAATTTATATAATGAAATACCTCTATAAATTCTGGGATCCAACCTGATTTATTTAGAAATATGTTAATAAAGTTGTGTTTTATAGTGTTAACGTTTTCATTAAATTTAATTTCAAAATTAAATTTTATCAATGTTGACAAATATTTATTTTGTTAAACTTATTTATCTTTTTCTTACACTATTTATTTTATTCAAAATATATTTTAGACCCATATAATAATATGGAAAATGTAATTATAAAAACACAATTTCTATAAATGATGGACAATTTAAAAAGAAAAATATTGTAGGAAAATTTTTATAAATAAATTCTATTTTTAATATCATATAACACATCCAACACTAATAATAAACGAACTATAATAAAATATAGATATATTTTAGTTGTCTAAATGTGACTATTGAAATAGATTCATTTATTTGGAAGATATGAATAGAAGTAACTCCATTTGACATATATATAGAAGAGTTTTGATAAATAAAATTTATTTTCTAATTCTTAGGGAATAATTAATCTATTTATAAAGATAATAATAAAAACATATAATTTTATGAACACTTAATTTTTAAATGACATTTTTCTAAAAAAGTGTGGTTTCTTTATATAATATATGAATCATTATAAATATAAATTCCCTTATAATTATATTAAATATATTGTAAAATTATTCTTTACAAATTTAAACTAATTAATAATCATTCATTCATTGATTATCAATTTTTTAAATGAAGATAAGCTCATTTAATGGTAAAATGAGATTTTTTTTTTAAATAAATGTTCTTATGTTGACATTGTATTTATATATCATAATAACTATAATTAATCTCTCTTTACTAGTGTATTTGTCACGATTTATTTAAAATATATTCAATAAAATAACTTATCAATTATCTAATGGTTTTTTCTACCCATGAAAGTAGAATATATTAATTTTATGCTTTGAAAATTCAGTTTTATTAAAATGGTTTTTATGAATTTTGAGTGCATATATTAGAATTATATTCACCCAATTCAATAAATTGTATTGGATAAAATAAAATAAAATTTTTATATTATCATATCTATATTATTGTAGGTTTATTTTTTATAATTTTATTAAATAGAAGATTTATGTGTAAATAGTGAATAATAATGATTTTACAAATACTGTTACTATTATGTCATCATTAATATATAAGAGTTACCTAAAAATGTAAGAATTCTTTTTCATGAAAAAATATGTGATTAAGGAAAAAAATAAATAATCAAAAAATTCTTTTTAAATTTCAAAACCCATGCATGTCTTTTTTACCCTACATAAAATTTAAATCTTACAAAAAATGTATTTTTGGTTCATTGCATTTAATAATGTAGTTCGAAGGTATCACTTTATTTTTAAATATTTATAATTTAGATAACCTAAATTGTTTTCATAGAAACCCAATAAATTCATGGGATGAATCTCTACTCTATATTATTTTCGCAAAATAAGTATAACATCATTTTTACACATTAAAATGTGATTCTTTATCAAATTTGGTATTAGGAATAATATACACGTAAATTATAAATTTTTTTCATTCACTTATAGATATCATATCTTTAAAAATGGATTACAAATTTATAATTACAATATTTAAATTATTTAGTATGTTCTATTCCGTTTTTATTCATAAATATAAAATTACCATAATAAAAAGTTAGTCACCACATTAAGGGTTAAAAGGGTTAATGGGGTGGGAATGGGGGTGGTGGTAAACTAAGAGACAAAAAACCACCTGTATATTAAATATTTCTAAATTTTATTAGATGATATATCATGTATTTTTAATTTAACAAAATTGGAGCCATATTCTAAGAGAAATTCATTTAATAATTTAAAGGTTCTTAAAATTTGTTGTGGTTTCACTCCGGTCATGTATAATAAGAAACCCACTCTACCCTTTTATCCAAATACATTTAGAACATTATCTTGACCAATAAAATGTAAAAAAATATAACAAATCTTATATCAACTACCTATATGTATTGGTCACACAAAAATCCCAATCATAGAAGGCTTAAGGTGTAATCTAAAGGAAGATATCCATTGAGGGGTATAACTTTTAAATGAATTCATTAAAGTTTATTTCCCCAAGAACCTACATTAAATATATTATTACAATAATAACATAATGAAATAAATATATTAAATATATTTATATTTTATTATGGAATAAATATTTTCTACCACCGTTCCATCTAATGAGAAATGAATACATCACTTGTGCATATTTATAGACTACCACCTTAACAAAGTGATTACACTTTTATTTTAATCACCACCCCAAATGTATGGTTATAAATATTTATTTAATGTATATATATGATCTTTATGAAATAATTATTATTCTATATGGATAATGTATTATCTGCATTCTAACCCTCCAATCTATTGAGAAATGGAAACATTGCTAATGAATACGTATTGACTACCATCACCACAAAGCATTGTAAAACATTTTTATTTTTGGCGTCACATAGATTTTAATAAAGATGTATTTAATGAGAAAATATGAGCACTATAATATTATTAGGAATATTTAATGTCAAATGTGAAACTAATTTATTTCTTATTTATACATTTGAAAAATGAGAATTGACTTCATGTGTACATGCTTAATACCACCTCTATGAATGACCCACCTCGTTTTTCATTACCACCATACATGGATAGATTATAAAATTATATTTAAGGTTGAAACCTTATAGATATAATAATTTTTAAAAAAATTAGATTGTATAATGATGAATACATTTGACCATGGATAACACACCAACACTATTTTGGAGAATATGAACCAGGGAACCTAAAAGTGTCTAACATGAGCTTTATCAATTTAGTCATTAAGTAGAAGTTGATAAAAAATAAAATAAAGGGAATAATTACAACAAATCAAACATGTTAAATTTTCTTAATTAAATAAATAATTAATATATTATTAGTATCCCAGAAAATATATGTTTAATGAAGCTAGTTGGGACACAAAGTAAGAGATTTTGTATCTCAATTTACCTTATTTTAGACTTATTCCATTCCCACCACATTTTTTATTTTTCTTATTTTATAAAATAACATATGTTATCTTTTTATTATTAATTTACTAAAATTAAATTGGTTACCATATATGTTTCATGTTCTCTCATTCAATTTTCTATTTATTCAAACTTTACAAAATTTAACTAGTTTTTTCATTCTAGAATAGTTTTAATTATTTAAAATTTTTTCCCTTCCATATCCATGTAAATATAATGTTTCACGAATGTTATAATTTGTACATTAAAGATTTTAAATCATTATTTTCAAAAACTTTTTAATTTCTTTAAAAATGTTTTAAATGGGAACTTTTTATAATTTAACATATTATTAACTTTTTTCAAATTTTTTAAATGTGAAAAAGAATATTTTTATTGTTTACTGCATGACCATATATTCTCACCGTCATGGAAACTATTCATTATCAATATCATAATATATCTTTCAGTGATTTTTTAAATAATATTATTTTATAAATGTTCTGGGAATTATCCAGACATTAATTTTTTCATAAGAAATTGATATTTCTTCCCATTTTTTGTGATAACTGATTGTAATTTTTTTATTGTAAAAAATAAAAATCCTTTTTATTTTTTAGATTAAAAGGAGTGATTTTATGTTTTTTTATAATAATATTATTCATGGAAGTTTTTTTGATTAATGGTGAGACCAATATATCATTAATGATGGGTGATATTTATATAAATCCTTAATGAATTGTGTATTGTTATAGAGTTAATTTTAAACAGGTATTCCAAATAGATATGTTGGAATATATTTTGAACGTTATTCGTTTGTAAGTGCTCTAAAAAGGAGATTTTAATGATAATTTCTCAAGATAACTACAAGAGTATTCAATTCATTCCATGATTTTTATAATATAAATATTTTTATTTCATTAGATATATATAAAAGGATTAATGAAAGGTTTTTAAATATTAAATATAAAGGGTTTGTTTTCCAAGGAAATGGTTTTGAAGAGTTATTATGTTTTATCAAGAAGCCATCAGGGTTCTGTTTTTTACTTTTCCCATCCCATTATATATTTTATGAAAACATTATTATTAGAATTTGATTTTCAGATTAATTAAAATATTATTTGAGATAAATGATTTTTTTTTAAAAATGAATACCTGGATATGGCCATTCATGTTTTTAAAATGGATAATAAAAATTGCTTTTTTATCCCAAACAATGAATTTTTTTCTCATCCCATGTGTTAAAATATTTTTTCAATTTCCGATGTATGTATAGTAATTATATAAAGGAATAAATTAACATATATTGAACAAATAAACATTATCATGAATGAAAAATGAGTGTAAAATGTAAACCCTTTTATGGAAAAACATTACAATTCTCTAATGTGAACAATTTTTCACGTAATATGTGTCTTAATTCTATAAAACTACAAACCTAAATGATTCTATAAATAAAAGTAAGTGAAACCCATGTTATATATAATTTTTTATAGTATGATAATGTTATATGGCATCATAGATGACATCAGATACAATATGTGAGGATTATATTTTTTTCACCAAATACGGGTGTATAGATATTGGGTGTAGTACCAAGTACTCAAGTTGTTTTACAAAGAGGATACCCTTGGAATTTATCTCATATAGCAATATAAGTCTTGAATCATGTTGTAAACGTATAAAACCTTTGGGTATAAGGGTTATAAGTAATAGATAATACTTATAAGGAGACTTATTATATATTTTTATACCTTTATATCAGGTTTTATACTAAAAAAACTATTTTATAATATATATATATATATATATATCTGTAGACCCGTTCATGAATACACCAAATTGTTCATATGTTAATTTGAGTCTTGTTAGTGGTTCCCTACAGAGTAAATATATGCCCACACCCATCATGGACACCTTAGTGGATATCAAACATCATATGTTTTATTCCAGGTACCTTTCTAGAAGTGGGATGTTCATGATATTAATGATCTAGGGTAACATTGGATCTAGTTTCTAATAGTGTTAGTAGAATAGGAAAGTCTTCATTTGGATTATTTGGTATACTTTTGGGTGGATGTACATGAGTAACTTGTAGTTACCTTTCTAGGTTTGTCCTCCCAGGGGATATCTGATTCATTAGTCCTTAGGCTTCCTTTTTCTATTTATTAGTTAATAGTCATTTTTTAGAATATTTACTAAATTAATGGAGTTTATGTGATTTTTGGGTTCTAGAATGGTTCCTATGAATCACTTAATATAAATTTTTATTTTTTTCTAGTAGTATTATTAGAAGCTATTCTAGTGGAAAGAATTCCATCAGTATGTTCTTCTATCACTTATAAATGTTTTTCCAAATATTCAATAGAATTTTTATTTTTGTTCTATTCATTTTATAATAAGGAAAACCACTTATTGTAGGAGTGTTATTAAGGTCCCTGTGTTAACTCTATCCTATAGTTACTATGTGGTGCACACTACATTTCATGATTACCTATCACAGAATCATTAATGTTATTTCTTCATGGTCATTGTTGGTGTATCCTCAACATCCGTGATATAAGAGCCATGCATGGATGAATTATCTCCCTTCCCTTATATCTATTCTAGATATAGAATAGGTTTTGGTGTCTTATGATTTTTGAATAGAGTGATGTGATATTTTGGTGATGATGTTATGATGTTGTAGAGGATTGTGGTAATTGATGTGTTGTGGTTGTACAATATACACTACCACAAAACATGGAAAGGGAAGCAGCACATTTTATCATTACTAAGAAGAAAGGGATGATAAAGTGGGAGTCGTTATCATCCCTTGAAAAAAGTGTTGATACATGTATCCTTTAACAGTTATAACAAAAGCGCTGATAAAAGGTACACCATTATCAGCACTTTTCTTAGAACGGATAAAAGAATCATTAATCTGTTCTATATTTAGTGCTGATAAATTTTTTTAATAATTTATATTCAAAAATAATGTTTATTTGGATACATTAACTAAAAAATGCATGTTTATAATTAATATAGATTTTTAATAATTCAAAAAATATATATAATGTTTAAAAAATGTATTTCTATGATTATAATTAAACATATATATATATCCCAAAAATTTTAAGATTAAAATAAATTTCATGTAATAATAAATATATTTATTAAATATATTAGATTCATTTGATTTATTGGGTTTATTAGATTTATTAGATTTATTGGCTTTATTAGATTTATTAGAAATGTTATATTTATTTTAGTTTTTTTATATATTGATTTATTAGATTTATTAAATTAATTAAATAAATTTTTTAGATTTATAAGAATTATTAGATAATTAGATTTATCAGATTCATTATATTTATTATAATCATTATATTTAATATATTTATTTTATTTATTATTAATATATAATTTCATTTATATATTTATAGATATTAAATTATAAGTACTTATGTGTTTGTAATGAATTTGGTCAATAAATATTTCGATCATGCGTGAATATGTTATGTATCAAAATAAACATTTTTACATTACACCCTTTCAAATGTTTCATGTTGTCTATTGATGGCTTATTGTTTGTAATGTATATTTACTGGGTATATGATTAATTCATGTTACCCATAAATATCATCATGTTCAAAAAAATACTTCTAAAATTACATTAAATATGTTTAAATAATAAATATACTTATTATATTTTTTATAATTAAATTTTAATTAAATAAAAATATCTATAAAATAAATTTATTTGTAACTATAATCACAACTATATATATATATGTATATTTAAATAAAAAAAATTACAACAAATACATATACTATAATTTTATATAATTATATATATATTTAACTATATACTAATATATATAAATATATTTATTAATAGTTATAATTATAACAACAAATATCTATATATATTTAAATATTTATAAAATTATAATAAATATATTTATTATACTGCTTATAAAGTTATAATATAATTAAATATATATATTTATAAGTATACACAAATATTTAAAAATAATAAAACTATTTGTAATTATAATTCCTAAATCAATATAGATGTATTAAAATTTTTTAATAAATTCTAATAAATATATTTATATATAAATATTTATAAATAAATACACATATTTATAAATATAATTCAAAATAAATAGAAATATAATTTTATATATTTATCATATATATAATTTTATAAATAACTATATTAATATAAATTATTTATTTTCATAATATCATTATCCACGCAAAACAAGCGCTGATAAATGTCATATTTATCACCGCTAAAAAAGAACTGATAATGGTATATTTTAACAGGGTTTTTTATTTTAATAATGTTAAAACAAACCTTTAGAATAACTTTTTAGCTCTCACTGATATAAGGTTCACTATGTTTTATAAAAAAAACCAAACAGTCTCCATCATTCTCACACCCCTCATGCTCTTACAGAAGCTGACCCCTAAGCCGTGACTCCTCCTCCTCCTCCTCAACTCCCACCACCTCATGTTTTCCATGAATAACACCTCCACTATGCGACACTCCTCCATCATGAACGCGACCACTATGCACTTCTCCTCTGCTTCACGCCACATCTCTATCACGTGTGAACCAGCTATTGTGCACCTCCCATTCTCTGCACAATAACCTTCGTTGTTCACAACCCCTCCCCCGTGTGCCTCTCCTCCACTGCGCGCCTCAACAATGCCAGGGTGTTTTCTCCCCATTGTCATTCATTTCATTTTGTTTAAATATTATTATAGTTATATATTTATGGTATGCAATGAATTGTATAGGATAAATACCCCGCTGAATATTGTGTCCATTGGTGGTGCTTGTTTGTGCACTAAATGAATTTAATGGTGGTTGGTGTTCAACTTCAATTTTTTAATTTGATTTTTTATGACTCATTTATGCATTTGAAGTATGATTCCAATAAATAACAGTGTAATTTCGTTTTTAATAATGAGGATATTTTTCATTAGGGGTTGAGTAGTAAGTCTCTTGACATATTTATGTGTTCTCTATTAATGTCCACATGTTTTATCTTTGATTTGGCTTGAGTGAACCAGGTATTTCTTGGGAACTACTTTGCAACACATGTTAAAATTTTTATTGGATGTTTTTAAAATATTTCATATGAAATTGTAATCATATTTTATAAATTTTTTGTGTATCAATTGGCTTGAATAAGGATAAAGAGTTGGCATAGACTTATGTCACATGCCATGGGTTTTGTTGAAGGCCCAAGTTGAATATTTAAAGTAATTACAATATTTTTAAAGTATGGTCATAAATATTTTTTCTTTAATTGGAATATCTGATATTTTAATTCCATTTTATAAAAATGAATGGAATTGACCTTCAAAATATTTAAATGGTTTTGAGACCCTTAACTCATATAGTGGATTAAGATATTTTCCAAAAGATATTGATGTTTAATAAAAGAGTTCTTAGCACATATTTCCTTCAAAGGTAAAACAGATAATTATTTTAAAAATTCATTTATAGAAAATGGTTGGGTTTCTAAATGTGCTTTCTAGTGCATTTTGATAAATGCTTTTTGGATGAATTTTGAAATTTTGTTATTGTATTGGGTGAAAATGGAGTGGCCTCTTGATCAAATTTGTAAAATCCTAGTTGGTAATTTAAATAAAGTTATATTATAAAAATAGGAGACCCTCAATTGAGCCCCAAGCATTTATTCTCCCTTTACTGGCTCGTAACCCCATGGGGGATTCATTATATTCCTATTCATATTGTGATGCTTATAAAATCATGTCGAATGGGTTGTTTCTTGTCAGGGCATAGGCGGTGGGGAGAGGTTAAATTTCAAATTATTTAAATTATATTTATGCAATGATCTATTATTTAATTTATTTCTCACGTCAACTATTGAAATGTCATGGATTTCCTTGGAGACTATAGGGATCTGCATAATTGAAATCCATAATGTGGAGTGTGCTTCCTATTGTAAGGACATAGATAAATTAAGTGATTTTTAGAGATGATTTAGTGTCCTTTGAGTGTACTGAAAGACACCATGGTTTCTTTTGATCCCTTGATCATGATAGAGACTAGTGAGTTCTATAGGAAAACATGGAAATGAAATGTTAAATAGTATCAAAATAGGATCCTCATCTACAGTTCAGCATCCAAAAATATGAGTCTTAGTAAGTTTCACATGATGGTTACATCAATCTTAGTAGAATTTAGAGGATTTTTTTGTTGGATTTAATTCCCCTAGATTTTTTATTATATGGGACCATCATTATGTTGTTTTATGATTATGTTTCTGTGTTTCTTTAGTGCCTATGTATTATCATTGTTTCACTTCAACTTTATGTTTTCTTACCTTCAAATAGGTTGATTTAAATTGTTAAAATGTTTTATTTAAAAAGGGAAAAATGGTTTTTTGTTAAATGAGTTTTAAGAAAATGGTTTTTTATTGTGGTTATTTATGAAAAACCTTTTTTCATAAAATGTTTTAAAAAGGGATAAACATTGATTTCAAATGTATTATATGGTTTTAGAGGCCCTATTTCCAATTTTGGATAATTTTATTTCTAATTTTTCTTCATCGCTGATTCTATATTATAAAAAGGGTGGTTGTTGGAAAATATGCATGTTTTCTATTTTAAAACTAATTTTATAATTCATGTGAAAATATATTTATAAATTATGTACATACTATCAATTTATGAACTATATTATGAAGGTATTAATAGATAATTCCTTATGAAATCAAGAAAATAATTTTTAGCTGACACCCTACTTATGAACTGGTGGATGGAAGTTCATGACACGGTTATATCACTTTTTTTAGTGCCCTGTATTTTTTGGTTCTTGATGAGTACATTAGTCCATAGTTAGACGATGGGATATGGTTAGTTGATGAGAATCACTAGTGTTTATGTTGGAATTATTTGGGGTTTGTTTCTCTTTTAACGTTCATTTTAGGATATTTTCATAATAATGTGTTATAATTTTTATGGAATAATGTGATTGGTCTAGAGTGGGTTCTTAATAACTACCCATTGAATCAATGCTTATATTTCCATAGGCTATTTATACTCCCTACGTTGATGTTCTTCATAAGGCATGTAAGAAGATAAGACTCTATGTGAGATGGTGGATGATTCTAAGATATGATTTGAATTATATAGGATAGGGATAAACTACTAACATCAAATTTACATCTATGATAACACCATTGAAATAGATATTGCATTATAAAGGACCTGACCTATGTTGTGTAGCTCAATATGAGTATTTTGATGTTCATGAGTGATCCTTCTATGATCATATTGGGAGATTGATGAAAACAACAACATTTGACAATAAATGGCTTGTTTAATGTGAATGGATTATATTGGGATGTATCAAGTGTTAGGTTTTTACCAGTTTCAATCCACGATGTTCATGTCATTTCTTATGGATCCAGATAGTTGATAAAACCAAAGAGAATCTTCCCAAATCCTTTCACATATTTTAAATAGTATTTCTTTCCAAGAGGTGCTTTTGGAATACAATAAAAAAGTGTTTGAAAAATGTGTTCTGTCACGAACAGAATTTGGTCATCATAATTACCGGCACCAAAACTGGCCTGTGGAAAGTCTCGAAGGGTGTTACCTATCCCCACATGCTGGAAGAAGTGAACGGGTATCATAAATATTGGTTTGGTAATGATTTACTTGAATTAGAATAAATAAGACAACAAAAAACAATCAATAAAACGAATTTAAAAATTCAGGACAAACAATCCTTAATTAAACATTAAGAATAGAATAAAAGATTTTTGACATGAAAAAAGGTTTAAAAAACAAAAAAATTAGTAGAAAATACAACCCAAATTCCTCTACATGACAAGGGGTCAGCACCCACGAGCTGTCTCTACAACACAACACTATGGAAGCAACTAGAAACTTGAACCTCTGTCTCCAGAAGCCTTCCCCTTACCTCTGTCAAACATAATGATAAATCACATACACCAAAAGTTTTATGTAGGGTCATAGCCTAATCCCAATATGAACCTATATAATGATTCCATGTGATAAAAAATATATGTTAAAAAGATTTCATTTGTTATAAATAAACAATGGTAGCAATAATTTATAAAGGCGATTATTTTAAATGAAAATAGTTTTCAAAGAGGGTAACATTAAATAATATATCATTAAAATAAAAAATTTGAGCTATTTAATTTTAAATCCAAACACACCATAAAAAGATGATAAATTCTAAATAGTCATTTAACACTCAACACGGGAACACCCCTAGACACTAGTTAGTTTTGATCCCCAGATACCTTGCATCTCAGTGTGTAAGTTACCATAACATTATCTGTTCTCATGCACTAGACACTATTAGGGGATTAACCCATAACCTAGTAGTCCCCTGAAACATAATCATCAATGTTTTGTAAGTGTTTTCAATGTAAAACTTGCTAAGTGAAATATGGACTGAACCACTCCGGATCACTAGCATGCTCCTACACATCCACCCACCTAGTTACCCAGGTTTCCCTATTTGTGATAAAAAAAGATCCACATGCTACCAAATTATATTTCCACATAAAAATTCTAGTACTGGTCATACACTCTCAAAATAGTTGGTAGACATGATTTTCACCATTTATATTGCTCAAACAATCACATTGAATTCCCCTAAAATAATTATACAGGTTATAACAAAACTTTTCACATAAAATCCATTTTAAATCCATCTTTTAATCCAAAATTTCTATGAATATTAACACAAAACAGAATTTTCAAAACTAAAACATTTTTATAAATCCATTTCATGAATTTTAAAACAACACCAATTGGTACAACATGGAATGAAGAATTAAGAAACGCCCATTTTCACATGAAATTGGCACTTAAGATTAACATCATAACAAATTATACCAAAACAAGTTTTCACAATAAAAATAATGACATAGTAACATAAATTAAATATAAATCAAGATAGATATATCTTTATACCATTATTACACATGGAATAACCTACCATATATTTCAAAATCCTCAAATCATTGTGTGGAACATCAACCACACCACCATCACACCACAATATAGTGAAAAAAAACCTAAAAAAAATATTGGACCAATGAACTCCAAATAAAACCCAATGTTCTAATACCTAAATTTTTCACATTAGGAATATAACAAATAATAGAATAAACCCTAATAAAATGGATGAAACCCAATGCAAATGGGAAGAGGAAGTAAGGAAACCAACTTACCTGAGAGATCTTGAAGAAATCACCCCAAATCAACCAAAGGTTGAATCTACAAGTAACTAAAACTGATAGGGAGGGTCAAATGAGGCTAGGAAGGTCATGTGAGGACTGAAATGGGTAAAATAGTGAAAATTGAATGATTTATGGAGGAAACATATTACCTTATCAAATCTGAATGATTTGAGATACCCTGGGAATATTCTCCCAATTCAGTTATACAAATGAGCTCCAAATAGGTAAACACGAACATGGGGGTGTGCCGAGGTCTGTTTTTTTCTAGTGGGAGGTAAAATCACTGATTTTTTTTCAAATTATTGAGATATTAAATAATTTAATTTCTTTTTATATTTAGAAATGGGTTCACAGTTGGGACCAAATCATGAAAACCAACCATTTCCCCCGAAAATACATGGGAAACGCCCACAAAAAATCAAGAATATAAATTGCATGAAAAATACCTTTGAAATAAGTGATGTATGTGATCATTATTCCCAACATAATTAATTTCCACCCTCGAAAAGTCATCCTGAAGACTAATCAAATAAGAGAATCATAAAATCCTCTGAGCCTGCTGGTGCTTGATCCACCGCGTGATGATTCCTAGTCTCTACTTGAGAACAAAATCTAGTTTGTGGATGTACCCTGAACTGGATCTTCCTAGAAGATGATCCTACCCTACCGCCACAGACACTAAACCAAAATCCCCCTATCCTCAAAGGCTTTGAGTGAGCTAGAACTCCACTGGAATCCACTGAACATACCCCACTTTGAAGTGGACGTGCCATCCTGTAGAAGCACCTCAAGTGTACCGTACCAGCACAATTATTAAAAGGCTTCGGAGGATAAGTTCATGCTAGTCGTTTGTTCTATAGCATCCCATACTAGTGGAACCCGAAAAACCCCACATTAGAAGCCATTAAAGAAAAATTCCTTCAAAGTTGGCCTGAGCTGCCACCGACTTTTTTCCTGCTCCTCCAGCATCCTCTTTTTCTTAGAATAACTGCCAATTCCTAGACCTAATTTCATCCCAGAAAACCCATCCCTCCCCTTTCAATTGATCTCCCCTATAAATGCCCAGTCAACAACTTATTCATCGGTATTCATCTTGTATAGAATGTCCATGGAATAAATATCTGGTTGTAGACCCCTCTCAAACTTTTGGGCATTCATCTACTCATTGAAGTCTATTTCTAGATCATACCAGACTAAATCAGAAAAACAGATTGCATTCTCCATCATAGAAATATCACTTTGAACAAGCTCCATAAACTCTGAAAATCAAGTATATGCCAAAAATTTCGGGCAGTACTAGTCATTGAAGATAACCTTGATGTCCTTCTAGCTTATCTACTTTGGCTCCCAGGCATGAAGAAATAATTCCCACCCCATTCTGATAGTACACTCTAACATGAAAGTGGCACATTTGACCATGACCTCTCATTCTGTTTCTATGAACTGAAACATGTGATCGATACTTTCAATCCACTCCTCATCTTCATGTGTTATGGTGCTACCTCATAAAATAGGAGGCTTATTTTTAAGAAACTCCTTGACTTTGTCCTTCTTAGGTTCAGTCTCATATTCCCTAACCAGAGCTGGAAAAGAGCTGGTCTCTGTCCCAGATCATGGACTGCCTAAAACATAGCCTCTACTAGAATCTGATCAAGCGGAGATGGAGAAATCTCTCCAGTTTCCTCTAGTGGGAGAATGGGAGCTTTTAGGGGTGGCATATTGCAACAAAAGACAATACACACAAGAAAAAAATCAGTAAAACTCTTCAGAAAGATTCATCAATAAAATCAAATATAAATAATCAAAACACATTAAAACCATAAAATAAACAACTAATTCACCCCACTTGATTTCCACGTGCATTCTGCATCCCACACATCTCACCTGGATGTGAATCCAAACAATGAATTCTGACATCCCACAGTGACACGAGGACTATCATGAGAGGTGCATGCCAGAGATAGTAAACGTGACCAAAACTCTATTCCTCAATATTTCTATCTATTTTCTAGCTTGACTCATCCCAAAATAATATCATAACCCAAAAACATTAACCTCCTCTTATACAATTTTTTCACAAACTAAATCTGGACATCATCATGACAGACACCGAACCCAACCCGTGGTTAGGGCCCGAAGGGCGTTCTTTATCCCCACAGGATTTCACAAATTTCAGGGTATCATAAATAATTTCTTGGGAATTATTTAAATTAATTATGATATATAAGAGAAATAAAAACAATCAATAAAATGAATCTAAAAAACTCATCCCCAACTAGCCTTAATTAAAAATTATGAACTGGATAAATGGTTTTTAACCTAACACAAGGTGTACCAAACTACAAAATTAGTAGAAAATACAACCCAAAGACCAACACATGATAAGGGTTCATCACCCATGAATCGTCTCTATAACACCGCACAATAAAAGCAACTAGTATCTCAAATCGTCGTCACCAAAAGTGTTTCCCTCACTTGTGTCAAACATAGCCTAGTCTACTTACACCCAAATGTGTAATTAGGGTGTGATAATAATCCCAATAGTATCCCACACAAATATTCCATGTGACAAGCATTGTAAGATAAATATCATTTAACTGTTATAAAAAAATAATGGTTGCATTAATTTATAATGGTGCATATTTGAAATGAAAATAGTTTTAAAGAGGGTAATATTAAATAATTGGTCATTCAAATAAAACATTTAAGCTACTGAATTTTCTATCCAAACACAACACAATCCATATATGAATTACAAATATTCAATGAGTACTCAATACAAGAACACACATAGGCACTAGTTAGTTGTGAGCCATAAGTACCTCACATCTCTGTGTGAATGTAACCATAACAATATCCATTCTCAGGCACGATCCACTAGTTTGGGGAATAAATGATAAAATAGTTGTCCCCAACATTGTAATTGTAAAAATTTTGTTAGTGTTATCAACATAAAACTTGGTAAGGGAAATAGGGGAAAAACCACTCCAGATCACTACCATGCAAGCACACGTCCGCCCACCTAGATACCTAGGATTTCCCTTTTGTGGTCAATCAAGTTACACATGTTACCAAATTCCATTTAACAAAAAAATACTATATTGGGTCATAAAAACTCAAAATACTAACTATACATGAATTTTACCATTTGAATAACTGAAACAAATGCTTAGAATTTCCATAAAACAATTATAAAAGTTATGAAAACAACATTTCAAATAAAATCCATTTAAAATACCTCTCATAACTCAAAATGATTACAAATAATACTCCAAACCAAAAAATTTAGCACTAAACTATTTTAGTAAATCCATTCAATGAATTTTAAAACAACATAAATTGGTACAACATGGAATGCACAAGTAAAAACATCCATTTTGTCAAAAACATTGGCACATAAAAATCAACTACATAAAAATTTCTACCAAAAACTATTTTTTCACTAAAAATAATGATAGAGGAGGATAAGATAAATATAAATCCTTTAATCAAACACATTATACAATTTATACACATGGAATCACCTACATATACTTGAAAACCCTCAAATCCTTGTCTGGAACTTCATCTGTAGCACCTTCGAACCACAAGGGAGTGAAAATGAACTTAAAACCACATGATTGGGCCAAGAATATAAAAATAAAACCTGAGGTTCAATTACATACATGTTATACAATATTAATTTCAAGAATAATATAAGGAAACCTACGAAAATGGAAGACACCCTATGGAAATGGGAACAGGAAGGAAGGAAATCCACTTGAGAGATCTTGGACAAATCGCCCAAAATCCACCAAAGGATGAATCTCCAAGCATGAAAAACTAATAAGAATGATCAAATGTGGCTAATAAGGTCACGTGCGGACTCAAATTTGGTATCATGAGTGAAAATTTAATTATTTATGGATGAAACATATTGCATTCTCAAATTTAGATGATTTGAGACACCATGAGAAAATTATCCCTATTATATGATGAAAATAAGCTCTGAATAGGTAGATATGAACATGGAGGCCCACCATGGTCTGTTTCCCTTAAGTGGGAAGTGGAAACAATGAAAACAACAAAAAATTATAATAATATTATAGAATTCATTTTTTTTTAATCATGAAATGAGATCCCGGTTGGGACCAAATCATGAAAACCCAACATTTCCTCCAATAATTCATGGGAAACCCCTACAACAATGTAAGAATATAAATTATATGAAAAATAAAATTAAAATAAATCATGTATGTGACAATTCAACATACCATTTATTGGTTTTAAAGAACATCAAAATGATTTAAACACTTTTCATGGACTTAGTAATCATGTGAAGTGTTTCTCAACTCACCTGATTAGATTTAATAAAGGGATGTAAATATTTTGAAATAATATGTAATACTAGTTTCATTTTAACAAGGGGTGTGGGATGTTTTAAATAAATATTTGTAAAATCTATAGTGTTTTCAATCATTTTAATCAATTAAAATGATAAGACCATGATGTTTCCTTGAATGCATTATAAAAAAGGAATTGGGGTTTTGAGAATGGTGTTTGAAACTGATTTGTTTATTTTAAAAAGGGTGTGTTATTTTAATGAAAATTTTGTATAAGAATTTTTGTTTTTAATGGGATTTCAGCTAGGAATTTATAAATATTCTTCAAATGACTCATAAATTCTACCACTATTCTAATCATTGGTTAATTTTAATATCAATGTTTGTTCTATTTATTTTGTTAAAAATCATAATCATCGAATGGAAAAGGATGGATATAAATAAATACTATTTGTATGTAAATCATTTGAAAATGAGTTTAGAGATGCGTTGAAAGACCCCAACATGTTTTCAAAAGAATAGGCATAAAAACGTTCTCAAATATTTTTTTCCTATTTACGCGGCGGTTATTCAATACTTGTTAATCCAGAGGAGTTAAAAGAACACTTGATTTATCATAGAATAGATCTATCTTATAAATGATGTAATAAACCTAGGGGATAATTTAATATAGCAGCTTTCTAAGATAACAACTCATTTTATGGATAATATGATATGATTACTAGTGGGGAAAATGAAGAATACCATATCGAGGATAAGATTACTGATGTAAATGATGATAAAGACCGTATTGAAGAAATGATAAGGGTAGTTGTTGATGAACTTCGTGGTTGCCCAAAATTGTTTGACCAGTTAAAGAGTTGTGAAAAGAAACCTCTGTAAGGTGGTTGAACTAAATATACAGAATTTTTAGTTGTACTAAAGGTGTATAATTTGGAAGCATACAACTCATATACTGACACAAGTTTTACATAATTATGCCCTCTCTTTAATGACATGATAGTAAAAGATAATGAACTCTAGATCTAAACATAAAATGTTAACTAATTATACGTTCATTGGGTATGATATATGAATGAATACACACCTACTTGAATCACTATATAATGTTTCTCAAGGAAAACTAATCACATAGAAAATGTCCAAAGTGTGGTGCTTCTCAATACATGAAATAGGAATACAATCCTACAAAAGTTGCATAGTACTTTCAATTTATTCCATGATCTAGATGCCTATATGGAAGTGAGGAGACTGCATCGAAACTAACATGGAACGCAAATAGATTAAATAAAGATGGGAAACAACATCACATGATAGCCCAGATTAGTGGATGAAAATTAATCATGAGTATCCTGATTTTTGGAATGAGCTGGGTAACCTTCGTCTTGTGTTATCTACAGATGGAGTGAATCCATTTGGTTTTCAAAGAAACACTCACAGTACATGACTTGTTATGTTGGAAAATTATAACTTTCCACTATGGATATACATCAAATGAAAACCCATCATGATACATATTCTTAGATTAGGACCGAAACAATTGGGTAGTGATATTGATGTTTATGTGGCTCCATTGATAGAGTAATTGATGTTTTTTTAGAATTCAGGTGTTACATTGTATGATGACTGTAGAAATAATTAATTAATATTGAGATCCATTTTGTATGGGATGATAAACGACATTCCATATTTTGATAATTTTTTAGGATACAATATTAAAGGAAGTCATGGTTTTCCTGTTTTCAAATAAGGTACAATGTTAATTGGGTTGAAACATTCATCAAAAACATTGTTTCTAGGACATCACATGTTTCTACCTCAATGAAATAAGTATCGACCAAAGAAATCATCATTTTATGGAAGTTTATAAGAACATATAACACCATATTCACTAACTAGTGATCAATTGTTTGAGAAAGTAAAGGATGTGGACACTGCTGTTGGTAAACTGTTTTTGAAAAAACGTATGAAAACTAGTAGGAAGAAGAGATAATTTTCTTTAATTACACTAATGGAATTCTAGGTTTGTCTGACACATTTTAGATGTTATTAATGTTGGAAAATATGTATGTGACAATGTCATTGACACATTACTAAATGTACCTAGCAAAATAAAGGATGGAATTAAGGCTAGGGTGGACATGGTTGACATGGTAATATTAGAAGAGTTGGTGCTAATGAAGGGTGAAAAATAAACTTTTATTCCTCCAGTTTCCTATACTCTTTCCTATAATGAGATATATCAATTTGAAAACTTCTTGAATGATGTAAAGGTTCTAGAGGTGTATTCATCGAATATCAGGAAAAAAGTTTCAATTATCGATTAAATGTTAATGGGTCTTAAATCACATGACATCCACATTTTTTTGAAAGATATAATTCAAATATTTTTTACATTGTATGTTTTCCAATAATGTCCATTAATCATTATCAAAACTCTATTTCTTCTTCAATGCTACATGTAGCAATTTTATAGACCATAAAAAATTTTTGAGTATGGAAAGAGAAATTGTCATCATATTCAGTGAATTGTAAATGTTCCTACCACTGAAATTCATTGATATGATGGTTCATTTGATAGTTTAATTTTTGAGAGATATTCGATGATATGGCGCTTTACACATTATATGGATGTACCCCATTGAATTGTATATGATGATTTTGAAATAGTATTTCAAAAATAAAATTCAGCTAGAGGGTTGTATAGTGGAGCAATATATTGTTGAGGAAGCCATTAAATAATATAATGAATACATGTTCAGTGTGTAAAGAATTTGTCTACAAAAATCTCATCACACTAGGAGCATTATAGTAGAAGAAATTTTTAGAAGAGAGGTTTTCACAATCTGTATTACATATTGATGGCATGGCCACCATTTTGTTTTTCAAAATAGTTTAGAGGTTGAACCATATGTTGAAACCCACAAAAAAATTATTAGGAATTTTAATCAATCAAGGAATGAATAATTTATATCAAATACAAATAATTTATAGATTATCAGATGTTTTTGGGACAATATATTCAAGTATTCAGATAAAAATATGGACTCAAGTTCAGAACGATTTTGATGGCATGGATGAGGACCAAGTGTGTATGTATTAAATTATAATGATTATGTAATTAATGATTAAACCTTCTATAATAATGAACATAATGAAGACAGTACCATGAATAATATTATTGTTACACATGTGGTTGAAGTGATGGATGTTTGTAGTGCTAAGGGAATAAATCTAATTTATTTGAATATGTCATATTTTGGCGTCATCATAGTAATATGGGAGTTGGATTATATGAACTTACAAGTAATGATTTTTCAATCCAGGTTGGTTAATAATATAAGTGATATTTAAATAAATGAGTTTGGATTTGTGAATTATTATTTTAGAAATTATGGGTTCAAATATAAACCATTTATAATCGCATCACAGTCTGTACATGTATTTTTGGGTTTAAATTCCACAAACCAAAAATGGTAAATTTTTTCAATTATCCACGAAAACAACTAAATTACTTGATTAAAATTCAATGGTGGATGAACCATTAATTGGAACATTACAATCATTTCACAGAGGTCCCAATATTGATGGTGTTTTTATGTTAGAGGAGACCACAATGGACTAATTTGGATAGTAGATAGATAGTTCAAATCCTTTCAGACTTTAAAAAAATATACTGGTCAATAATCAGGTCTTATTTTTTTGTAATATAAATCATTTTACCTTACATTATTATATTTTCACTATTGATTTTATGTAATCTAAATTAAATACTAAATTACTTTTTCAGATAATGACTTCTGAATGTGATTATGCTCCCAATCCAAAGGGAAAATATGTCTCTCAACATACTGGTGCTCGCAGTGTAGAGGTTTAACAGGTTTCTCAACATGTTTTTGGTTGCTTCAACCAGTGTATACTTGTAATCATTATCTTCACATGAAAATGATAGCATATCAATGTTACAAATTAAAGATTATGAAACAGAAAAAAATAGTTGACACCAAAATAGTGGATGCACTAAAAAACTGGAGTTCTGTAGTTTGATATTGTTAGAAAAACACCTTATAGAAAAAGAAAAAGGTCTCATATACGGTGTCAGGTAGAATAAAAGATCCAATATGATAACCCTGACAAGGCCATGTCTAGTAGTTACATTGGAATTGTCACTCGATAACACGTGTCGATTGTTGTCCAGTCATGGCACCATGTTGTCAATAGGCAAAAGTCACTAATGTGGGAAGATATTATGAAAACATTATAATATATAATTTCATTAATTAAAAATAATAGTGAAACAATGACTTACTCTTCATCACCCATTTTAGAGTACATTTATAGTGGATGACTCGCACAAGGAATATGTATTAAGGGATACTAGAAGTATTCAAATAGGGTTTCACACAATTTTAACAAAATATTTTCTCAATGTTGCTGACGGGAAAATTATCCTACACCCACCTCCTATTTATGCACACCGGATAACCCAAAGAGAATGGGATTCCTTTACTTGACATTATGAAAGCAGTCGTTTCAGGTAAATTGTGTTGGGAAATATGTTGTTTGATGATACGTGTATTCATCAATTTGATGGATAGTTATTTATTTATGAAACAACAAATGTGTGATGAAAATAATGAATGAGTAGAAAAACAAGCATACCCCTACCATAATGAAAAAATGGTGTACACTTCACTTGGAAAAAATTTGAACATATTTAAAATCTACTATAATACTAGTATTCGACATAAAAATCACCATTACTATGTTCCTCTATATGCAGATTGATGAGTCTATGTCCAATGCCACTCCAATTTTAGTCTATGTGCTATGGAAGGAGGCACGTGTAAAAATTATGTGATATTAATTGATGAAAACACATAGAAATTGTGGGAAACATGTTTAATTATGACATAATAAATATTTGTTTCATATAAATTGATATTAGATTACAATGAGTAATTATCTTCCTATATTTTTAACTGACATAGTCAGAAGAATCAACAACATCCAAAATGGATGCCGACAAAATTTCAGTTTCCTTGAAGCAGCCAGAAAAGTATGGTCGCGTCAGAGGTGCGAGTTTTAGGGTGACACCACAAACTTTTTTTGTGAAAATAATAAGAGGTGGATCAAATTTTAAAAATCGAAATAATGAGAGAAAGAACAACTATCCTTGAAGAACATATAAAATTTCCAAAAGTGTTCATGGAAAATATGATGGTGGGGGAAAATAGATCAAACAAATCAAGAAAAACTATTGCGTGAAGATGTATCCCCACCCACCACTAGCTTTTAGATGATCTATTCCCCTCAATACCTATCTTAGCAGAAGTAATAAATGTTTTAATTGTAGTTTCCATGAATTTGGAATCACATAGACACTAGTACTGTAAAGACCCGGAAATTTCAAGGAAATTTTTTTCTTAATTTCTTTGGAATTTTTTGAGTGCATGGTTTCAGATGACACCTGATTCCGAGTACCGGTTCAAAAGATAGGAAAACCCACACGTACGTTTACTGAACGTACCTGAAAAAAAGTTCAGAAAATTATTATCAGTCACCCTCGACCCGTGCCGGTCAAGGTCAGGCTCTTTCTAAGTGAAACACGCCCCAATAGAATCCAACGGTACTCTCTGATTTTCAATCCGAATTACCATTTAAAAGATACAAATTTTACAATAAAATAATTGTCTATTTATTATTTTATTTGCGGCTAAAAACTAACTTTTTCTGGTGGCCCGTGCCAGCCAAAGTTAGTATCTTCTCATATAAACCTTTCCCTCATGAGTTCAGCGGTTTTCTAGGATTTGTATTTCGAGATACCGTTTGTGAGTTATAATCATTTTAAAAATAAAATAATTTATTTAATCATTTTATTTATGATTAAGTGATTTTTGGGATTTCTCATAGGAGGTCCATGCCGACTAATCTTAAGTCGCGTTTAGGGTAAACCTGCCATCCTGAGCACAATGGTGCCCTCAGATTTCTGATCTAAGTAAACGTTTAAGAGTTATTACACTTTTTCAGTAAAACTACTTACGCGCATGAATTTAATCTGAACAAGGCTTCAGAAATTTATTTCGGGCACACCGGGCCTCGGAATCAGGTGCCGTCTGAAACCGCACACTCAAAAAATTCCAGAAAAATTAAGAAACAAATTTCCTTCAAATTTACGGGTCTTTACATTACTCCCACCTCAGGGATTTACGTCCCCGTAAAGCTATAACACAAACTAGGGAAACAAAAGTGGTACTGAGCACGCATCTGAGCCTCCTGCTCCCATGTGCTCTCCTGGAGGTTCCTGTGCTGCCAGTGAAAGATCACCTGAGGAATCGATCATTCACGTAGGACCCTCTCCTGTCGATCCTCAATCTCCACTGGAACCTCAGTGCATGTCGCCCTGTCATCGACGTCTAACTCCCTGAGGTCGATGATGTGTGAAGGATCTTGCACGTATCTCCTCAGCCGAGGTACGTGGAAGATTTCATGAACCCGGTGCAACTAAGGTGGAAAGGTTAAGCGGTAAACCACCTCGCCTACCCTTCTAGGGACCTAGAACGGTCCGTTGAACCTCAGAGATATCTCACCGCCTCAGCTAGATCTCTGTAAACCTCATCGAGGTGAGACCCATATAAGAACACGGTCGCCATCCTCGAACACTAGAGGTCTACCATTCCTGATTAGAACTGAATCTCAAAACTCCTGCTGCCACGAGGGTAAGGTTGGCTGACCCATGAATTATCGGCTACACCCTCCCATGCACATGTTTATCTTGTGCTACCTGTGGTTTCCTTTTCACCGACCAAGGAAAACCAATCCCAATGTTTGTCTAATACCGTCAATTTTATTATGAGCAGTGATTGCCCAATCCATACTCAAACTAATGTCATAAGGCCTCAACGCTGCCACCAAGAGGTCCCAACCGAGACTCTCGCCTCAAGGGTTAGATCACACCGTCGGCATAAGTGTGCCTATCGAGTCTCCTCCCAAAGGTATCTCTAGGCGTTAGGGTCAAGTAAATGGCTTAACGGGAAACTCTATGTCTGGGACTAGATTCATGGAGGGAAGGGATGATTCGTATCGATGTCTGTGGCTATGGAAGCTAATAGAAGACAAAGTACGCACTTCAAATCATCCTTAGAGCCATTTCAGTCGCTCTCCCTGACCGCATGGGGATACTCTTTTCCCCTACCCTCGAGCTCCCTGAGCCTGGCGGGGACTACAAAGGTGGGTGGTTGTAACATGTCGAAATTTAAACCACCTCATGATGAACTCTTAACTCTGCTTCCACCTCTGCTACTCTGAAGATTCATATGTCCTTAACACTTCCTCTTCTTGAAACATTTTACACACCCTTGTCTCTGAGACTGGCGCTAATTCCAGGCTTTTATACTGCTAACATTCTCTAGCTATATTCGTTCATCCAAGAACATTCAACCATAAAGGTCTTCTCTAGCTCTAAGGTCTGAGCTCTAAAGCGCTGATCCTTTTGTAGTCATCAAGTACCAGGAACGATCGGTACGCCTCGATGAATACTCAGATACTGACATGTCATCCTTCCGAAGATGTATAAGCTCTAGAAAACTCTCATTGACCTCCTCAAGCCAGTCCTCAGCCACCTGTGAGTCAGGTTCACCTCAGAACATGATGCTATTTGATGTCAGAACACTTGTAAGGCAGTAAGCTTACATATTTTACCTACCGGTACCTCCAGTTGTAACTGCTGACCAACATGTAGTGATGTATAGATGACACACTACCCGAAGGCACTATCTCAGACATCGGGCCACGTACCGATGCCTCATCACTATGCGGACCATCCTCAAGGTCATTAAATGGAAAACACTAGTGTCCAAGTCCACCATCCACTCTAATGATGTCTCAGCTAGGCGGAAAACTCTAGCAATCGCCTCCAGCCAGTGCTCTGCTGTCTGGGAATCTATCTCGCCTCGTAACACCGAAGGCCTCTACTGCTGGAACTCGTGCAACATGCTCTTCCAGTGTGCACAGTTTTCTAGTATAGTTGTTGGCATCTGCTTCCCAATAGGTGGTGGTGTTGCTGGTACACCACCCGAGGGTGCCCACATAGTAAAAAGGGCCATGAACCAGAGCCTCGTCGCGTGGTGAGCCGTCATCGAGTACTCTCTCAGAACTCCAAATGACTATCTGTGTGGAGACTTCCTGAACAGATACGACACAGTAAACATCTTATACCTGGTGAGATGACCTGGTTTCAGATGACTTTAAAACTTTTGGAAACACACACGCAATCAGTGTTTTCATGCACAAAGTTGGAAATCAGTAGTCAGGGTCCTGGTGTACGGATACGCCGCCCGCTGCACAAACACTGGACTCCCTGAACTGAAGACCCCACTCGGTACCCTTAACACTATTTCTTCACAAAAACAAAAATATCAGAGGTATAAATAATGCGGTAGAACCGACTCCTCTGATACAAAATTATCACGACCCGTCCTCGGGGCCCGTGCCATGACTACCCCAAGCACACCTTCCATAGGCCAGGGGCTGGTGACTAGCACCAAAGGCATAAATCACGATAACTAGGAAGTCATTCCATTTATTAATGTATAAAAACACCACAGAGTACAAGCGGAAGTAAAAAACTATATAAAACTGAAACAAGCTGTACTGAAAGTAAATGGGATGGAAATACAAGCCCAACTGTAATGTATAAGGAAAAAGATAAAACAGACGAAAGGTGACAAGCAGCTCCTAGATCATCCACCAAGGATCTTACCTGAAAGGTAGGTACAGATAGCGCAGCTCCTGGATCATCCAATATGGATCCTAACTAAAGGGTAGGTACAGATAGCATCCAAAACTCTCTCGCCCATCAACCTCCTCCGAGTGTCGTCTCATCGTGAAGTCCACCACCAGATATTGTCTCGTCGTGAGGTGCACCTCCGGGTACCGTCTAGTCCTCGGACACCCGGACTCTGTCTGCGCTGCTCGTCGTCTGCAAGCAACACGACGAGGTGCGGGCATAGCCCGTGTAGGGGTGAGTATAACGATACACAGTAGGGACCCCGAGTCCCTCATGGTCTCACTAAATCCAACAAGAATGACCAAAAAGAAGATCTAAATAGATAACCTCTACCTAGGTATATGCCCATACATATACCCAAGTTATCAAGTAACCCATCTCAATCATGAGGAAACACAAATATTATGAAATAAATGGATAACCAATACCCAGGTATACGCCCATACATATACCTAAGTTATCAAGTGACCCATCTCAATCATGAGATAAACAGAAAGGTCATAGACTTAGCTCAAACCAAGATTTTCATTATCGAAACCGTAACTGCTGAAGAGTCTCGTCTCAGGAGTGTACAGTGGTCCTGTCACGACTCTGAGGTTCTGCTCACTAACCTAAGACTGCTGAGGTACTACTCCTGTCGAGTACCGCAGGCCAACCACCCAAACACAGTAGTGCTTCCCGCCAGGGTATGCCACCCAAACACAGTAGTGCACACCCCCTAATAGCCTGTAGAGGTACTCTCCGGACGAGTACCGCTGGTTTGCACTATCACACAGGTAGTGCTCCGTATTCCATGAGTCTGAACCCAAAAAAGTAGTGCTCCGTCCACTGGGCTAGTCAACTCACTCCAAGTCGAGTCGGTCAAGTAGTCGTCATGTCTTAGTCGGCTACACGGTCTTCGTACTCGGAACGCTCGTCTCCGGGAGGGTCCGCTCCATGAGCTACAGGTCGATACTCCAAGTATCTCAAAGTCCCACTAAGAAGTATCTCAATGTTCCACCTCATCTTAGGGGTATCAACGTAATAGATGGCGCATCAATTGGACGCCAGGTCTGTGAGTTATTAGCCTTTTCGTCCCAGGGGCCCTATTGGTTTCCTGTGCGAACCAATCCGACCATATCTAAACTGTACCCCAAACTATCATAGATTATAATCAAATGGATAATTTATCAACAAGATCACCAACTCCACTGACGGTTTATCAAATGAACATCCAGTCTGAAAGTTATCTGCTTTTCCGTTCCAGGGCCCCTGGAATATGGCCGGGTTGGATTGTACCTGAAATCCAACCGGGCCCCTGGAACAGAAATGCTGATAACTTTCAGACTAGACGTCCATTTGATGAAACTTCAGTAGTGTTGGTAATTTTGTTGAGAAACAATCCCTTTGAGTATACCCTATGAGAGTTCGGGGTACAGTTGAGATACGGCCGGGTTGGTTCGCACACGAAACCAACAGGGCCCCTGGGAAGAAAAGGCTAATAACTCACAGATCAGGCGTCCGATTGACGCACCGTCTATTGCGTTGAGACCCCGATGACAAGGCGGTCCTTTGAGATACTTCTTCATGGGACTTTGAGATACTTGATTATCAACCTATAGATCATGGAGCGGACCCACCCGGAGATGAGAATTCGGAGTACGGAGACCGTGTAGCTGGATGAGACCTGATGACTTTTGACTGACTCGACTTGGAGTTAGTAGACTAGCCTAGTGAACATAGCACTACTTTGTTGGGTGCAGACCCATGGCGGACAGAGCACTACCTGTGTGACAGTGCAGACCCACGGTACTCGCCCGGAGAGTACCTCTACCGGATATTAGAGGGTGTGCACTACTGTGTTTGGGTGGCATACCCCGGTGGGAAGCACTACTATGTTTGAGTGGAAGTCCCGCGGTACTCGACAGGAGGAGTACCTCAGCAGTCTTAGGTTAATGAGCAGTACCTCAGAGTCATGAATGGACCCTGTACACTCCAGAGACGGGACTCTACAGGAGTTATGGTTTCGATAATGAAAATCATGGTTTGAGCTTAGTCTATAACCGTTGTGGATCCTTTTTCTTGATTTGGGAAGATTTGATTAGCAACTCATACCATGGGTGGACATTTTTGAGAGGGGATAACGAATTTCAAAGGATGAAAACATAATGTTTTTAACAATTTGTTTGATAATTATAAATGTAATTATATAAGATATTTTATGAAATTTATATATCATTGTTTTCCAAACCCTTTTGTGTGGGGATATATTCTTGTGTGCGCTGTGTAGGTGCTATTTTGGGAATAGATAAAATCCCCTATTATCAGCTCCTGAAGTAGAAATAATAAATGCACCCTTAATCAGTGAAATATAGAGTGATGATAAATAAAACATTTATCATTACTAATTATTGTGGTGATAAATGTTTCTTCTATCAGTGCTAAACATAGTGCTAATAAAAATTTCTTTCATGCACGCAAAAATAGAACAGATTAAGGGGGACCTTTATCAAAAAAAATTATCGTGGATATAGGACACGAATTATTAGTGTTTTTAGCACTGTTAAAGGGGACACCCTTTATCTTCATTTAGATTAACAATTCTTTTCTATCATTGTTAAAATTATTTTCTAGTGCTGATAAAATCAAAATGTATATTTCTGATAATAATTTATGGATATGGAAAGCATGAGAGAACTAGGATGCCTGCCATTAGGTAATGGGGGAGTCTAGTTAATTGGGTAAGTGGGTAAGGGGTACCTTGTCAATTATATTTTCATGATATTATATTATTGATGTTGTATGCAGATTTTCTGAGAAAGAGTTGGTGAGTATGTGTTGTTGTTATCCCAATATTGGTAACAAGTTGGTTTATTATTATTATTAATAAACGATTTTTTATGTTTCTCCTACATTTACAGAAGTGAATCCCATGGGAACCCGTAGGAGTATTATTATATGTTTAACCTTATTATTATAACTTTTTTATGGATTATAGGATGGAGTTGGTTATCATGCTAGAATGTACTAGTTCATCGTGCAATGTTTATTGGTGGTTGGAGTTGTTTCCCAAAGAACTGGTTTTATTTTCATATTTTATTGTGTCAATATATTACATTAAATGTCTTATGGGATCAGGTTTTTTAATTTTTAGTTGGATTTTATTTGTGGTTTTAACTTATGTTTATAGGATTCTTGAGGGTAATTAGTTTCATATATTTTTTTCTTCCATTAGTGACAGTCTCCGACCCCTGGCCTATTATTGGTAGGTTTTATGGGGCCACGCTTGTGTTTCCCACTATACCAAGAGTGGTTTTAATAGGAATGAGTAACCTTATTAACCGTTTAAAATTAATTTATTAAAATAATTAAAAAATAAATTTTATTCAATAATATTCTGAAAATAACCACTCTAAAATAATTGGTTTTATAATATTGGATGTTGATTGGATGAGTATTTCTATGAATTATATAAAGATAATTGAAAAAACAATATTAACCACCCATATTAAATCTTTATGAGGGTATCATATTTATTTATCATTTTGTTTTTTAATAAATAATTCCATTTATGTATTTTTTTAACATTTCCCCAACCTGCTATTTTTAGATATAGTAGGCATAAATTTATTATCAAGAGGATAAGATATCAAATCATCCCATAATGGATATTATCTTCTTATCATATAGGTGCTTATATGGTTAGATGTTTTTATGAAATCATTCCTAATTCGAACAACTACTGCATTTTATAAAAAAACAATCTGACCTAGATTCATTTAAAAAAATATCCAAAACTCAATCATATTATTATAGTGCACAAGAAATATTTAATTTTTCATACGAGGTAGGATGGTTACATTTTTTTTAAATACAGAAATAAAAAAACAATAAACTTTTAATAAATTAAGGATGAAATAATGAGAGGGATGAAAAAATGATGGTGTAATTAAACAAAAAAAGTTTGGATATATCCGTTTTGAGGAAATGAAAACTCACTTAAGTTAGGAGCATATGTTAAATTAATATGATAATGTGTGTCAATCATATATAATAAAGGAGTCTAAAAATATTATATTTATTAAAATTAAATAATATTTAATTTACTTTCATGCAATTTGGGAGTGAAACTCATCCTTTAGAATGAGTCATATAGATTAAGGAAAACTATGTTAGTGTATCATAAAGTTAATAATCATTAGGGAAACATAGTTATAATACCCTTTAAGGTCATACGGTAAGAACCAATTTGTATAATTTAATGTCATCTATGATATATTATTATTATTGTATCTTAAGGTCAAGGAACAAGGACTACTCCATATAGTTTGTAGTTATGTTGGTTGGAGAATTTTGCATCGTTTTAATATCCTGTGACAAGAACATTGTGTTTTAGTTTAATTCCTTATTTTAAGAATCCACCATAATACATGATTTGATAAATTATTGAGATCAACTATCAACAAAGAAGGTGGAAGGTAAGCCATGTTGATAGTTGGGAATGACATTAAAAACTACCATTCTACTTTTATATCTGCAAATTATAAAGACTTTCAGGATAACATTTGTATATACACCAAACCTTCTCTTGATAAATAATCATGTCAATGGACCAGGTGAAGGTTTATAATTTCCAACAAAAAATATGGTAATATTATTCATTTTCCCATTATATGATTGGGTCTTAAACAAACGTATATTTGGCTTTTCAGGCCAATCGATTAACTCAAAATAAGTAGATAACCTTGGTCGAATGAGATATGATTCTTCAAATCCTAGGAAAACCAAGGGCATTGAGTTATAGATAATTTTTAATTATATGAGGATAATCTCTAAAGTAAGACTATTTAATGTTAAAAAAATCCTCTAATGATTTATTAGGGATTCTTACGGATCTCATAATACTAATACTATTTTGAAATAATTTTAGGGCAATCAATTTTATATGCCCATTTTGTTTTATTTTGGACATGTGGTATATGATAATGTATTATAAATTAATGCTTTTATTGATGTAAATTCAATCATCTCTTACTCAATCCCTTAGTTCTTGATTTGTAAATAATGTTTTGGAGTCCACCTTTCATTTTAACTTGGATAAATTGTGTTACACTAAGCCTATTCTTTCCATTATCTTTTGACTCTTCAATTTTTTATTAGTATTATGTGCGTTGGACTTATCCTAAATAGGTGTTTCATAAACAATTTATTTTCAAAGGATAGTGGTTTATCAATATTTGTTCCACATATCACAACATGTTAGATTGGGTATGAAATTAGCTCAATAGTGGTTCACTAAACATTTTAGGATCCATTTATTTTAGTGGAATTTTATGATCTGCCTCCTCCATATGGGATTTGTCCAAACTATTTTTAGCAATGTCTGGTGGATTATATAAGGTGGGATATTAAACCTCAATAATTGTTCTAGGGTCCAATTTTCTTATGTTCTAACTATTTAAACATTGGGATCT
Organism: Viscum album; assembly: GCA_963277665.1. Taxonomy (NCBI): domain Eukaryota; kingdom Viridiplantae; phylum Streptophyta; class Magnoliopsida; order Santalales; family Viscaceae; genus Viscum; species Viscum album. The sequence continues at coordinate 1,570,706,425 of OY728161.1, forward strand.
CACTTTAATATAGTGAAAACTCTAAAGTATCGTATTCTGAATAGGATTAAATCAATATATTTAAAAACTATGTATGTCACCTAAGATGAGAAACTATGTTAACACCATATTAGAGAATGATCTTATCACACAGAACTTAGTAAATGACTTCAGTGTTTTATAACAAATGATTCTTGGTATTTCTATCAGAAAAATTAGACACAATGTTAAGCTCCATGATCAAGAGTCACATGGGAGGTTGTTGCTTCAATAATTTATGTAATCCCTGTAATACTCCCATTTGGTTTGTTTTCATAACCCTATCATTGTATTTGGATTTGTTTAAGTATCATAATATTTCAGTGTGGGATAACGAGTGTGACACATGTGGATCCTAGTTAAACAAATTTATAAACTAATTTTCATTCTAATTTTCACATGTAATGTTCATATATATCTTATCATGACTGCAAAAGAAAGTGAAATTTGCCTATTTTTTTAAAATATAATTCCCCCTTTATAATTAGATTTTACAGAATAAAAGAAACTGATTTGAAGCAAAAATATATTACTTTAACACATTCTTAATTTATCAAGTAGTTAAAAAGGCTACTTTGGACCAAGTATATTCTAAAATGTGATGGAATTATTTTTGGTGGAATATAACAATGTTGAGAATGAATCTCATTTTAATATATTCTTTGAGATAACATATTAGTTACATTTATTCACAAAGAAGGATATTGGTTTAATGATTTATCATTATAATAATGCATAAACATCTATTAAAGGGAAAGAGAGTGAGATTTCATATGTATGGGGATAGAATGATGCATTAGAGATTTAGGATTAAAAATTTACCAAGAATTAGAAGATTATATTTTTGATTCACTTTGATATTTTTATAAATCATAGAGGGTAACAATAAATGAAAATGACCCACTCATACATGATAAGTACAAAATTAGGTACATCGTGATTTTAAATTTTTTTTATAAATATAGAAAGGGTTGGGAAAAGAACTACCTTTATAAAATAAATATATACAATTATAAGTGGTCCATATGTTGGTTTATGTATTACCAAAATAAATCTAGGTTACTCTATAAGAGAAATGATAAAAGATTGATATTCATTATGAACTGGTGTACTTGTTTAGATATAGAAGCACCATATGGGGTAGCATGTTCTATCACCAAAAAGAAAGGGTAACCCATTAGTAATATAAATTAAGTGGGTTTGATTTTCTCCGGGACAAGTACATTTCGATAGATACAATTATAGGAAGGCCAATGGGGACATATTTTGTCAGAATAACCCAGTTTACTCCAGTTAAAAAGGGATGAATATAATTTGATTTACACTAATACATATATAGATCGATGGATATACATTATAATTATAACGGAACCATATCCCATAATTATTAACTATAGTTATCCCTTTTTTGTAAAATGGATGAAAAAGGTTTTATTTTCTTTATAATCTTTACACTTGGACGAATTTTAAAGGGTCAATTGGGGGAACATGTTCCATTTTTGTAATCTAGGTATAATCTATTTTGAAATAAAAAGGATGAAAAATTATGGTAGATAAAATCATGAACATTGTATGGTTAATGGAATGAAGTATCCAAGAAGTATTTATGTAACTTATGTTATAAAAATATTCCCATAGTAATCTTTTAGAAAAAATGAAAATGTTTAACATGAAGCTGATCTAATTTTTTACTAGATCGATTATCCTGATGAGAATATATTGAATTTTTAATGGGATGAAGATGTGTCTTGTAATTTATTTTCGACTTTTGTTTTATGATAAAAAATATTATAATATATAATATTATTTGACATAGTGTGAAGAGACCTATCTTTTTCAAAGGATACTATTTTTATCATTTTAACATAACACGTTCTCTATCATTTTACTAAGAACTATTAAGGAATTTTAATTTTTATCAAATTCATATATATAATTAAAAGAATTATATATCAAAAAAATGTGTGATGAATGATTAATTTTTTACCGATTTAACATGTGTCCCAAATTTTATGTTCATATGATAGTGGTCATAGTTTTAATGTTTCTTTATCAGCCCATGGAGAATGATGGTAACATAACAGAAATGAAGAATAAATGCAACACCGTAGATAATTAACAAAGAAGGGGGTTCCACATAGTTTAAGGTCATGAAACTAAGACAATGAAGGTGTTTATAGTTTAATATTTTAAAAATCATACCAAAAGGTAAATTCTAATTTAATTTCATATTGGTCTAATAAAAAAAGAAACTATATTTTGAGGTCATTTAGTTTAGAGGAAATAGTGAATCTTGATTTCAATTCATAAAGTTCAATCCAAAATACAGCTTTTATTTTTGGTTTATGTTATACAATTCCTCCCAACCAATAAGGAGAATAATCACAATACCTCAAGGGTGCTCCTTAATCACTGGAGGTGATATAATATTGTAAAAGGTTTGAATATATAATTACATGGGTGTATTTTTTCTTCTATATTCCACTAAATCAAAAATACCAATGTAAATAATGAAAGAATAATTAATAGTGGAAATAATAGTTATCATGTTAAATAAAGATAATATAACATCCAAAAAAAATTTATATGATTCCAATAACCAAACATGACCTCAAAATAAATTGAAATTAACCTAAAAAAGAACAATACTATTGAAATAAGAAGTAAATAAAACATGGAATTCACATACTCGTGAATCCAAACACAAAATTAAATAAATATGAGATGTCATGTGAAATCATATCACTTCCACTAAGGTTACTTTCATTTACCCATAATATTTTGTAGATAATTTTTTTTCTTATGAGGTGTGTACATACCATGAGTAAGAAATACATTTTCAATAGAAACTACCACAACCCCCATATAACATAGAGTTTAAGGTGATCATATTTAAAATGTGTAAATATATCAGATGATTTAAAGATATTTTTTTATCATTAATATTATTGTATTCAATTTTTACCAAGTCACATAAGATGCCAAATTCATTCTTTAGTCAATGTTGGTAGAACTATGAAAATCAATCTTGAAACAAGTAGATAAACACATGGATTTTGTGATTCCCATTCCAAACACCTAGAAAATAATATATAAACTAGACTAATACAATAACTATCAAAAAACATTGGCCCACATATCATTGTCAGATCCCATACCCAACGCAGAACCCAATGCAGGTTATCCAAATGTATAGTCTCTTTTATGAAAAATATTGTATTATAAATATAAAATACAACTTAAATCCCATCATAAAAAGAAACCAATTATTCTCCGTTTATCCTAAAGAAATATTTATTTCATTTTTCAATTTCAATCATAAGAAATCAATTAATAAACACATTTTATGTGTTAATATAAAAATCCCAAAAAATTATTTTCTAAAAATACATTGATATATAACTATAATGTATATAATTTCTACTTAACCATTATTAAAAATTTATTTTAAATTTATTATCCCTTTTATATTTATTTAAATGTAATTTATTATAAATATAAATAACTTTATACTATTAAAAATCTATTATAAATTAACTGAAACCCATTTCTATATTTTCTTGCTCATTAACATGAGTTTTACCCAAAACACATCTTGTGTATTATAAAAATGCATTCACTCTAAAACTATATCATAAAGAAAACATTGAACACATCAAACATTTGATTACCTAAAATTAATAAAATAGTATAATAAATTTCTATAATAGTAAGAAATAAGTTAACATAAATGAAAACCATTAAAACATTTATTTTTTATAATAAAATTTATATTAATTATATACATATTGGTTTCTTCAAATCCATTATTTAATCCTCCATTTAATTATTTTGTTCAATGTTTTACATGTATATATTCATATTTCCAACAATGAAACTTGTATGTAAAATATATTTATCACCCTATAGTAGATGAAAAAACTAATATAAATCATTTCATCTAAATTATCATGACATTGAGAATACACATCACATTAAAAAACATCTAGTTTACACTTTACATATAATCACTCATTTAATAGTAAAATAATTTATTACGCAACCTATATGACACATGGAAATGAACTACTCCACTAAATAATACTTATTCCTTCTATTAGTATAAGAAATACTAAATTTATCTAATCATGAATTACATATTGTGATGGACGGAAAACCATGGTTTCATTTCACAAAAACATAGGTAATTGAAAGATCATACTAATAAAAATATAAGACCTCCAATGGATAAAAAATATTCTTATAAATGAAGTTGTAATTGTCATCAAAAGGTAAAGTGGGTAACTGAGATAATAGAGAGGATAATCAGAAAAATAATAAAATCTTATAAATAAATAAAATAATTTAATAAAAAATAGATGGCTATAAAATTACAGAAATTCCCATTCTAAAACCATGTTCATGGCAACTATCATTCACACAATGATTAGTCAAAAGCCTCGCAGTTGGAACTGGCCACACGATTTCTAGTATAAAAATACTCATACCTTTTCCTTCTACATCAGGTACCTGGTACACATGAAATTGGTACATGGCGATCCTTGCTAAAGAAAATTCTGAAATTTAACCTCAATAATTCCTCCTTTTAATTAACCTAAGACATCCTATATCAATTCGAAAAAAAATTATTAAAAAAATAAAAAAAAATTAAAATTCAAACCATATATCAAGCCTGGTGTTGTTACAAAATCCACACCATTGGGTATCCTATCCTTGATATGTATTATTGAGAATCTCAATTAAAAAAATTATGCTCATTGATTCCATATACCTGGTTCTCATTCATATTTTTCCTATTGCACATGTCCGTAATTCAGAAAAACATGTATAAGTGGTAAAACATTTCCACTAATGATATCCTCATAGTGATCCCCAATAGGGAATGATATCTCAATAAAATATACACCCATATCCGTATTTTATTTAGTCCAATGAGTTTTGGATATAATTTATCTTGCATTATCAATCATTTATAATCGATCATGGTTAATAAAAAAATTAATATAATATTTATAACAGCAAACTATTGTGTTTGGAATATTTAGTTTGTATATGATTTCTACCTACTATATTCCATGTGAAATATCTTTATGATCATTAATTACAAATAAAAATTTTATTTTACATTATTAGAGATATATAAAATGACATCTATGACTTACAAATAATGGATGTATGATCGATATATCCCACTATTTTATTCCTTAATTAGATCTAACTATGTTGCTGCTTTCTATATATTGCTAAAAACAAACTCTACCAAATCCATATTGTCTTCCCACACACCCCAAAAACCACGGATACATGTAAAAATAATATCCTCAAGAATATGAATAATATTATCAAATTTTTAAAAAAAATTTGTATTATAATTCATGACAAAAATTACTTTAGAATGCAATAATTTTCAAGACATTGACAAATTGTTATGTAAACATCACATAAAAAATAGAATAATTATTGGTTTTTATCTGATAAAGTGTCAAAATCCCTCATACACAGAGTTTACAAATCTCATCAACTATTTGAGTATTTTTAAATATAATAAAAATGTATACCTTTAATCAAAAAATAAAAAATAACCTAAACTATTTCCTTAACTTCATGTTATCTTTGAAATCTAAAAATTAAATATGTGGTTATTGAATCCCACTTTAAATATGGAATTTGAAATGATTGAGTTATACATATAGGTCTCTATTTTTTATATTACTATAATACATGTGAAATATCTCATAATGAATCCACCCATGTCATCAATCACACATGGACATAATAAATGTCATCAAACAATATGGTATATATTAATTAAATGATGTTTAACTACACATCAAGGGATACAAAAATATCTCATTATTTTACCTCATCAAAACAAATTGTAATGAAATGTTTTTCCATTAAAAAGTATGAGATATCTAGTGTTAATAGTCCACATAAGTAATTATTCCCTACCATATAATCTCTTATGAAAAAACAAGAACCAAAAAAAATATATTTAAAAATCATTCACTAACATTATAAACCATAATTCTTCGATAAAAAGTTCTATGAAAACATTACCACCTTCTTCAAACACATAATGATGAAAAATATAGAAAATGATATAAGAGAAAATTATTCTGTTGATTCATGAACATTCACTGGATACATCTTCTATAAAGAATATATAATTTAATTTTATTTACCAAAAATATATATCATCTCAAAATAAAATTACATGAGATATTTTATCCCACTTATTTATTTAAAAATAAAATCCTACCAAGAAAATACTCAATTCACGAACATCTAATCAGTGCATAAAAAATTCTAATTGAAGAAAAATTCCATTATCTATAATGTATAGGGGCTACCACGGTCATCTCTAGAAAAATGGAAGAATAATTCATCTCATGGCCCTTAAGCACTTAATAACCATACGCAACAACATAACTTTTTTAATTATCACACCAACATATTACAGACTGAATGAATTATAATATACCATATAAAACATCACTAGAATTATTAGAATGAAATTATTTTATGACTTCAATATCATATTCATCTCATGAAATAAAACCATGTATTTATCGTCCCACTAAAATTATAATCCCATTATAATTAACACTATCATTATTATAACAACCAAGGAAATTCAAATATTAATATTACATATTTTTAGATGAATATTCAATAAATTTCCAAAATAAAAACCCAAGGTGCATAATGTTTTAGTGTTTTAATAGACTATATAAAAAATATAATTATTTCATTTAAGATATTCAAATCCATAATAAAGATCATCCCACGTTGAAATATTCTAAATCGTACCCTACAAGATACATTTTTATAACCTATAGAAAGTAAAATTATAAAAGGGTTGTCTTAGATGCTCAGTAAGAATAACTAAGGGTGATATTAATGATCACTTATGGATAAAATGAGAAGAATCATAAATGATCATTAACTTAATATTCGAAAAACTCACCCTACATATCATAGATCATAATTATAACACATGAATATGGATTTTTAGTTCATGAGAAATGAATCAAAAATTAAATCAATGAATCTGATTCGTGAGAGCACAACATAGACATACGAATGTTGAAATTCATAAGTTTATATCATTGTGATCCTGTATAAATAGGAATATGTTCACTCATTATGTTGAGGATCTAAAATAATGAACTCTCATGTACATTTATACACAAAAAACTCGTCCTTTCATAATATTAGGGACATGCATTCCTTTTCCTTGCATAAACATATAGACATTAAATCTATGTCCGTGCTTAATCTTATAGACATGAAATTAAGGTCTATGCATAAAATTGTGAACATAAAATCATGTTTACACATAACATATAAATTTCATGTGTTAACCATATTTACCAATTCATCAAGGGATGAATAATTAGGGTCTCACCTATCATGTAATCTTAATCCCATCATTCGCCTTCCAAAATATCATAATCTGATCATCGTATATCATAACCACTGAAAATTAATGTTTTTATACAACGTTTCTCATCATAATCAGAAACTAATAATGGAAAGAATAAGTATTTCATCATTAGATGATATCCCTAGAAAATAATATGTAAAACCAAAATATTTTAACATAAATTATAATTCTTTTAAAATTTCAATTATAATATTTCTCGAGGAGAATACTCTTTTCAATTTAAAATAAATTTGGTAACTTCTGAAAATTTCACAAATATTAATGAAAAAATTTTCTATGAATACAATATTCGAAAATTTTAATGTAAGATTAAAATAATTGATAATTTTTAATGGTTTGAAATTAAATTCAATCAATATAATTTTAAAAACATTACTTTTACAAATTAATTTAAAATGAAAATATTTTACCTCAATTGGAAAAATAAAAAGAAGATTCCTTTTCATACATTTTAAAAAAATATATAATGGGTGAAAATGAATTTAAATAAACAGAAGATAAAACTAAAAGTCTTTATTTTTTTTATAAATATATACACTAAAAAATGAAATTTTGAACAAAGTAATATATATTCTCAATTTTTCATAAAAACTTTTTTTGGATAATTGAGTAATTAAAGTGAGTAAGAAGATATGAAATCATAAAATCTAAATAAATAAAATGACTATATGAAAATTGAAATTTGTTTTAGTGTTATACCATGAAATTTTCTCATCTGAAAATAATCATGAACAATCATGGAAAAGAATGAAATTTTGACAAAAAATCATAACCTCTTTGGTAACTATTCAATTGTAATACCTATGAAATATTAAATTTAAATAGAATATTAAATATCAATAAAATATGAATATTAATGATACAAAATTTAATTGGGTTTTTATATACACCTTATAAAAAATAGGTTCATAAATTAACATATGTCCCAAAAAAGACTATTTGATATGATAAACCCTTACCTCAAATATCATATTTCTTTATACACATACAAACTACAAATTAATAAATATAAATTTATTATTCATGTATTTATGAAAAATACTCATATATATAATAAGACATATTATTTTTATGACATATTATATCCAATTTATTAACAATTCATCATTAAAATCACGGATCCTTGTGATAATATCTTTGTTTTTAAAACATTTCTCGAATCGGCAGTCTCTATATTTATACATTGATCATAGTTCCATTGTCAAAAAAATGTTATAAATAATATTAATATCATATATATTCCATTTAAATGTATTTATAGTAATATGTAAATGGAATAGATAATAAATGTGTTACAACATTTATGAAGATGGTAGGTCGTACATATACATGAATACAGTTTTCACTTTTTGAATGTTGGAATAAAATAATGTTAAATAATTATTCATATTTATAGAATAATTGTCCTATCATATATATCAATAACATTAATAAAATATATCCTTATTTCTATCCATCTAAAGAGGAAACAAAAAATAAATCTAATCACTTCAAAGAGGTGGTAATCCACAGGTACGCTCGAGAGACGTTATAATTTTCCAACGGAATGGAAGATAAGAAGGTAGATATGATAATATAATTAAATAAATAAAAATATTAAACCAATATTAAATATAAAATTAAAACCTTCTTAATTACCATCCATATTATATGATGTTGAAAAATAAATTGTATCTCTATGTGGAGATGGTAATGTCGTACATATGCATAAGTGATAATTTCACATCATATTTGATTGAAAAGAGGGTGGATAATGATTATTTAATTATCAGAATGAAATATAATTATAGTTAATGTAATAAATTAATTATTTTATGAATAATATCACATATTTATATGATGTATAAGAAGAATCAAACTGAAAGATGTCAGGTAAGAATATTATGTCTTTATTGGAAGTCCTCCTTAAAATTCGTTATTAAGAAGACATAAGATGATGTTTAAATAACAATAGAACATGTAATTAATTAATAGGTAATGATATAAGATAATTGTTATGGTATGTGTTGTTTTAGAAGTTTCAATGTCGTATGATGAAGATAAAGTTGTTGTGCCCTTTTACAATGTAGGAGAAGAGAATTTCTAGAATTTCCAAAACTATCATATTATTGTAAATTAACTTTCAAATCCAAATGGATAAAAAATTATTTTTCAAGAAGATATTATTAAATGTGTAAAATTAAACTCATAAAAAAGGGGACATGTAGAGCCATAGTTTTAATCCTTATTGTTTTTTTGTAACCCCTGTAGACCATTTTGGAAACTACTATGTTAACTCTTTTTTTAATATTTAGGTTTAAATAAAATAAAATAAAAGGATGTGTGACCCATTAATTGAATCTGTTTGATATTATAAATAATATACCATTAAATTTATTAAATATAGGTTTTTTAAAAATTTAATATAATTCAATAAAATAATATTTATTTTAAAATATCATTACTGGAATTTTGGGAAATATATAACATATTTTAATATAGTATTTTTCAAACTTAATTAAAATGATTCCAAAATGTAAATGCTTACAAGATAATGAGTATATTATACTAATATATTAATATAATAAAATTTTATTTGGATTGGATAAAATTTTAAACATTATATTTTTGTTTAACCTATTGCTTAACCAATTTTCACCATAAAGGCGGTAAAAAAAAATTTCAATATTAAAAGGTTAGAATTTTATTTATAATGTGAATTTTTTTCCCATAAATGGAAAATGTATGAATTTTTAGGCAACATATTATTCAAATTACCTTCTTTAATGATTTTAAGTATTTTTAATTAATTTAATAAAATAGTAATTTAATTAAATATCTTTAATGTCACTATTGACACTATTAATTTAATTTGAAGTTAAAGACAAAAGAAAATGGTTTAATCCCAATAAAAACCTTTTAGTCACCCCATATAAGTAATACATATGTAAAATAATTGGGACACTATCACTCACTGAAATGTCACTACAATTTATATTTTTAAAATAATTTATTTAGTATTTTTATTAATTTGAAAAAAAATTCTGTTTCTGTTTCATAAAACATTAAGGTCATTATTTCATCAATATAAATTCGAAATTAAATACCATGAAAATTCATTTATATTAAAAATCACTATTTATAACCATTTTAGAGCTAATATTTTCAACATTTTTGTAAGAATTTCAATTGTTTTAAAAATCACAAATTATAAATATGTGATTAAATGAATAAATTTTGGATTTATGATGTGTTTTGAGAAAAATTGTGAAAACCACTTAATTCTGGATTTTTTTATAGAATATTACATCTACTGTAATTTAGTCATTTATTCAAAAATATAAATCCAAATTTAGTGAAACTTTTTTGGTTAGAATGCTTATTTCATTTCTATATTTTTTAAATAATATAGAACTAATGATTACTCATCCCATGCATAAAAAATTTAATTTGAATACATCATGGAAAATGGATCGTTTTATATATATGTTATTATAAAGAAAAAAAATATTTAAAAAAAAGTTAATTTTGAATGAGTGATCAAATTAACTACTTACCTCCCTAGAATGTGGGACGACCTAGGTCAACAACTGTGATATATTAGGAATTTCAAATTTATTTTTTTATGCACTACAATATGTGTGCATCAAAACTAGCATCGTTTATGGGGAGCAAAGAGTTTAATTCTATCAATTATTCTAAAATAAATTTTTTTTTAAATATTAATCACCATTTTCATTGTTGAATTTTTTTTAAAAAATCAACCTCTATTATGTATTCAAATTCAAATTTTTATGCATGGTAAGGTTACTAACATGTGCAATATGATGAACTAGAATTTTATTATCATGATATAAATGACAAGTTAGAAAGAATGAGTAATACTCTGTATGATTTGGGAAGTAAAATAGAATGAGTATTTGACAATGTTCATGCGGTGATGGAGAAACCCTGACCTTAACCAAAAACAGAAGCTGAGGTACTGGTGGAGGAAATTAAACCTCTTATCATGGAAGAACAGGAGGAGGTAAATGTCATGTTACCGGAAGAATCATTCATCCGTGCTCAACCAATTTTACTAGAGATTGATAAAAATTATGATGAATTGCCTACTGATCCACACTTGGGAAATCAACATGAGTTGGATGAATTTTGGAATAAATGTGAAGAAATACATGATCTCCCCATTCCTTACAAAGAAGAAAAACCATAACCATCAAATGAAGACACCACTAATGTGGTGAAATTTGAGGTCATGATAGAGGAGCCTGACTACCTTCCTCTATCCATTGAATATAATATCCATGTGGAACACTCCACCATTTAAAAGATTCAAGCAGAACAAAATCATGGAGAAGATTCAATCTTCAACTCGCACCCTTTTAATTTTATTGAAAATGATTTAAGTATAACTGTTAACTATTTTGAAATATTTAAATATGAGGATTATTATTGTGCTATGGAGAATGAATATGAAAAAGAATATGCACCTGTTGTGGCACACGTTGGGTTCCTTGAAGACATTGAACATCTACTAGAGAAATCCCATGAATTTATACCAGTGGATCTGCCTAAATAACCAGAGACACATACATCACATCTGAAGCAACCACTAGAAGGATAGGGAGATGTTGTATAGGTAGAAACGATGAAAGAGGATGCTCCATTCTTTATACTACCACCGCCATTTGAGTTGTACAACATTCATAAGGGGGTGGATATTGTGTACACTAACCATGGAGTCATCCTCAACAAGAAAACATATGTAGATGTTTGAAAAATCCAAATGTTGTGGTTCAAATAAAAGAAGCATCATCCACTCTCTAATTTTGGATAATTGCGGGTACTTCACTCTTGATGTAGTAATAATTACGGGCTAACATGGGGGATCATACAAAGATTTATATTTATATGTTTTTTATATTCTAAATTCTTCTATAATATTAGTCTAGAATGCTGCTCAGTCCTCATCCTTTTTAGCTTTAATGTCATGATCCTAGTTCTTAAGTGCGTAATTCTATTTTGTATGTTCATAAATGGGAAAATGAAGCCTTAAATAGAGGAAGTGAACTGAAGTTTTATTTCAAAATGGAGTTGAATTTTTATTTTCTAAACATTCAAAGTCATTACATTATTTTGGTCCAAGACATGTTTTGAGATTTAATAATGATAATTTTTCTTCCCACACATGAATTATTTCTTTACATGACTTTTATACGAGACATGAGTTCTTAGGAATCCTTTGATGCCATGTTTTAGATTTCAATTCTAATGATATTGAATGATTAAAAAGGAAAATTTTAATGTTTAAAGTGAAGCCTGTATATTAAAATGATGACCAAATATTTAATAGAATTAGTTGATTTATGTAAATGAAATTTCCCAACCATTTACCATATTGTGAATTTCTAAAATTCATGTGAATTGATTTGTTATTATAAATATTAACTGGAGTGATTATCTAATATCATATGTATCATTCCCAAGAAGATTTATTGACTAAGTACTTCCTATTTATTCATGAGAACATTTTTTGAGTTATATTTGGACATGTCTCATACCATTACATTCATTGGATCTTGTTAACTCTTTGAATATAAAAAAGCACATTTAAAATGATTGTGGAATATTTGGATAAACCCTTATCCCAAAATTCCACCTTTACATCAATCCTTCTTTTATACCATAGAGACCATGAAAGACCTATATAGGTATTATCCATGTTTCAAGCCATTTTGTCATTCATTCCCAACTCTTGGTATTTACATTATATTTTAAAGATGAAGTGTGTGGGTTAAGGGATTCATAGTTTAAGTGATGATTTACCTCGTGAGGAAATAGAGTGGGGGTGATATTGTGGTAATTTTAAATGGTTGTGTTATCATTAATTTTACTTCATTGCTTGACCCTATTGAATTTAAATATAAAAAAAGGATAAAAAAATAAAAAAGAGAAATGGGTTGTGATTTTGTAGAACCAAAAATCACCATTTTCAAGACTAGCGATCCTCCAATCGTATATGATTAGTTAATGGATATGAGGTTTTATCTAATCATAAATGTCAAAAATAAAAATTTATAAAAATGAAGAGGGTGAATTAATCATTCATTATGCTTTACATTGATCATGATATTATATTGGGTTTTAGGGGAAGTGGGCATTGTTACATTAAAGGGGAGAATTTCATTATAATTTTTGATAACATGATTTTTTACTGAAGATATAAACCTCCTCCTTGAGCCTTAAATTTTAAAACATAAAATCCTCCAAACCAAATTCCTCAGAGTCATTTTAAACATTATTAAAAACTATTCATGATTTTACATGTATTTTATCATTACAAAGTGGAGAATTTAGTTCCTTTACAAGATTATGGATAAGATGAATGTTCCCATGATATGAGCATAACTCTACCTGAATTTTATCATTAGAGATGAGAGGTAAAAATTCATAGGTGAGGTATATCATTATGTGAAATGATTAATAATAATTAATTGATATTATTGAATGAAATAAAAAAGTTCCATTTTTTCAAAGGGGTAATGTAAAATACATGAATTAATTATTACTTTGAAAAATGGGAAAATACATTGATATTTTATGTTTATTTTTTAATGTTTTTTAAGGTTGAAATTTTATAAATTTTATTACATGGGAATTTATATATTGGTAGCATTGGTTTCCTCTAAATTCTATTTTCAGATTTTATGCTTGAGGACAATAATAGAATAATTGTGGGGGAATTGATAGAGCTAACAATTTCTACATTTTTTGTATTCATTTAAATAGTTTTAGTCATTAAAAAGTATCAATTTTAGCATATATGAATCAATTTTGGAATTATGATGTGTTTCGGGAAAAAAAGTGAAACGTGCTTAATTCTTGATTTTTCGACAGATTTTTACATCAAGGGTATTTTAGCCATTTATTGAAAAATATACATCCAAATTGAGGGAATATTTTTTAAAATAATTATATTATTTCCTTCACATTTTTCTTCTGGACCAGGGTCTGAATTAATAATCTAGAAGTATTAAAAAAATCAATAAAATTGGAGAATTTTTCAGGTGGATAGCTTGGACCCCACCACCATAACAGATTCAAAAATCGACCTAAATACCATTAATATAGGTGATTTCGCCTGGTATTGAATTAGGACACATTAGATAACCTCTTAAAAAAATTAGAGTGTGTTTTAAAGTCATTAATGTTTTTATTGAAAGTTATAATTTTGGAGAAAGATTCTAGGACCCTTCATCCAACAAAAAAATCGACATTGAAAAAAATAATAACTCACAAATATGTTGGGAAATGGAGAAGAATTTTTTAGGGTGAATGGTCAAAACATTTATGAACTACAATGATGAAGTGGTCTACACGTGGTTCGACCAACTAATGGGTCAACAACATGACAACATTCAATGTTCATAAATCCGCCTATAAATGGAGAGGAGCTCTGACCTTTTAAACCATTCGCATGCTTCCCATCACCATCTGAGGGCACCAATGAGAGGAGGGAAAGAGAAATTTATAATTATATTTCTTTATTTTCCTTCTATTTTGATTTTTATTTTCTCGTCTAATGCATTAATATTTTTTATATTAAAGTGTTCCCCTGACTTCTTCCACTGTTTTTCTCTTCCAACTCTAATTCTCCTTCTCTCTCTTCCATCATTCCCTCCTGATCTCCATGAACATCGCCATGAAAAGTTACTAACTAGAAGCATGACCTTGGGGGAGGTTTGACGGTGTTATTTATTTTTTCAGTTTCATTAAAAATATTTTAAAAACTATTTGTGGTAGATGCGGGGGTATTGCACGGGTGAAAAAGTCATCCACCACAACACTATTTCCAAATCCATTTGTTTTCCATTATTAATTAAATTTCCCTCACATCTCTTAGGCAATGCCTTTATACGTTGTAGTTCGGGTTTCCATAATAGTTGAAACGGAATATGGTGGAGATGGGTTCGGTAAAAATAACATTCTCGGTTGAGGTGTTTCCATATTTTTCTATTGGAGGAGGTGTGGTTTGGTGTGCTAGGCATATACTAAAATCAAATACTCAATAAATCAATTAAAATTAATTCATTAATGAGTTCTAACTATATGAATTATCAAATAGAATATAAAAAAAATGATGATTGAACCCGTGTTATCTGACCCTAGGACGAAGACCTTTCTTATATAGTTTCATTCTTTATGCATCAACATCTTCATTTAGATTTCAATTCTTCATTCAATTATTTTTATTTTATTTTTTAAAAACCCAAATTTTTTTGGAAATATTAATGAAAAAAAAAAATCAAATTAGATTAGGTGAACTAGAATAAGTGATTTAACTGATGACAATGATCCTCATGTTAGAAGACCATGGTATTCCATTGTGTTGTATTAGGAATATAAATTTTCGTTGTGCACACCCTAAGATAGAAATTCGTCAACCACACATATCATTATTTTTCACCTATAAAAGATATATGTATATATATATAAAACATTGAGAATAAAATGTATGATTTTTAGTTTATAAAATATAATAAAATTAAAAATCATGTCCAAACGGAAAAAAGTCCTATATTCAAATTTGGATGATTATGGAAGAAATATAATCATTTAATAAAATATATAGAAGATTTAGGGGAACTTTTTAGTCTTTATCATTTTATTTTAACATAATTAATTCATTTTACATTTACTGTGGAAACACAATTCCATATGTTCACTATTCATAATGACTCAAAATAAAAGATAAATATTTACCAAATTTAAACCTATACTTTAGAAATATGTAATCCATTCCTTGATGTCCAATTTCTAGAAGATTATGAAATCAATTTAATAAAAAATTGAAAAAACGAAAGGCAAAATAGTATTTAAAGAAATTTCCTTTTCAACTGTAAAAATGATTTTAAACCTAAGTAATGATTATAATTCATTATAATGAAATTAAATAAATTATTAATAATAAAATATAACTAATTTTACATTTTAACCATTTAAAAAATATGGAATTTTAACATTATTGAAAAAATATAGTTTATTAAAAATAGTTTTCACTAATCAACGGAAAAAGAATATTTTCATAAAAATATAAAAAATTCACATTAATATATTTTTTGTAGGCTGATTTTAATAATTAATTCCATATCATAAAATATTTTTTAACAAATTTCCTGAAATTAAATATATAATTTTATCCCAGAATATAATATAAATCATTTTTTACGAAACATTAATTTTAAATAATAAAATGACCTAACTAAAAAATTGAGTTATTATTTCCTAAAAAAATTTCAATCGATTTTTCTAATAGAAAATCTAAATATACCAAAAAAATCCCGCTAGAAGAAAATCATTTTTACCATTTATTTAAAATAAAAAAAAACATACATAGGAGACGAGTAGGGTCAAACTATAAGGCCTCAACCTTAAACATTACATAATCTATATTTTTGATAAGAATTCTCATTCACACACAATGAGAATATTTTAATGTCTTGAGTCTTCTATAATTCGGATATAATATATCAAATACTACAAAATACAAAATATTACACACTATCCAATATTTTTCTAATAAAAAACATTCGAAAATAAATCTTGATTTATTTTCATGATAGAAATATTAATATCATTCATCATGACATCATCCATTCATTTATCCATCCTTATACATTATGGAAAACATTTTAAAACTATAGATGAGCACAAACAGCTCAGTAAGGGATATAAAACAAGGAATGAAATTGTTCTCCTTGAATATTTTAAACTCATGAATACATCTTTAAAAATCATTATTTGTATCCCATTAAACATAAAATCGTAAACCTAACTCAAGAAATCATATGATCAATGAAAAAATTATTATAAATCATAAATAATAAATGCAACTGGGGGAATCCACAACATTTATATATTGTAGTTTTCACAGCTACATAGGGAGTAACCTTTTATAGTTACATTTGGAATACCCACCATAGTATATTACCTAAATCTATTAGGATAAACCTTATCATTTATTTGTGTCTCATTATCCAATACATTGGAGATATATCACTAGATCACACTCCCCCGGATTTTCATGGAACCTCCTATATACATAATTACATCCCAAGAACAATAATATAATTATAACACATAAAACAAGCATAATGGAAAAATAATATTTCCACTATGCAATTAGAAGATATAAATTTAAGATATTGATAAAATAGAACCATTCTCAAATCCATTTACAATAAAAAAATTCCTAATAATGGGATAAGATATTTATGTTTTAAAAAAATTATGGGTCATAGAAGTATCCAAACACCAAATAACGGTCATGATGACAGAAAGGTCGTTGCTGACATATATGTTAAAAAATTATTACCATTTATTTAAATGGTTTTTATTAAAAATATTCATTTTCATAATAGATTAATGAAATTAATGCTGAACGGCTGTGATTACACAGTATATAAAAGAAGGTGGTTTATATTATCAAAAAAATCTTCAATTGAATAAGAATGTGACAAAGACCCTTAACTCATGTCCGACTAGTCTCGTGCATCCTTTATATTCCTGAATAATAATGATATTATAATTTATAATTTATTAAAAACCATTTTTCGGTTTATTATTCATTTTATATTACTTATTAGAATGTTCAAACAATTACAAAATTAATTTACTTAATGTCTACCATTTTTTTTGATATTTGGCACTCGAGTCGATAATGAACATGGTATGATAATAATAGTGCATGTGGTCATAAGTCCATCATCTACAAAATAATATAAATGATATTATTGTCACATTTATAAATCAAATATAATTTTAAATCAAACCATTATGTGTTTTTATGAAAAATAAACAATTTTGTTATCATGGAGACAGTAGACCATACGTACGAATGAGTAACATTTTTCATTTTTTAGTAGTCATTATGGAAAGAAATTAAGTACTATTCTATATTCCCAGAATGATCATAACATCATTAAAATCAGATTAATCATTAATATATATAGATATATATCATATAAGTTATTCAGTGATAAAAAATGAATTGAATCGCTTCATGGATGTGATAGTTCACACGTAAACCTTAATGTCGTTATCATTTTCATGTGCATGGAAATTTTGAGAATTAATGATATATTATTATATTATAATGATTTATATGTCATTAATATTACGTACCAACATTGATTACATCATTATTAATAATCTTGGCAGATGGTAAAGAAAAAAACTATATTGGTTTGTGAGACGGTAGTCCGCCAAACACAATAATGTAATTGTTATTTCCCATTTGATGAAATTGGAGATAGACTTAGTTGATGACAGTAATATAATAACATATCATTATAATTAGTATGACATAGATATTATTAATACATTATTGGAGCATATATTAATGAATTGGAAGAATAAATAAAATTGAATTACTTTAAGAAAATGATACCTCTTCATCAGTTGATCACCTTTGAAGAATACCTTAACAAATCTTCATAGGGTGTTATGCCTCAAATAATTCCTCAAGAACGCCAGTAGGAATTTTAGGATGGAGTTTAGAAAGATAATGGTAGAACCAAATGCTTTTTGAAGTGTGATTAATATAGAAGAGTGAGTAACATTTTATAGGAGAGGGGAGGGGCACTCTTGGAAACTCAGAAAATATTAAATAAATATAAATAAATATTACAATAAAAATTACTCCAACATGAGTTATGTCAAAGATAAAATGAGGAGTTATGTCGAATATAGTATGAGGATGGCTTTAAATCCTCTCATCCAATAATTTTTAGAAATGTATTAATTTTATTTTACAATTTATCTTTTTGATTGACACTTAATTAATAAATTTTAATCTTAATTGTAGTAACATCATTTTAAATATTAAAAGGCCATAAATGTTTCTTATATGGGGTCAATTTCGAATTAATAGTATATTTATGAACTCGTCAACCATTTCATGGACACTTTTTAATTTTATAATTTTTAAATAATTTAATAAAATATTATTTTCCTAAAAATCAATAGTATTAATTTAGAAACTATTACTTTCATTGAATTAAATTAAAATATAAAAAGAGATATAACTTCACAAAAACTGTTGAATAGACTTATAATATGTCATTTTCACCTATATAATTCATGGGGTACACAAATTAATTATAATTATATTTATTTTAAAAATTTACATATCATTTATTTGATATTTCAATTAAAATAATAATAATTATACCTCTGTTATGTTAGTATTTATAATAATTATTTGATCTCTAACAGTTTTAAAAAAATTCCCATGATGTAGACACATTCTATAGATTTCTTGAAATTATTTATTATCTATGTTATATTATATTTATCTCTATTTCAAAATTATTATACTCATAAAAATAAGAGGGAAGCATGTTGCCATTTGTTTTGTTTTAATTATATTTAAATCACTTTCAATTAAAAAAGACCATTAAATGATTCAATTAAAATCCTCCGGTATTGAGGGTTGAATTATATTCATCCAATATGATTTTCGTAGGTGTTAGGTTAATTTTATTTTCCGTATCATATTATTTATTAACCTAATTTACCTGATTTACCGTTAACCGTGGTAATTAAAAATTACCAAATATACTATTCCTAAAATACCAAAAAATAAAAGTGTCCTATTTATATAATTTCTACCAACTAATTCCATATATTGAATCTATTTTTAATGATTTAAAATACATGTGTTTTTTTAATTAATTTTCAAATAATCCTAGTTGTCAAAACGGGGAAATGAATTTAGAAAATTAAAAATCACAAAAAGATTGACATGTGTTTATTTTCACATTCAATGTGAAATTGCATCCAATGACATAAATTGGATTAAATGGTAAAAAAATAATCAATTTATACTTTAAAACTTATTAAAAATATATACCATTAATTAAAATAAATTAGATGAAAAAGAAGTTCTGAATTAAAATGTAGTAGTTTTCACTATTCTTTAAAATATTAATTTCATCAAATACACCAAAAAATTATCCAAAATAGAATATAATTTCCCAAATCCAAATAAGATTTTTTTTAAAAATATTACTTTCTAATGTGTCAAAAACTATATTTGGAATGAGGTTTCCATCAAAAGTCGTTAAAACAACCTTTTAAAAATAATAGTCCTTTTATGCCAAATTTGGATTTAATCTTTTCTTATTCCCATAATATTTATTAGATGAAAGTAAATACATGTAATAAACATGTTTAAACATAATATAGTTTTTTCTATTATTTTTAGCTTATATAATTTCAATGTGATTACAACTATTTAAAATAATAATATTAATAATTTACTATTTTTTGGTATAACTTAGTCTTGTATGAAATTCAGGAATTCAGTGAAAACCATTGATACGTGTCAAATATGATATTAGAAATATTTACCCCTTTAAAATGAAATTAATATCTAATTCATAAATATTTTTTTAAAAAAAGTAATTGTTATATAATTAAAAAATATTTTACACACATCCCCACTTTTGGAAATTGTCTCCTTTGAATTTTCTTCACATATCAAATATGTGGGCGTATTTATGCCACCAAGAATATTTAGATTCCCATTATTCTAATTCAACCATATTAATTTTTTATAAAACCATAAAATGATGTATGAAATTATTTCAAAGAACATTCTCTCCATGGTAAAAAAATCTTGACTGGTTGTTCCCCACAAAAATATTATTTTCCAATTGAATTAATTCTTGTCAAAAAAGATGATATGGAACCAACATATACTTTCTTAATATTGAAATGTGAAAAAAAAAATTGTGTACCAGAGATAAAAAAAGTGGCAAATCCACATGGTAGGAAACTGATCCATATTTCTCTATAACATCAAAGGTTCTAATGAACCATGGGATCTACATAAATTTATTACCAAAACAGATAACACTATTACATAGAGAAACCATGATAAAGAAATGATCGCCTATCTCAAAAGAAATATATTTCCCTTAATTTTCTACATAACATTCATTCCTGTTCTAGGATATTATCATGTGTATTCGAATTATCTAAATTTTTTCTTCAAACACATTTACCAATTCTGCTCTAATCAACTTTATCTCACCTACATCATCCCAAAAAGATGGACATTGACACTGATTTACATATAATTCCCCAAAAGGTGAAATCTATATATTTGAATGAAAACTATTCTTATAATGAAACTCAACAATAGAATGATGTTGATTCAAAAATCCCAGGTAAAAAATTAAAAAATCATGTAGCATATCCTCCATGGTCGGAATATTTCACTCTAATTTTCTTTTTTATTGATAATGAAAATATATACTGAAATTTAATTTAGTTCGTAATAACAACCAAATGACATTCCAAATTTTAGATGTTTTCCTTGGATTAGGATCAGATACAATGGATAGAGGAACTCCATGTAACCTGACTATCTCATGAAGATAATACTGATAATGTGGATCTAGAGATAATGTATATTGTATAGAAATAAAATGATCTGAGTTATTCAACCTATCAACAATAACCCAAATCAAATTGTTACATTGAGAAGTGTTTTGTAATCTCACTATGAAATCCATGGCTATATTTTTCCATTTCCATTCTAGCACTAGAAATGGATGAAGCATCCAATTTGGAAAATTTCATTCTTCTTTAACCTTCAAAAATGTTTATAACTTCACAGTAAAGTCATTAATGACTCATTTGATTCCGTCCCATTAGTAATACTGCAAAATACATCTATACATGTTTATACTAGGAGGATGAACTGAAAATGGAGAACTATGAGCTTCACATAACAACTATTTCTTCAACATTAAATCACATGGAACACATAATATCTTACCAAATCTGAAAAAACAATCATAATCAATATTAAACTCATGAAACATACCCTTTTTAGACAATTATACCTTTTCTACAACTCACTATTTTTTAATGTGATTGCTTAATTTTGAATGAAAGAGATGAATACACAATACCGGAAACAAAATAAACGGATTTCCTAAACCCATAACTTCTAATCAGAACTTTATCAAATCATTTACTGAAGGATCCTGTTCTATGTGTAGCTTGGTTAATGTAGCATTAACTTTTCTACTCAAAAAATCAACCAATATATTTTTTTGGTTGGTAATGAATCATGAAATCGTAATATTTGATTAGTTCCAACCACATTATTTATATCATGTTCAATTAATTATATGTGAATATATATGTCAAACTTTTATGTTCAGTATATATTATACATTTTACACTATATTGACTATTCCTCCAAATTTTTAATGAAAAAATTGTATGTACTAATTCCAAATTATGTGTTGGGTAATTTATCTTTTGAGTATTATAGTGACATGATGCATAAGTAATTACCTAATCATTCTAATTTATGAAAAAACAAATTCCATTCAATGAAAAATAATTGCAGATAAAACAATATCCATTTCAAGAAGGTAATACCCAAACTAGATCATTAACAAATCATCCTTTCTGTTGATGAAAAAAATCATTACATTCTTTTTTCCAGATGAACTTAACACTATTTTGAGTTAACATTGTCTTTGTGATAGATAACCATGTAAAAATTTCAAAAAAAACTCTAGTAATATCATGTTAAACCATGAAAGCTATGAATATTGGTTATATATGTGGGTCTTGTCCATTCTTAAGAAAGATTTTTTAGTAGGATCCAAAGTTATGCGATCTTTAGAAATAATTTGACTAAAGAATAAATTTTTTGTAATGAAAACCCACACATATTTAATTTTCCATATAGTTTTGCTTCAATTTATGTTTCCATGAAATCCATTAAATGAATTTCATTATACTATTTAGATATATAAATAATCTAAATTTTATCAATAAACATAACCACAAACTTATCCAAGAACAAAAAAATAAATCTATTCATAAGATCTGTGAATAAAATAGGTGAATTAGTTAACCCAAATAAAATAACTAAAAATTCAAATTGAATATATCTAGTATAAAATAGTATTAAGAATTTTTTATAACATTACATTCAACAAATGGTACCCCGACCTCAAGTCAACCTTCGAAAAATATTGTAATCACTGTAGTTGATCCAACAAAACCGCGATATGAGGCAATGGATACTTGTAAATAATAGTGATGTTATTCGAGGCTCTATAAGCAATACATGTTTCATTGAACCATCTTTATTTTTAACATACAAGACAGTATAACCCCATGGTGATCTTGTCAGTTGAATGAAACCTTTATACGATAACTCAAGAAATTGTTTATTCAACTATAAAAGTTCAATTTCAGTCATTAGATATGGGGATTTTTTAATTTTATATCATTAGGAACTAATTAAATAATAAATTCAACTTATCGATCATGTATAATACCAGACATATCATTATAAAAACATAATGATAGATATTTAACACTGGCACAAAATTAATCAAACGGTTCATATTTCTTTAATAATATGTGAAATATAACATTTATTTCTATCTTTTAATAGTTTCTCAACTTCATAATATGTTAACAGTGTTAAACATTCATTATTTTACACAAAATAAATGTATTGATGAAATTAAACATCATTTTCTCTACAATCATTCTTATCATGGTAAATAAAAATCCAATCTATACCCAAATTGATACCAAAACACTAGTAAAGGTAAAACAACAAGTTATGCAGGAAAATTCCTTCCACATATAAGGACATGAATATTATTATAACTTATTTATGACTCAATGTTTCCCCCTGGTGTTTTTACAATATGTTCATGATATTTTTCATGAGGTGGAATTTCCAATTTTCTAGAAAATTTCTTAGAAATGAAGGAACATGTACTCTCTCAATAAAATAACACATTGGCATAATATTAATTTAAAAAAAAATGTACATAATAACACTTCATTTGATTTCCCATCATCTATTGATGTAGTTGCAAAGGATTTAACCACACATTTATTCTTTTAGTATAGCTTCTATATATCGTTCGAGTTAATTATCAAACACTCGTTTTCATAATGAACCATTTAATTGCAATTGTAACATTTATTTAATAAAAAAATAGAATTTTTTTCTTATCACTACCTCGATCGTTTTTATTAATGTTACAAGACTTAGGGACCTTTTTACAACATTAATAGCACTAAACAGAAAAAATAAAGAATTCTATTATGTTTTTTACCATAGTTATCACAAACTTTGACCTTAATTTTCGTACCATCAGTCTTATCTTGATGAATTTCTCAGGTTCTTCTGCCACATAGACATATTTTTATACTAGTTTTTAAAAAAATGTTATCATCAAAAGAATTAATTTCCACCTATTATGCACATACAACATGTTTTTAATAACTTTTAAAACCCTGAGACACAAACACTCTTTGATACATTGGATTTAATCCAGAGTAATGAAATTGAATTTAGAATGAAGATCTCATGTGAAATTTATAGTGTACCTCCCCAGTAGAGTAAATGTTGCTTTCATATGGAGTTAATAAATTCTCATTTTGAATCAATTATATGAATGTTTATTTATCCAATGATGAAACTCCTTGGGAAAATATTTCTCATGAAACATATTTTTTAATTAATCTCAATAATGTGCATTAATATCCTCACTGAATATGATATTCTAAAAAATAGACCACCAGTGATCAAATTGACCGTTATAATAGTACATAGAGAGACTAATAATTTGATTGTATGAACAATCCATGATATAAAAATCTTTTCTAATGCATTATTCCACCCTTAACCTAGAACGAGGTCAGTTGATCCTCTGAATGATGGAGGTTTATTTCTCCTAAAATGATCCACTACTAACATGTTCCTATATAGATGATCTATTAATCTCATGCATGGATACCACCACCACAGATATACCGAGTCAACTACACCATCAATATAACAAATTGTTCAGTTTGGATTCTGACCATATCAGGTTGCTAATTCAGAAGGTGGTTTTTATCTTGATTTCATCTCAACATAGCTACCCTGTTTCATCAATGGAAAACCATTCAGATCAAATATATCTTAGATGAAGAAACATATTAATCTTAAAATATATATCATTTAAATTTGACTATAAAATATAATTCATTTATTGATATTCTGTTAACAATATCCTAATACCTAAAGTTTTCTAAGCTTTCCTCTGATACAAACTATAAGATCTCTGTATTAAACATATATAATCTTTTGTTACATTATGAAATAACATTCATTGACATTTAGGATATTCTAGGATTGGACTATTAGATAATTTGGCCTAACATCACAAATATGAAAAGGTATAAAACTCTATTAACTACCCATTTTTTCATAATCTAAAAAATTATAAAATAAAACATGAATTTTTTTTAGGATTACTATCATAAAAAAATTCAATTGGACATCATCTTTTATCTTTACCATCCTTGTACCATAGGGAAATTATTTTAAAACATGGGATGGTCACAAAATGATCAGTAATTGATATAATGTAGGGAATGAATCCATTAGTCCATGAATATTTTAAACTCATGATGTCATCTTTACAAAATCATACATTTCACACAAAAAACATAAACTATTTACCATACCTCAAGAAATCATTGGTTTCTAGAAAAACTTCTTATTAATCAGAAATCATTAAGGTATCTTGTGGAATGCATAAAATTCTTAAACTATAGCTTTCACATCTATAAAGGGAGTAACCTCCATGGTTACATTTGGAATACTCATCACTATATATTCCTTAAATATCTTAGAAGAAACGTTTTCATTTATCTATGTCACGTTAACTAATATAATGGAGTGTTATCATAGGATCATCCTCCCTTAGTTTATCACAAAACCACCTTTATACATATGTAATTACCAAGAACCATAACATAATCATAACACAAAAAACAATCATAAAGAAACAATAACATTTTAAATTTGTAATAACAAGATATAATTTTAAGATATTGAAAAAATAAAATAATTATCAAAACCATTATTAATAAAAAAATAAATAAAAAGGGAATATGGTATTTATATTTTTCTTTTAAAAAAATTATGACATTTAGAGAAATTCATGTACCTAAAAACGGTCACAATGGTGGAAATGTCATTGTCACCACATACATTAAAATCATTCCTTCATATCATTTTGAAAAACACTTATTATAAAAAAATTCCTTTTGAAAACCATTGAATGAAGTTAAAATTATAATCGGTTGTTTATACACTTCATAAAATAGGGTGGTGTATATTATCAGAATATGCCTGAATGAAAGTAGATTGAGACGAAGACCCTTAACTTTAGTCCGACTTTTCTCGTATGTTTTTTATATTTATGGATGTTAAACATATCTTAATTTATATGATTATTTAAAACAGTTTTCATGTATATTATTCATTTTATATCACTTATTACCTTTATATAACAACTACATATTTTTTTTGTTCACTTCAGATGTTTTGTTGATATTCGGAACTAGAGTTCAAAATAAGCATAGTATCATGAAAATCGACCATGTTTTCATAATTACATATTATCTAAAATAATACTCATGTGATTATTATAACTTTTATATATAACATATTTTCTAAATCTAACCATTAAATCTTTTTATGAAAAATGAACAATATTATAACCATGAAGATGGTAGGTCGCACGTACGCATGTGTAACGTTTACAATTTATCATTAATTGTTATGGAAAAGGTATCTATTTTTTATCTTTAAATAATAATTAAAACATCATTAATGACATATTAATCATTTAAATATACTTATATATATCATATAAGTGATGTAGTGAATATAAACGAACCACATTGCTTTGTGGGGGTGATAGTTCACACGCACGCACGAACGACATTGTCCTTTTTATGTGCATGGAATGTAAGGAAATAATTGATATATTATTATCTTATAATTTCTAATATGTATTTAATATCACATTTAATATTAAATTACATCATAATATCCATTATTTAGAGACTATAATGAAAAAATAACCACACTGGTTCGATAGGTGGTTTTCAGTCGTAACCACAAACGTAATGTTGATTTCCCATTTAATGAAATTAGTGATGGGTATAGGTGATCATATTAAAATAATATCATATAATTATATTTGTTATATTGAATTTATTATGTCATTATAGTTTTAGGACATTTTAAGGACGGGGAAGAAGAAATAAAATAGAATTACTTAAAGAAAATGATACATTTTTTTCAGTTGATCACCTTTAAAAAACACTTTAACACGTCTAAGGAAGAATTTATGCCTAAAATAAGGCATAATTATTGTTATTATATATTTTAGGAATGGTTTTGTTCATATCCTGGATGATCCAAATGGTTCTTTAATTATGAGTAATCGAGAAGAGTGGGTACCATTTTATAAGAGAGAAGAGAGGAACACTTGGAAACAAATAAAATATTAAATTAATTTAAAATAATTTTAAAATAAATATGACCCCCAAATGTGTTCTGTATATTATAAAATTATTATGGTTCTAAATCCTATCATTAATAAATTATTAAATAGTAATTGATTCTATTTTAAACCATATCTTATTAGTTAACCCTTTAATTAATATATTTTAATCATAACTGTGATAACGGAATTTTCAATATGAGGAAGCTATAAATTTTACTAATATGGGGTTAATTTCCCAAAAATGGAAAAATTATGAACATTTATACCTTATAATAGTATATTTTTAATTTTTTTAGATTTTAATAATTTAATAAAATGATTTTTTATAAAATATTTCATGTCTAAATTTTTACACAATTCATTTCATTGCATTTTTATAAAATCTAAAATAATATATAACAGAAATAATTTAAAAGACATATAATATGTCATATTCACCTATACAATTAATTTTTCATAGTAATGAATTATATTTATATTTATTTTAATACTTTTTATATCATTTATTTTAAATTTATATTAATCAAATAAATATTGTATCATCATTGTGTTCATATTTATGATAGTAATTTGATCTCTAAAAATTATAAATAAATTCCAATTGTTTATATAATTTCATTATAATTCTAGAGACTATTTCATATCTATTTTATATTATATTTAACACTACATTAATATTATTATAGTTATAATAAATAAGAGGGTTAAATATTTCAACTTTCTTTTGTTATAAAAATATCTATATCACTTTCACGGAAAAATCCCATTAAATGAGTCAATTGTGATAATAAGGTGTTATATGACTACATTTATTATTATAATAGTATTTTTTTATGGTTTTAAGATAATTTAATTATCCTTATCAAATTATTTTTTATCTTAATTTATACCAATTACCTTTAACCATTGTAAATAAAAATTAACAAAGTTATTATTCATTAATTCCAAAAAAAAGAACCATTTTAAATAATTTCAGCCACATTATTAAAAATATTGAATCCATTTTTTAAAATTTAAAACACATAATATGTGAGAATATATTTTTAATTAATCCCCATTTTCAAAATGAGAAAAAATGTTTTTAAAAGTAAAAAACCACGAAAATATTAGTATGCGTTTATAACTAATTTATGTGTGAAATTACTTCTGATAAACATAATTAGATTAAATGATAAAATATTAATCTAATAATACTTCATAAAAAATTAAAAAGATAATATAAAAGTATAAATTAATTATACAAAAAATTAGTTCTTGAATTAAAATGAATCATTTTTCAATAGTCATTAAAATTTGAATTTTATTAGAGAAATACATAAACATTATCAACGAAATATTATTAAGTAAATCCTCCAAATATGAAGCATATTTTGTCAAATATAACTTAATAATATGTAATAAACTAGATGTCAAGTGTGTTTTCTATCAAAATGTATTAAAACTACCTTTTAAAAATATTAGATCTTTTATGCCTAAAATTGTATTTATTGTTATTTTAAGCTCATAAAATATTATTGAAAATATTAAAAACATTTTATAAACCTGTGTAAAAATAATATTTTTTTTTCATTTCCACCATTATAATTGGTTAGAGGTAACTACCATTTTAAACAATAATATGAATAATGCATTATTTTTTTGGCATCACTCAGTCTTCTATACAACTAATGATTCCAGATAAACCCTTTATTTCATTTTAGCTATGATATAAAATTTAGTTTCCCGTTTATAAAAAAATTAATATCTAACTCATAAATAATAATTGATATTAAAAATTATTATTGTATTATTGCCTCAGATGTTACAAAATCAAAGGGACTTTCCCCCATCCATCATGCAAAGAGTTACATATCATAATAGGCTCAGTGTTATGTTTCAAGTAAACAATATAATATAACGTTATTATTTTAAGTCCAAGGGAGTTAAATTATCAACCAATTTAATAAATTTCATCCACACAATTTTAAATTATGGTCAGTAATCGTGGTTTTGACATTTAAAAAACTAATTATCGAAACCCTACATACTAAAAATGGTTAATTAAACATCCTCTTGAAAATACAGAAATGAAAATATGAAAGTCATATGAAATAACACACAACTAGGTTTTTAAATATGATAATAATTTTAGAATGTTAAAATATAGATTTTGATAAAAATTAATGTCTATAGATCATTGCTATTTGGAAAGATAATGATCCTGAGAAAGCTAACTACCAAAAAATCATAAAACAACTAATGGATAAAAAATAATCAATTCATAAAATATTTGGCTTATAAGAATGTATTCTTATCTCAAATACCATTTCCTATATTTTAGTGAATTATTGAAATTAAAATAGTTAATATGATAAAATATACTTACTTGATTTCTTTCTATTTCTCAATAACGATATAATTATTTTGTAGTGCTTCAATCAATTTACACTTCATCTCATACACTGAGAAATTATTATTCTAGATGAAATTTTCAGGTCAGAAGCACTAATATTATATTTTATGCTATTATATGATCAATAAAAGGATGGAATGTTATTTTTCCTATTTATAGATATTTACTAATACCAAAATGTTTTACATAAGATATATAATTCATTATGTTCTAGAATAAGAAAATTAACAATCGAATTTCACCATTAAACATTCTATAAATAGTTAACCACATTGAACCTCAAAAATATATTGACCTAAAACTAAATCCCAAAAATTTGAAGGATTTGATGTCACATTCTCCCATGATAAAAAAATTAATTATCTTGAAATAATTTTAATCACTCTTAAAATTTCATTCTAAAATTTATATACCATATTATTTTCCAAAATAAGACACATTAAAATAACATATTCTTCAAAAAGATAATTCACCCTTTATTCCTTAAATAATCTCTTATCTTATAAAAAAATTTCTTTCGATGTTCGGGTTCATCCTTACACTGATAGACGGTCATAGGTTTATTTTGAATATCAAATTTTATTTCATTATATGATAATATATATATGTGTGTGTGATAAATAATCAAAATTAAAAAAAAATCAATAAATTATGTGCCATAATATTTTATATGGGTTCATTAATATAAAATCCAATATCATATTACTAGCTATGGAGTGGTGGATAAGTTTTCCCTAATTATAATGATTCACTTTAGCTATTGTGATTATATAACATTTCCCTTTGTATTTTGTCTTCCATGGTTATTTAGGTATATTATATTCATTATCACATGAGTTAGGGAATTTATTCACATAATTACCATATGCAATGAATCTATAGAACTGATGTGTTGGTGCTTTATTATGTTGAAACCTCTATTAATTCATTTAATTTATTGGATTCTTCAAATAACTTAGAAAATATTTGGTCTAATATCTAGGTTTCCCACACATAAAACATATTTTTATTCATTTTAATCATTCAGGTAATTTCCCCTTCCAATTTTTTTTCCATGTCGTAGATTAATACAATTTCTTCCCTCAATGGGATATGTCACTGTGGAATCCATGAAACTCTATAATATTTTTCTTATCACCAGAACAATGAGTATATCCATATTCCATTTCAACTTTTAATTTTTATAAAAACATTTCTCCACGACATTCAATGTCTAATATGTATATTTCCATTCTTGGAATCTATTATAATCCTCTAAATAACCGATTAATGTTTCTCTTAGGTATAAAGATTCATCCAGAAGCATGCCTTACAGGCCTTGTAAAATCTACCTCATAGGC
Organism: Viscum album; assembly: GCA_963277665.1. Lineage (NCBI taxonomy): Eukaryota > Viridiplantae > Streptophyta > Magnoliopsida > Santalales > Viscaceae > Viscum > Viscum album. Next base: position 1,570,738,012 of record OY728161.1, read on the forward strand.
CAAAATTGATTCATTATCCTTCTTCTTAATATCAAGGAATTCATTCCCAATGTTTTTTAAAAAATACATGTTATGTACTTACTAAAAACTAGCCTATAAAAGTCATACCATTCCATGAATTCAATTTCATTATGTATTTTTGTATTCATAAAAATATTTCACAAATGATATACTTCTCCTTCCAAATGATAAAAAAATAATTTTTTTTCACAGACTATGTACTAAATAAGGTAAAATATGTTTTCTATCACATTGTTTTATTTCTTTGTAAAGAGTTGATCATAAGTTCAATAGATAGAAGGTGGATGTTTTCACATAATATTCGAATGTCATATTTTTATCTCTTTAGTAAATTTAGTTGTGAAAAATGAATCATGTTACAACATATAGATTTAAATAGTTGAGTTTGAGAAGTCCCAAAATATTTCCCCACATCTTTTAGGACATTGGGTTTCTCATGATAATGGTCATTTATTTGGTTTTGACATTCAATTTCAAAATTGTTACTTTGGTTTCCATCTAATGACATAAACAAAAAACATGATGTGAGCATCATGTTATCAGAATTAGATTCAAAAATTTAAATATTCAAGAAAATAATTCTTAAGATGAACTAAATTATGAGACATAGGTCATTCATGGTCACTATCATTTCAAATACTTCATAATGGTTAGGAAATAATATGTTAATTAACCTAAAAATATCCCCCAGGAGTTTCAATCTAGGCACACAGTAAGGTAAAATTTAATATAAACCATCATGGTGAAAGAGATATAATCAATCAATACTTTTAGGGATACCCTTAAATGTATATTTCATAGAAACATGTCCTCTTGTAGTATCTTGAAAATGATGTATCTTTTGGTAAACCAAACTATCTATTACATTCAAAATAATTAAGTTGTTATATGATTTATAGAAGTATCCCCATTGTTTTCACCAATCTCCACTAACCATCATCCCCAATGATTGTCTAAACCTATCATATGATACTAAATATATCCACCCATGAATTTCCTTTTTAAATAGTAAATCTTTATGGACATTTCCTAAATACACAGCTGAGGACCATAATGGTTGATTGTCTTTAGAGACTAGATACACAATATTATTATTTCTTGATATATATTTAATATCACTCATAACGAAATTCCAACATATCTCCCTTATTAGACATACCATACATAAAAACTTATTTATATCCTAGGTAATGTAAAAATATAAAAAGTGATCTTTGAGGATCAATAAGGGTAAAAAAGGGTGATGTCAATTATCAAATAGGGATAACAAGAGAAAAGGGGTTTGAGAATATAATTTTAACATTTGAAAACCATACCCTACTTTTCAGAGATAATAATTATTAGTCATGGAATTACATATTTTAGTTAATGAGATATGAATCATAAATAAAATCAATAATCATGATCCATAAGAGCCTATGATAGACATGGTAATGTTGAGAAAATATAATCTTATGTCATTGTTATCATGTCTAAATAGAAAAAGGATAATTTATTAAGGTATTGACATAAAATTATGACATTTGATAATACTATAGTAATTAAAACAAGGCCAACACATAATATGTTAGACATTTAATCATGACCCACACATAAACATATTGACATGAATTTCTGTTCCATTCTTAATCTGATGTACATCAAATCTAGGTCCACAAATGAAATTATTTACATGAAATTTGGTTAATGCTTAAAATATTTAGCTAAATAGGTATCAATATTTAACTATTTATTATAGTTTTATTTAATTCTAGGACCACAAATTACATAATCACAATCCATACTTATTTTTTCCACCATATTATAAATCAATCATCTTATAACATAACATATGGAAAATAAATAGGTTGTACAAAAAATTTATATTCATAAACATAAACAATGTAGTGAAAGAATAAGGATGATATCCTTGTATCATATCACAATTATATAAAAATTTAATTTAAAAGATGTTATAAAATTTTTGAATTACCTTACTATATCAAATAGAATATTTCTTTTGAAAAATACTCTTTTAATTTTAAAATAACATCTTTAAAACCCAAAAAAATTAAATACAAAAATAAAATATTTTCATTGAAAAAAAAAATTTAAAATTAATATTTATGATTCTAATAATGTTGTTTCCATGATATAATAAATTTTAATTTTTTTCAATATATGTAAAATAAATCATTCCCATCACACTTTTGTAAAAAAATTCAAAATGTACCAAGTTAAAAAAAAGTGTAAAGATTATTAATTTTAATAAATTGTTTAAAAAGAATATAATGGATTAAATTTATTCTAATAAATCATAGTATAATATTTAAATTTCTTTGAAACTATTTTTAGAAAACATGGATACGAAAGAAAAAGGATTTTTGATGGTAGAGAAAAATAAAGTCGGTTTTCTATTAAGCATTCTTTTGATCATTTCTATTTTTAATGTTTGGAAAATGAGATGAAACATGAAATATATATAAATAACAACGTTATAAGAAAAATAATGAGTTTCTAGAGAGTTTAAACATGAGTTTTCATCATTAGAAACTTATCCATGAACTATCATGATAAATAATGAAAATATATAATATGAGCTTTACCGCTTTGGTAAATTTTCATTAGTAAGCCCCATAAAAGAATAAAATTAATCTAAAAATAAATATTCATGAATATATTATGGTTGATTTTGTAAAATATCAATGGGACTGTATAAAAACCTCATAAAAAATATTCGTTCATAAAATAACATATTTTTCAAAGAATACAATTTTAGACGATAACCCCTTACCTTAAATATCATCTTTCTTCATACTAATTTGAAACCATTTAATATTAAATAAATATATTCTAAATGTCATTATTGATAAAAATTAATATTTATGTAACAATATATTATTATCTAATAACATATTATCACCCTTTTATTAACAATTCATTATTAAATTCACTATTCTGAGTGATAAATCTTTCATTTTTCATGCATGTTTTGGTTTAGATGTCTTTGTATTTATACTTTGACCATGGTTCCATCATATAATTAATTTTCAACATTATATTAATATCATTAATAACCTATTTATATATATTTAGGGATAATTATTCCCTCATAAATGGTAGAGATATAAAAATGAACTACACAATTCATGGAGAAGGTATGTCATTTGTTTGTTGAAATATTTTTTTAACTTTTTTTACCGATGAAGTGAAAGAATTGTAAATAATAAATAACCATTAAATAATAATATTTATATAATATATATCATATGTATTCAAGAAATATTTCATTTTTACCATCAATGTAAATAATAAATAACAAACTAATCACATCACTTTGTGTTGTTGGTAGTCCATACATATACATGAGGGAAATTATCATTTTCCAATATATTGGAAGGTAAAATTGTAGAAATGGTATTATGAATATATAAGAATAATTATTTTATAAATATAACATAAAAAAATAAAAAAATATAACAACCCATAAAATATGATTATGAAAAATGATTTATAATTCTACATTCAGATAGTAATCTATATGTATGAACGAGCTGTAGTGGAACTTCCCATATATTAGGAATGTGTGTGGATAAAAAAAATTTAATAATCATAATAAAACTTTAGTTTATTTATAATACTGAATAAATTATTTCATAAATAATATTATTTATTTATAGGAAGTATAAGAAAAACAAATTGAAAGAGGTCGGGTAAGACAAATACCACTTCTTCTATAGGCTTCCTTTGATTCCTTATTAAGGACCCTTGGATGGTATTTTAAGAATATTATTAACTATAATTTGTGTGTGGGGATGTTTAGAAGATATTATTATTGGTTTTTGTAGAGATATAAGACTCAATGTGGTGTGATGATGAGAAAGAAGGGGTTTCTTTTTATAATTCAGGGGAAGGGAATTATTTCAATTTCTTAATGTATTAAATTAGTATAAATTAAATTTCTTCTATATATGGAATAAGAATGATACATATAAAATATTTAATATGGATGATTAGAAATACTATAATCCAATAAAATTTTTACATGATCAGGAGATATTTTAATCATTATCTTTTGGTTGTACCTCTTCATTAACCATTTTGACAACTACCATGAAAACATTTTTTTACCATTTCTGGGTAATAAAGATATAATAAAATATAAAATTTCCCATAAATGGACCATGGTTTACATTTTTAACCATAACACATTCAGTTTTACAATTTTATTATTTTTATAAATTTGAAATCATTTAACAATATCTTAATAATTATAAAATATCCTTATTGTCATTTTTGGAAATATAAGAAATATTATAATTTAATATTTATATAACTCGTGTGAAATGGTTCAAAAATTTCATTTATTAATTAATTTGAATTATACGGTCCTATTATATTCAACAAATAAATTATTTATAGGATTGTATATCATTTTAAAACAGATCTTTTGGTTTAACAGTCTGGACAACTGATTTTAACCTTAATTACAGTAAACACATATTCAATCTTAAAAGGATTACATTTTACATATAAGGATATCATTGGTCCATACTTTTCTTATATAAGAATTTTTTTAATATATCATATAAATATTTTTATATTCAAATATTCCTATGATTTTTAATTAATTTATAAATATTTCGTTAATTCCACTCTTGAAACTATTCATTTCATTTGAATTTAAATAAATCTATACAATAGACTAATTATAATATAAAAATTTCGGAAACCCAAAATATGTTATAGTTATCTAAAAATAATTTAATACCATTCATAATTTTCTACTTTTAATATTTCTAAAATTTCTTGTTTAATTCTTCAATTAATTGAATAAATACTCTTTCAGAGTTCTGTATGCATTTATGTTATATATTTTTTCACTAAAATTTAGAACTAAATTACCATGTTATAATAATATTTATATCTAAAATTAATACAAATAACTAACCATAACCTATGTTTATCCCTATTTAATAAATTGGGATATAATAAAATAAATATAATAACATTTTAGACTTTTCATTACATAAAATATTATAATGGTAAAAATGATTGAAAATGAAAAAATAAGTCATATATTAGAATTTTGGATTATTATGGATGAAAAAAATCATTAAATAAATTTATGGATATTTTTAGGGTTTCTTTTTAATCTTTAACATATTATATTTAACCTTAATTAACTCATTTTACCTTTATAGCTAAAATAAATGTTTGTATCAATACTATTCATAATGAAAAAAAATTAAAGGAAATTATTTATGAAATTTGTACCTTCAATTTAGAAATATGGAATCTATTTTTCATGATTCTATGTCAAGAATTATCTTAAATTAATTTATAATTAAAGCACAAAATATAATGAAAATATGTTTTCCTAAAAGTGCAATTTTATGTTAAAAATGTTATTATACCATGTTAAAATATAAAATTCAATCCAAATAATCAAATTTGATTAAAAATTGTATAATATATCTAATAAAACCTTTTATCCATTTAAAAAACAGATCTTTTTCATTCTTGAAAAAATATCACAAAAATCAGCATTTTTCACTATTAAATGGAAAATAAATATTTTCAAAATAAACCAAAAAAATATAACCTAATATAATTTTATATGAAGATTTCAAAATTGATGTATATTTTATCAAATAAATTTTCAAAAAGATCCATAAATTAATTGTAATATTTTTTTTATAATAATCAATATAAATTATTTTTTAAGAAAACATATTTTTGATGAATATAATGACTTTACAAATAATTGAGTAATTATTTTATTAAAAAATCTATACATTTTTAATGATTATAACCATTATATTTATTTAATAATTTTGATAATCTTATAAGTGACCCCCAATTTAATATATATTTAATAATAGAAAAATTTAAATAACAATATTTCATTTTTTGTTCAGGATCGGTGTTGCATGCCATGTAAATGAGGGAACATAATGTTAATGTTTTAAAAATATGTTGGTGTTACATGTTGAGAAAAATCATAGATGAACTATTTATAATTATTTTATTTTTACTGAAATACATATATGCAAAGTGTGTAAACATTCAAGTGATGTATATTGTATTTAAATATATAGAATATGAGACTATATATATATGTGTTATATTTCATGCATTTAAATAAATGAATATTATGAATTCATAGTGTATAATATATCATACATATGTACAATTAATATATATATATATGTGTGTATTTACACATGAGATGCATGTATGAGTTGAATGCAATGCAACGGTCTGTACTACTTCCCTCAACTAGTTTCATCAATGAATGAACCATATATTTTTTCCATTATAGATTTTCATTTACTCATTTAAATGTGGTAAATGTATAATAACCAATGGACAATATCACATATAATATATTGTGATGATGATGATTCATGATTGTACAATATAAATGAAATAATATCTTATATTGGTCATGGGTGATGTTTTTGGATGGGTTTTAATCATTTGTTTGACGTAAATATAATCATTCGTTTCATGAAATACTATTGAAACATTATTTTATTCTCAATCACTATTTGTATTGCATGAGAACTCACTAACTCCCTTTAATCTACACATGCATCCTCAAGATTCCATCATGTATCCACAGACTAATATCTCCCATTTTTGGTAGAGAGAATTTGTTAGCTACTTTAATGATCATTATCTTGTATTATCTTTGTGAAGAGAATATGGAATCTACTAAAATTTTCATTTTAGAGGTTCTATATTTTTTGATATATATAGATTTTGACTAATCAAAGGCAGATCCACTGGTTTTTTATTTATTTATTACTACTAATAATCATGATACAAATATGTGAAACCCATCAATAATAACCCAAAACATCGAGAAACTATAAAATTTGAAAATATTCATGGGTTTATCCTATGACATAACAAGAATTTCCCCAAGATATTATTCTTCCCATCAAATACAATATTTCAATATCTAAAAAAATATCTTCCATGGGATATTTAAAAACCATTTTTATAAAATAGGTAAAAAAATGAATGAACTTTTTCACATAATATCCACCATTAACCCATAATATAAATTATAATATTTAGATGAATAATTGCCACTTAAATATAAAAAAAATTGAGAAAGTAAAAAAACCATAAGGGAATAATTATGCATTGACATATCAACCTACATAGGCCTCCATAACTACTAATATCTCTCTATATATAGAATTTTTTAGTAGAAATTATTAAATAAGGGATCCTAAAAATACTCCCACCAAAATCCCTTGGTTCAATTTTCCTCGATCAAAATATGCTAGTTGCATCGGGTTGATCCTAGAAGCATATATATGAACGTTTTCAGCTTTTCTACCTATTATGCATAAATTAAAATATATAACACTTCCACACATTCCAACCATTCCTCAGCACTATGAGTTCTGCAACTACCATAAACACAATATGATACTTAGCTTGAAAGTCGCATAACACATTAGATTCCACTACCACCTTTTACGATGGACTCTCATCCATGATTCAAATCAATATTAGTATATTCTTTGTGTTCTTATTTTCTACTAGAGTCTCATAATACCCTATAGGAGGAATATTCTTGTATTATATCTCAATATTCCACTCATTATATCATTATTTATTTACTATATTATAGAAATTTTAAATGAAATACTTATTTGGTTCAATGATTCTAAAAACATCAACCCACTAGTTAGTGATGAACATAAAAAATTTACAAAATAAACATATCATTTAATATATACTACACATAATCATAAATAAATTTATCAAACCAAAAAATCACATCACATCATTATGTCCATCCCATAGATATCATCTATCTTAATTTTTTCTGAAAATTATTTTAAGAAATGAAATTAATTTATTACTAATTTGATCATTTAAATAAAATCAATTCGACAAGAAGTCATAATCATAAGTGCACCCACATATTCAGTATCAATATATTTTAAAATAATGAAATTACCCACTACTCACTCTTATGTTGAGAGAGTGAATGAGATAAACCCACAATATATTTGTCAAATCAGAAAAATACATTCACATACTCAACATGGAACTTTTACTTCAACATTGATTGTTGTTAGTATCAGCGGATCACATAGTTACACAAATATGGGAGGGAGTGAATTGTTTCAAATAGTTTTCCTGAATAACATTATCATAAAATTTTACTCTCTTTTAAAATTTCCAATCCTATTTCTTATTTTGGATGTAAGGATCCTATTATGTGACCTTACCACAAACTCTCATATTAAATATATAGATGAACACATATATTTTTAAATTTTTTGACCCCAAATGTGGGAATCATTCTTCTTGGTTTATTTTATTACTATCTTATGGAATTATCTATTAATAATCTTATTATAAATTAAAATTACAATGTTATTGTTATTATACCTGGTGTATAGTTCATACTTTACCTACATAACCACCCACTGTGACATTAATCATCCAACTAGCATCATGGTGTTTTTTATAATGGTACCACTAGTCATATTATTTTCATTTCAAAATTTTTGTAAAATCATTTAATATAACATGTTTTACTTATTTTATACATCTTATGATGATCATCATATCCCTTTTTATAGAAATCCTAATATATATTCCTCACAACATAGAACCTCATTGTTCATATACTGTACATTATGCTCTTGAAATCTATCAGAATCTAAATTTAATGTATCCTTAGTCTATTAAAATTTTTAAAATTCTACAGAACACTATGTTCTAGTTTTATCTCTTCTTAAAACATTTCAACACTTGGAAATATACTTGGTAAGATTGTCCATTTATTATATTTTTCCGTGTAATATCATTAACTTTATCAATTCTACATCTTTGACACTTTTCATTGAATTATGTTCCTGAAATATATTGAAAAACATCCAATGATAAATTTGGGGAACACTCGAGAATTAATTTGAAAATCAGGCTGACTCAATTAATTGAATGACAACATTTAATATATTTCAATGATATATGGATTTTAATTCATAAAAAAACATTATTCAACTTTAGATAAATGAACTTTAACACAACCTAAAACAATGGTTTTCATCATATAAATTACATAATGAATATATGATCTTTCAACATCCATCTTAGTAATGTTACATTGATTCTTACTTTACAAAATTTATGTGTAGTCACTCAAATTCAACTAGAAACTAATTTCCCCTAAGATTATTATATATTTCCATTTATTTTATATTTTATCTATTATACTCAATGTTCTTATAGTTTGTTTAACTTTTAATTAACCTTAGATCCATTCAAGTGATTCTACTGATCTTTTACTGACATTGACATGAAATTTTGATCATGTATGAAAATAATTCATTATTCGATAACACTTCATTTAATAAACACCTACTAAAATGAGATAAAATATTGGAAAAACATTTTTAATTTACATAATTTTTCAATCAAGTAAAAAACCTATCTAAATAAGATAAATAATTAATACGAGTTAACATTGAAAAATGGCATAAAAAATTCATATTTTTTTCAATTAAAAGATATATTTTAATATTAAACTATAAAAATGAGATAAAATAATCCTCAATTTTAAATATATCATATCAAAATTTACTTATTATAAATTTTTACAAATTTTCTAGAAATGTTAGTTTTTATTAAAAAATGTGGGATATACAGAAAGTATAATTTTCATAAATTTTTTTCTTTATGTAATAATAAAATACATGGAAAAAAACCGTAAAACTAATAAAATATTAAATAAACTAATAAAATTATGTATTTTTAAATATTATATATATATATAAATCCTATTAATATAATTTATAACTAAATTAAAAAGGTAATTTTATATAAAAACACTTTTAGGTCTTATCTCATTATAATTTATTTTGAGGGGATTTTGGGTTTTTTTATTTTCTTTAGATTCCCCATAAATTTATTCAATTATTAATAAGAAATGTTTATCCCTTTTAAATATGTTACCATGATAATTTTATCTAATATATTAATTTGAAATCTTCATTACTTTATTCTTCAAGGAAACTACTTTAGTGGTTGAATTGTTTTTATTTTAAAATTAACTTTTCATTCCTATAGAAAGTTTATTTAGTAAAATGGTTCTAAAATTTAATATAATAATATTGAAATAATTTAATAAATAAAATTTAAAATTTTTTCAGTCGTAATTAATTTATATGGTTAAAAATTAATAATCTCTTTAAAAGTAAAAGTGGTTTATTTTGTTGAATAGTGTAGAAGTCACAAAAATATAGAAAATCTGTGTTGAATTGAATAGTGGATGTTTTATTGACAAAGAAATATATCCGCCACAATTTATACCATTTTTGATCTATTTACAGTAAAATATTGTCATTGGATTATTGAAAAATGTAATGGAGTTTTAAAAAGTTCCATTACTTTCACCTATAAAAACAAAAAACTTACACAATACAATGATACCCACCAATTTCAAATTAATCATTGAAAATGTGATATTTTACCATTCCTATAACCGCTACAATGAAAATAATACCTTTTCCAATCCATGTAATCATTAGCACATCAATTTTAAGGATATCTCGAAGGAATGATTATGTCTCCAACGTAATAAATATCTCCTTCTTCAGTTTTCTTCTTAATCTTACTCATCCAAATTTCATAAAAACATAATTATATAAAATATTTTTTATCAATATTACACTTAGATGTTTTTATATTAATGTTACAAACCTAATTTATTCATTTCCATCTGGTTATAAAAAATAGAATATCAATCGTGCATGTGCACAGACTATCACCTCAACAAATAATCAGTTATTTCTTTTCATCTTGTTTTTATTTATTTATGATGAAATTATCTAATATATTTAAAGGAACATAAAAATAATAATAAAATAAAATTTTTTATTTTTTAAACTTATTATGTCCAATAAAACCCCTCATTAACCATATACACCCAACGAGTTAAACTATTTTCATATTTAGGTCAGTTTAACCACCTGCATGAACAATGCTTTAAAATACAATCTTGGAAAAAATGAGAAACTAAATATTGATATTCTTATAGTTTAATAATGAAATACTTACAAATTTATGATTATATGAAAATTATATATGGTATATAACAATACAAAGAAAAACTAAATTAGGGGAGGATTTAAAAACTACCATTAATTGATTTTTATGCATTTTTTATTATTTTTTCCAAAATAAAATAAAATTGGAATATGTGAGCAGTTTTTGAATAACATAAGTGAAATATAAGTATTTTAGAAAAACCCTCAGCTAAATTAATGGAAAAAAATTTAAAATTAAAATATTTAATTACGATTGATTATTTATTATTTAGTATCATATATAGTTTATTCTTTATAATTTTATTTAATTATAATTTGTTAATTAATATATAAATATATATAATTATTTTTAAATGAAAAATTTCAACATAAAACAAATATTTAATAAGTTTAAAATAAATATACTACATCAAATTACTTTAACTTTTGAGACATGGATCTATTTTAGCTACACAACCAATCAGATCGATGATTATTAAAAGAAGTAATGCGACATTATATTTAAATTTTTTATTAATTAAATGAATAAAAATTATTATAGTTTTAAGAAAAGTATGATATCATACATGAACATAAAATGACCATGAATTTGATTTATGTGTTCATTTTGTCTCTAACTAATATCAAATCGAATACTATGATGAACTCTACACCTTAATGATCATGTGCCACTCAATCTTGTTTTTATGGAAAAAAATACCTGGATGGACACTATAACTACGTTTTTAGTCTTGGTATCCCATTTTTTAATATTCATTGCAACTGCATCCTTGATTAAGGGGGTTTCTTTCCTTTCTAGGTAGAAATTGAATTTATTTATAGGGATAAAATTCATATTGATTAAATAGTTTTCAATTTTTAGAATTTTTCACAATGTTTTTTTATTTATAATTAAATATATACATAATTCCTTATATTTTCATACAATGGAAATCATTTATAAAAAATATTACCACATAAATGTATTTTTAATCATATAAACAATATAGAAATAAAAAATTATTATTCATTTCATCTAAAATAAATAATTATCAATTTTATTTACCTTATAAAAATACATCAATATGCATATATATACAATTACATATAATGTTTATATATAAAAAATCATGTGTTAGTAAAAGAATATATATTTATTATTATATTCTAATATATGTTAGTAAATACATATATTTCAAAATACTTGGGTGTATAAATCATATGTTAATGCACTTTTACAAAAATAAATCATTATCATTATATATATCATATAAATGAATTTATAGTAAAACTATATGAATATATATATATATACATACATATATATATATATATAATGTTTACATATACATATTGTGTGTTGAGAAATAGATATATATTTATAATTATATTATATTCTTATATATGAAAATAAATTTTAATATATAATAAATATATATGAATATATATCATACACATTTGATGAATATTATTCTACATTTAAGAGAGTCTTCATTAGGTTTTTATATCATTTATGATTTTATTCCTTTGATTTACATTACTATTGATTTGGTTGTGTGACAAATATTCTGCTTTACCCTCTTTTGGTAACATATTATCAATTATATATATATATATATATGTTTATATGAATTTAAAAATATTTATACATATTTATACTTGTTGACAAATATTAATACATATTAATGATTATATATTTTTATATCATATATGTGTAAATATATGTAGACATATTTATATTTACTTCTATATATATATTATAATATACAAATTTATATTAGAGTGTGTTTATATTTATTTATGTAACATGAATGTCTCTATATATATATATTTATGTAAATTTAATTATATGTATGCATATTTATAGATATTTATATCAATTCATTATTTTATTATTTTATTATTTATTATTTAGAATGTATTCAATTATTAATTAATATTTATTATTTTAAAATTTATATAGTATTTATTTATTATTTATGGAGTTATTTTTATTATTAAATTGTTGTCATATAACAATTTAATATTCAATGGTAATATATTATTTATTATATATTATATATTATATATTATATATTTTTTATTATTTATTACTGATTATATATTATATATTATTTATTTATTATTTATTTTTTATACGTCATTTATTTATTTATTTATTAGCAATTAGTAATTAGTAATTAATAATTTTTAGTTTTTAATCAGAATTTATTGAATATTAATTAAATATTTATTTATTATTTACTTATTTATTATTATTTTTTTATTAAATAAATAAAAATTATTTATTATTTATTATTTATTTTTAAATTTTAATTTTTTTATTTACTCACAAATTGTTTGTTTGTTTTTTAATTCCTATTGATGAATTTTTTTTAGCTTTCTATAATTTATTTATTTTTTTATTTTTTTATTATTTTATTAATTATATTTTATTTATCTCTTTACTATTAATTAATTATTTATTTATTTATTATGTATACATTAATTATTATTTTATTTTTAATTTATTATTAATTTATTATTAATTTAATATTAATTTACAGTACTAGAAAACATGGATATAGCCATGGACCTATAGCCACAGTTTTATAAGTCCACACCTATAGCTCTGTTTATACACATAATCTATTAAAACTATGGGTATATCATAACTTAAAGCAACAGATTAAGAAATTATGATGCTATGTTTTTTTTACTATCTATCGGGCTCCTCCCTGGTACATGATTATCTCCTCTACTCCCCCAATCTGTGAGCTCCTCCTCCCCACTATTCATGTTGCCCTTCGTGATGCTCTCTCCAACGCTCTCTATGATGCACTTTGTGATGCTCTCCTCCTCTCCTCCCCCGATCCGCGAGATCCTCCTCCCTACTTTATGCGACTCCTCAAACCCTCGACCTGATCCTACTCTCCGCACACTCCTCCCCAACGTCGCTGCTACACTTCCCTGAAATTGGTGATTCATGGTGGACTCCCCTCCCTCGTGCTCTACTTTCTCCTCCACCCCTTGACCCTCTCCCTAGTGAATACTTCTTCTCCATTTCCGTTCCTCCTCACTCATTATTCCTCCATAGACCGAATGGTCGTAGATTCAATCCTGTAAGTTGATTGGACTTCTAATTTTTTTCCTTTCCCATATGCTTGGTCTCCCATGAATATGTCAAATTTTCAGGAAATTTTAAATGGATTTCAATGTCGAGCTTCATGTTTTAGGGGAAATTTTGAACATCATTGCCCAGGCCAAGCTGCATCATCTTGCTCAATTGGTTCTAGGCAATGATAATAGATTTTGATATTTATTTGATTTCCATTATATCCTTTCATTTTTCTAATGTTTCCCAACCATAATGTGGATGGGATTTTATGTTCTAAAAATGTATTCCCTTTTATCCAACCTAATTCTTACACCTTCTTTTCACAAACAACATTCAATTCTAGTTTCCATATAAGGTTCAACCATTTATCAATTTTCATACCAACATTCATGATAGTACTAATAAAGGATCTTCTAGTAGTGAAGTATCGTAGGAAATGTAAGAGTGATTCAGTGGGATATGGTCGATCTAATATTGATAAAAAAAGGAATTAGGGAAAAATCATAGTGATAACAAGTGGTTAGAAACATATGGGAAGAATTTTTATTCTCCTTCATACAACAGAAAAATTTCGTTGGTGTAATCTCAGTGGGGATGAAGCAGCCTTAACTAGCCTACATGTGCTAATAGGATGAAAGAGTATCACAATAAAAATGTGGGTTACATGGGGGATGTCTAGGGAATGGGATGGGGGCTGCAGGGGGATTGGGGGGGAGGCTACAGTTTAGGGGTAGTCCAGGGGGTGGGTGGGGTTTGTGTAGGTTGGGGTGGGGGGAGCTGTCCAGGTGGAGGGCTCCTGGTAGGGGGAGGTATCCGGAAGGGGGGTGGGTTGTGTAGTGTTGTGGGGGGGGGGCTACTCCAAGGGGAGTGGGGGATATCCAGGGAAACATGGGGCAAGGAGAGTGGGGGCTATCCAGAGAAATTTTGAGAGTCTTTCTGGATGATTTTGAGACACATTCAATGATGATAACAAAAATTAAACCCCAAATAGATTAGTAGAGTCAGTGCACTATATTGTTATTATAGTATATGTTGAGATCCATTTTTTAGGACTTTAAATGGATTAGGGGGGTAAATTTCCATTGGTAATTTTCTATTATAATAAAATCCATAATTTTAAATTTAGTAATGAACCTTAGGAGATATATATGAGAGACCTGTCATGTCAATTTTTTGGACTTTGATTGGTGAGACATGACATAATGAAATGAATACTGTCAAAGGTATGAAAATGAATGTACAATTTAATGTTGATGAAATGGGTACATTCTTAAAGATATAGATATCTCACATAGTTTGACAACACCGACCTTTGGAGTTTGACCACGGGGACCATTTTTCTTAAATTTATACCCATGATTATTATGGAGGCTTGAATGGGGATGCAAGCTATCCCCAATTGTCATCAATACATTCAAGATCCTATTAGGGGAATGTGAGTACTCTATCCACGTGGAATTTCCACCAAGTTTATATGATGTTCATGATCTCTATCACGTGTTACAACTAAGGAGGTACATGAAATACCCGATGAACATTATTGACAAGGTATATCTAGATACTGATGATTGATATTGCTTTAAAAAATACCTTTTGTTGATCAACAATCGAGAGGATATTTTCCTGTAGTTGTAGTTGAAGTTTCCTTATTGTTGAACTCTCTATCATCCTTATACAAACTCATATAGTGTTCTCACATCATCATCATAATTTTTTAAGTAACTATTACATGAGACATAATAGATTTTTACTACATTTTAATAGAAATCCTATTATTGTTATTCATAATATTAGTTATAGTTTTCAAATGAGTTTATTAAATTCATGGTATCCTTATGATTTGATGATCATCCTATATATTCATAATACATATCTCATTCATGCCTAGCTGTCTTTCAAAATTTTGAATATGAAAATTTCATTCACATTATGGTATCTTAATTCGTTCTTCATATAGTTCCTTAGAGACGATCACAAATAACTCATGTTTTCTCCCAATTCACATGCTTTACATCATAAACAAGTAACTCAATAATATTACTTTTCCCTATATTTTCATTCCCATATATTAGATGGTTTACATAAATTCTTCCATGACATCATAATTCATTTATTCTACAACATTCAAAACATTCAATTCAATTTCCAAGACATTAATTTCAACTTGTGGGTTGTACGGACAATTTTTAGATTTACCACATGATGTGGTTTCTTCATCTTTATCATATTTATGTGATATGAAATCTATTTTTTTAGTTTATCATGATGCCACATGTATATGGTTACAAACAAATATTCACGTTGAATTATTTTTTTTAACTAGTTATAAGTATCCAATTTCTTGGTGTCCCTCTTCTTGATCTTCTTCATTTGAATTTTATAAAAATTAAATTCTTCATTAATTTAATGATAATCATTATAAATAAAAAATATTACCTTTTTAAAGATCTATTTTTGAACATAAAATTCTTCAAATTTTATTTACATGTATTTGGAAAGCTTATAGTGATCTAAAATTTCAAATTCAACTTATTGTAATGAATTTTCCAATGCCTTATTAGAATGATCATCAATTTGAATATTTATTTGATCGAACTCATAAAAAACCATACCAACTTTCAAATAAATTCCAATCCAATAAAACATGACTGGGAATGCCAACATATTGATAAAAAATAACATTAAATCTATTACCAAGGAGTAGGGGTGCAGGGGGAAGGGGGTGTGCAGGGGAAGGACATGGTACATGGGGTTGTGTTGTGGGTAGGGGGGGTTATTCTGGGTGCTTGGGGTGTGTATGGGGCAGGGGGTGTGCGGGGGGTAAGGCAGGGGTGCATGTGTGCGGGGGGGGGGGGGGGGTGGGGTGGGGGTGGGGGGGGAAGTGGGGTGGCAGGTTGGGGGTGAGAAGGTGGGGTGGGTGGTGCAGGTGTGGGGGTGCTGGGGAAGTGGGGGTGCATGGGGGAGTTGGGGTGTATGTGTAGGGGGTGCAAGTGGGGGTGTGCTGTGGGGTTTGTAGTGGGGGGGGTGTAAGAGGCAGTGGGGTGTAGATGGGGGTGGGTAGTGGAAGGGGGTGCATGGGGCAGTGGGGGTAGAGGAGGAGTAGGGGGTGAGCCTTATATTATTACCACATTGCAACTTTAAAACATAAAGGCATACTCCATACATTTTCTATGATTCGTTAGATGTATAATAAAAAATACATATTCACCCATGATCCCATAAGTATCATTTCCATGATGAAATTCAACTCACTACCTTAATAGAAGACAGAAAACTCATGTCTACCTATACCACTAAAAAGAACCAAACCAAAGATAGATATGTGTATATGGATAAGTTTATAGCTACGAGTTTAATTAATATTGTGGTTGTATTGTAGTTTAATCCCATTGTGTAATTATTTCTATATTATGGGGATTTCATGTGAGACATACAGTGCAGACTTAGAAATATTGAAATCATATTATTACTTGTCATTTGAGTTTAGGTTGGGGGAGTGGGGTGTCCGTGGGGGGGGGGGGGTGCAGGTGGGGGTGGTGTGTAGTAGGCAGTGGGGTTGCAGGTGGGTGTGTAGATAGGGGTGAGGGTGAGCCATATATTCTTTACATTTTCCAACCATCAAACTAAAAGACATACTCCCAAAATTTTGGATTATCTGTATGGTGTATACTAAAAAATACATAATCACCCATGATCCCACTGGTATCATTTCAATAATGGAAGATAACTCACTGCCTTAATCGAAGAAAGACAACTCATGTGTCCCTATACCACTAAAAGATCCTATCCAACGATAGGTCTGTGGATATAGCTTATTTTATAACCATAGGTTTAATTAAAATTGTGGCTTTTATGTTGTTTAAACCCATGGTGGGATCAATTCTATATGATATATATTTCATTTGCGGAACATAGAGGAGACTTATAAATCTTGAAATACCATTATTACATGCCATTTGAGTGTAGTTTTACTACTATGTGGATATATTTATGTTTTTTCATGATGTTTGATGAAATATTAAGTTTTTTTGGGTTGATAAATTTAATTTTTTGTGTTTCTAAGGATTGGGTGGGGGTATAGAGTAGACCCCACACCTAGCTAGTTTCCTGAGTGCAGTTTATTACCTGGTGAGTTTAGCATCAATTATACAAATTGTACGTCAAGTTTCAAAATGTTTTGTTGTTTGATTCATATGTATTCATGAATGATATAGGGGATATAAGGATCATTTGTGGGCGGTACAAGCTTGAGATCGATTTATGTATTATTTTTTAAAGTAGGTGTCCTTTATATTACTAATTCTCTTGACCATTTCGATTATATTATGTTTATGTAATCATTAATATTATCCTTGTGATCATGTTGGTATTGGAGTCACATATCATTTATCATGTATTGTTGACACACTGATCACATATATTTAGAAGTATTTATAACTCACTTCTATTCCCATTATTTACTTAAAGGTAGTTTCTTATGATGTGGCTAGTTCTATCCACCACCATCACTGGCAGTGACAACGACATCAGATTTGGGTATGGTTTCATACGTTTTTAATCATTAGCCTGATTTTAAATTGGTATTTTGTGATTTTTGGGTTTCATATATTTTTGTAGTGGATTTTGGATCTCATTAAGGTGGATTCGAGCCACTTATTGAAGGAAACTCACCACATATGCATAGGTTATGATATATTAATTATGTTCTCCAGTTACATGTATGTCTGCCCTTGGCAGCATGATTACTAATAATGGGCTAGGAGTGCTTATGTATATATATGGAAAATGCATATGTGTGTGGATGATAACAGGATTATGCATGCCGAGTGTGGCATGGATCCTTAGAGATAGGGTCCCTCTCCAATCTTGTTTATTCAAGAATGTTTGAAATTAAATTTAGCTGCCTTCTAAATTCTTCTGGTTTATATTAAATTGAAATTATTGAATAAGTGTTAAGATAACTATTTCATTTGATAATCAAGTCATGATTTGGTAATAAAAACCCTCCATCTAGTTTATATGGAAATTTTATTAAACAAAAAAAATCCACATAAACACATTCAGCTTCCCATCATTGTACACTGATATTAATCACTACCTTCTCCACCTTCCGACCACTTTCGAGCCTCCCCTTCCCACATCTGCATCCCCTTCTCCTCCTCATCGCACTTGGTAACTGCATCTTCCTCAGCCTTTTAGCCTCCCTGCCTCCCCATCTCCCGGACTCCCCATTCTTGCATCTGTATCCCCACATCTCAATCTTGAATGTCGGAATAATCAGGGTTTGTCTCTTCCAAAGGTTAAGAAGAGGCATATTATGTGATTTTTCTGTGCAGTTTTATGGAATTACAAATCCTCTTTATGAAATATCCCAAGAATTTTCAGTGGAAGGTAGATTGTTACCATATTGATATGTTTTTTATATTGAATTATCATAATTCTAAGTATTGGGTTTAAATTGGTTTTTGGTGATTAGTGTTCTTTAGAATATTTATGAGGGGTGTTATATGTTTATTATAATTATTTTATGGATTTTAGTGAATTCAGGATATCTATGGTCTCTTTTGATTTATGTTTCATTATGTTTAAATGTGGGTATAAACTTTTAAACTGGTATTGTGATTTTTGGATTCATTATTGTTTGAATATGAGATACCATTGGTCTAATGCTTCACTAATAGGACCAATAAAGACTAAGATAAGTTATGAACTTATCAGTGATAATTTTTTTTGGTTCACAATGGTGTGATGTTCAAGGTAGAAGGTCCTATTTTACCCATTGGGAGTAGTGAAAAAATATCTAAAGCCTATATTTTTTTATACTGAGCATTGTGTTGTTCTGTTTCTTCTATTTCTTTTAGATAATCATTATGATGGTTCTCATATTGTGAATGTTTTGTTATTTTGAATTGGGTTCTATTTGAGGTTTTTTTGATTGGTTTATTGGATGACTCTTAGTTCTCATGGTTTTTGGTGCATATTGTGCTTCTTGATGATTTATTTCTTTGAGGTGTGTGTCTCATATTTTATTCCATTTTATAATAATTAAAAAAAATAGGAGATCAAGGACAAATTTCTATCTCCTTATGTTTCTCCCATCATAACTTTAACTGAATTGTTCTTGGGGACATCACATGATCTTGTGTATTTAACTAATTAATTAGGAGAGTTCGGTTATATGTTATGATTTTCTTATTTTAGACCATATATATTCTATTTGACTCCCAACCAACCACTTTTTAATGGTATTATTGAGGCATTGATTTTAGTAATTCCACTTCTACTAGATAATTTTATAGAGAAAAAAGTTGCTTGTGGGAATATTATAATACCTCATGTCAATGTATTTAATTATATTAGTACCCATCTGTGAGATATATTTAATTTCTGATCCTACAATATGTACTGATTCACTATGGATATTTTTTTATGAAAATAACATGTGTGAAGTATGAAACGTGTCTATGTTTCAATTCACATCATAGACACTAAATATGAAATTTACATATCCGGAACCTTGATATTATGAATACATTTTTATAATCCATATACTTAATATGGTCATTTATTATCTAACAAATTATCATATGAAATATTAATCTCCAATGACAATAAATAAATAACTACTATTTAATATAGTATACGATGATATTGCATACATTGTATAAACTATTTCAATAACAGTATATTGAATTTTGTGACCATTTTTTCCAACATGGAAGGAAATGAAATAATTGATGAAATTTATTATTTCGTTGTCAAATTTTGTTTATGTGACGAATTTTGAATGTGCTAAACAAGGAATAATGGTTTTTGGTTAAAGACCTATTTTCTGGAAACCAATGAATGAAACATTTAAACTAAATGATATTTTAAGAACATCAAGAATTTTTTATTGTTGTAATTTCTTTTAATAACCAGGTAGAGATGTGAAGAAAATATCAAGGTGGATTATGTGACCCTGTAAAATTGAAATATTATTGTTTTCATCACCAATAAATTTATGGAAAATAATTTTTTTAAATAGCATAAAAAAGGTAATATGTGATCATAAGAGTTTTAGATTCAATTTTATTGTCAAGGATACTCATATCACTGCTATCTTTTCTCTTCCAAAGGTAATATTTTTAACATGTCACAACTTCTTGGTCAATGATGCATTTTGTAACTTCTTAATAGTATTTAATTCTATTTTTATGGAGATCATGTTAAGCTATGTAAAAAAATTGTTAGAATTTATCCTGAATATATCAATTTTCAGTTGTCCAAAATATTTATATTTCATGGAAAAAGATCAATATTTTCTCGATGAGGATTTCAAAAAAAAAATTTGGAACCCATTTATTATTAGATTCAAGGAACTATTGTGTTTTTTTATTCATTGTATGTTTTCATTATTTAATGTTCATTTTTCATTTGGTGATGATTTCGTAGTATTACTTGAATATTGTTCATTTTATGTCATATGTAACTTCAATTGTCTGTAATATTTTATATTATTTGTTTAATTTAAACATGTGACACATACACCACATTAGATGAACAGTTTCCTTATCACATCATCAAAAATAATTTCAATATAACCCATAGTGTTATAGATCCTCCTTAGTTTTTCATCCCCAGTAATGGTGATAAATAATTTATCTCCATGACCTGATCAAACCATGTGTCTTTTCAAGACATCCCACTTCATAGAAAACTCTCCTAGGAATCATTTTTATTATATATGTTACTCCTTCAATTAGTGGTTTTTGAAAACTGGGTGGAGTGATCGAACTAGAAATTTCATAACTTTTTATATGGAATTCATTGTTTTATTTTCTCATATTCCATTAAAATCCATGGCATTTCTATATTTAAACATTTGGTATGATTTTATACGTTTAAAATTAATCTTGATTGATTTTTTGATTTTAGTGATAACTGTTTTACGTTTTCATTAATTAAATATGTTCTCATTTATTTTTATTTGGTTTATGAGGATTATTATGCTCCTTCCATTGATTTAGGTGCATATGAAAATGTAGATGTAGATGATGATGGTTGTTTGAGAGGATGAGATAATGATATATTTTTCTGAAGGGGATGAAGAGGGTTTGATGGTTTTGGTGATACAGAAATTGACGTACATTTTAGATGTATATTTTATTCTTGGTTTATACATTTAATTCTTTCATATAATGATGATAGTGTTTGGTAGATGTTGTGGTGTATAAATAATGTTCTCATGAATAGATCAAGACTTTATTTCCATAACATTAATGATCCACCATACTTGCTACATTTTATCCTTATATTTACATCATTCCTTCTTGAAGACATGAAAAAATATCACTCTACTAGAATAAAATATTCCACATCTGATGGCATTATTGTGGCCTATACTTCTTTGAAATCATGACTCTAGTATAACCTATGACATATTGTCAATATGTTTATCATTTTTCAATGACACTATTAGTTTCTCATAGACACATATTTTCTTACATATAATTCTTACACTGTTAATTCTTCCCATATATCCATCAAATATCTAGAGAGTTTGAAATGTTGAATGTTGTATATGTGTGAAAGTGGAAAAAACAAAGATTCGTGTTTTTGTCGTCAAAAGCATGGTGTCATGAGGTTGAGGTAGATATCTCTACCTAAACCATTAATTTGAATTATATAATTTCGTGATTGTTTTAAAAACTTGTTTCCATAATTGATTTATGATTTTACTATATCTTTTTTTCTATAGACAAACAAGAATGTGATACTCTCAAGTAATCCAAGGTGTATAACCATTCAACAGAGTCCTTAGAAATATTATCATATCTATTCCTGCTAGATGAACAATTTTGATATGAAAAATGTTTTTTTTATAATAATATTGAGTTCGTCCTTGACTACATGGGTCACTAATGTCCCCAAACAATAACAATAAGTAAATTATAGAGTGATATGGATGATCCATGCCTCTAAGTGGGATTCCTACTCGGTGTACACCCCACAATAATCCTACACCTGAGCCACATACCACGTTGAACCAGACCTGGAAACACTAATTTGTAGCCCTAATACATCATATATTTTCACTTATTTCACAAAAAAAGAATATTTACGGAATGATGTTAAACATTATTTATGATCCTATCATATGAACATAAATTATGTAAATCAGACTAGGAGGGTTTTTATTCATGTTCAAACATGATACATAGTACAACTATTCCAGGTTCATTCACAACATCCCAATATCATCATCATCACATCAACCACTTTTGAGGAAATATATCTGAATCCAGACCATCTTCCATGAGTACTCTAAACCTCATAATAGTCGCCACTAGTCATTAAACCATTACATGTATTATGTCAAGAGTATTTGAGGATTAGTCCCACTAATATTTAAGTCGTGATCAGACTTATTCGATGAGCCTAGGTGGACTACTCCCCACTAGACCAAAAATGATGACAAAAATTTTGTGATGAACATTAGAGGACCCTACCTTTCCAAATATGAAAAAGATAAGATTTATTATGTGATAAGAATAGGATGATTCACCTTTGTTAATGAATCATATTCCCATCCTTCCTCATGCAATGAACATTGTAATACTTTGTTTATGAGCCTATAGATCATTAGGTGATGAACCAAAAACACATCAGGTTATTAGCATCTGAAGACTATGGTGATGAAGTGAGGATTATATAGGTGATGAGAATAGTATTACATAGATTATGAGCCTATGATATCAATATGGCTTGATAGAAGAAGATTTAATAGCCTTACTGCAAAGATCATAATTGAAGATCCATCATTTACAAATATGTATCAAGAATAAGATTCCCTCACTTCTAGAAACGAGAAAGACATTTATGGGAATGTTTAAATATACAATGTAAATGAAATTATAGTCAAATTTTATCATTAGGTTTTCACCTTGATAAAGAAACAATTCACATTATTAAATGATGTCCACATGGAGATGGAATCAAGAACAATATTCATGGGAATGTTTTAATTATATAAGATAAATATGGACCGGGAAATGAAAAACATAAAGATATATTTTAAACTCCCATCCTACCATTTAAATGGAATCTTATATAATTATCACTCTTGTGGTGACATGCTGATTTCCTTATAAAATTATGCATGTGAGATAAGGATCATGAACATCCTTGTGTAGTCTTACACAATGGTCTTGATGTAATGTTTCAGGGAAAAAATTGATAAACTGAGATGAATTCATTCTCTTTCAACATATAGAGGATGACTATCATTGGCCATCAATTGGAAAGTGTTGTGATGGGGGGGACTGGCAATGGGAGGGGAGGAGGGTGGAGGGTGTAGAGGAAGGGGGAGGGGCATGGGGAGGTATGTTGGGAAGGGGTCAGTGGAGCGGGGGTGTATGGAGGGGCAAGAAAAGGGGGAGTGGGGAGTTCTGAAAGGAAGGGGGTTGGTCTATAGTGGGATTTGCAGGGCATGGGGTGCAAGAGGGTAGTTGGGGGAGGAAAAACTGGCAGGGGGAGGGTGAAAGGGGGAGGGGGAGGGGGTCTGCAGGGGGTTTGTAGTGTAGTAAGAAACTTTAATAATTGGGTGACCAAATTTGATTATCTAAAATAAATTTTATATTTATATATTTCAAATATCCTATGTCAACAAACTTTTAGAAAATAAAACAATATATAAGTAAATGGGTTTAGAAAACTCTTGAAAATATATCTTCACTCTTCTTCTCAAAAGTGAAACTTCCCCTTCTAGCTCCAACTTCTTATTAGAAATCTACATAGCCTCTACCCAATCCTTCTATTCTTACTTGTATTCACTTTTATCCTCTATGGGTTGATCTTCATTTTGTTTCTTTCTTCCTTATATAATTTTTTATGAAATTTAATTTTCAATTTTTTTTAATCCTTCCACATGTAAATGGATGTTTAGATCACTACCACATTGGAAGTTGTGTTCCTTACTATTAAGACATGATTAAAATGAAAATTTCTTTGATATTTACTATTACCCTCTCTTCGAGATATCCATCCATGTGGTATTCTATTTGTGTAATTACAAATTTTAGTTAGGTAACTTGAGTGATAGGTTTCCAATATGGCCCCATTGACCTTGCAAGGGGGAAGGGGTGCTGCTGGGGGAGGGGGGTCTGGGGGTCTAGGAGGAAGGGGGTTCTTGGAAAAGGGGGTGTGATAGGGGAAAGGGTTGTGCAATGTAGGGGGAGGGGTGTGCTGTCGGTGTCTATGGGGGTGTGGAGGGGTGCGTTTTCATGGGGGAAGGGGTGCTTCAAGGGGTGGGGCCAGGAGGGAGGGGTTGTCCAGGGTCATGGGGAGGGGTGTACAGGGTCTGGGGGTCTTTGGGGGGGCTTTCCAGGGTCTGGGGGACTTTATAGGGCTGGTCCAGGGTCGGGGGGGGGGGGTGTATGTCGAGGCGGGGGTGTTTATGATCTGGGGGTGGGTGTCTAGGGTCTAGGGGGTCTATCTGGGTGGGGGGTTCAAGGTCAGGGGGTCTGTCTGAGGGTTTTTAGGGTCTAGGGTGGGTGTTTATCATTTGGGGGTCGTTCCTAGGGGTATCTAGGGTTTTTTCAGGGGAGGGGGGGGGGGGGTCTGTACACGGTCTGGGGGGTCTATCTAGGGACTGTCTTGGTCATTCTTGGGGGGGGGGGTCATGGGTCATGGGGTGTCCAGGGACTGTTCAGGGGGGTGTCCTGGGGGAATCCAGGGTCTGTCCTGGGGGGGGTGTCTATCCATGATATAGGGGGGTTGTCCTTGGACAGGGGGTAGTCTATCGAGGGGTGTATAGGTTTTTTGGGGGGTCTATACAGGGTCTCTCTGGGTCTTTTCCAGGGGGGTATGTCCTGGTCCTTGGGTTGGTCTGTCTGGAGGTGTGTCCAAGGTCTGTCTCGGGGGGGGGGGTGTCCAGGGGGAGGCCCAGGTCAGTCATGAGGGGTGGTGTCCCAAGTCAGGGGGGTCTTCCCAGGGATTGGTTGTGGGTCGGTCTAGGTGTTTCTCGGGGTTGTGTGTGTTCAGGGTCGGACTTAAGGGGTCTCTAGGGTCTGGGGGGCTGGGTGTGTTTTTTTAGGGATTGGGAAACCCCATATCCATGGTTTCAATATTTGGATATATCCCAATGTGCCATTAGCTGGTGCCATAGTTTTAAATCATGGCTCTAAGTCTACGTCCACGGTTTGAACCACGGCTATATGGCTATAGGCATGGTTTGAAATTGTGGTTATAGGTCAAGGCCAATAGCAATGCCAAACATATCCATGGTTCTTCAAACTCTGGCTATTACCTATAGCCATGGTATGAGGACTAATTGAAACTATTTAAAATAGTGGCTATAGCCTGAATTTCCAGTAGTGTTACTATTATTTTTTTATATACTTAATTTTTGTTAATATTTTATTTTAAATTTATTATTTATTTATGTAACATCCGAGCTTAGGTGACACACATCAGTGACCCAAGTCGGACCGCCACATGACCTTAATCATGCCTCCCTATATGCTAGAGACTGCCAAAAACAAGTGTGGGTGTTTTATCATTCATGGGGAGACTATAACCTATTTTATTCTTATCAGTGAAATACACCATCTGAAATAAATAAATAATAATGGAGGAATATATATATATATATATATATAAATAAAATTACATATGTCACAAGACAACCAATGCATGAAATACAATATCCAGTTGATATAGAAAACATGGGGAGTCGAAGTACGTTTGACGTGACTCAAATTGAAACTGAAATTAAACAACTAAATACTACCCAAGGGATCTCAATCCACGTGTCATTTCCTCATCTTGCTCTATCCCAACATAGCCATCAAATACAGGGGATTTTACCTTAACCTATCCAGAATCCAAAAGGTTATCCAGGTGCTGATCAGGTGGCCCGAGTGTAGTGTGAGTATGACTCTGTAGGACACCACCAATGACGTCTAAAAAAAATCTTTTCCATGGTAGTGTACAAAATTGTAAAAGGAAAAAATATAAGTAACAAAGAAAAGAGTTAAAATTAGTTTAATTATACTTTATATGACCACATAATCCCCTTGGGTTTCCATGCACACCCTTCTATCAATACCTTCTTCGGCCAATGTTGAAGACTGAACCATTTCTCATATTCAATTCCAAGTCATTATATCACATGGGATTTCATAATCCATTTACATCAATTCATATGCGACCAATTGGATCCATAGTCCAATATTAATAAAAGCGTGTATAATTTCATGCCTAGAACCATCTTGAGTATTTGTAGTAACTATCCATATCTCATACCCCATGGCAATTTGGAACCTCAGTCCATGTCCCATAAAAGAATACTTGCAGGCATGTTCGGTGTATAACATCATGTCTAGCACCCCATGAGTATTTGGTGCATCAATCCCTATCTAACACCCCATTTTTTAATTATACATATATATCATAGGATTAGAATGTAATCCCTACCACCTAATTAATCAATCATTCACAATATACCAGATATATCATATTTTTCCATATTTCACAACAATCATGGTTAATCAACATTAACCCCATTATCACATTTCACATTTAAATGACACATTAATTTATTTAACAATTAATTAATCAAAATATAACAATTGTATAATAAAATTTTTCCATTCATTAATTCAAAAATGAATTAATTTCGTCAATCACATAATTAAGTCACCAATTAATTAATCAAAATAATCAAATTAGTAAATTTAACAATTAATTAATCATATAAATTTACTCATTTAATTCAATAATTAATTAATCATGTCAATTACTTTTGTTAATACAATAATTTACTAATAACAAAAATTTCCTTAGTTAACTGAATAACTAACTTGTTGCATCCATAAAATTGATCAAATAAATAATAAATTAATTACATCAATAACATATATTAATTCAAAAATTAATTAATAATGTAAATTAATTAACTAATCACATCTACTAAATTAATTATTTCAACAATTAACAAATCACATCTCAAAATTAATTATTTAAATAATTAATTAATCACAGCTAATCTTTCAGGCAATTCAACAACTAACTTATCATACCACATTCATTTCAAATTTATCAATTAGTTTATCACATAAATCCACTTAATTACTTCCCCAATTAATTAAATACCTCAATCTCATTAATTAATTCATTAAATTATAAATTAATATCCTCAAACCCCATATCTTATAATTAGTTCGAACAATATTTATTCAAATAAACAATCAAAATTACTCATAGTTAATTCAAATATTAATTATATGAAATTTCAATTTTATTGTCCTCAAATTATTTATAAAATTAATTATCCATTTATTTCAATTAAATATCTATACAATACACATTAATTAATTCACAAATTCATTAATCCAACTCATTAAATTTCACCATCACAACAATCCCCATTAATTGATCCAACTCATTAAATTGCACCATCACAAAAATACCCATTAATTTATTCACCAATTAATTAATCTAACTTGTTCAATTGATTCAAAAAAACAATTCCCATTAATTAATAAACTAATTAAATAATCAACCTCAAAAATCATAAAATTAGATCCATTATATAATTCAACAATTAAATAATCCAAATAATTTCCTACAATTAATTCCGTAATTAATTCATCTAACTAATGCCCTTCAATAAATTCACCAATTAATTACCCAAGTAAATTCCATTAAATTATTAATAATTATTTAATACCTTCATTTAATTGAAAAATTAAATAATTACTTATCACACATTAATTAATTCATCAATTAATTATTCATATTTCTTTAATTTAACAACTAAATAATCCCATTTCTCACATTAATTAACTCATCTATAAATTAATCCCATTATTTAATTCAGCAACATAATAATCTCATTAAAAATGTAAACTAATTCATTAGTTAATTAATACAATTATTTAATTATAAAATTAAATAATATCATTACCCAAATAAATTAATCATAAATTAATTAACACCATAATTTAATTCCACAATAAAAAAATCTCTTTACTCAAATTAAATAATTCATCTATTAATTAATAAAATTTTTTAATTAAAAACTTATATAATCACAATACAACAATTAATGAATCCATAAATTAACTAATTCAATCTCAAATAATTCAATATCCCAAATTAAATCGTCAATTAATTATTCTATCTCTATCAATTTAATAATCATTACAATCTCAAGTAATTAATTCTAAAATTAATTTACCCTATTCATGAAAATCGATATATCAATAATTATATAATTAACTAAATATTCAATTTTAATAATCTCTATATCACCATAGTTAATTTGAAAATTAATTATGACAATTAAAAATTTCATGATCTCATAATTAATTTACTAATTGATAATTCGGGTTTGAAAATTCCAATATCCCAATTTCAGATTTCTGTTAATTAATTAATTTAGTCAAAAAAACATTCTAAACATATCATATAAATTATAAAATTATATACACATAATTTTATTCAAGACTTTGAAATTTCAATTTTAAACCACATACCATAATAACTCTGATGAATGCTTCCCAATAGATACTCCCAATTTGAAGCAGATTCACTAAGAATGTGACGATAAAGGAGGTGTTGAACTAAAATCTAAATCCAAAGTTAAATGTAACAACATATCTTAAATATAGATCCAAATACAACACCCCTAGATCTATATTCAACAAATCTCTATCTAGATCCAACAATCCTAGATCTAAATTCAATAAATCTAAATATAGATCCATGAAGCCCAGATATTGATTAAACAAAACTATATATATATATATATATATATATATATATCCAATTGTGGATAAACTACATTCAGATATCCGGGAAGAGAATCTGAAGATAGATATATATCTAAATGAGAAGAACACACATTCCCAAGAGGTGCACAATGTGTATTCGATTGAAGACTATGGTGCTCTGAGGAGCATAGATCAATGGTGGAGGTGCACAGAGGAGTTTTAGACCATGTCGGAGGTGCTTGGAGGCTCTATAGTGGAGAGGGAGGTGTCCAGATTCTCTGTAGGAGAGAAGAGGCATGTTCGGAGGGTTACACAATACTCATGGAATTATTTTAATATGTTATAAGTTATAATTTCATTATGTGAATTCATATATCTTGTCATGAAAAGGGTATTACTTATTTCATTATTTTCTAATGAAATCCATTGAAAACCATTTAAAAAATAATTAAAAATTAAATTTGGTGTAATTTACATTCGTGAATTGTTTACAGGTGGTGAAATATAGTTAAAGTGGGGTTGTAATCTTCATTCATGACTTGTCGACACATGGTGAAATCTATTTTGTCGATATGTTGAAATGTGGTGAAAAAAAGTTAATGGGATTTAAATTTTCGATGTAGTCAATTAATTCAATCTGTGAATCAAATTCACATGGTCTACCAGAAACAATTAATGTTGTTAATTGGGTCCATAACATGTACTTGTTCTACAAGTAGAACTCACCACTTAATCCTGTCATAATTCTAGAAAAATATAGGATCTTGCAATTTTTTTATTTTTATAATATTCATTATTTTTTACAAATTAATTACGAATTGATTTAAATTTTATTATTTTATTATTAACTAATGATTTATATATTATTACTTGATTATTTATTCTATATTAATTATATTTATATATATTGGTTATTCAAAATTTATAATTAATAATTTATTATCTATTAATTTATTATTTATTTATCATTGATTAATTTATATTTTAATTATTTATTTATTCATACAATACTTATATGTTATATATTATATATTATATATTATATATTATATATTATGTATTTACTACTTATTGTTTACTATTTCTCATTGATTATTTTGTATTTATTATTCATTACTTATTGTTTACGATCTAATAATAACTATTAATTAATTGTTATTTGTTATTTAATATTATTTACGTTTTATTTATTAGTTACTTAATATTTAATATTTATTATTTAATATTTAATATTTTATTATGTTATTATTTATTATTTATCATTTATTATTTATTAATTACTATTGATTATTTTTTATATATATTATTTACTGTTTAATATTAAAATTTGAAAATTTAATATATGTTATTTACTATTTATTATTTACAAGTTATTATTTACTATTTATTATTTACTATATAATATCTACTATTTACTGTTTATTATTTAATATTTAATATTTACCATTTTTTATGATAATATATATATATACATATATTATTTATTTATATTTTATTTATTAATTTGTAATTTGTAAATGGTAATTATTAAATATTAATTTTTAATTTTTAATGGTTAATTGTAAATTATTACATATTAATTATTAATCAATAATAATTATTTATTATTTATAGATTATTGGTTATTGATTTTCTTATGTATGATTTGTTTATTCAATCAATGTATATATGTGTGTGTGTATAAAATTTGATTATTCATCTCATGAAGTGCCTACTGGAGTGGTAGAGTCTTTAAAGAATGAGTAAGAGGTAAGGATTTGAAATCTCACCCAACAAAGAATTTTTATATATGGCATATGTGTGAATGTGCATGTGCATGGTAATAAATAATAACTAATAAAATAATTTTGAGAATTTGAAATGTAATAATAATATAAATTATAAATTAAAATAATAATAATAGATAGATAAATAAATAAATAAATAAGAAACATATAAAGGGATTATGTTGATAATTGGTGGAGAAATGGGAGCCAATTCCTGGGGATTCTTCGGTTATTTGTTGGCAATTTGGTTCTTCTGATCAGTGGATGGTGTTGACAACATTTTTATCTGTAGGGTTGTTTTTTTCTTCCTATAATGACTATAGTAAGGGTTGATAAGTAGGCATATGTGTTCATGGTTTTTCTTGGACTAGAAGAAGTGAATGAGTTGAATCTAACAGACCTAGTTCTTTAAAACCAAATGCCTCATTTGATATATTTTTATCTGATTCCCCATATGATTCAGGGTTATTGAATAATATAATCACAAGGAATGGGAACGTAACTATCGAGGAATCCAACCCTAAATTATTTGACGTCTATCATGATGAATGTTGACATTATCTTCTGGTTCGAGTCTTAGTTTTGTTAATGAATATGCCATGGTGTCTTGAAGACATAATGACTCAACTTCACCATCATTACGGTATTAAATATTGGAGATTAATTTCAAATGATAAGGGCATGTACCACATTGTTTTCACATCAGATGAAAAAATATTTCTTAGGACTTTGGTCCAATTTCTCTAAAGAAATGATTTCTCCCCCTGAAAGAACGTGATCCTCTTTTTGATCTATACATTTTTGAGGGAACTACTTTTCATGATTAGATTCAAAGAAGTGGCTTGAATTTGTTCTTCTAGAACTGTTTAATCTTTTATGATGTAGCTGTTACGGCAGAGAGACCGATAAAACCAGATAAGAAGATTCGGAAGGATCTGTGTTGTCTATATGCCAAAGCTTTTGTTGAAAATGATTTTCTAATTAAAACATTTTTTGAATGCTGGTTATTTATAGCTTGAACAATCAACCCAATTTGAATGATTTCTACAGTTTCATGTGAATTGTTTTCAAATAGGATACTCTATTATGAACTATCAGAAAAATACATTATTCATTACCTGCATGAATTATGGTCATGTTTCTACTAAGTGAATACCTAATAAATCGATCGGTAGGAACCAATCGAGAAAGAAATATGGTCTCATGATAGAATGATAAGTGTACACATGAAATAAAGGATATTTCCTGTAACACCCCGAGCTTCCACGATACGCTTCTCATTCAATAATGCAATAGCTTGCGTTGTACGCAACTTCGAGTTCTAAAACACCGCGACTAATCAAAGTAGCCGTTATGAATAGTAATAACCACTTTTTAAAATTATAGAAATTTTATATTTCAAAATGGACTTCATTTTTGTATTCGTAATATCGAAATTATCCTAAGTTGAATTTTTTTTAACTTTCTGAGAACTTTCGATTTTTTTATGAATAGTGAAAAATACTTAAAACAACTTTTTTAATCAAAATAATTTATTTTGATAAATTATACTATTTAGTGGTTTTAAAGTATAATTAGAATATATTTTTACCATTTTATCCAATGGTGGTCATTATAATTAATTTAACATTGAAATTGGACATAAACAATTGCCAATATTTTGATATAACTTGTTTCTTAAACCACGCTATTTGTTGTGACAGCGGGAATTAATTATAAAATTAATTAATGAAACTTATATGTGTGGAATTTTTTAAAATAGACATCATTTTTGGATTCGGAATATCAATTATAGCTTAGGGTGAAATTTTGGCATTGTTCTGAAAAACTTCAATTTTTGATGAATAGTGAAACCACTAAGTGGTAGTTAAATAACTGATTTTTCGTTTAAATGAAATATTACCACTTCTGTGATTTGATTTTCAAAAATACGACATACATGGTTGTCATTATGAAGTAAAATGTGGTTCAATGAGATTAAAATAATTTTTTGGTGAATAGTAACTTTTATGTTCTTAATCGCGATTAGAGGTAATTAGTGTAGTTTAAGGTAAAAATAATGTTTTAATAATATGAGATGAGCTTGACACTTGTCCTACTCCTGTTGTATGAGTCATGGCCGACCAAGACAACCCATGCGTCAACTTGGGGACCCATGGAGCCACTTTAGTTGGAAAATGACATTAATATATATTTATTTAATGTTAAAATTAAATTGACACAAACATGAGTTGTTTTACTAAAACAGTTTTTAAGTGGAGTTACACAAGTCCAAATTTTGACTATAAATATTCATTAGAAATATAAAAATATTTCCTACATGATAGTGTTTTTTTTATAATTTTTAGACATTAAATAAATTAAATTATTTATGACATCATTATGATGCAAC
Organism: Viscum album; assembly: GCA_963277665.1. Lineage (NCBI taxonomy): Eukaryota > Viridiplantae > Streptophyta > Magnoliopsida > Santalales > Viscaceae > Viscum > Viscum album. The sequence goes on from OY728161.1 coordinate 1,570,772,091, forward strand.
GATAACCTCATTATTTAACGATTTAAATAAAATGAGAAGATAATGAAACATACAAGGCTTACATTTTTCCAAAGCCTATTGGATGAGGAGATTTCGAACCCTTATCACCTTATCCACTAATTATATAAGTTTGGGACCTTTAGAATCCGAAAATCATTGTATAATAATGTAACATTTCAATCTTTCCAAAAGAGCCCCTCCTCTCCACTTATAAAAGGCCCCCACCTCTCCCACATCATATAAACTTTCAAGCCATTTGGCTCGGCCAAACTCTGCCCAAATACTCTCCCAACTTCCCCCTCTTACTCCTAGAAGCCTCACTTTGGGCAGAACACTTCCCAAGGAATCCTTTGGCTCAAATCAAAAAGAGTTACCCGATTTTGAGGTAATGTCTTCTCTAATGTTGTTTTGTTTTGTTTTTCTTCTCCAACCCCCTAAACTCTTTTTATTCATTTCTTTTGTAACAAAACAAGTATCCTCAATATACTAGGATGTTTTTATAATATGGATTCGAGCTACACTTACACACACCTACATCAAATGGTTAAAGAACATATGGTTTCTGTGGATGGCGAATTTCTGCCTCACGAAATGATGATTGTTCAACACTCATATAACACCTTCAAAGGTGGCCATTAAGATGTAACTATTTTTATATATGATATATAATATGTTTATGTTTTACTTATTCTTCTGTATTTCTCATTTATGGCATACTTTATGATTTACATTATGGGTAAAATGCGATAATTTCATTTTAGGAAGTGCGGACTACCGCCCCCTCAAAGTGATTTGAATCGTTAATGCCATATGTGGGATGTATAAAAGATGGATTAAATGGTATTATAAACTATATTATAATGTAATTATATTATAAATTTATATAATTATGATTTCATTCCATTAAATACGAAATAGAAATGAAAGTAGCGTTCATGCGTACGTATGGCTTACCGTCTCCATGAACGGTGCATTTCATTTCTTACCTCTAAATGTTACGTGACATTATGAATGAATTTATATACTGTATATATATGATATATATGATATCTACATCATGAATATAATTCTGGATATAATGGATATTTCACCACATGAACAACGTGTAATTATAAGAAGTATATTTTTGACTCAAGTACCAAAGATCGACAAAACGACCGTTATTAACTTAAATAATTAAATAATGTTCATAACATGGTAATAAGTGATATAAATGGAATAATGAACATGAAAAAGGTTCTAAAGTAAATATAAATTAACTCTAGTTTATTATTCAGGATGTTAAAGAACGGTCGAGTCAGGACAAGACGCAAGGTAAGGGAATTTCTTAACCCAACTTCCATTCTTTGGGTTAATCTCCTACTTTCAAATTATTTCATGATATTATTATGTCCTATTTTGTATTTTTACTTTCTTTATGTGTACCTATAGTGAATACACATAATAGATCTATTTTATTTTAAAAATGATCTTTTTAAGGACTTCGTCTCAATCCCCTTTCATTGAGGAATATTTGGTTTTATACACAACTTTCTTTTATACGGTGTATAAACCCCTTTGACTTTTACGTTTATTCAAAAGGAATATTTTTTTATACGAAGTGTTTTGCTAAATGACAAAAGGGAATGTTTTTCTTTCCGTACTTATGCAGCGACAACGACTTCTCCGCCGCCGTGACCATTATTTGAGTTTCGGCTTCCTCTACAAGCCATCATTATTTTTAATGAAAAATAAATACAAAGTTTGAACTTTCTTTTATTTTGGTATTGAAAATGGTTTTGAAAGCGTTTTTATTATATCAATGTGTTGTATTGATATCTTGTGATTGAAATGTGGAAATGTTATGTTTCATTTATGCATGTTTTATGTGATACGATTATGTTATGGTTTATGATATGTTTAAAACTATTCATATGAGGAATGTATTGGACTTAATAAGTGACGGGTGGAGCCCGCTATAGCTCCTCGATGCATCGGTAGGTCTCATGAGACAACTAGACGTGGAATTGGCGGAGGCCCTTTCCCAATTTGATTTATGGTTTTGGCCGAGGCCTTAATCATTTTAGACGTCTTGGCCGAGGCCTTGACAAAATGTTTCAGAATGTCTGGCTTTATGCATTCCATCATTATGAAAGTGGTTAATGATATTTCATGTGATTATTCGACCAGTAGAATATCCATGTGAAGAAGTAAATGGCATTATCTCATTTTACTTTTGCCATATTATGTTGATGTTCAAGTTTAAAAGGCTATTGTTTTAGTTATACATTGCCTTAAATGTTTATGTTTATTTATAAAGGCTTCCACAATATTGTTATCCTTACTAAGCATCTGAGCTCACCCCTTTCAATGTTTTAATATTTTCCAGGATGTGAAGAAGTGTATTATGACTGACTTGCAAGAATAGTCAGTGAGGATATGAGTGTGGACTATGAAGACCATGTTATTGTAGTTTGTTTACTTTTTGATGTAACGAAAGACTTATGAATGTATCTAGTGTTTCCAAGGCTACTAAAATAATCGGTCTTTCGAGACTTGATCTTTTGTGATCATGCCAATGTTACGAAGTAATGCACCGACTCTGGGTAGCTGGGGTCGGGGCGTTACAGTTGGTATTAGAGGCAGTTTAGTACTAACCTTGGAATCTAGATTTAGATAAACTCTGATTAGAGCACATATCCCGAAGATAGAATTTGAGGATTAGTATAGAAGAACTTCCTAGAATTTTGGTATTGTAGAGATGTTGTGAGTTTTCCGAGCAATACATCCCTGTCTAGATACGAGCTGGTAGAGGCGGCTCTGGCACAGATGTACCTAGGGGTAAAACCCAAAAACACCGCTTTGTTCTAGACTCGAACGGGAACTGGTGCACGACAACGGGCCTTGCTGCACTCTTGGTTACGACACACCCGGGGGATATGCTTAGGATAACTCTCATTTTCTTTACAAATCATTATGAAAGGTTTATGAGTATATACTTCCTCAAAGAAAACATTTTTATGATTATGGATTATATCCATAAATAGCTCAATTTATGTAAAGTGTTTTACAAGTATGGAATTATGTATTTTGATTCATGAACTAATCTAGTTTATTCCATTGTTTAGAAATGGAACCTAGTGGAAGGAATGGAAACGGTATCAATGCACAAACTCTGTGTAGGGATTTCCGTCCTGCTGAAGACAATTATTGTGGATCTGGAGATACAACTGGTGCTGATCAACTTATTACCATACTGGGACAACTCACTCAGGTTATGAATAATAACCTTACTCGTATGGAGCACCCTGATCCGCAACGTGGAGGATCAATGCTAGATCGTTTCATGAGGCAACAACCACCAACCTTAAATGGGAGTACAAATCCTATAGTAGCTGAGCAATGGATAAATTCCATAGAGAAAATATTCCATGCATTGGGGAGTAGTGAAAGGGAGAAGGTTGTCATGGAAGTTTACCGCCTCACTAGAGATGTCGATCAGTGGTGGTAGCTGATTCAAAACACAAAGGAAGATGATGAAGTATCGAATATGGAATGGAGGGAGTTCAAAGAGCTTTTCTTAGAAAAATACATTCCTCATGACCATCGAGCAGATATGGAAAGGCAATTTCTGAGTTTGAGGCAGAAGGAGGATGAGAATGTCGCAATGTATGAGGCTAACATTACAAGGTTAGTGAGACATACTGCCGATTATATATGTAACCCAAGGAGTAAGATTGATCGTTTCTTTGATGGGTTAAAACCATTTCTCCGTCGAGCTTTAGTATCACAATCCTTCTCATCATATGAAGATTTTGTCTCGTGTGCTATCAAGACAGAACATGAATTCTCTAAGTCTTATGACAACAAAGTAAAGCAAGAGAAGAAGAGAACGGTGGAACAAGAGACAGATAAAGTTAAAAAGGGAAAGAAGGATTTCCCATTATGTGATAATTGTGGGAAGAATCACCCTGGTACTTGCCTAAAAGGAATGGGAGTTTGTTATAAATGTGTAGAAAAGGGTCACCAGGCTCGTGATTGCAAGGTAAAGAAAGAGGCTATCAAATTTGAATGCTACAATTGTAGAGAAATGGGTCATTATGCAAATGAATGTCCTAAGTGTCAGGGAAACTTACCTCAGAAAAGGCCAAGGGATCAAGGCCAATATTATGCTGTGACTACAGTTGAAGCCGAATAATTAATGTATTGGTGCTTTTGGACTCAAGGATTATATTCTGGTTATAAGAATAATGTGATATATATAAAGATTGTACTGCATTACTTTTTTATTTCAGTACGGTTTTAATATGATTAAGGTAATCATATTTTTAGTATGTGACAATAAGAGAAACTTTACTTTGTTTGGGGAATCTGATAAATTGATTTTGGAATTAAGAGACCTTTTAGAGAAATTCTGGAGAGAGGTATTTTGGATAACTATAAAGGTTAGAGTGGATTAAGTTGATCTTTGGATAAGTAATGTTTAAGGTTAAATAATTTATGAAGATTATTTTTGGAATATTATGATACTATAGTTTTAGGAAAAGGACAACCTGAAGGGTGGGGAATAACCCGTCGCGTCGGACAAAGCTGCAGGAATCGAACCCACAACCATAGTGCGACAAGCCTTTATTTCCTACCACTAGCCTACAGGAATTCCCTGGTTATTACAAAATAATTTTACTAATCTAAATGGTATGTGTTAACATTTGGAACCTTATACAATTAGGATAAATAGAATATTTTTGAGTTCCGTTACCATTTAGAGTAAAAGTTGGGTTTGTGGTAAAAATTTATTAACGAATGAAAGTATACATAACAAGTATGTATATTCCCTTACATTCTTAGTAAATCTCCTAAATAAATTCCTCAACATTATAAAAGGTAACTTAAAACAAAAATGTTGTCGGTTAACTTTTCCAACTGGGGATTCAATGACCGTTTAACCAATAACAATTTTGTGATTTTCTTGTGGTTAAACTTTCTCCTAATCCTGTTTTCTATAACTCTCCATCAGACCTTGATGGTTTGTTTCTCCTCCATATCCATATTTTCATAGAATCCTAGAATGGGATATATCGGGTGACCTTGGTACTTATCTTGGTTTCTTTTAATGATATATATTTATTATCCTTATTTCCGATGTGGGATTTCCTCAAAGGTATTTTCCCTTTTCAACCTATTATTTTCAAAGAAAAATTACAAATTGCGAGGGTGCAATTTATTGAAGTAGGGGAGAATGTAACACCCCAAGCTTCCACGACACGCTTCTCATTCAATAATGCAATAGCTTGCGTTGTACGCAACTTCGAGTTCTAAAACACCGCGACTAATCAAAGTAGCCGTTATGAATAGTAATAACCACTTTTTAAAATTATAAAAATTTTATATTTCAAAATGGACTTCATTTTTGTATTCGTAGTATCGAAATTATCCTAAGTTGAATTTTTTGTAACTTTCTGAGAACATCCGATTTTTTTATGAATAGTGAAAAATACTTAAAACAACTTTTTTAATCAAAATAATTTATTTTGAAAAATTATACTATTTAGTGGTTTTAAATTATAATTATAATATATTTTTACCATTTTATCCAATGGTGGTCATTATAATTAATTTAACATTGAAATTGGACATAAACAATTGCCAATCTTTTGATATAAATTGTTTCTTAAAACACGCTATTTGTTGTGACAGCAGAAATTAATTATAAAATTAATTAATGCAACTTATATGTTTGGAATTTTGTAAAATAGACATCATTTTTGGATTCGGAATATCAATTATAGCTTTGGGTGAAATTTTGGCATTGTTCTGAAAAACTTCAATTTTTGATGAATAGTGAAACCACTAAGTGGTAGTTAAATAACTGATTTTTCGTTTAAATGAAATATTACCACTTATGTGATATTATTTTCAAAAATCCAACATAAATGGTTGTCATTAAGAAGTAAAATGTGGTTCAATGAGATTAAAATAATTTTTTGGTGAATACTAACTTTTAAGTTCTTAATCGCGATTAGAGGTAATTAGTGTAGTTTAAGGTAAAAATAATGTTTTAATAATATGAGATGAGCTTGACACTTGTCATACTCCTATTGGATGAGTCATGGCCGACCAAGACAACCCATGGGTCAACATGGGGACCCCATGGAGCCACTTTAGTTGGAAAATGACATTAATATATATTTATTTAATGTTAAAATTAAATTGACACAAACATGAGTTGTTTTACTAAAACAGTTTTTAAGTGGGGTTAAACAAGTCCGAATTTTGACTATAAATATTCATTAGAAATCTAAAAATATTTCCTACATCATAGTGTTTTTTTTTAATTTTTAGACATTAAATAAATTAAATTATTTATGACATCATTATGATGCAACGATAACCTCATTATTTAACGATTTAAATAAAATGAGAAGATAATGAAAAATACAAGGAATACATTTGTCCAAAGCCTATTGGATGAGGATATTTCGAACCCTTATCACCTTATCCACGAATTATATAAGTTTGGGACCTTTAGAATCCGAAAATCATTGTATAATAATGTAACATTTCAATCTTTCCAAAAGAGCCCCTCCTCTCCACTTATAAAAGGCCCCCACCTCTCCCACATAATTTACACTTTCAAGCCATTTGGCTCGGCCAAACTCTGCCCAAATACTCTCCCAACTTCCCCCTCTTACTCCTAGAAGACTCAATTTGGGCAGAACTCTTCCCAAGGAAGCCTTTGGCTCAAATCAAAAAGAGTTACCCGATTTTGAGGTAACGTCTTCTCTAATGTTGTTTTGTTTTGTTTTTCTTCTCCAACCCCCTAAACTCTTTTTATTAATTTCTTTTGTAACAAAACCAGTATCCTCAATATACTAGGATGTTGTTATAAGATGGATTCGAGCTACACTTACACACACCTACATCTAATGGTTAAAGGACATACGGTTTCTGTGGATGGCAAATTTCTGCCTCACGAAACGATGATTGTTCAACACTCATATAACACCTTAAAAGGTGGCCATTAAAATGTAACTATTTTTATATATGATATATAATATGTTTATGTTTTACATATTCTTCTGTATTTCTCATTTATGGCATACTTTATGATTTCCATTATGGGTAAAATGCGATAATTTCATTTTAGGAAGTGCGGACTACCGCCCCCTCAAAGTGATTTGAATCGTTAACGCCATATGTGGGATGTATAAAGGATGGATTAAATGGTATTATACACTATATTATACTGTAATTATATGATAAATTTATATCATTATGATTTCATTCCATTAAATATGAAATATAAATGAAAGTAGCGTTCATGCGTACGTACGGCATACCGTCTCCATGAATGGTGCATTTCATTTCTTACCTCTAAATGTTACGTGACATTATAAATGAATGTATATACTGTATATATATGATATATATGATATCTACATCATGAATATAATTCTGTATATAATGGATATTTCACCACATGAACAACTTGTAATTATAAGAAGTTTATTTTTGGCTCAAGTACCAAAGATCGACAAAATGACCGTTATTAACTTAAATAATTAAATAATGTTCATAACATGGTAATAAGTGATATAAATGGAATAATGAACATTAAAAAGGTTATTAAGTAAATAGAAATTAACTCTAGTTTATTATTCAGGAGGTTAAAGAACGGTCGAGTCAGGACAAGACGCAAGGTAAGGGAATTTCTTAACCCAACTTCCATTCTTTGGGTTAATCTCCTACTTTCAAATTATGTCATGATATTATTATGTCCTATTTTGTATTTTTACTTTCTTTATGTGTACCTATAGTGAATAAACATAATAGATCTATTTTTTTTAAATGATCTTTTTAAGGACTTCGTCTCAATCCCCTTTCATTGAGGCATATTTGGTTTTATACACAACTTTATTTTTTACGGTGTATAAACCCCTTTGACTTTTACGTTTATTCAAAAGGAATCTTTTTTTATACAAAGTGTTTTGCTAAACAACAAAAGGGAATGTTTTTCTATCCGTACTTATGCGGCGACAACGACTTCTCCGCCGCCGTGACCATTATTTGAGTTTCGGCTTCCTCTACAAGCCATCATTTTTTTAATGAAAAATAAATACAAAGTTTTAACTTTCTTTTATTTTGGTATTGAAAATGGTTTTGAAAGCGTTTTTATTATATCAATGTGTTGTATTGATATCTTGTGATTGAAATGTGGAAATGTTATGTTTCCTTTATGCATGTTTTATGTGATACGATTATGTTATGGTTTATGATATGTTTAAAACTATTCATATGAGTAATGTATTGGACTTAATAAGTGACGGGTGGAGCCCGCTATAGCTCCTCGATGCATCGGTAGGTCTCATGAGACAACTAGACGTGTAATTGGCCGAGGCCCTTTCCCAATTTGATTTATGGTTTTGGCCGAGGCCTTAATCATTTTAGACGTCTTGGTCGAGGCCTTGACAAAATGTTTCAGAATGTCTGGCTTTATGCATTCCATCATTAGGAAAGTGGCTAATGATATTTCATGTGATTATTCGACCAGTAGAATATCCATGTGAAGAAGTAAATGTCAATATCTCATTTTACATTTGCCATATTATGTTGATGTTCAATTTTAAAAGGCTATTGTTTTAGTTATACATTGCCTTAAATGTTTATGTTTATTTATGTAGGCTTCCGCAATATTGTTATCCTTACTAAGCATCTGAGCTCACCCCCTTTCAATGTTTTAATATTTTCCAGGATGTGAAGAAGTGTATTATGACTGACTTGCAAGAATAGTCAGTGAGGATATGAGTGTGGACTATGAAGACCATGTTATTGTAGTTTGTTTACTTTTTGATGTAACGAAAGACTTATGAATGTATCTAGTGTTTCCTAGGCTACTAAACTAATCGGTCTTTCGAGACTTGATCTTTTGTGATCATACCAATGTTACGAAGTAATGCACCGATTCTGGGTAGCTGGGGTCGGGGTGTTACATTTTCCTACTTCTATGTACCATAAAGATGGGAATTTTTCTAATTCAAATATAGATGAGTTGGGGGATGGGAGTGGGGTTTCACCTTCATGTGACCAATGTTACCATCATAAGATCTTTTCCCATTCAAATGGGACTCCTCACTTTGACTCTCTCAATGTTTTTTGAGCTCATGAAACACATAGTTAGGGCAATATCATCTTTTTTTTATTATGAGCATGTTATCGAATAGAATAAGGGCCCATGACGTACTTCATATTTAGAAAATGATTTTTGAGATGATAGAATAAATGATGAATATAAAAACCAATATAAATTTTAGGTTTATGATCAAGAATAAGTGGATCATGATATGATGTAGGCACTTAATATCAATAATAAAATAATGGGTAAGGTAATGTTGGTTGATAATGATGGTTTTCAGATGTTTATTAATAGGAATTCCAAAGCTAATTTGGTTGTTTTTTTTGGATTTTTTGGGACAAAAAATGATGTTTTAGTTGTTGGTGACACTATTAAAATGGAGGTGACATCTCTTTATAAATCCATAAACTCTAACTGCCACCATGATGTACATGAAACAGAAATTGAAGAACCTCAATAAATTTTTTTCATTTTTCATAGTCATGTCAAGAATCGAGTTGAACCTCTAAGACTTGACTCCCATGATCATAATGAAGAAAAAATTCTATAAAAACTCCTAGACGCATGTGATAACCGTAAAACAGAAGTAAATAAAGACACACACCTTGAGGTGGTGATTTATTAAAGGGCTTTAAACTCAAAAGAGGCACAATTTCCTATTTTTTGGAACTCCCCTGCCAGTGGAATTCCCAATGGAATTTATTGGTGAGAAAGAAGAACCTAAAGGAACATGGCATCAAAATTTATGGAAATGAGGTATGCATCTAAAATGTTGTTGTCAAGGATGTGGTCGAGGTGATTTTTATATGACATGTAGATGTGGTTGAAATGTTTATACGATATATTTTTTTACAGTTTCTAAGAGTCTACACACTCTCATGAAAGAAGAACTCAAGGAAAAGAACTCGGTACTCTTCCTGAAAAGAAACTCAATGTTGGAGTGGGAAAGTATGACATATAATGAAAAATATAACCATGATTATGGGAATGATCCTATTTATGACTTTTCATCGTTCTATATGGATGGAGGAATGTGTGGTTGGCTAACAACATTAATCCTCCTTTTATCTTTGGTATTTTTCTTTTTGTAATATTTTTTTTGGATCAAACAGTCATGTCTCCTGATACATTTAAATTAAGGGGTTAAATTCTCATCCAATGATATATATGGAATATACGTGCATGTGAATCTAAAAGGTGATGAATAATAAAAAGTACATTATTTATAAGAATTAAAAAAGTTAACAATAATAATAATAACAATAATATAATAATAGTAAAATTAAATATATATATATATATATGATGAATATAATAATACTTATTTAATTATAAGAATCATTAAATAATGATAATAAAAAATAAATAAATAAATAATAAAAAATAAATAAATTATTTATTTATTTATGATAAAAGAAAATTTATAAATGAATTATTATTATAAAACAATTAAAAAAAATTAAAAACAAAAAAATTAAAAACAGCCACTAAATAATTCCCTCAATTGAAAAAAAACACCACTAAATGGTTCTATGATAATTTTAAAAAATAACTCCTAATTAAGTGCTAATGAACGATTCATCATCGGTTTTTCAAAACTGCTGGAGATTAATTTAGCAGCGATTTAAACTGCAACTAATCTTCTAATTTATCATAGAGTATTTTTTATTAATAAATAATATTTGATCGCCAAAATTAATAAAATAAGTCGTTATCAATTTGTTTTTCGTATTATGTAGCCAAAAAAGATATGGAATGAAATAAGAACATTTTATGTAATGATTATTTTTAAAATAAATAACATTAAATGATATATCAATAATATACATGGTATTAAATAATGGGTAGTGATATCAAACTTATTAATCATATGAAAAATAGATAATGTTATTAACAATTGTCATTCCTAATTCACTATAATTAATTAATGTACTAAGGGTAAAAAATTATTTTAATGATTATATAAAGGTAAAATTTATTTGTAAGGTTATGAAATTTGATATTAAGATATTTGTTCTTATCTGAAAAGAGGTTATAGTGTGATAAAAAAAGTAAATAAAAAAGGTTAGAGTTTTGTGTCTCATGTTAACATTCATTAAGGGTTGATTTTAAGAAATAGTGGTTATATAGAGATATCAAGGGAGAAATTTCTACTCCACAATGTCAGAATATTATAGAAGGATTTTCGGTTATCTAAGAGACTCTAGAAATAATGTTCTTTATATATTATTTAGTTGTCTTAAGGTTAGATTTCCATCAGTGATCGCGGAGCTAAGTGACCTTATTATGTGGAAGGAATGATACTTTACTCATTGTTCCCTCAGTAAGAAATATTAACTTCATACATATTCTATCATAGAGTGGGGTCGCCATTAGTCCAATTAAAACTAGTTACTATTGTAAGGGCTTATCTTTTGGGTCATCCATGCTACGGAACATAATAGGGGATAGGCTAGTAAGTAATAAAGTTGGGTTTAGTATAGGTAGTGTATGGGTATTTTTTGGGACAAAGAACCTCTCCTCTAGCCGAGTAAATGACTCTTCAATGTGGAATATTCATTTTATTTATTTATAACATTAATATTTAATATGATGATATGGACACATGTTTAGTTGATAGATCGGTGGTATGGAATTTAGCTTTTTTATCGATTATTTATTGTAGAAGATCTTGAAAGTTTTTATTGAATATTTTTGTTGATATAAAATATAAATTGCATGATGGAAAAAATTGAGGATATCAGGATTACCAAGGGTCTGACGAAGACAAATTTATTATCTAATATTGTACTAGGATTATTCCCATTTAATTATTAATAATTATAAGATATTATTGCTTTAAGATCCATAATTTTAGACCACCTTTCTTTATATTTTTTTGTATTATTCTAAATGAATTTTTGAATTTGTGTTTGTTGAAGAATGATTTCATGTTTTCACCTATTTATATTTTATATTATATAAATACTTCTAAAATGAACTTTTTTATCATAGAAAATCCTTGTTCATGTGATATAGATTTTTATTTCACAATTACTTCTATAAGTTCATTCAATCCATTAAAATATAAAATTATAAGTATTCGCATATCAAAATTCTTATCTTTGAGACATTTTTTATATTACTAACATAATTACCTTAATTTGGTGAATATTATACCTAATTGAGTTATTATATCCTGATATTAAATTTATTTAGTTTAAATTGAGTTAAATTTTACGCTCATTCTCTCAAGAATTTTGATTATAAATAAATTTGTAAGGGTTTTTTGTCTCAAGTTTAAATATTATGAGAAATAATTATGTTATACAACATTTTTCATTTTCAATGGTGTAAATACCAAACTAATTTTCATTTTTAATATCTATCTATTTATAATTTTTGAAATTCAATGTTATATTTAAATTTATACCTCTCATGTTGTTTTGATTCGAATGTTAACTAGTTGTACGGCGGTTTTCATGACTAAAATCTCTTATATGGGTCATAATCCCCCTTGATTGACTATTATTTATAAGGATTTATATATTTTACCCTATGATGTTGTTATGATTTATTTTTAGCATATTTTATTTCAAATAAATTTTCACAAAAAATTATACATCTTTTATTATTTCATTATTGTATAGAAATGATTTTTTGTTTATAATAATTATAAATTTTTTATGTATTTTTTCTACAATATCCAAGTTTTAACATCAAAATAATGTTCTCATTCCATAGTAGATACTCAATTTTTTAATCTCAATTTATCATTGACAACATTATTCATTTTGAGAAAAATATTTATTCATACTTTCAATGATGTGGGTTTTAAAAAAATTATATCAAAATCTTGAAAAGATTTCTAATCCATACAAAATAAATTTTATATCATCTAATCCATATTTATTTTAATAAAATCTATATTTTTACAAGGATATTTAATTTTTATCTCTTTATAATATGGTTTTTAAAATCCTTCTCTTTCCCTTCACACTGTTTTTCTGTATATATTAGGGTTTTTAATGTTTTTGTGAAGAATTTTATAATTTCACTTCCATTTAACATATAATGATTTAAAATTTTTAGGTTATGTATTTATCACCCTCTAAATGTAATTATAATAAGTTTTTATTTCTTAAAATAGTTGTGTTAATAATCTATGTTTTATAAATTTCATGTAAACCAATTTTTTTAATATTTTTATAAACACAATAATTTTTCTATGGATTCATTAAGATATTTTTATGAATGATTTTTTGTGTCCCGCATACGTACTGTTGATGAAAAATGGTGTCATATATCACCCTCAAATGAATTTTTGATGTTATTAAAACACATTATATGATGAAATGTTTCATGAATGATATGCAGTAAGCTTCGTTCACAAGATTCATGTGTGAATTATATATGAAAATCTTTGTTCACATGTTTGTGTGTGTTTGAGATATTAGAATCATTATTCACATGATATTTTGTAAAAATGATGTAGAAATATTTATGTAGAATTTTTTAATACTTATTATTATGACCTAAATTCATGTTTCCTATCAAATTTTTCCATATTTTTAATATGCATTTCAATTCCTTGAAATTTTATGTTTTATGAGTATACCATATTTTAAAACATTCCACACTGTTTTTATCATTATAAAATGGTTTGTATTTATTAATATGTTTATTTGTTCCAGGTCATATCTTTTATGATAATGATATTTTATGATATTATGTTTATCCATCAAGTTTTGTGATTACCATCAATGGTCTGATGTTCTATTATTATGATATTTATGTCTTCTAACTATTCAAACTCATGTTTATGTTCTCGTATATTATTATATGCTTTCCTATTACTGAGAGTTTGATCTCACCCCGTCTTATGTTTCAATTTCCCTAATTTATGATGAAAAGTTACATGTAAGATGTGTCTATGAGTATATATTATTTTAAATATTTATGGGCATTAATTATGTTTTAGTATATACAAAATATTAATTTATGTGTTGGATGATTATGTATTCGATATAAACACCCTGAGTTTTCTTAGTTAATGTTTTTTCCTAATTCAATTAAAATATAAATATAAATTGTATTGGAAATATCTATTAATGTATCATTTTCTTAATTACATGCAATTAGTGGATGATAAGGTCACATGTGTCATAGTTAATATTATAGCATTTTTTGATAACATTAGAGATAGGATTAGAAATACCAACAATTACTAATAAGACAAGGTTTTCTTCAATTGAAGAGGTATATTTAACCCTTTAGGACAACTATGGTAATTTTATAGTGATTTTATTAAGATAACATTAGTTAAACCCAAGGGATAAGTCTAGGGATTAAGCTTATGTAAGGATATTATCAAAATCTATTGGAAAATAGTGATTGTGTAGTTTTATTTAAAATATCATATATATCTGGATAATAGAGGTGGGTAAAGGATATTTTAAATATCTACTAAGGGTTAAATAATCTAAAATTTGTTGGGTCGGAAAAAACGGGGAAAATGGCAAGAGGGGGGTGAATTGCCTTTTAAAAAAGTGATTGACAAAATAAAAAATCAAAGTTGAATGCAGTGGAAATAAAGGAGGCAAGACACACGAAATTGATAACGGAGTTCGGCCAAAACCCGGCCTACGTCTCCGCTCCCAACTCAACCGTTGAGAGATTCCTACCGCTTGCTTTTCAATGGTTTTAGCAAGAAACCCACTAGGCTTTGAGGTAGCACTAGGACCTATTACAGCTTGCTTTTTGTGGTTTAGCAAGAACCCACTTGCTTTTGATGGAATAGCAAGAACCCACTAGCCTTTTTAACGGGTGAAGGCTAGCTCACCGAAACACAAGCCTTTTAAAAGGAAAGGCTTGAAGAAACCTCTTCACACCTTAATGGTGGTGTGAAACCCAAAATAAAGGGGATGAGAAAAGGGTTTGGGTTTTGTAGGCACAAACCCAATTTTAAAGCTCAAAATGAATATAAAATAAAAACCGTATTGGAGGAAGACTTGGGCGCCAATTGGATGATGGAGCTGATGTAGCGTGCTCTCCCAAGCTTCTTGAGGTGCTCCTTGGATTGGAAATTGATTGGAGCACTTGAGGATCCTTGAAGGTGGAGCGCCGGAGGTTCGTCAAATGTGCAACAATATGTCCGGGCGCTTGGTATATGATCCGATTAGTGTCCGGGGCTTCCTTGGCCTTTATTTATAGGCATGGAACCCTTGGGGAGGCTTCGGAGCCGTTGGAAAGGCTTAAAGAGCCGTTGGAGGACAAATGGGGGTTGACTGGTCAAAGCCAACGACTAGTTTGACTGGGCTACCGGCTGGCCGGTACAGCTCCACCGGCTGGCCGGTGCCTTGGTAGAGAAGAAGAGTCTTGATCCAGGCTCTACCGGTCGACCGGTGGAGGAGCCACCGGCTGGCCGGTGGCGAGACAGTAGCAAACACTATTTGGGCTGGGTGCCACACGTCGACCGGTGACAGAGCCACCGGTCGACCGGTGGGGAGGTAGTAGCTTCCCTTTGAGTGCAGGTGCCACCGGTCGACCGGTGACAGAGCCACCGGTCGACCGGTGGAACCTGGCAGTGGGAAATCCCTCTGCCAGTTCCACCGGCTGGCCGGTGCTATCACACCGGTTGGCCGGTGAAATGAATTTCAGTCCATTTCTTGTCCATTCTTGGGCCAATCCTTTGGCAATCTTTTGCCTATCATCCACAACACTTAAAAACAAAGTTAAACACATATGAAAGTGATTGTGATCATGAAAATCAAAGAGTGTGGGGTACAACAATCTCCCCCTATTTTGATGATCACAACCACTTATCTAAGCAAAGTAAAAACTTAAATGAAAGGCAAGCTTTAAATGAAAAATTGAAAATAAATACTAAGCATGAGAGAAAAGATTCTCCCCCAATCAATCAAGAAATTTCTCCCCCTTTGTGATTATCAAAAAAGAATGGGGCATAAAACTTGATTGAGGGAATGATTTGAAAAACAAGATTTGAGAATTGAAAAATCAATTGAAATTTTTGAAATTTGAAAAGAATTGAGTCAAAAATTGAATAACAGTTTGAATTGAAAGTTTTGAATCAAAATTGAAATGAAAATTTTGAATGAAAATTTGAAACCAAGTGTTGAAATTGAAAGTTTGAAAAAATTTGAAATTGAAAAGCTTAAACAATCCTAACTCCTCCTAAATAAAAACAATAAATCACCGGGGAGAGGGATTTTGAAAAGAGACAATTTTAGGCCCGGAGAGACTCGCTAAGAGGGATTTTTCAATCCACACTTGCCTCATGGCGGGTCTTCTCCTATAGAATTCATCCGAATAAAAAATCGATTTGGGCCTACCATACCGGGCGTTTTTGCAATTACATTCATATATCATGTGCCCGGATTTTTTACAATAGTTACAAAATTTAAAACAAGAGCTCCCCCTTACAAAAACAGTTGGTGCATGGGAGGAGGAAGAGGAAGAGATGTCACTCCATGTCGCCTTGAGGACCTTCTTCTTTCCTTTTTCCTTTTGCGTGGCCCGTTTTTTGTTGAGTGGGCAATCGGGCTTGTAATGGCCCTTTTCGCCGCACCCGTAGCATTTTACCTTGGGCTCGGATCTTGCAGTGGGTTCTTGCTTTCGCGCCTTGCGAGATTTCCTCTTCTTCTTGTGCTTCTTCATGAATTTGTGCATTTGGCGGGCGAGATTCTCCATTTCCGAGTCGCCGCTTGAAGATGAAGAAGATGAGGAAGATGAGGATGAGGAGGAGCTTACTTCTTTTTGTACCTTGAGGGCGATATTCTTTGGTGTCTTGATTGGTGTGCCCTCCTTTTGAGCTTGCCTCCTCATCGTGATCTCGTACGTCATTAGGGATCCGATGAGCTCCTCGACCGGCATGTTCTTTACATCCTTAGCTTCTTGGATTGCCGTCACCTTTGGTGCCCATGAGCTCGGAAGGACCCATAAGATTTTCTTGACCATTGCTTCAGCTGAAACATCATCACCAAGGGACTTTCTCCCATTGCACACGTCAGTAAATCGAGTAAACATTTCAGAAATTGACTCATTTGGATGCATTGAGAATGACTCAAAATCCTGACGAAACATATCCAATCGGGTGTCTTTTACTTTGTTGGTCCCCTCATGGGTAACCTCCAAAAGTTTCCAGATTTCATGTGCGGAGGTGCAAGTAGACACTCGATTGAATTCATTTCGGTCAAGGCCGCAATGTAGAGCATTCATGGCTTTGCCGTCAAGCTCAAAATTTCTAATGTCGGCTTGGGTCCATTTGGATTCGTCGGGGGTAGACAAAGTGTAACCTTGCATGACTATTTTATAAATGGGATATCCTATGCTTCTTAAAAAAGTGGTCATGCGGGTTTTCCAATAATTATAGTCGGTCCCATCAAAAAATGGAGCCCGACCCAAAGAAAAGCCCTCGGGGGCGAAAGAGGTAGATGCCATCACAATGGATCTTTGAATTTGAAACCGTTTAAGGATTTATTCAAATACTCCCTCTGATACCAATTGTTGGGTCGGAAAAAACGGGGAAAATGGCAAGAGGGGGGTGAATTGCCTTTTAAAAAAGTGATTGACAAAAAAAATCAAAGTTGAATGCAGCGGAAATAAAGGAGGCAAGACACACGAAATTGATAACGGAGTTCGGCCAAAACCCGACCTACGTCTCCGCTCCCAACTCAACCGTTGAGAGATTCCTACCGCTTGCTTTTCAATGGTTTTAGCAAGAAACCCACTAGGCTTTGAGGTAGCACTAGGACCTATTACAGCTTGCTTTTTGTGGTTTATCAAGAACCCACTTGCTTTTGATGGAATAGCAAGAACCCACTAGCCTTTTTAACGGGTGAAGGCTAGCTCACCGAAACACAAGCCTTTTAAAAGGAAAGGCTTGAAGAAACCTCTTCACACCTTAATGGTGGTGTGAAACCCAAAAGAAAGGGGGATGAGAAAAGGGTTTGGGGTTTGTAGGCACAAACCCAATTTTAAAGCTCAAAATGAATATAAAATAAAAACCGTATTGGAGGAAGACTTGGGCGCCAATTGGATGATGGAGCTGATGTAGCGTGCTCTCCCAAGCTTCTTGAGGTGCTCCTTGGATTGGAAATTGATTGGAGCACTTGAGGATCCTTGAAGGTGGAGCGCCGGAGGTTCGTCAAATGTGCAACAATATGTCTGGGCGCTTAGTATATGATCCGATTAGTGTCCGGGGCTTCCTTGGCCTTTATTTATAGGCATGGAACCCTTGGGGAGGCTTCGGAGCCGTTGGAAAGGCTTAAAGAGCCGTTGGAGGCCAAATGGGGGTTGACTGGTCAAAGCCAACGGCTAGTTTGACTGGGCTACCGGCTGGCCGGTACAGCTCCACCGGCTGGCCGGTGCCTTGGTAGAGAAGAAGAGTCTTGATCCAGGCTCTACCGGTCGACCGGTGGAGGAGCCACCGGCTGGCCGGTGGCAAGACAGTAGCAAACACTATTTGGGCTGGGTGCCACACGTCGACCGGTGACAGAGCCACCAGTCGACCGGTGGGGAGGCAGTAGCTTCCCTTTGAGTGCAGGTGCCACCGGTCGACCGGTGACAGAGCCACCGGTCGACCGGTGGAACCTGGCAGTGGGCAATCCCTCTGCCAGTTCCACCGGTTGGCCGGTGGACTGAATTTCAGTCCATTTCTTGTCCATTCTTGGGCCAATCCTTTGGCAATCTTTTGCCTATCATCCACAACACTTAAAAACAAAGTTAAACACATATGAAAGTGATTTTGATCATGAAAATCAAAGAGTGTGGGGTACAACAAAATTTTCATATTGAGTTTTTACTCAATTACCAAATAGTTTATGAAAAGATGAAAAACAACAAACCTAGTTTGACAAAACTAGGGGATATGATTTGGTCAATTACCTTCTCATTACGAAAAATTATAAAGACTTTCACTATGATGCTAACTAGAATGGTTTTTAAACCTATTGATAAAATTTTCATGGATAACAAAGATTGAGTTATTGTTTTATCCAATTATATAATATTTTAAAATAAAGGTCACAATAGAAAAAGAATCATTTTATTAAAGATTTCGTATTCATATTTTGGAAGTTATTGTAATGATTTATGTTTTTGTGTCTAGTAAAAATTGGATCATGAAAAATAAACGGATAGACGTATGTATCTAGAAATCCACACATCTTGTTACCCAAAAAAGAACCATATATAATTGTATAAATCTTACTAGATTCTTATTCAAAGAGAAAAGATAGTTTTTATCACAACTAAGGTTATGATCTACATGTATTTGAAAATTTAAAACCTTGATTCTCTCAGATAATTATGTACATTGTGTAATATATATTAATGCTATTTTGGTATATTATAAAATTATTTTAGGATAATTTCAAACACCTAAGGATTATAATAAAGTAATATGGATTTAAATGTTTCTAAAAATGTATTATATTGTATCAATGTCCTTGAAATGTGATTTTATGATAATGACATATTTTTTGGTGATATAAATTAATGAACACATAATTAAGGTATTCATATATTTTAGTAAAAATATATTAATAAGGTTTTTTTGAGAAATTATGAAATATATTATTTATAATCGTTACATTGATAGTTCGATTATGTTAATTTGTAGTGTAAATAAATTTTGAGATTATGATATAGATATAGGATCATATTTGATTTTAGGAGCTAGTGATAAATACCATTTTAGGTTTGAAAATAGAATTTGTTTTTTTATGAATATATTAATTTTTTAATTCATTTATATTATGTTGGTTTTATGAAATTTATATTCCATTGAAAATATGAGGACTCTATATACATACATGTTCATAATAACGTATAATTATCTTTAAGGAAAAAGATAAGTGTTTTAATATAATTTCAGAGAGTAAAATAGATATTACATTAGTTAATATATATTGTATGATAATTTTCCAGGATATATTTATTATTATAAAATAATTAAAATTCTGTAGAATCAATTTATTTATCTTGGTTGAATATAATGACCCGATATTTTAAATATTGTAAAAAAATAACTCAATGTTAATTAAATAGTATTATACCCAACAACTGATGTAAATGAGAAAGAAATATTATAATAAAATTTTTAATTAACATAATATGTAAATAAATAAATAAAAATTTCATTTAGGAGGTAAATAATAAATATGAATTATTGTGAAAAAACGTGTATTTTCAATAAAAAATTTCTTTTCATATTATTTCATTTTCCATGAAAATAGAAATATTGAAAACATGAAATTTGAATTTGATAAGTAAACATCATTTTTATTTAAATAAAATCAAAATGAAATTATTATGAATTTTTGAGCTTTATCTATACTGGATGATTTTTAGGGAAAAAATAAATGATATATAAGAATTATAATTTCCCTGAATTTATCAATATGTAACAATAACATTCACAAATTAAGCACCATTAAATTTATAAAATATGAATATATGGAATAAAATTATTCTTATGGAATTATTCTTTGTATATAGAAAACACATTCCAAACATTTTCATAACTAATGTAAATTGTTGCTTCTATATAAAATCATTTTTTAGTATTCTCTCTAAATCATGTATTTTCAGGGTGAGGATAGGTTTTGGATTTCCTTTGAAGACCCATACCATTTATTTAAGAGTTTTTACATGAAGTGTAACTTTTCATACCTTTATATTTTTTATTTGTTAAAATAGAATCAAAAATATATATCAAAAAATTAGAATTTGGTTATAAGGTCAATTTTAATTTATTTTGATTTAAGTTAATTACAATTGTAAAAACTTAATTATCATAGTAAAAATAAAATTCGTAAATTGTGTGTAACCTCTGGTAAAATGTCAATATAATTTTCAAATCATATCCTTTAATTATGTTTTTTATATTTGTATTGACCAGTAAATGCGAGAAATATAATTTTTTCTACTTTTTAGCCACTATCCCCTAAATAATGCCATAGAATTATTTAAAAACATAATAGTTTTTCCAAATTTTCACTAACATTCACCTATTAAAACATAACTATTAAACCCTTATAAGATAAAATAAATCTTAAAATTAAACTTTTTAACTCTTCTATTTTACTCTCCCTAGAACTACCTCCAATTAACATTATCCCCTATTTACTCATAGTTATGAATTTTTTTAAAATTTCATGATTACTTCCAAAGAAAGATCATGTCCCCAACATATGTATTATATCCTTTATATGTTTTCTTCATAATCATATAATTACAAATATTATATTCCCTAATAATATAATTAATTCATTGTAATTAGTGTAATTATAGGGTTTCATATTAATGGTACATCCCAAATATATTCATGTCATCCACTTATATAAATAACTGAATGTTAATAGTGTACGTGTGTGCAGAATACTACGTCAGAAAAGAATCATTTTTTATTTCTCATATAATTCTAAATATTTTATAAATAAATCACAAAATATAGTTAAATTTTTTGAAAACATCAAAAAAATATCATCATTATTATTTTTTAATAATATTATATCGAGAAATATATCTCCTTAATAATGCTAACTAATCTATTTAAAGGATGTTCATGTTTACGACGGTTTGAACACCTACATGAATGATGAATTAACATCCAATCATTGATGAATATGAGAAAATAAATATTGATATTATTATATTTTAATAAAAAAGTAATATTATTATTTTTTAAAAAATTATATAAGTTATATAATTTATTATTAAAAATATATTTGATCACCAAAATTATCCAAATAAGCCACTGCCAATTCAGTTTTTTACAAAATATATCAAAAAAACACATGAAATGAAAGAATCGTATTTTAAGTCAATATAATTTTTATATTATATCATCATAAATGATATATATATTATTAACATGGAATCAAATGATGGAAAATGATATAAAAAATGTAAAATATGGCCATAACAGCTAATTTTATTAACATATGATGGGATGGAAGACGTGAGAGGACAGAGGGAGTCGATCCGAAATGGCAGCTGCTAGGGTTTCATGCGACGATGGTGTATCCCGATTTCCTCGGCTTCAATCGCCTGGATTTGTGACAGCTTGGTAAAGATGCGGACCTCAGCGGCATGGTGACCCTAGTGCCTTCGGTTGAGAGTAAATCGATGCTCCTTCCACATGGTGTGCGGGTGTCGTTTGATGTTTCGCCTCTCTCTGCCAACGAGGATGATCCTCATAGATCCGAGTATGGAACGGTTGGGGATGATCGGGATCATGCAACTGGTCTTCCGTTTGGGGTTGCTCGGGATTCAGGGCCTGCTCGGGATCCGGTTGGGGCTGCTGTGAAGGGTTTTTATGCAATAGGGATGACCTGCAATCCCTCTGAACAGTGGGAGAATCCTTCCATGTTTATGGCAAAGGATAATTTGGGGACTCCCATTTTTTGTAGGAGCCCTTGGGATTGTCCACCGTTCGTGGGCAGCGATCCTTTGTTGATGTTATGAATGCCTCTGTAGCTGTGAAAAAGAATGATGATCCACGGCGGATTCTCCGAAAGGGCTTATTAGCCCATATTGAGGCCAATCCTGGTGTGATTGCTGAAAGACTGGAATTAGGTGAGAACTCTTTGATTGCTCAAATTGTTCTTTCTAATGGTACGCTGCCCTATAAATGTGAGGATCTATTTCTTTGAATTTTGATGTTATCGGGTTTTTATAACTGCAAATGTGTCTCCCTTGGGCTTGGATTCTTTCACTGCTTGTTTCCCTCAGATGACATGATGCTAAATGCTTGGAGTTTTGGGTCCATGTTTTTAAAGCTGGGATGGATTCATCTTCATGAATGGTCACTATAATTTAACGTCTCTAATGTTGAAAATGTCTTCGCCCAGGTATGGGTGCGGCTCCATGGGATAAATTGAGTTCTTTGGCATCCAGAAATTTTGCATGATATTGGAACGATGAATGGAAAATCCATCCGTCTTGATAAGGAGACGATAGATGTCAGATATGTGCATTTTTCCAGAATGCTTGTGGAATTCAATCTTAGGTCCACTCTTATTGACACTTTACCACTTTCTATTCCCTCTGATCAAATTCATAATGATGTTGAATATGAAAAAAAACCTCTTTTCTACACTAAATTCATAGTTGTGGGGCATTCTATGGAGTTGTGCCGCAAAAACATTACATGTAAGTAGTGTGGGATGCAAGGGAACCCCTTCAATATTTTTCGACGTAAGGTGATTTTGAAGGATTATCCTCCGCTATAGCTTGCCACTAGGGACAGTTATCCTCCTACAGAGTCAGACCCTCGTGATCTGCCCAATCCTAGAGATGGAAAAGAGGTGATAATTGATGCTTCCATGCCTCAATCTACTGATCCTCCTAGAAATCATGATCCTGCTACTGTTGAGATTCCGAGTCCCGCCCCCGCCTTGACGGTGAATGTTCTTACACAACAACTTGTCCAAATAGAACCATCTTCCTATTCTAAAACAGAGAACATCTCTGATGCGACAAATGAATGGGCAGATGACTCCTCTCCTGGAGTTGGGGCACCGATCCTTTGCAAGTGGGTAGACACTCAGGATGAGTCCATGGAAAGAGACATGAACATGAGTATTGTTTCATACAGTGGAATTATTCTAGGAGAAAGGATAAGAGTATCTGACAGTGAGGGTGTCAAGAATGCTCCAGTTATAAGGAAACCACAGAAAGACTACTCTGCCATTTTGAGGACTGTGAACACTAGTTCATCTGTGAAGATGGATATTGTGAAGTTATATATGGAGAAAAAGAAATAAATGAAGGATTATAAGAAGATGCTCAAACAATATGAGACTCAATCAGAATGGGAATCTGTTGATGCTGATGACATGACCAGGTATGGGTGTGATGATTATGATGATTTTGATTTGTAATCTCTCTCTATACTTATCTATGTTTTCTCTGCAGTTTTCATTTTATTAATAAATTTGGTGGTCCAAGCGTGCTTGGATCTGACATTTTGGGTATTAACATATGATGGTTATAAGATGCTATAAATACTTAATGAACTCTTGATAAAAAAAATATTATGTATTAAAAGAGGATAATATTTATGAGTACGGTTATGAAATAGGATATTAGGTTAGTTATATTTTTTTTGATATGAGGTTAGATTGTGATCAACTGAGCATGGAAACAGGGTAAGGGTTCGTTATATCAAGTCCACTTTCATTATGGCATGAATTCATATTTTTTACATATCTATATTTTATTTGATATAAATAAAAAATTAAATATTTTATCATAAATAGAACTTCTTAATTAGTTATAAATTTTTATTTCACAATTACTCTCACATGTTCTTTCAATCCATTTATTTCTCAAATTATAAGGGTTTTCATCACAAATTTCTCCCACTAGGACATGTTTTTTAATATACTTCCAATTCTTATTATGTTGTTTATATGATAACTAAAATGGTTGATACAACATGAACTCAACAACAATTAGGGTATTTTATATAAACATTAATTCCCTCTATTTTAAGAAGAATTGATGCTCCTCATATTTTTAAGGGTTTCTTTGTATCAAATATTAATCCCTTGGGTCATGTTTAAGATATAAAAAAATGTTTTATTTCAAATGGTTTAAATAATTTCCCATTTTAAAATTTATCATGATACTATTATATTTCATGATATTCAATTTTCTATTTAATCTTTTTCCCCTTATGGAGATTTTATTCAAAAGTTACAAAAGCTATAATCGGTTGTTCATTACTCAAATCTCATCGTTTGGTCATAGTTACTCTTATTTGGTTATTAACTTTCGAAGTTGATCAATTATAACTTATAATGATGTTATGTTTTACATAAAATTTAATTTATAGAGTAATCATATTCATAATCAAAATTTCCTTTCTTAATAACTCTATTATTTCATGAATATGAGTTTTTCTTAAGAATAATTCACATTCCTTTTTTTACATTCCTTTTGTATCAATTTTTTCACTTCAAACCAATTTTCTCCATTTACTAGTGGATAAAAAATGGATTTATCTCTAATTTAAATTTTCTCCCATTTTTTCATTTTAAAATATTGGTTTCAACATTCTCTTAAAATTGGGGTTTTCCAATTTTATTTTTTGAAAATTCTTAAAAGGTTTTCCAATCCATTAAATATAAAAAGTTTTATCACCCACTCCATATTTATTTGATTAATTTATTTCCTATTAAGGATATTTTATTTTTAATGATTTATAAAAAAATATTCATAATTATTAAATTTCTCCATATAAAATTATTCTTTATACATTAATATCTTTAATGCCATTGTGATTTCATTGGAAACTTTAATTATATTTAACCATCATGGATTTTTTCTAATGATGTGATGTTTTGATCAACCTATACATGTTATTATAAGAGTATTTATTTTTTTAAA
The DNA here is from genome assembly GCA_963277665.1 of Viscum album. Lineage (NCBI taxonomy): Eukaryota > Viridiplantae > Streptophyta > Magnoliopsida > Santalales > Viscaceae > Viscum > Viscum album. The sequence goes on from OY728161.1 coordinate 1,570,797,601, forward strand.
TTATATTTTTTTATCATATGATTTCTTAAGATCATGTTATGTGATGTTTTTAAAAAGTTTAAGATACATATAATTTTTTCCTAGGTTCGTTAAAAAAATTGTTACTTATTTTAATTATATCACATTTGTTTGGATAGTGATAGGTGGGTTCCTATATCACCATAAATTTATTGGATATTGTTTTATAATATATGATATGATGAAATGCTGTATGTTGGGACCACTTTGTGTATGAAGACTGTATTTTATGTCAACAGTTGACAATATTGTTCAAAATGAAGGACTCCAAAGTTAAAAGAGATCAGGTAATGTGAGGATGCATGGGGAATAGTTATGAAATAATATCATTGAATTTCATATTTTGGAAATTCAGAATGAATTAAATTCAGACGATTGTTGAGCCGATCCAATGTTCGAAGCACGTGTATCAAAGGTGATACATTTTCTTCAACAACGAATAATAGTGATTACAATCAGATGATGCTTTGCTGATATGTATTTAAAAAATATCATAAGTCAAGAGAAATTGTGATGCCAGCCTTATGAAAGAAAGGGGGTGAAATGATGATGCCAGCCATATACAGTTTTGATTGAAAGAAATGATGCTGCTGCAAGATATGGAAGATTCATTACGTTTCAGTATAACTCTGATGATGCTAAATCAGGTTTTTTGAAAGATATATATCAGGATAGTGGAGTTCGTCAAGAAAGATGATGAATTGATATGGGAATAAGTGGAGAAAGAAATGAAAAAAGTAATGGACAATCTGGAGGTGGCACAAAAGAATAGTTTAAGTTGTTTTTGGTAATGGTTGTTTTTTTCATGATTGAAGATGGTTTAGATTTTTTCATGCAAGGAATGATTCAAGATTAGAACATAAAAAATGTAAATGGCATGGAATGTAAAGAAAATTGGGAAAAGTGTGGAAAATATTAGTGTAGTGTGTGAAAAATAAAGTGGTGCGTGAAATATTTGCGTGGTGCGCGAAATAAATGAATGAATATTTTTGTTCAAGAGTTGGTTTCAGATCCAATGCTCGAAAATTTGAAAAGGAATGATGTGCATGAAAAAATGGAGCATTGCGCGAAATAGGATGTTGTGTGAAGTATTTTTTATACGCATGGAGACAGTTTTATGCGCCGAAAGGGCTTTTTCACGTAGTGTCAAAAATTCCTATAAATATGAGGTGAACCCCTATCAATTTTTAGGGCTCGACAATTAGACAAAGAATGAGCTCTGAAGCATGAAAAAATTGGAGTATTGATTAGTGTGTGAGATGAATAAGTGGTGCACAAAAAAGAAAGTATTGCGTGATAAATCCAGTGCTGTATAAAAAAGAGAGGGATGCGGGAAAAATCCTGTGTTGTGCAAAAAAGAGAGTGATGTATGAAAAACTGTAGTGCTGCATGAAAATACAATACTACATAAAAAAAGAGAGTTGTGTGAAAAGAATTTTTCATGCCAAAAGGTGTTTTTACGCACAAGGTTAGAATTTTATACTCAAGTCACCTATAAGGGTGTATGAAAAATTTAAGGGTTTCATAGGCCTTTAAGAAGTTCTATACACTATTGATGTTTTTTGAGAATAAGGAGAACCTTAGCCTCTGTGTGAAGAAGAAAGCACAAACAAGGGACTAGTTTTCTCATTCCCTTGCTATGTTTTGTGAATGATATCTCATGAGTACAAAACTTGTGAATACTCAACCATGTAGTGCTTCATGAAGACATATTCAAAAATCATATTTGGTTATAAAAACATGAATCATGATTCTTCTACATGAAGAAGAAGTCCAATGGAGCTGTCTACCTGTATGAAGGTGAACATTCTCTAGTTGGACGATTTTTATAAACTATTTGCAGGGGTGTTGTTTCTTGTAGGACTAGGAGATAGATGTGAAACTATACTCATATTATCACATAGGAATATGGAAGTTTATTGATGAACTAAAGTGCTGGTATTGGGAATTTAAGAAAAAGATTAAGACACTATAGTACTATTCCTTAATATACTATGTCAAAGAGAAAGAAGAGAAGAAAAAGAAGAACAGATTATGCCCAACTGAAGGTTGACAATTATTTAGGAAAATTTAATTCAGATGATGCTATGTGAGATGATCCTTAGTGATTGAATAATCACATTTGAGTATGGGATTCTAGATAAATAAATAAGAGGTTTAGTGTATTTGGTTGTTGCAATAAGAATAAGAAAGAAGAAGTTTAAAGCAGTTAGTGTTGCTCTAGTGAAGAAGATAAAAAATGTAGGACGAATTTCTTTCCTACAGCTTTTCATGTAATAAAGTGAAGAGAACTAAAGAAGACCAAGAGAACAAAAAACATTATCAAAAAGGAATTAGACTGTATCTATAGGTAGTATAAAGAACCAACTAATGGCTAGAAGATGAACTTGGCTATCACCAGTTCAGGGAAGAGAATGGTTTCCCACCACCTCTCCAAAGTGTAGGGACTCACACTTACTAGAGTATTGTTTTCCTAGCCCCTCCATTGTAAAATTATATCAAATTATAGTGGATAGTCCATGCATTGGTCATACCCATGAATGTCAAAGACGTAGATACTCTTATTGAGTGGTAAACCTTGTACAAATATCATGGGAATATTTTTACTGCTTTATATAATTCCATGCGACAAGGAGAAGAGAATAAGTGAATCAAGATCCAAAAAGATCAATAGGTACAGGGATAAAAAATGTATTTGGTTTCAAAATTCCCTAACATAAATTCACCCCCTCTCATTTCCAGGACTATCCCAAACTGGTCCTCTCATTTCATGAATGGGATGTGTGAATCTTTATTCCAATATTTTTTTGAATAATATTCAATAATCCTTGTTCACAAGTATTTGTGTGTGAATGAGATGAGGGATTATTTCATAGTAGGATGTTGTATAAACAAAATGGGGAATAATTGTTCTATAATATTTTATTGACACATGGTTGTGCTTCATTTCTATGTGATTTGTAATGATATTCCAAATTTTCAAGATTCTTTTCATTTCACTGAAATTTTATTTGTTCATGAATATTCATTATTTCAAAATATTACACACATTTATATCAGAATCACATAGTTTATGGTTATTACAATGTGAGATTGGGATATGTTATATATTTTATGATAATGATATTATTGTTAATTTATGTTTCTCTAAAATTTTTAATGATTACCATCTATACTGTTAAGATATTTTATTTTGATATGGGTCCCTTCCTCTTGTAATCCTACATAATTATGTTCTTATACTTCCTGTGATGATTTTAATTATAGAACATTTGAGGTCAAATATTTATTATATTTTTATTTCCCCTGGGTATGAATTGAGGTAATATGTAATATGTTCCTAGGATTGTATATTAATGGAATAACTTGTTTGAGAGGTTGAAGACTTGTTATGGATGGAGATGTTTTTTATATAGTTAGTAAAATTTATATTTATTGTAAAAGGAATGAGTTTTGTTAGTTAATGTTTTTTATAATCTCGAAAACACTAAACATAAATGGTCTTGAGAATTGTTTTATGAAATTTTTGGTTAATTTTATGTAATAATTAGATGATCATGTCTAGTGAATCATTATATCATTACCCCAGACATTTCATTAAAATTATATTGCATCATCATCTTATTTTTAAACCATTGTTTATTTCAATATATCTATTGAACAACCATAACCTCCTAATTTTGACGCTTTTATGAATACGAAAATCTATGTTTTATTACTAGTTTATCATCCAATCATGTTATCTTTAACAAATATTATCATAAAATGTATTTATTATTCATGATTTTAGTACATTACCCTTATCATTGTCCAATGAAATCCACATTTTTAACAACATGGAAATATGTCTCTGATTGATATTAGTGTTGGTCTCCTTAGACAAAACATCTTCTTTTAAATTGATCAATTCTACCCATTATTTTAAAAATATTCATCACTATGTTTTCATTGATCCATCTTCTCAGAATATTTAAATACCATGATTCTACAAGTGCTTTCTTATGTTCCAGAATGCACAACATTCCATAATGATTTGTATACATATCCAAATGATTATAATGGAAATTCAGATTGACTCATACAAAGCTTCAAAATATTTTTTCAATCAGCCACTACTAATTCACAAAATTTACCTTATTATGTCTCAATGTTGTTCCCTGAAATGTGTAACAGTTTTCTTTATTTGAACAATATTTTAATCGAAATATATTTGACCATATCCGATATTATCAAAATATTGAAAGGAATTTTAATTAATTTTTTAATGAAATAGAAAGAATCAACATCTTTTATTGCAGAACTATTTTATTCTAGTAAAATATAGAATCATAATTATTTGATTCTTATGTTTCGATCTTTATATGATCAATAATAGTTAAATAAAACATTCAGATTTTCAATAAAGGTGGATATGTCATCATAGAAACTCATTATTCTCGATATATACATATTTTAGTATGGTGTAGAACAATCAATCAATTGTAAATCACATCAATAAATTAGTTCTTTAACTCCACATTAATAGATCATATGTATCCCCAGTAGACAACCTTTAATATCTTATAACATATCCATTTTTTTAGGAAATTATTATTTGAATATCAAAATTGATCATGAAATCATATTGAAGTTAAATTAACTAATCATTTGAGGTAAATGCTTCTTATGGTAACATAATTTAATTTCTCTACGATCATGAGAAACATTCACTTCTTATATTTACATTAATATAAGAATCTCAATCCTTTCAGCTTACAGATAATTCATAATAAACTTATTATGTTACTTCTAATGATATTATAATCTCTATATACAGATATCTCTTTTGTTATGGTTTTATAACCTTGTAGAACATCACTTTATCTCCATCAAAATATCATTTACTTCAATTGACAACAATTATTGATAAAAGACACAATACATCATTATCAAAATTGAATGATCTAATCAATATCCCCTATTAGGTTATTCATTAACACAAACTCCATTATAAATTTTATGACTTTTTCTCTACCTTATTAACAATAAAATTAAAAAAAATTACTTATGGGGGACACCTTTCATTACCAATCATATATATGATCAATACTCGGTTTAGAAAAATAATAGAGATTAATTTAGATAATAAATATGTCTATATGTTATTAATGAAGTAATACTAAATCCAATATATTCACTAAGATATAGTTCAATGTATTTTTCATGAAACATAATTAATATATACATCTAAAAATAGATAAAAAATTTAATTTTCAAGAATGTAGGCATTTTACCGTTGCTAATATAATTAAAAATTCTCAATCATAAGCTAATGTTGCCCCCCTTAATCATAGAATAGATTTTATTCAAGGATTAAAGATACTATCAATATATTATAAAGATGAAAACAACTAAATCCTTGTAAATTTTTCATCTATATTATCATCATAATATAGAGGATATTCTTCTAGTTATTTCAATTATTTATTCCACTATATTTTCACAATCTGGTTCCTTAGATCCTTGGTTTTCTATAATTTTGAATCTAAACATTAATTTATAAAATTTATTGATTTACCAATATTAGAATAACTACCCATTATGGTGTGAACTATATTTTTTACTTCCTGAATCCCCCTTAATTGCCTCACCTAATAATAAATTCATCAATTTAGACTATCTAGAACATATAAAAGAATAAGGTTGAATGTTTATTATCCATTATAGTGATAGGATTGAGAAGTGCCTATCAATCTAGAACCTCATTACAATTATGTTATATTTTTAAACATTATATCACCCTCGATATTATAATCAGTAATATTTTTGGGAAGCAAGGAATTATTCCACAATCCTTCAATTTTCACTTTATGTGGATCTTTCTTCCTAACCTCCAATAGAAAATTACATGAACCCTTCAACTAATTTTATTACATTTTTCTTATTTTCACTAATTTCTCAATCCAATAGTTACAAAGGACTCCAATATATTTTCATCTATTTTTTTGTTAGATATTTCTTCATCACAATAACAGTTGAAGTAATTGTTAAATTTGATGGTTATTATCATTTAGTTATCATATTCCCCATACATTGTAATACCATAATGGATTTTTGTGGAGTGTGTTCATCCTTTTTACATATCACACACATATTATTAACTTTTATTAAGTCACTAATATTTGGTAACTTTTTTGTAGAATTCTTCTACATCAGATATGTCCTACCCAAATAAAAAATTTATTATCTCTCATAATGATTCACATAGTTTCCTTAGCCTAATTTAATTAATTTTAACATTAATCCAATGATTTCTGATGGATATAAAGAAATTGATTTCCATAATAGAAACATCTTACCTTGGGCATGATATATCTTATTTATGTCTTCTTGTGTGAAGTCTTGTTGGTAACTTATTTTTCATTATATCCCAAGGAAGACAAGCTATCAATCAATCATTAATATATATTTAGGTTTTCATATTGTATTTTTTATTTGTTGCTAAATTATTCATAGTTGATGTATCCAAAAACATATCATGACATTTAACACACCTTCTAAAAATTTCAAATTAGTTCTCAGGACATTCAAATATATCGAATTTCAAATGATTTTATTCTCACCTAAACAACACATCTGCACTATTGAATTTATTATTAAATTTATTTTTCTCCCCCATTATCATATCAATTCACTCTTTTATTAAATATGAATAAAAAATAATAAAATAAATGGAAAAAATTCCAAACATTCCACAACATTAAAAATATCCATCAAGTATTCTCATTTTATATAAAGAAATAATCAAGATTTTAAATAGTTTCTAATGATCTTATTTTCTTCCAAAACTATTAGATATACTTTTTTTTCATATATTACATAAACTATCATTGAAGTGGTGGTTTTCTCAAACACTTTCACCCTCCACCTATATCCTAAAATACATCATATTCTTATAAATGTATCGAGGTAAGTGTATACAGATTCCGTGAATCATGTGTTTACTACACTCATTAATTCAATGGAACATGCATCTTCCACTCAAATTAAGAATCATTAAACATTGTATACCATCTTTTATAATGTAATCCTCTCATTATATGTTCTATTCATGGATATTATATCGGAAAAATTTAAATATTCATCTTTAGTATCTTCTAATGTTTTCAATTTTATCACCATCTCAAGTCACATTACACATAATGTGTTATTCTGATTTTCAGGAAATTTTAATTTCTATTCAAATTCTACATTTATCTGATTAATATAATCCTTATAAAAGAAATCCATCCGTCTATTATATATTTTCTTAAATCATTTATCAATTTAGATTTAATATCCAACTAATAATTCCTAAAAATTATAGTAACTTATAATTCATGAAACAATTATTCAAAAATAACTTAAACAATAATTTCTCAAAAACACATATTTTTAATTCCTCTCCAATTAAGGAATTATTTTATTAAGAATATAATAAATATTTCTCATTTTCCATAATATTTTTTAAGGTTTCTCATATATGTGACTTTTTATCCAAAGCATTCTACATGACATCATATTAAAATTAAAAATATTCTTTTTCTTCATATATTAAAATTGATGAATGAAAATATATAATATTAAACATTACTAGAGAAATAAATCAAGAAATCATTTAAATCAATGTTGATTTCATAAATGAATCTAACAGACACAAATTCATCACTCTAAGAAGATCACAATACTATATTAATAATCATCATAGATTTATCAGTATGAATTTTCCCCTATTTACCTTTTGGAATAGTTATTAATTTCTTTGACTAATTTTGATAAGAAAGTTTCCTTATAGTTTTTGACTCTTTAATCTTTTTATTCATTAGTATTTTGACCAAAATGTCCATGTTTCCAGCACCCAAAGTTATTTTTATTATATTTAGCTCAAAATTTGTTATCAAAACATCTAGTAGAGGCATATAAATTTTTTAAAAATAAATGAAAATAATGTAAATAATTGTAATAAAATTGTTAAAACATTAGATATATTAATAGGGTAATTGTGCTCAAATACCACTTTAATGTCCTAGTAGACTCTAATGTTGGTTCGTTGGGGTGTGGAGAATCAATGTAAAAACTTTTTCCTAAATAAAATCAATGTAAACCTTTAAACAATTTCATTTTTTCAACTTATATCTTTGTTATGTTAAATATATTATGTTATATAAACAATCCACTTAATCTCTTACATAATAATAATATTTAAAAGCATATAAGTACATACATATATTTATAAGAATCAACCCCAATGTGGGAAAACATACTCATTGATACATTCAATCATTATTCAGAAGTGTAGATTATCTAATAATAATCATATTATTAATAAAAAGTGGTGCGGGGTTATTATTATCCATGGATAAAAATGAATTATTCACATATTTGACACCCCACTATGTTTTACTATGCGACGACTGGACCTGGGCACCACATAACGGTGCCCCGATCCTGGTGGTGCACAAGGCCTCAAGCGTATCTTCCCGAATGCCAGAGGTTGCCGACTTGCTGCGAGGGCCTAGGGTGTGTCTGTGGGAATATTATTCCCTCATTAGCAGAGTGTATCACAATAGAAGGAATGTAATGTAAAAGTAATCATGAATGAAAAATGAATAAACAATAGAAGCAAATTGATGTGATATATGAACAAGAATAACAATAACAGTATAAACTAAATAATGATAATGTCATGTCATGTCACTAGAAAACCGATAAATCATGAATACAATACAACAGGAATAATATTTTCCACAAAGTAAAATATAACAATGACTACTCAATGTATCTTGAGATCCAACTCGGTCATCTACTAATGATCTATATCATAAAAAATATAAAATCAAGTGTATTAAGTAGTATGTTTTCTTTTGTCAACACATGTAACCATGTAATATACTCTCGGTACCAAACGAAACCCATAGAGGGTGTGAGATAAATCTCAGTGGGACCCCACCAATGATGTCTATAACATCCTGCCCATGAAATGGAATATACTAGAGTGAAAACATGAATATTTAAAGTAAAAAAGTCGTACAAATTAACTAAATACCCAAGTACTATCTTCATCCCTCGACTAGTGCCTGAACATTTAACCAATTCATTAAATAATAATTACGATTAAATGTTTATAGACCATGTGAGGATTATCCCACACTAACGTAACATTGTGTTAATATAAGTTGTGATGGTCCCAAGACATAACAAGGCAACCAGATAGTGATATCTAATGAGGGACTTCTACTGTAAAATACAATGTAATGAAAACTCATGTAAAGTTATCTCAGTAGTATCTGGGTCTTGAAAAGGGGTAAGAGTGTAATCCTATGAGCGTTATACTAGGAATTCCACAATAAGGTGAATATCATGTCCTAAGAGTGCATCCTAGTTAAAATGGCACTATGAAAATACTGGGTCCATGGAGTATATCCAAGGCACCTTCATGTCAATGTTGGATCCAATGAGTGTATCCCTGGAATATTGAAATAGTGCAAGGGACCCTACGGTAGTATGCTAGGAATCCAAGGAATAGACAAGAACAAGAGTGTAGGTGGGTATCAACCTAAGAAAACCTTGTCCTTGAATCCGAACGGGGTTCTCGAGACCAAAGGTATTCCCCTCTTTGAATGCAAGGTGAGATCGAGTCAATCCATTCTTATTTGATATTGTAATCATGAGACAATTCATTTTGTCCAACCCTTTCCTTCCATTAGTGTGGATAAGTCAAGTAGAGTGGAACCCATTTAATTAGTGGTCCAAGAGTTTTCTTCCATTAATGTGGATAGGCCATGTAGCGTAGTAACAATTAAATCAAGTCTTAGTTAACTATTAAGTTGTATTCCATTAATGATTTTCATTCCAAAACCATAAATTAATAAGGGAAGGGGTGCTATAAACATATAACCATTATTCAATCACATTTAATAATGACAATTTATGTACATAGTATACATTCCATTTCACTTTTCACTTTTAATAACCATTTGGAAGCACTTACCATAGGTAGGTAAAGTGGTGAGAATTCATTGTACATTCCATTATGCAATTATTAGTGATAACAAGTCATTTATGATAAGAAGAATCACCCTTAGAAAGGTCAATAAAAGGAACACCGGAATGGTGGCTAAAATATTCCAAAACACTAAAAACACAACTACGGAATAATCGTCGACATGAGGTGGGTTGTGTTGTGTGTCTAACCACAAAAAAATAATAACATAATTTGAAATAGCATAAACATATAATTCAAACAATTATAATCATGGCATTATAATTTAAGAAAATGTTTCCAACAAAACCTGTGGGCTGAACACAAACATTCCAAAAGCAACAAACTTTAGAGATGATTTATAGACCACCCACATTAGGGTTGAACGATCGTCCTCCTCCTGTATCCACTCTTGATATACCTCTAAACAATGTAGATATAAGAAAATGTGTCAAACCATTACATAGTGATAACTAGGTCGAGAGTGGACTATTAGAATAATGGCTAATGAGGACTCTAGTTCTTAGTATTGTGCATACAACGTGACGAACGAAAGCTTGGTCAAATGCCAGATGAAGAAGAACCCTTGATTCCTAGATTTGTCCTTTAAAAATATCCTAATGGATGGAAAAGGAGGAAAATCCCCCAGGTCCATAGATTAGAGAAGAAGTAGAGTATTAATAATTCATTAAGGGCCTTTTAGAAAATTTACATAATGTGTTAGCCTATGCATGGTTTGTCTGCACGGTATGTCAAAACATGCAGAACAGTTTTTCCCGAAATAACAACGTCTGCATGGTTTGATCAGACTATTTTCTAACCATGCATGGGTACCTAGAAAAACTAGGCGGTCACATGGTTATGTTTCATAGCCATGTGATAACTGTTCAAGATCCCATTGTCTAAATAAACAACATTCGCATGGTTTGGAAAACCATACTGAAATCCCACACGGTTTACTCTTAACCATGTGTAGAGTCTATTTATTCAAAAAGATGTGTTCTATGCCACGAATAGCCCCGTACACCCTCAAAACCTTTATTAACTCAATAGGAATCAAATTTAAGGCCAAATAAAATAGTTATAATCGAAATGAAAGGATCCATACCTCATTGATTAATTGGTTTCTTACAGTATTCCACCCTTAAAATAGCATTCCCCCCGAGTTCTCCTTCCAAGGGTTAGGAAACACTGTATGAGAACAACTCTAGTCATTGAGAACATACATCAGATTCCCTCTCCCATGTCTCATCTCGTACTCGATCGTGCTTCCATATCACCCATACGATAGTGAAAAACTTGCCTTAGAGAACATTTGTGATTTGGACAACGATGCATACTAAATATTCCTCAAAGGTAGAATCAGCATCAAAATAAAATTCCTCTAGATCAATGCTATGAGAATGGTCAACATGATATTGGTTAACTTGTGACACATGAAAGACGTCATGGGCCAAATAACATTTTATTTCATTTTCAAAAAACTCGCATTGAGTTGACCGGTAACCAATAGGATACTAGCCCAAATCATCCTTTAAATTCAAACAACTTGACGTAACGAGGAAACATATTTCCTTTCTTCTATAACTGTCTATGCTCATGTCTGTGCGAGTCCAAAATGAAGACATAATCCCCAACCTTGAACTCAAAAGGTCATCGACGGTGATCGTCACAAGATGTTTGTCTAGACTGTAACACCCCAGGTAAATAAAGAATACGACATTTTTGTATTTATCCATATTTGTGAATAAAATATTAATATGACTTTAAAGGGGACGCTATGCTCGATGGCGTACCCAACACGCAACAACGAGTTTCTTGGGAATCTTACGTTGCACTCTAATAATAAAATAATATTATTTTAAATGATAGTTAACATGTAGCCGTTGTATTGGCGGGAATGGATAGAAATAACTAAAATATGATTTCATATGTTTTTAATTGTTTTTACATTTATCCAATAAAGAATAGAGGCTTAAAATACGGAAAGAATTCAATTTTAGGCGTATATGCCCTAGTTTTCACTAAAGGTTCACTTATCACCTTTTGATGTTGAACCATCATTAAATATAGTTTTGTTCACTCTTAAACATTCTTTTGGACCAAATAAAACTCTTATTAAGAATCGGGACATCAAAATTTACTTTGTGTAAATTTTTGGTATCTTTCCGATAAAGTTCATTTTTTTAAGGAATAGTGTAAAATGTTGTATTTTAATTCAAAACCACTTTTTAATCTAATTTATTTATATGATTAGATTATCTTTTGAATTGGTTTTAAAGTGAAATTAGGAAATATTTTTACCATTTAATCCAATAGTGGTGGTTGGAATTAATTTCACTTTGAAATCGGACTTAAACTGGTGTCAATCTTTTGATACTTATTGTTTTATAAAAACACGCTATTTGCTCTGACAGCGGGAATTAATTATTAAATTAATTAATGTGACTAATATGTTTTGAATTTTGTAAAACGGACTTCATTTTTGAATTCAGAATATCAAATATAGCTTAGGGTGAATTTTTGGTAATTTTCTGAAAAACTTCAATTTTTGATGAATAGTGAAACCACTAAGTGATAATCAAGCAAACTGATTTTTCAGTTAAATGAAAGTTTACCACTAATGTGTATTGAATTTTGAAAATCCGACATACATGGTTGTCATTAAGAAGTAAAATGTGGTTCAATGAGATTATAATAATTTTTTGGTGAATAGTAACTTATTAAGTTTTTAATCGCGATTAGTGATAATTAGTGTAGTTTAAGGTATAAATAATACTTTAAAAATATGAAATGACCTAGACACATGTCACAACCCTATTGGTTGTGTCATGGCCGACCAAGACAAGCCATGGCCTAACTTGGGGACCCCATGGATCCACTTTTGTTGGGAAATAACATAAAATACTTTTTATTTAATGTTAAAGTGAAAATGACACTAACATAGTATGTTTTACTAAAACAATTTTTAAGTGGGGTTATACAAGTCCAAATTTTGATTATAAATAGTCATTGGAAAGATAAAAAGATTTCCTATATCATAGTATTTTTTTTATAATTTTTAGACATTAAAGAAATTAAATTATTTATGACATAATAATGATGCAGCGATGACATCATTATTTGACAATTTAATTAAAATGGAAAGATAATGAAAAATCTACAATATACACATGGACAAAACCAATTGGATGAGTGGATTTAGATGCCTTATCACCTTATCCACGAATTCTATCAATGTGGGACCATTTAGAACCGAAAAGCATTTTCAAATAAAGTAATATTTCTTTGCTTTCCAAAAGTGCCCCTCCTCTTCTCTTATAAAAGGCCCCCACCTCCACCTTATTTCACACACTTCAAAAGCCTTTGGCTCGGCCAACCCCTGCCCATTTGCTCTCTCCACATCCCTCTCCTCATCCTAGAGGATTTACCTTGGGCAGAATCCTTTCAAAGGAAGACTTTAGGCTCAAATCAAAAAGAGTTACACTTTTAAAGGTAATTGTTTCTCTCATATTCATTTGTTTTATTTTGCTTCTCCAACCCCCTAATCTCTTTTTATTTACTTCTTTTGTAACAACAACAGTATCTTCAATATACTAGGATGTTGTTATAATATTTATTTGAGCTACACTCTCACACAACTACATCAAATGGTTAAAGAACATACGGTTTCCGTGGATGGTGAAATTCTGCCTCCCGAAACGATGATTGTTCAATACTCATTTAACACCTTCAAAGGTGGCCATTATGATGTCACTATTTTTATATATGATATATAGTATGTTTATGTTTTCCTTAAGATTCTGTTTTTTACATTTTGGTCAAACCTTTATGGTTCCCATTATGGGTAAACACGATATCTTCATTTAAGGAAGTGCGGACTACCGCCCCCTCAAAGTGATTTGATTCGTTAAATACCATATGTGGGACATATAAAGGATGGAACTATGATATTAAATATGATATTATACTGGAATTATAATATACCTTTATATCATTATTATTCCATTCTATAAAATACGAAATAGAAATGAAAGTAGCGTTCATGCGTACGTACGGCTTACCGTCTCCATGAACGGTGCATTTCATTTCTTACCTCTAAATGATTATGTAATGTTATAAATGCATGCATGTACTGGATATATATGAAATGTATGATATCTACATAATGAATACAATTCTGGATATAATAAACATTTGGCCACACGAACAACATGTAATTGTAAGAAGACCACTTTCGACTTAAGAACCAAATATCGGCAAAACAAATATTATTAACTTAAATGATTACATAATGTTTATGACAAGGTAATAAGTGGTATAAAAGTAATAATGAACTTGAAAAGGGTTCTTAAGGAATTAGAAATTAACTCAAGTTTATTATTCAGGAGATTAAAGAATGATCGAGTCAAGTCGGACCCGAGGTAAGGGATCCTACAACTCTCTTTCTTTATAAGTACACTCTTTTATGTCATTTCTTTTAAGCTCATCTTTCTTATGATTGGGATGTTCTTTTATATTACTCCTACTGTAATTTTTATGTTCATGTGATTAGAGACCCTATTCTCTCTCATCAATCCATTTTGGAAGTTTTGAGTGGCGTCGTTAGGCTGCCGAACTTTTGTAAGGGATTTTTCATCTCACTTTCATTCCCATGAGATTTATGCTACATTTGCCACAAATTCCATTGAGTGGTGTATGTACTGCCCTTTATTCTACTCTTTGTGTAATATACTTTCGTTTATGAGTATTTACATCAATGACCTATTGTCTTTCTTTCATGGGGTGTATGTTTTGAAAGATACCCAAGTCGGTAAGGGAACCTTTCACCCTCCTCTTTTTTTTAAAAGACTTCTTTTGTTGGGTCTTTTAATTTACATATTGTTATGTTGGGATATGTTATATCCTTATTGATGTAAATTTTATGTCCAAGTGATGAGATACACTTTTTATCTCTCATCAACTCATTTTGATGTGATGCTGTTAGGCTGTCAAGGGAACTTTTTAACCCAATTTCGATTTCTTTGGGTTCAACATGTAGTCATTGAATATGTCATCCATTGAATATATGTGAATGTCCTTTTATTGTTTTACACTTAATATCCACTTATATTGAGTGTATTTATATTTTTCACACATATTTTTGAGATTGATTTGTCCTTAATTTAAGGATACCTTCTTTATAAGGGATTTCGTCACATTTGACATTTCTATTGAGGGTTCATTGTTGTTATGCACCAATTCACTCTTATATGGTGTATATACTGTCCTTTGGAGTATTATATCATGAATCCATTTATTCTCATGATATTATAAAGTTCTGACTAAATGTTATTCCTCAATTATTGTATTCAAGTGTCTATAATTTTGGTAAAACCCCTTTAACCAAAATATCGTTTTAAATGTTTTAATTATTTGTTCTTATTAATATCCATGTTTTCAAAATGGTTTTAAGGATTTATTTATATGGATATTAATGGTTTAAAATTTTAAGCTTCAAGGTGGTATGGGACACTTTGATTCAAAAATCTTTTTATTAAATGTTTTAAATGGTTTTGGAAATGGTTTCTTTTTGGATTCATTATTTCAAAATACTAAAATGTTATATTGTGATTGAAATGTGGAAATGTTTTGTTTCCTTTATGCATGTTTTATGTGATACGTTTATGTTATGGTTCTTGGGCATTGTTATGAAAACGGGTGGTTCCGTGATAAACTAAGGGCGGGTGAGCCCGATATAGCTCTCCAATGCATTGGGTAACGCGAAGGAGTGAAACGTTAAGGTTTCTCCGAAGAGATTTAGGGAATATACTGTGATGGGTATTCCAAACGTAACCAAGAGGGTTACTCCCTACGTAAGAATGTTATGAATGCCTCAAGTTACCTTTATGTCTTATGATTTCTATGATTTATTCATGTTTTGATGAGTTAGGTTAAAGTGCCTATGTTTTATGGGTAAATTATGATTTCATCTTTATGTATACATGAACTCATGTTTCCTTTCCATATTTTTATGTCCCTTACTGAGCTTTTTATGCTCATCCCAAGTTTCTGAAATGTTTTTCAGGTCAAGAGGAAAGGTACATGATAAGACGTTAGAGTCAAGGATGTGTTAAGAGAGAATCCATATTTTATTTTAAATATGTTCTCGTTGATGGGAAGAATGAATATTGTCTTTTATGTAATCCATTTTGTTTAAATGTGGAATGTAATGCAAGTTTCATGATCTAATTCTCTAAAACTCTAAACCTGAAAAGATCCTCAATGTGTAATCTTGTAATAACTCAAGATTAAGTAAGTTTTAAGGCTGGGGCCTTATAGTTGGTATCAAAGGTCGGTTTAGATAACTTTAGAGGTTAGGGTATTCTTTAAGCATAAGTGACATTACCATAATGGTTAGAATTTCAGAAAGAGTCCTAATTTTAGATAATGTGAATGAGTAAGTATATCTTAGAGTCTACCTTCCTCATTAGTACATGATGTTTTTGTTGATATACTCACACTGACATTTATGTTTTTAGTGAATGGATGGATCTAGCAGGCACCAAAGTGACAATGGGTTTGAAGGAAACTGTGGTGGTTCTCTGATTATGATACTAGATGAGATAGGGGATTCAATGAGGAATCTCATAGTTGTTCTAAACCAACTATCAAGGATCCATGATCAATCACTTCAACCTTCGTGAGTTCTCTAATGCATCATTTACGAGATGGCCAACTCGATGTGGAAAATCAGGTAATAATTATTAAGGTAACCATTAGGGTTTATATGATCCTTACTTTTTAGGTAATTATGGGTTACTCTATGATATGATGGAAAAGGAAAGGAATGAGATAAACTTGAGGTTAAAATATGTTATGAATATTTTTGAAGATTTTATCTCATTTTGGGGAATGTTTTGAGAATTATATAGTTTTGGAAAAAGGACAACACGCAGACCGTGTGACATCCCATCACGTCGGACAAAGCTGCGGGAATCGAACCCACAACCAAAGTGCGACTGGTATTTATCGCCTACCACTGGACTACGTGAAGTCCCTGGTTAGTTTGACTGATTCTTTTCAGTTATATGATTTTATGAATTAAGAGTAAGTTGATTTTGGGTTATTTATAAAAATGATTAACCTATCATGGAGGATATGTGATTAGGTTAATTACTTTTCAATACTAGACTTTAGGAGCAACTAATGTTGTTTGGAGATAAATGTTACGATTTAACATGGAAGACTGTGTGACTAAATCCTTCAAATATTTGGGTTTCAATATTATATTAGGTTTACTTTGAAGAATTTTATGGACAAATTGTTTATCGGATGGTCCTCGTTGAACTTTGGGTTTTGTTGGACAAATTTTGGAGATTAAGAATAGATTTTCTTTTTATAAGGGGTTATCCTTTTCTGGATTATCTGATCTTGTACTAAACTTTTTGGTTTTGGCTCTGGTTTAAGCCTAAAGACATAGGATGTACATAGTTCTCTTTTGTGGATTAGGTGATTCTCTAGAAGTTGATTATAGTACTCTTAATGTGAACAAGTCTTCCTAAATACTCGTCTTTTGGAGAAAATATGAGTTTGTGAAAGGAATATAATAAAAGTTGAAAGTCAATATGATAAGTGATTATGTTTCGTTATGAATAAATTCCTCAATAAAAAGTAACTTAAAACAAAAATGTTGTATATTAACTTTTCCTACTGGGGAATCGAATACCGTTTAACCCATCACAAGTTTGTGATTTTCTCATTGTTAACTTTCTCCTAAACATGTTTTCTATCACTCTCCATAAGAACGTGACCCTATGTTTTCTCCTCCATGTACATATTTTCATACTTGGAATCCTAGTATGGGTTAACTCGAGTGACCTTTGTACTTATCTTTCTTTATTTTAAAGTGATTGTTTTACCAACTCTTGTTCCGATGTGGGACTTTCAAGGATGTTTCCAAGTCCAATTTTAAAATTGCGCGGACGCAATTCCCAAAAGGGGGGAAGGATGTAACACCCCAGGTAAATAAAGAATACGACATTTTTGTATTTATCCATATTTTTGAATAAAATATTAATATGACTTTAAAGGGGACGCTATGCTCGATGGCGTACCCAACACGCAACAACGAGTTTCTTGGGAATCTTACGTTGCACTCTAATAATAAAATAATATTATTTTAAATGATAGTTAACATGTAGCCGTTGTATTGGCGGGAATGGATAGAAATAACTAAAATATGATTTCATATGTTTTTAATTGTTTTTACATTTATCCAATAAAGAATAGAGGCTTAAAATACGGAAAGAATTCAATTTTAGGCGTATATGCCCTAGTTTTCACTAAAGGTTCACTTATCACCTTTTGATGTTGAACCATCATTAAATATAGTTTTGTTCACTCTTAAACATTCTTTTGGACCAAATAAAACTCTTATTAAGAATCGGGACATCAAAATTTACTTTGTGTAAATTTTTGGTATCTTTCCGATAAAGTTCATTTTTTTAAGGAATAGTGTAAAATGTTGTATTTTAATTCAAAACCACTTTTTAATCTAATTTATTTATATGATTAGATTATCTTTTGAATTGGTTTTAAAGTGAAATTAGGAAATATTTTTACCATTTAATCCAATAGTGGTGGTTGGAATTAATTTCACTTTGAAATCGGACTTAAACTGGTGTCAATCTTTTGATACTTATTGTTTTATAAAAACACGCTATTTGCTCTGACAGCGGGAATTAATTATTAAATTAATTAATGTGACTAATATGTTTTGAATTTTGTAAAACGGACTTCATTTTTGAATTCAGAATATCAAATATAGCTTAGGGTGAATTTTTGGTAATTTTCTGAAAAACTTCAATTTTTGATGAATAGTGAAACCACTAAGTGATAATCAAGCAAACTGATTTTTCAGTTAAATGAAAGTTTACCACTAATGTGTATTGAATTTTGAAAATCCGACATACATGGTTGTCATTAAGAAGTAAAATGTGGTTCAATGAGATTATAATAATTTTTTGGTGAATAGTAACTTATTAAGTTTTTAATCGCGATTAGTGATAATTAGTGTAGTTTAAGGTATAAATAATACTTTAAAAATATGAAATGACCTAGACACATGTCACAACCCTATTGGTTGTGTCATGGCCGACCAAGACAAGCCATGGCCTAACTTGGGGACCCCATGGATCCACTTTTGTTGGGAAATAACATAAAATACTTTTTATTTAATGTTAAAGTGAAAATGACACTAACATAGTATGTTTTACGAAAACAATTTTTAAGTGGGGTTATACAAGTCCAAATTTTGATTATAAATAGTAATTGGAAAGATAAAAAGATTTCCTATATCATAGTATTTTTTTTATAATTTTTAGACATTAAAGAAATTAAATTATTTATGACATAATAATGATGCAGCGATGACATCATTATTTGACAATTTAATTAAAATGGAAAGATAATGAAAAATCTACAATATACACATGGACAAAACCAATTGTATGAGTGGATTTCGATGCCTTATCACCTTATCCACGAATTCTATCAATGTGGGACCCTTTAGAATCGAAAAGCATTTTCAAATAAAGTAATATTTCTTTGCTTTCCAAAAGTGCCCCTCCTCTTCTCTTATAAAAGGCCCCCACCTCCACCTTATTTCACACACTTCAAAAGCCTTTGGCTCGGCCAACCCCTGCCCATTTGCTCTCTCCACATCCCTCTCCTCATCCTAGAGGATTTACCTTGGGCAGAATCCTTTCAAAGGAAGACTTTAGGCTCAAATCAAAAAGAGTTACACTTTTAAAGGTAATTGTTTCTCTCATATTCATTTGTTTTATTTTGCTTCTCCAACCCCCTAATCTCTTTTTATTTACTTCTTTTGTAACAACAACAGTATCTTCAATATACTAGGATGTTGTTATAATATTTATTTGAGCTACACTCTCACACAACTACATCAAATGGTTAAAGAACATACGGTTTCCGTGGATGGTGAAATTCTGCCTCCCGAAACGATGATTGTTCAATACTCATTTAACACCTTCAAAGGTGGCCATTATGATGTCACTATTTTTATATATGATATATAGTATGTTTATGTTTTCCTTAAGATTCTGTTTTTTACATTTTGGTCAAACCTTTATGGTTCCCATTATGGGTAAACACGATATCTTCATTTAAGGAAGTGCGGACTACCGCCCCCTCAAAGTGATTTGATTCGTTAAATACCATATGGGGGACATATAAAGGATGGAACTATGATATTAAATATGATATTATACTGGAATTATAATATACCTTTATATCATTATTATTCCATTCTATAAAATACGAAATAGAAATGAACGTAGCGTTCATGCGTACGTACGGCTTACCGTCTCCATGAACGGTGCATTTCATTTCTTACCTCTAAATGATTATGTAATGTTATAAATGCATGCATGTACTGGATATATATGAAATGTATGATATCTACATAATGAATACAATTCTGGATATAATAAACATTTGGCCACACGAACAACATGTAATTGTAAGAAGACCACTTTCGACTTAAGAACCAAATATCGGCAAAACAAATATTATTAACTTAAATGATTACATAATGTTTATGACAAGGTAATAAGTGGTATAAAAGTAATAATGAACTTGAAAAGGGTTCTTAAGGAATTAGAAATTAACTCAAGTTTATTATTCAGGAGATTAAAGAATGATCGAGTCAAGTCGGACCCGAGGTAAGGGATCCTACAACTCTCTTTCTTTATAAGTACACTCTTTTATGTCATTTCTTTTAAGCTCATCTTTCTTATGATTGGGATGTTCTTTTATATTACTCCTACTGTAATTTTTATGTTCATGTGATTAGAGACCCTATTCTCTCTCATCAATCCATTTTGGAAGTTTTGAGTGGCGCCGTTAGGCTGCCGAACTTTTGTAAGGGATTTTTCATCTCACTTTCATTCCCATGAGATTTATGCTACATTTGCCACAAATTCCATTGAGTGGTGTATGTACTGCCCTTTATTCTACTCTTTGTGTAATATAATTTCGTTTATGAGTATTTACATCAATGACCTATTGTCTTTCTTTCATGGGGTGTATGTTTTGAAAGATACCCAAGTCGGTAAGGGAACCTTTCACCCTCCTCTTTTTTTTAAAAGACTTCTTTTGTTGGGTCTTTTAATTTACATATTGTTATGTTGGGATATGTTATATCCTTATTGATGTAAATTTTATGTCCAAGTGATGAGATACACTTTTTATCTCTCATCAACTCATTTTGATGTGATGCTGTTAGGCTGTCAAGGGAACTTTTTAACCCAATTTCGATTTCTTTGGGTTCAACATGTAGTCATTGAATATGTCATCCATTGAATATATGTGAATGTCCTTTTATTGTTTTACACTTAATATCCACTTATATTGAGTGTATTTATATTTTTCACACATATTTTTGAGATTGATTTGTCCTTAATTTAAGGATACCTTCTTTATAAGGGATTTCGTCACATTTGACATTTCTATTGAGGGTTCATTGTTGTTATGCACCAATTCACTCTTATATGGTGTATATACTGTCCTTTGGAGTATTATATCATGAATCCATTTATTCTCATGATATTATAAAGTTCTGAATAAATGTTATTCCTCAATTATTGTATTCAAGTGTCTATAATTTTGGTAAAACCCCTTTAACCAAAATATCGTTTTAAATGTTTTAATTATTTGTTCTTATTAATATCCATGTTTTCAAAATGGTTTTAAGGATTTATTTATATGGATATTAATGGTTTAAAATTTTAAGCTTCAAGGTGGTATGGGACACTTTGATTCAAAAATCATTTTATTAAATGTTTTAAATGGTTTTGGAAATGGTTTCTTTTTGGATTCATTATTTCAAAATACTAAAATGTTATATTGTGATTGAAATGTGGAAATGTTTTGTTTCCTTTATGCATGTTTTATGTGATACGTTTATGTTATGGTTCTTGGGCATTGTTATGAAAACGGGTGGTTCCGTGATAAACTAAGGGCGGGTGAGCCCGATATAGCTCTCCAATGCATTGGGTAACGCGAAGGAGTGAAACGTTAAGGTTTCTCCGAAGAGATTTAGGGAATATACTGTGATGGGTATTCCAAACGTAACCAAGAGGGTTACTCCCTACGTAAGAATGTTATGAATGCCTCAAGTTACCTTTATGTCTTATGATTTCTATGATTTATTCATGTTTTGATGAGTTAGGTTAAAGTGCCTATGTTTTATGGGTAAATTATGATTTCATCTTTATGTATACATGAACTCATGTTTCCTTTCCATATTTTTATGTCCCTTACTGAGCTTTTTATGCTCATCCCAAGTTTCTGAAATGTTTTTCAGGTCAAGAGGAAAGGTACATGATAAGACGTTAGAGTCAAGGATGTGTTAAGAGAGAATCCATATTTTATTTTAAATATGTTCTCGTTGATGGGAAGAATGAATATTGTCTTTTATGTAATCCATTTTGTTTAAATGTGGAATGTAATGCAAGTTTCATGATCTAATTCTCTAAAACTCTAAACCTGAAAAGATCCTCAATGTGTAATCTTGTAATAACTCAAGATTAAGTAAGTTTTAAGGCTGGGGCCTTATATAGACTGGGCAGTAGTCATACACATCCTAATTATATGGACTTGTTCTGAAGTCTCCTGAACAAGATGAGGACATAGTAGTGATGCCTCACCTACCTCTAGCCAGCACAAGCGTGATGGAAATGGCTTACCATAAAAGGCCTCAAAAGGATCCATCTGAATTATCTTTTGAAAATTGTTATTATTGGCAAACTCAATGAGAGGGATATGCTTCCACTCATAACTGCCGAAATCAGGGAAACATTCTCGGAGCATATCCAATAAAACATGTATTGTCCATTCCGATTTTCCATTAGTCTGAGGGTAAAAAGGTGTGAGGAAGCACCTGTGTTCCCAATGCTTTTTGAAAACCATGCCAGAACTGTGAGGTCAAACAAGAATCCCTATCTGAAATGATTGTATGTGGAACCCTGCGTAGTTATATAATCTCACGGAAATATAGTCTTCCCATCTAATCAACTCAGAAAGTCTCCAAAATAATAATGAAGTGGGGTGATTTCATTAGTTTGTCAATGACTACCCAGATAGAATCACTAACACTCAATGACCAATGTAATATGACTACGAATTCCATATAAATATCTTCTTATTTCTAATCCGGTACTAGAAGCGGTGGTAACAAGCCTTCAAGTCTCTGGTGCTCATACTTTATCTGCTGAAATGTGGAACACCTAGTGATGAATCCTACAATCTATCATTTTATCCCAGGACACCAATACTGTTGTACCATATCCCAATAAATCATTATGATGCCTGGATGAACTTCCCGCTGGGAAGTGTGGGACTCTATCATCAACTCCCCTTTCACATCTAAAGGATCCTAGATACATCCACATAGATGTAGGATTTCATAGGTGGGTTATCTCTTGATATACTCTCATAGAGAAGAAATACATTAGGATATGAAAATTACCTACTCTTTACCTTCTCATGGAGGGAAGAGGAAACTATTAAGGCTGAGAGGTAACAATACTCGTGACCATCATGAAACTCTAGATGATGATTAGAAATGAGGACCATTAACTTCCATTCATCAATGGCTTCACGTACGACCTGCATTTGATTTATCTGTCTTAGTTCATCAACAAACACATTTCACTTTCCAAGAATATAGGAAAGCTCAAAATCAAAGGATGGAAAATATTCAACCAATACCCACTGTCTAACGTTCATGTAACACTAATAAAAGATATACATTAGTCTCTTGTGATCGGTATACACCACAAAGAGCTCACCTTATAGATAGTGTCTCCAACAACGTAAGACATGGACAACTGATGCTAGCTCGAGGTCATGGGTTAGGTAATTTCTCTCATGAGGCCTCAATAATCGAGATCCGTATGCAACTAAATTTTCTTCTTGCATCAACGCTTTTCATAGGACAATTCATGATGCAACACAGAAGATGATATAACCCTTACCGTGTTCTGGAAGAATTAGAATCATTGTTGAGACATTCCTCCCATTCAACTATAAAATGGATTTCCAATTTTCTTTTGACCATATAAACTTCAACCCCTTTTTTGTAATTACAGTAAGTGGTGCAAAAAGATGTGAGAATTCGGGTAGGAAATGACTGTAATACCCATCCATCCGCAAGAAACATCATATATCAAATTCATTCATGGGATGATCCTAGTAAACTACACCACTAACCTTATTAGGGTCAAAAGATACCCCATATTCTGATATTATATGACCCATGAAGTGGACGTTGTTGATCTGGAAGTCACACTTAGTGATATTTTCATAAAGATGATTCTATCTTATTATACTCAGAAAGATCTCAAGATATTTTGAATGTTCGTTAAGATTGAGAGAAAACACTATGATTCCCTCCACTAATACCATGAAAAATGAGTCCATATAGGGGTTAAAATACCTATTCATCAAATCCATGAAAATGGAATGTGAATTCATTAGACCAAATGGAATTACAAGATAATAATATAGAGAGTACCTTCTATGGAATGATTAATGTGGTATGTCTGATGGTCTGACTTGGACATGATGATAAACCAATCTCAGGTTGATCTAAGAGAAAATGTTTTCTCCTTGGAGCTGGTCAAAGAGATCATCTATTCAAGGAAGTTGATATTGGTTCTTGATTTTAATATAGTTTAACATTCTTTCATCTATCCATAGACGAAGTGTTCCAACTGGCTTCTTAGAAAAAAGCATGGGTGAACCCCAAGAGGCTGTACAAGGCTGTATAAAACTTTTTTCATCAAGTTCATATGTCTACCGATTATGATCTTAATGATCTGTAGGTTCTATCTAGTATGAAGTAATGGAAAATTGAGCTGATCCTGCAACAATATAAATTGTAAACACTACCTCTCTCATAAGAGGTAATCCTAAAAAGTCATCAAAAAAACTTCCCTGAAAAAAACAACTTATGGAGGGAAAAATCTTTGAATCAAACAATGATCCACCATAAAAAGATTTACAATAAAGGCGGTGACACCACCTAGCCCATGATGCTTCAGTATAGCTCTCCCAACCTATAAATCCCACACACCTTTGAAAAGATAACCACTTCTTTTTGGTGATATAAAATTAATTGTTTGATGATATTAGTTAACAATGGTATGATAGTAGACCAACCTGTCCATCCCGAGAATGAAATTGATGCTCTTCATCCCATGAACAATGAGATTCCACAATAATGGGTAACTGTATACCTCATGGGGAAATCCCTGCATATGAATATGCCCTCAGCCTGTATTACCCATAGTGTATAGATGGTCATTAAACCATAGTGATATTGTATCTCTAGTCCCAGACGTTCCACAATAGATACAAAATTGAATCAGTTAGAAGCACCTATGTCAAACAATTCAGAGACAATAGTAGAAGCTACTAGAATAGTACCATTAATTGTAGATGGTCCTATATCCATATCCTAAGGTATCTACAGTAAGTCATGATACTGACCTTATCCATGTCCTTGTGCAACTGATGTACTACCATGATCATGACTACTCTGTTGGAACTACTGGTGTTTTGGGATTAGACTACCAGGTCCACGACCTATTCATCATCCAGAACTTTCAGTGTTATTCCAACTCCCCATATAACACATCGTAAAATAACTCTCCCATAAAGCTGTAGCTAGAAAAAATCGTTTTCCACTAGTAGATAGGGGAAAGGTCTTATAGAAACGCTGAAGATTCCCCATATGGCTTCATGCTCGAAACTCTATAGGTTCTCTTTCACATTGGGGATTCCTATACAATTGTTTTCTACACTGATGAAAGACCAAAGATCTATGAAACTACGAATTATAGTTTCCACTGTCCTAACATGAAACCTCAAAGGAACGTTTCCTACCACCGGAAGAACTACTAGCCTGACATGTCACTAATCCCTTAAATCTGGAACTTGCATTTTCCCTCAGGTTTTTCTCTATAATAAGTTCTTGATCAACCATTGCAGAAAAGGTAAGAAGGGGAAATACATTCACCTATGTTCGGATGGTGCATTAGAGCCCATCCTAAAAATGTTGAACACACGAAAGCTCATCTAATGCTAAAAGTGGTGAAATGCATTGTAAATCTGTAAAACATGTGGAATAAACCATAAATAACATAGATCCCTCCTCAAAAAATCCCTGTCTATGTCCACCCTCAGTGCCTAAGGAAAGAATTAATCATAGAAGGCAGTCTGAAAGCCATCCCATTAAATACCCTGTTGTCAACCTGCCTGGGTAACCACACCCCCCCAACTCTTGGCTGAATACCAAAGTATGTATTTTGAATGATTGTATCTATGCTCTAACAGAAATTCTATATGCTCAAAGATAAACAACATGGACTATAGCCCTGACTCTACATCCTGAGGACCTCCATGCCCTGAAAATGTAAGAGGATGTTGCTGTAAGAACTCAGAGGTCAGATCATCCAAGGTAGGTGAAAGTCATGGAGAACCTTGCATGGACTACATCAATCGTAAGAAAATATCACGGAATTGGGCATTAGTTATTGGTTCATGTAGAGTAGGTGTTTCCTCATGTGGAACTCCTTGAATTAAGACTGGCGGTTCTGGTACCACCATGTCTAGAGCATGGTTATCACCACCTTCATGCAAAATAACATAAGGGCATCAAGGAGGTTGTGGTCTAAAAATTCCTAGAACACCATAGAACAATCATTGTAGTATAATATTGAATCACTAGTGGAAACTAAACGTATGAAAACTCAAAACCAAAGGCATACTACCCAAACTACCCACATAGATGGCCAGGTATCGGTATGTTCTCAAGTATATGTTTCATGTTACTTTGTATTTATATTCTAGGTTCATTCCAATACCTTTAATAAACATGAAGAGGTGGGATAAAGATTTTTAGCCAATTAATTTTATATTTATGGATTCTTTTTATAATGGAATGCCATTTCCGATGAAATAGTTCCCATAAACCAATCACTAAAAATGACACCCAATTTTTATCGCATAATGGATTGACTCGGTAAATCACTCTTCCCAACCCATGAGGGCCCATATACCTCAAGATTTGAGATAGGGAATCACTCAATCTAAATTGATGTAATATAAGTACAAGAAATTATCATAGCAACACTCAATAATTACAGACATATCAAGCAATAGTAAACAGTGAAATGAACCTATACTGAATGATAATATTCTTGAGATTTAAATTCTAGGTGCCTATAAGGATGCATCTAATAATGCTCCATTGCCTCTTATAATCACGGTAGGGATGAAATAAATTCTCGGAATTGTAATAGTAAACAACACCACACACCATGTGTGTCACCCAATGGTGAAATAATATAAATTTTAATAGGAAAAATAGAACAATAATTACATTTTGGGCTATATGGATTTTACTCCAATCCTGGGTTCGTGATGCCCAAGAACAATTTATGACCAAGTCCCAAGAATTTTTATTCTCTAATATATTTTCTTCAAATAGTAATGTAAGAAAAGAAACCGCCTATGATACCAATTTGAGATGACTTGGCCTTGGGTGCCACATAATTATGCCCCATTCCTGGTGGGCCACATAGCATCAAGAGCATCATCCCAAATTCCAATGGTTGCTGACTAGCTGTGAGGTCCAAGGGTGTGTCAGTTGGAAGGCCCAACCCTCAATAGTAGAGTGTAGAAAATTGAAGGAATGTATGATTATAGTAAGCAGGAAAGAAATATGAATAAATTGATGAAGAAAACTAATGTGATAGATAAACAAGAATAAGAATAAATATATAAACTAAACAATGATGATGTAATGATATGGGAATGGAAAACTGAAAAAACATTAATACAACACAATTGGAATAACATGTTCCACAATGTAAAACAAAAAAAAGACTACTCCAAGCATCCTAAGATCCAACTCAATCATTTTTTATCAAGCTCCATCCTAAATAGCTTGCAATAAAGTGTTTTAAGTTATATGATTCCATTTATCAACCCCTACAACCATGTAATCTATTCTGGGTACCAAATTAATCCTTGAAAGGGTGTGAGAAAATTCTCAATTGGCCACCAACAACAGTGTCCATAACATCTGGCCTGTGAATTTGAATATAACAGTGTTCACACATGCATATATAAGGTAAAGCAAGTAGTACAAAATAAGTAAATACTCATGTACCTGCTTCATCACTTGGCTGGTGTCTGAAAATGTAACTGGTTCATTAATTTGGAATTAAAATTAAATGTTAATAGGTCACATGAGTCATATAAAATGCTTAAATCACCTCGTGATAATATATGTAGTGAAGGTCGCAATACATATCCAGGAAACCTGTTAATGATATCCAGTTAGGGAGTTCCTAGGTAAAAAACATGATAATTTAAAATCACTAAAAGTTAACTTAGTAGTATTTGAGTCTAGATAAAGGGTAAGAGTGTAATCCTAGGAGAGTAATCCAAGGAATTCAACAATAAGGTGCCAACTGAGTCCAAGGAGTGAAATCAAGGTAATGTAGAGATAAACAGGGACTGAGTCCAAGGAGGGATTTCAAGGCACCATATTGTCAATGATGGATCCAAGGAGTGTATCCATGGTATCCTGGAATAGTGAAATGGACCATACGGTAGTATACTAGGAATCCAAGAGATAGACAATAACCAGAGTCTTGGTGTGTATCAACCTAAACAACCTATATCCATGTATCATAATGGGGTTCTTGAGACCCAAGGTATTCTCCACTCAAAATCCAAGGCGAACTCGAGTCATTATATTCCAATTGCAAAATGTAATCAGGATATAATTCATTTGGTTCATGTCTTTCCTCCCATTAATGTCGATATGTCAATTAGAGATGAAGCCATTTAATCATTGGACCAAGCCTTGTCTTACATTAGTGTGGATAGGTCAGGTAGTGCGACAACCATTAAATATAGACTTAGTTAACCATTAAGTCATATTCCATCAAAGAGGTTCATTCAGATACCTTCTATTAACATTAGATGGGGTGCGATAGACATGTAACCATTATTCAATCACATCTAATATGTTCAAGTTATATACATAGTATACTATCCATTTCAATTTTCACTTTTAATAACGATTTGGAAGCACTTTCCGTAGGATGGTCTAATGGTGAGCATACATGGCACATGCCATTATGCAATTCCTAGTGATAACAAGTCATTTATGATAATAAGGGTCACATTTATATATTTCAAGGAAAGGTATCACTAAACGATGGAACACATATGCAGAAACACTATGAATTCAATTATGGCATATCCTTCGATGTGAGGGGGATTTAGTTGTGGGTGTAACCACTAACAACTAATCACATAATTGGAAAGAGCATAACCATATGATTATATCAAACATAATCATGTCATATTAATTTATGAAATAGTTTCCAACGATTCTGGAGGGCCCCACAACAGACATTCCAAAAACAACAAACATTAGGGATGAGTTATAGACCACCAACCATAGTGTTATATGATCCTCATCCTTCGGTATCTGCCCATGATGTGCCTCAGATTTGAGTAGATATAATAAAATGTGAAAAATGATTACATGGATATAACTATTTCGAGAGAAAATGTGAATAATAATGGATAAATATGTCACAATCACATACCGTTATGTTATCCACATGATGAACAAAAGATCAATCGGATTTCAGATGAAGAAGAACCCTTGATCCCTAGATTTGGCCTTCAAAAAGATCCAATTGGAAGAAAAAGGAGTAAAGTCCCATATGTCCTCAAATTAGTGAGGAAGGAGAGGATTAATAGATCTTTAAGGGAATTTTAGACATTTTAAAATGGATTTTATCCTATGCACAATTTGTCCACATGGTTTGACAAAGTGTGCATAATAGTTCTGCTAGAAATAACATCTTCTACATGGTTTGAGAAAACTGTGCACTAACCATGCACTGGTGCTTAGGAAAAGGGGTGCTCGCACTATTAAGAGGTATGTATGAGTGCCAACCGTGTGAGGTACCACTGTTGGAAAAAAACATCCACATGGTTTACTCTAAAATGTGTCCATAGTTTTTTTTTCACCAAAATGATTGATTCTGAGCTCTGAAGCAGCTCCAAAAACCCTCGAAACCATTACTAACACATTATGCATCCAATTTAAGTCAAATTTAATGATTTACAAAATAAATTAAATGATATATACATTAATGAAAAATCGGGTTCTTAAATCCATCATCCCTCTAACATGATTCAAATTTTTATACTTGTACCATGATTACTCAATTTTTTATCTAGTACCCTGTAAAAATATTTTCGACTACAACCTGAACATTGTATACTCTAATTACTATAAATTTCATCCAATCCTTGCATGTCTTAAAAATATTCCAAATTTATCTCATAAAACAAATTCATCATCCTGATCTTATATATGGTTTTCATTAAATTGATATGGATCTCAACTTCTTATTACCCAAATCTTGTGACCTTCTAAAACATCTTTTGAACTATACGTTTCATTACTATCAATTCTTTTTCCATTTTGACCTTTTCAAATATACTTGGTCAACTAATCTATCTATTTTATGTTTGTAAATAAAATCATCATCACTTTTAATACTTATTGAATACCCATTTTCACTAAAATGATGTTCTCTATTTATTAAACCAAACACCAACTGATAAATTTTGTGAATGCATTTGCATCAATTTAAAAGTCCCAATAAAGAAATTATTTGGTTGACATCCTCCAGTATCGTTCAAATAAATATAGATTTTTCATTATAAAATATCCCATTAAACACAGTTTGAATGATATTTAATAGATCATTAAATACTTTATTTCATGATTATTTTTGAATATTTAAATGTTCAACATGAAGATCAATATTTTACCTTTTCTTGTAAATTAAAAATTATTATGTGAAGTCATTTATCTTCTTTTAGAAAACTAATTTTTGTATGACTCATTCTGTATGGATTCTAGATATGTCTTTCTCTCCCTTGTACTCAAACATCATACGTCTACTTAAACAATGAATAAATCCTACATTTATTCCCATACTTCAAGTGATCTTAGACTATTGACCCAAACATTGTGAAAACCATAAATTATAATATCTTATTTATTTATAGTAAATTTTTTTTGGACATGATAATTTTTCAAGTCATAAAAAATATCTCAAGGCGATAAAATATTTTGTATATCTTGTTAAATGTATTTTAATTAGACTAAATTTTAATCACATTACCTACAATTCATCTTCAATGTACTTTTATAGACACACAATATTTCAATACATTGGAATTGTCGAAATTCAAATTCATTAAAATGTTAGAAAATAGTAACTTATATTACCATTTTAACTTATCTTTATTCACCTCAAAAAAAACAACATCATCCAATGCTTTCAATTTGGCATCATCAACCATTGATATATTTCACTTATCTTTTCTATCTCTATCATATGTTGATATTGAAATTCCAAGATTATACATAAGAATTAAATATTTTATATGTGCAATAATTTATCGCATTAATCATATATATGACTAATTGATTCTGATAAAAAATTATAATGACTCATATATATCTTCATTGTTTTTTTCAATTCTGTAATTATTCTATACAATATATAATGGATATTATTTAAGTGTTTTTACCTAAAGTAAATGGATGGTTTAATACATTATTCTATCATCCAGTCAACATAAATTATGATTGTGTCAGATATAATCACAATACTCAAAATTAATTGTGATATACGTTCCATTCAAATAAAATTATGGTATTGTCTGGATTAACATTCCTTATCACCTTCCATATTTTAAAGAACTCAAATCCAAACCATGAGTTCATGACATCACCATTTTCTAATATACATTTTTATCTATGTGAGGATACATTATCTTTAAATAATTTTCAAATGAACCTACAATCCTCAGAGAGTATACTTTTAGAATTCATCTATTTTCAGTGAACATCATGTAATTCCGTGTTCTGATCACCCTATATAATTTTCTCCACTAATATGGGAAAATATATTATATCAATGTTTTTTATAGGATGACTATGATATTATAGTAAAACAAAGACTAATTCTTTTTTTGAATTTTCTATGTTAATCATCTGATGATATTTATTTGGTCATAATAACAATCACATTTTCTAGAAATGTGTGCAGGTCATCTCACTATATCTTTAACCTCTATACATTCACTTTACGATAGAGTTGAAATACATAATTCATATAACAAAAAATAAATTACAAAAATTCATAATTAAACCCATAGAATGATATCATGTCATTCTATTGTATATCCATTTAATATCAACTAACATAGTAATTGTTTTACATAAAACTTCATTATCAATAACCATATCTCAAGAAATCCGAAAGAAGTTTAATTAATCAATCATATGATGTATATAATTATTCTAGTAACATATGTGAATAGCATTCGTACCATTATCGTCAATCACATGGAATATTTGTTTTACTATAAATCACATGATACTCCAAACATCTAGACAATTCATCTCAAAGTTGTTCCCTGATAACTACTAGTAATGTAACTTCTATCTATTGGTGTCATTTTTTTAAATAGTTTTACTGATTGTTACACATTATTATTTTTGTGATTATGATTAACTCTCTAAGGAAATACACATATGGAACTTCACATTATCATTATACAAACATCATTGAATATTTTGAACAATAATGATTAAAAATTAAATATAGTACATCATTTTCATTATCCCACATGATCTCCATGTGTGTTCTACAAACACAAACACATATATTCCATACTAAATAGCACCTATTAATCTCTAATATAAGAACGTATAAAATATAATGAACTAAAAATATAATCTATTTTGATACTATTTTGGAAATATCTCACCCTAATGGAAAAGTGTGCCCCCAAGTTGAACTTTCTCTTGACCACAAATGTACTCCTAATTTACTATAGGATGGTGATGAGAAGAAAGGATATATATATATATATATATATATATATATCAAGGATATATATTTATCCTATAATGATACATTATATCAAAAATAACTTACTAAATAATTAAATATCAATATGATGTAGAAAAACTTTAACATGATCAATACCGTTATTATAACATACCAAAAAACCCTACATATACCTTATAACCAAACATGGCCTCAAAATAAATCCCTATTACAATAATTTGAACAATTTAACTAAACTTATTTGTAATTTTTAGTATTATATGTACCTCTATGTGTACCTAAAATGGAAAAAACATTAATATGTATTTTAAAAGAATTTCCCTTCTATTGATGCACTATTAATTTACCTATAACATCATTTGTATAATATCCATGAATATGATGTGTGTACATACACATTGAAGGAAATAAATCGTTATCAAATCCACCACAAACCTAAACATATCCTGGAGTTTAACATGATAATATATATAAGGATTAAATCTATTAATTTATTTAATGATATCATTTTTTAGTATAGAAATTAGTGTATTAGGTTCTAACAAGGCCACTTATGAAACCAAATGCCAAATTCATCCAATTTGAATTGAAAATTCAACATAAATATATTATCAGGTAAACATATTCATTTATTATATGAATCTCATGCTATGAACACTAAATTTAATATATTCACTGGCCTAAAAGAAGGAATTTCTAAAACCCATGGCTCATATATCATTACCACAAATCATAGCCTAAATTAATTATCCTTGAATAATAAGAATCTCTATAGAAAATTTAATAACAATTGAGTTATGTTACAAATCACAAATACAATTTTAAATCCTACAGAATAAGACACAAATTATCCTCTATTTATCCCATAAAACACACTTTTAGTTTTTAATTTATTTGATAAATATTCAATAATCAAACACACTTTTCATATGCTGATATAAAATCCAAGTACACTCATTTCATATATGTTATGTTTATTTAAAAACTATAAGTCAAAAATTTAATTGTAAACATCATTAACCAATAAATGTCCTATTATTTTCAATTTTATATTTATTTTCGTGTACAGTCTTGTGAATAAATCACTTTATAATAGAAAAATTATATTATAAATTCACTAAACCCCTTTATTATATTCTATATCTCCTTAAAAAGTATATTTACCTAGATATGTCCATTATATTATAATAATAAAATTATTATATAATTAATAACCCTACCAAATAAAAAATAAATCTAACATTGTATTCAAATAAATGCATTTCAATTATTACAACAATAGCATGAAATAACATAATATTTAAAAACAAAAAAATTTATATAAATCTAAGACATCAATTTTTAGAAAAAAACGAGTATTATTTATCTTAAGAAAAATTGATGAAAAATAATGATTAAATTCTCTATTTATATAATTTATTCAATACTTTACACCTGGAATTTCACATTTCATTCCATTGAAAGATTTATAAAATAAACTAATAAGTTTGATTTATTTTAAAATCCTTATTAATTATCTGAACATAATTCTCATGATATTAAGATAAAAAACCACATTATAACTCTAGATCATCCCATATTTTGTATATAATAACTCAAATAAAATACAAAAAATTGAGTGGTTACCTACGTCACACATAGAAAATGAATCACACTAAGGAAGAAGAATAAATCCTTACCATAGAATAATAAATCAAAAATATTCATAAAATATAATGATAGAAGAAGATTAATAATGTGAAAATGAGAATAACTTACCACCCTTCAAAAAAATATATGGATTTTCAATCTTTTACCAGGATAAATCCAACACCATGGATGGATAATGACTGTACATTGAAAACAAAGAAAGAAAATTTATTGGCTAAAGGGGGGAAGAGATATTTTATAGAGACTAATTACCATAGGAATGAACCCTTATATGAAAATGAAATGAATTTAATAAAAAATTACCTAAGTGACAAATAGATATTTGATGAATTGTAATAAAATATTGGGTTTATGTCCACTACCTCCCCAGTGTCTACTCTAAATCCACTAGTACTTCCACTTACTTTAATTGGTAACCATTTACCTACCATTAGGTACCTAATGGTCCTTACTATATAAATTTTATCAATTCCACCTTAATTGCATTAAATAACCTGAACTTAGTTTCCCAAATCTTGTGGTTACATTATTACTATGGCACTTGATACATGGAATCACATCTTAAAGGACTGAATTGTTTAGTATTATTGGGAAAAAATACACTTACATGAATCTCACATTAAAATTGAAAACATAAAATACCTCATAGTGTTTTCTTTTATAACACTATTAATCCCTTTATCATATCAGTATATATCAATCCTAATACACATCCTAGCATCAAAGGGAATTGAATCATAAGAATGGGGTGAGATCAAATTCTCAGTACGAGTATGCCTACAATATAATTTTACATAAATTTTAGTAAAACAAGAATAATATGGATAAGATTAAAAATAATAAAAATTTACATAAATCTAAGAAAAAAATATGTGACAAAATACATAGATAACATAATTATATACATAATGACTTGTATAAAAATAAATAGTCTCGTGATGAATGAATCCCTAATGTTATACATCATAAAATTACTTCCAATTCATCATGCAATTTAAATTATGAAATATTGTTGTGGATCTTTATATACGGTTCCTACTTACCCAAAAAGAGGTTTCTATATAATATTAAAAAAATTTATTATGGAGGAAATTATAATATTTATTCAAATCAATACACATAATAATAATTAATCTAGAGTAATATAATAAATAGTATAAAAATATTACATCCATAGTAAATATAATATTTACCATATAATGGTTACATATATTAATATAATGTACAAATACCAGTAGGACATTTTTTGTGGATTTTTCCAATTTCATTTTGAAATTGATTAATCAAAATGTTAAAATTTAAAAAATATTAAATAAAACATTTTTAATGAATGAAATATGGAAACAAGTAAATAATATTCAAATTAATGAGTGTACATGGTGGTGGGAAATTCTATACATTTTATATAAGTTTAAATAAAAAATTCCATTCACACTTTTTCTAGAAAAGTCTACAAGTATATAGTTTGGAAATTTTGAGGAATATCACATTGAAAAAAATGTATAAAGATGTAAACAATGGTTATATAGGAATTTAAATAATTATAAAATAAAAATAATATGTTTTAAAAAATATTTTATACAAAATATGGACAATGAAGAAGATGGAGTTTTAACTGATGAGAGGACTAAAGTATATTTTTCCTAAAAATATTCATTCGGCATCATGAGTACTCTGTGTCATTAAAATAATTGTAATTCATCATATTTCATGAAATAAATATTTTTTTAATATTATAGAATTAATTAAATAAAAATATCATATAATTATCATGATGAGGCTTAAGCCTATACAATCTAAAATAATTAAGAGATTATGAAATAAACCCTTACCATAGGCTTGACTTTCATCATATACAACTACAAATTTTTAAAAAAAATATATTTATTTTAAATATATTAGAGAACTATATTTATATATAACATAGCATATTTAATTTAATAATATAAATTTATCATACTTATTTTAATAATTATGTGTTAAAATCACTTTTCTAGGTAATAACTGCTCCATATTTCATGTATAATTTGGTGTGGTAGTTTCATCCCATGTTCATATATCATGGTTTCATCATCTATATAATGTTTATTAAAATATAAATATCATTCATATTCATGAAATTAATTTCTAGAGTCATCTTTAGAAGTTATATAAGGAAAACATAATTACACTATTCTTGGACATCCTCATTTGTATATACACATGCATAGTATTTTCATTTTTTGACGGTTGGAGATAAATAATGTTAAAAATCATTAAAATTTTAAAAATCACTATTAAAAATTATATTTAATATATATTCATTAAAAATATCCATATTACCAAATATTTATATCTGAAATGTAAAATGAATCACATCATTTCATGGTGGTAGTGGTCCACATGTACACATGAGAAACATTGTCATTTTCTAATGGACTGTAAGGTTAGAAGTTAGAGGTTATATTTTAATTAAATAAATATAATTAAATTTTAATTAATATATATATACATTAAACCCATCATAATAACCATCCATGAAATATGGTGCTGGAAAATTAATTGTGTCGATATCTGGAGACGGTAAGTCATGAGTACACACAAGCAATACTTTTTCTTACCATTTGGTGAAAAAGAGGGAGGATAATATTTATTTTTCAAAAATAATAACATATATATATATATTGTATTATGTAGTTATTATTTTATAATAAATATCATATATTTTGTGTAGGTAAATAATATCTAAAAAGTTGACCAGCTAAGGTGATTACATCTTCTTTGAGACAAGTCCTTTAGATATATACTTAACTATACTAGGGTTGTTATTTTGGGATGATAAAACCCTATTGAATGTGATAATAAGATTATAAGATATTATTTTCATGGTATGGATGATATATATGGAATAAATTGGTGTCAATAATTGAGATAACAGGGTGTCTTTTTATAATAATGTAAAAGGACACACATTGAATTTTTTTAAAGAAGAAAATATTACTATATTGTTCTCAAGCCAAAATCGTCCAAATGTAATGATATTCAAATATAGTGTATTATTTAATTGAAATATCATCAAAAAAGTAAAAAAAATTATATTTTTAAGTGGTGTTATAAACCATGTCTTTCACTCTAACCCCTTAGTTTCCATATGTTAACATTAACAGTCGTAACATCTGATTCAATCTTATATGGTTTTAATTTTACATATAAGATGAAAATTGAATCACAAATGGAAAATAGATAAAATTTATGACCACATACTATCCTTCAAATATTAGTTCATTTTTTATGATTTTTAGATAATTTAATAAAATATAATTTTGATAAAATATCATTGTTGTCAATTTTCTTTCTATTCATTAAAAAATTATACTTGTAATTTTCAAAGAGAAGTGTACATAAAAAACAAATATTTATATCCTATGGTTTTAATGATATAATTATTATTTAAAATAAATAAATACAACCTTATCACTTATTTTTTACAAAGATTATCCCAGTTTACCCTTTACCATGGTGATAGTTTTTACAATGATTACTACTAATAATGCCTAAAATTTAAAGGGACATGTTTTCATAATTTGGAAATATTGACAAAAAATAGGGAAAAAATGTACCACATTAAATATGTATAAATGGTTGAAAATAATTTAAAATATGTAAAAAAAACTGATAAAAACCAATTTTTTAGAAAAAAAAAGTTTAAAAAACTATATTTATTCTTATCCCAAACACAGAAACATATAAGATGAATATTAAAGTATTTTATTGAGTATAAAATATATATATTTCATTAAAATAGTTAATTAATTTTTATTAATTTAATTTATTAATATATAAAAACATATTGTTTAGAAAAATATTTCCTTTTAGTTTCAATATTTATAATATTTATTTATAAGTAATTTATTAAAAATGAATATATTTTATGAATTTTTAAACTATATACCGTCCATAGTTTTTTTGTTTCCATCTATACCAACTAATTTAATTGTTGGGTTATAATGGTATAAAATATAACAGTTCATTTAGACATGGGGGTGTGTGTATCATAAGCTAGCGAAGAAGATGAATTTATTTAAAAATTAACATACTATAAAATAATGGGGTCGTAAATTCTTTAATAATTCAAAAATTTCCATCCTAAAAATTTATAATATGCCACCTAATGAATATATTTGGATAGTTATTCACAATAAGTTTTTTAGTTCCCATATTTCCTCCTTCATCTTATGACCTCTCCAATGTTCCTTTACTATTTGAGACCTCGGATTCCACCACACTTGTTCTCTAGTATCCATAATCTTGATAAGTTCTTCACAGTATAAAAATTTAGTATCAAATTATTTTTATTTAGAGATGAGAATATGTGTTTGATTTAGAATGTATAACATATTAATGATATATAGAATGCACAATGTACTATAGAGTGGCTATGTAGCATTGAGAAATAGTAACCCAAAAATTTATTTTTTTAATATTAAAAGGTACAATGTATGTGTGGATTTTATGTATTTATTATCAAATCTTATAAAATCCTTCCACGGAGATTCTTTGAATAAATCAGGACATATCACATGAAATTCATAATATTTCCTTTGGTTGTAAAAATTCTCTTTTTTTCTACAGTCACCTGCTTTGATACTACTATGGGTAGTATTTAATTTTTCAATTTTCTCCTCCAAAAGTTCTATATCTAAAATATTATTTCCACAAACTTCATCAAAAAGAGTTTGAGGATGATAACTCTTCTATATAATGCTTTATATGATTCCATTTGAATACATGAATGGAATTTATTTTAATAGGAAATCACTACCAATGGTAAATTATTATCCCATAATCAGTGAATGTAAAATGAGGATGAAATCAACATGTATTTTAAAGTATGGACAATTTATTTAGCCTTTCAATCATTTTGAGGATGATAGGTAATGCTAAAATGAATCTTGATATCCATATCCACTTGAAGTAGTTTGTATAATTTCACTGTAATTCCCAAATCATGATAAGACAAAATTCAAAGAGGTACACCATGATGTCTTGAAACATCATTAATATAGAATCTTTAATGGTTATCATACAGTAAATCATATCTTATAGAGAATAAATGTGATTATTTGATAAGGAAATCAATAATAATACATATCTCATAATTATTCCAAGAAGACTTTTGTAATGTTGTGATAAATGTTATAGTAATGTGACTAAATTTCCTCATAGTAATAGGTAATGTTTTCATGAATCCTTTAGTATTTAATCATTCAAACATCCCCTATTGATAGACTAAACATTTTGATACACTTTCACTAATTTATCACATCAAATTATCCAACAAAAAACGATGCTTCCAATATAAATACCTCATGGTGATACCAAGGTGTGAATTGAAATTATTTTTATGATCATAATTTAATAATTATCCTTTTAGATGGGGTTATGATTCAACACATATCCTTTTTAGACATATGTACAAAATATGCATATATGAATTCTACACTTTTACCTATATTCATGGAATCAATTTTATTTTGAATAATCTCATCATCAGGATAAAAATATTTTATCTTTTATAATATTGATGGTTTTAAAATCATGTGAAAAAATTAGTGATGTTTCCACTTCCATAATAATTCTCATATCTATATTTACTAAATCCTTGATTATATGATCCCCATCAATCGTCATTTTATTTAGGACTCCCAGAAAATCTATATTAATGCATATACAACCTTATTTTCCCTTACATGGTGGAAATGTATTGAGAATTTAAAATACAAGGGTAGTGAGATCCATCTCCCTTGCATCATGTTTAATTATTTCTGGGAAAATTTGAAGTTTAAAATATTTTGATCCATGTATACATCTGATTTTTCACCATCGAGATCATGTCTCTATATCTTCAAACCAAATGTTACATTTTCTATCCCAAGATCATTGGTTGTATTGTTTTATACATGATTCATTAAATACCTTAATTCATAGGTAATAACATTCCCATTACTGATACTAACACATCCATGTTCCGTCCTATATTAATCACTGTATATCATAAATACATCATTTCCTGATTGTTGAGACAAAGTCATATGATTCACCATTATCTTCTTAAATTATTCAAAACATTGTTCATAAGAACTTAACCGCATTTTGAGTATGCTTTGTAAAAAAATATTGGCCATTTGGGAAATTTTTTTAACAATTTACTGATATTATTCTTCCAATCCAATAAAACTATATACCACCATTATGTCTCTTGGTGTATGAAATTTGTGGACTATGTTTTTCATCATAGCATCAACAATTATTATATCTTTGGAGATAATATGTGCCTTAAATGATACTATATTTCATTATAATTAACACTTGATATGTTTCCCATATAACACTTATCTATTAAGAGTCTTTAATGATTCACAAGTCAATCTCAAGGTCCCTGTAGACCATAGAATAATCCAAAATATCATCAATAAATATCATAAAAAATCATCAAGATACTCCTTTAATAATACCTTAAATATATCCAAAAAAGTGGGTTTATTAGTCTATCCAATTCGAATGACTATATATTCATAATTTATATTCCTTGCCTAATATGATATCTTTAGAATACCATTATTGTCTACAATTAATTGATAATACCTATAATAAATGCCAGTAATTAAAAAATATGAACCTCTTCTAAGTTGATTGAATAATTCATCAATTAAGTGAAGAGGATACTTTCTCTTTATAATAATAGAATTTTACTCCATTAACTAGTGATCAACCTCATATATCAATCTTTATTTTTAATGAAAATAACTAGGACTTGACAAGGTGAAATAATAGGGAATATAAATCTGTTACTACCAAACTCTACTAGTTTTTTCTTCAATTCTTCTAATTTCATAGTGTCTATTCAGTGGGTATTATTTGATATTTATCTTTTATCCGCGATTAAATTAATGGGAAACTGAACATTACACTATAGTGTAGGTCCAGGTAAATTCTATGGGAATAAATCCATGTATTAATATATAATAGTTACATTCTCAATTTAAAGAATATATTTTCCATTTGTATGATCTGTTTGATCTTCTAGCCCATTATTATCATTTAAGAAAGCTACTAGGGGTGGATGTGACCATTAATCATATGATGAATTATCCACTCTAATGAAATGAAAGTCTACTTCTTCATCATGAATCATAATTTCCTTATATTTATAACAAATGTTTCATCATATTTTAATATCTATTCTATACGAAGGATTTTAAAAAAATACACTAAATGTATATTAATTAATTTAATCAATATAGAATATTTATATGTCGTAATGGGAACATATTAACACATACTTGATGTGGTGAGACTAACACTCAGAGTCATAGATCATAACTACCTTGTTAAAGTGATAGAGAAAAATATAATTATCCTTGAAAAAGTTTAAGATAGAAAATTGTCAGAATATCTATCATGAAATAAAGAATCAACTATGTTTGAGGATATAATTAAAGTACATTCAAATACATATTTATGAACTTGAAACCCATTTTTTTATTTAAAAACATATACTTTATCCATTGGATATTTCTAGGGAATGTTACATTAACATATGGGATAATAATTTGTAAAGTACCCCATATCCATACAGTTAAAGAATTAATTATTGATAGCCTCTTTCTTTCCCTTTCAATCATCATCCCAGTGGTATTTCTTCCTACACCTGATAAAAACTCCCATTCTCAGTAATCATGCACTATGATGTTTCATTCCACATTATTTACTAGTATAAAATTCGTCCCATAACTTCTTCCCATTTATCATATTTCTTATTATAGATTTATCATCCTCCATTTTCTAAAATTTATGTTTTTATAAGTAGTGAAGATTGGATAATATATTCTCTTTATTTATATAACATGATATAATGTACATATATGATGAGAATGTTTGGGAGACTAGTTCCCTTTGAAGTATTATCTTTTTACAAGTAAATAAATGGTGAGTGTTACTCATCAAATTATCTATGCAGTCTACAACAGTCCATTCTGACCTTATAAAGTTCACTTCAAGCATAGAAATAATTTCCTCATCCTTCTATATCAGAATACAAACTTTTCTCTCTATATCAACTGATTATTCGCGAGGAAAATATTTTTCTGAGATAAGATTTATTGAAATACATCCAATCCATGGTCAATATTTACTCCCAATGATTTTTATTTTATTTCCATGGACACCATTGATCTATATTCCATGAGAGATGAGAAAATTCTCTGATATCCTTCTCCATATCAATAATTACCAAATTGTTAAATATCTCCATTATCTAACATATCCATTTCCCAACTAAAAATGGATTTTTAATCCCATTAAATGTTAGAGGATTCTAACATGTGATGTATTCTATCATTATTACAACACATTGTGAATCAAAATTATTCCCCATATGTGAATGTTTATTTTTCATATCATGATTTAGATTCCCTAAAATAGATATAATTTGTTCATATCTCTCTCCATATATAACATTATTATCTTTCGTATAAGGTTAATCCATTCATTGATTATGTGTATTGATATTATTTCTATTCCTTACACTATGATCCATTTCTTTGAAATTGAATAAAGTACATTTTATTATAACAATATGAAACATAGTGGGAAATTTCCAAACTAGTGAAATGCTTAAACTAAATTTAATATTTACGTATAAATAATATAAAAATTATTAGACTCACGATTCTTTGGGTATATTCTGAATTTAAATCAAATGGTTATATTCCCAAATACATGGTTTCCAAAATCTAGTTCTTATGG
Organism: Viscum album; assembly: GCA_963277665.1. NCBI lineage: Eukaryota > Viridiplantae > Streptophyta > Magnoliopsida > Santalales > Viscaceae > Viscum > Viscum album. Next base: position 1,570,841,092 of record OY728161.1, read on the forward strand.
TTTCTAAAAACATTCTCTAATACCAACATTAAATACACCGACCCCAGTATCCCATATTCGATGGTCACATTATTAAATTGGAAATTGACATAAGGAATCCCAAACTAATGGATAGAATAGTTTTTAGTATCGGAATACATAATACACACTTTGATATCATATTACAACTGAAAAAATGTAATTCAATTTTGTTTTTTTGAGTACAATATTCTTACCTTTTTAATAACCCTACATATCAACCATAATATAATTACTAGTGTCCAATGTAAAGGAAATATTTGAATGGTGGGAGTTGATATTCCTAGTAAGGGTATACATACAACATAAGATAACATAATTGTAAATAAAAAAATGAATAATATGGCTATGATAGACAATAAAAAACATTACATATGATGAATATTGTAAAGAGGTGGACATCCATGGATAATATAATGAAAAAATAATCAAATGTATAATATTTACTTGCTTAAAAATGATTGAATAAATAATATTAGATTTCATAAACATATCATCAAGTACTCATGGGATACAATCATGCATAAATTGGTTGGGCCTCAACCAAATACCCAAAGTAATTTGTCTCATGATACCGAATAATGGATTAAGGAGATACAATGATCAACACACAACACATACATTATCTAATGAATTAATCATATGAAGGGGTTGAAATATTATCAATTATTTCGTTCGTATTGAAAATGAGCATAAAAATGTTAATAATTTCCCTAATCAAAAAACATAATCATGATACTTATAGAATAATATGAGAAATTGTACCAAAAGTGTAAATCCCTTGAAAATCATAATACTCACAAAACAATGTGGATGTATAATAATATGCATTAAGATGTTCAATGAGAGATTTCTTAAGGAAGATTCCATTTTTATTTTGATATAATTTATTCAAAATTAAAAAAATATGAAATATTAATGAATTGGTTTACATGAACAGAACCATAAGATGTTTTAATGGACTTTTAAAATCATTTAGTATTAATATTAATGGTAAATTCAATCTAGGTCGTATACATTAAAGGGAAACATTTATTTCCCAGTTTTGTAGAAATGTAAAAATATACATCATTCAGAAAATGACAAGAAGTTTGCATTGATTTTTTTATATGAAATTCCAAAACAGATAAAATGAAATTAAATATTCGTAGTATAATATTAAAACTATTTTTAAAAACAATTTATGGGAAATGGATTTGGATAAAAATTGATTTATCATTGAAGTGATAAATAATGTTATTTTTATTAAATATATTCTATCGATCTATTAAGTACAAAATTTAAGGAACATAAAATTAATATTTTAAATTAAAAAATTAAATATGTTATAATAACATAATTTTTATTTAAGACAATAATATCAAATAATTTACCTAGGGGACGCGTATACAAAAAAATCCCAAATAATGATGAGATTCTTAAATAAACCCTTACTTGTGGTTTAACTAACTTTTTATACATTTTTAACCAATATATAATGAATATATATTTATTATAAATCAATAATATAAATACAATCATACATATCATACCATATATTATTTACTTATAATTTGTTATCTCCTATTTATTAAAAATTCTTTTTTAAAATCACTTTCTAGGTAATAAATACTTCATTTTTCTTATATATTTTGTTATAGTACATTTATATTATATAAATTTTCATGTATTAATAATTATATTGAATTAATATATATTTATTTTATATTTATTTAAATTCATCCATCATATTCAAGGATACAAAAATTAATTACATAGTTAATGGGGATAATAGGACATAAATATCTATGAAACCATTTTCATTTTTAAATCAATTGAATCAAATAAATATAAATAATAATTCATATTTATAAAATAAGTAATATATAATATTTATCATATATATTTATTAAATCTATCATTTTTCCCATCTATGTAAATCAGAAATGGAGAAAAACCACATCGCATTTTGGAGGAGGTATTCCACATGTACACAAGAGCGACATTATCATTTTCCAATATATAGGAAGGTAAGATAGTAGAATTGATATTATAATTATATAAGTATAATTATTTCATAAGTATCATATATAAACATTAATTCAATCATATGAACTATAAATAAAATATGGTAGTGGAAAAATAGTAGTATCTCTACGTGGAGATGGTAAGTTGTACATATACATGAGCGAAAGATTAAATTCCCATTTGATATGAAAGAGGGTGGATAATAGTGATTTTGTAATCAAAATAAAAATTATGTATATTTATAATAATTGATTTACTATTTTATGTTAAACAAAATGGAACTAGGGGAGGTAATTAATAGGTAAAAAAATTAATGTTATTGTTTTAGGTGATTACCTCTTCTATGAAATAACTCATTTAGATATCCTCTTCAGGGATATAGGGTTGGTCTATTGGAAATATAAGAAGATAAATAACATGTCTACAAAATTTTATATGTTATTTATTCATGGGATGTTTGGGATATATATATCAAATTGGTGTGAAGAACTGGGAGAAATGAATGTCCTTTTAGAATAGTGGGAAAGGAGACACATGAAATTTTAAAATAAATAAAATATAACAAAGTCATTCTCATGAAAAATCTACCCATTTGGATATATATTCCTATATTTTGTTGGGTATGGTTTTATTATCGCCAACCAATAAAATCTAACAAGTTTAATTAGTTTTTCAGTCCTTATCTTATGGATTAGCCCTAAAGTTACTTATATTAACATTAACCGTGATAAAACATTTTTCAAACATAAAGGGATTTAGTTTTACAATTAGTTGAAAATTGTATCGTAAATGGCCAGGGAATGAAAATTTAGACAATATATTATCCATCTTGTTTTACATGAATTTTTTTTTTCATTTTTAAATAATTTTGAAAAAATAATTTTTTTGATAAAATATCATCAAATAAATTTTTTACAATATTCAATTAATTTTATTTAAAATAATTAAATATAAAGTTTAAATTAGAATTTAATTATTTAAAGAAATATTTACATTTTATATTTATCCCATAAATTTGTGTACCAATATAAATCATACACATTAATTTACTTCCAATATTTTTTATCAATTATTTAATTTTTCCATTAAATAAATAAATAATATATTGTTGTCATATTAGAATTTAAAGATATTATATAATACCTAAAATTTATAAATAAATTTATTATCATGAATTTAATTCCATTGTTCACAAAATTAATTTTGTCATTCAAACCCCACTTTTTTCATATAGGAACATGTAAGTAATATTTAAAACATTGAGAGTGACATTAGGTAACATGAAATGATTTATATTTCATATTTGTCATTTCATGAAAAAATTTCTATTCAATAAATTGATTTAGAGCCTAATGTAATACGGGTAAGATTAATTATATACATTAATAATTAATTTCAAATATTATGATCTTATCATTTAGTTATACCCTAGATTAACCCAATTTACCCTTTATAGGGTTGATAAATTTACCACTGTTATGATTCATTACTTTTAAAATACAACAAAACTATTTAAAAAAATTTAACTTTCTAATTAAAAATTTGGAATCCTTTTTATTAAATTAAATACCTTGTGGTGAAATAAAATAATTATTAAATTAATTTATAAAACATTATAAAATCCAATTTTTAGAAAAACACAATGTTAATCAAAAAAACAAGATTTATTGTTATCCAAGGACTATAAAAATATTTGATGAATACTAAAACATTTTTTTCAGAATATAATATATAAATTTAATTAAAATCATTCTCCAATAGTTATTAATTTCACATATTAATATAAAAACACATTTCACACAAAAATAGTTTTTAGAAAACATTTCTTTTACTTTCAAAATTTATAATATTTTTATTTCTAATTAATTGATTACAAAAATATTTTTTATAACTGTGTAAACCATATAACTTTCATAATTATTTATTCCCATTCATACCAACTAATTTTTTTGATTGGTTATAATGATATACTATATTGTGGATCATTTTGACATGGGGATGTATGTATCCCAAGCTATCAAAGGCATTACATTTATTTAAAAAGATACAAACCCTAATATATATGGGTGTTACAAATAAAACCTTTCTCCTTTCACCATAATCATAAATAATAAAATAATAATAGAAATATTTATTCATAGAACATGAAAAATTTATAAACTATGACATTACATAAACCTTGAGTTGTTAGAAAAACAATTTTTTTAAAAAGTTTAATCCAATTTAAATATTATCGAGTATAGAAAAGAATATTTATTATAGTTTATGATTATATATAATGATATAATTAATAAATCCCATTTTATGTTTGTATATTATGGACCAAAATAATGATTTTGTGTAGAATTTCATACAACTTATAAAAAATTGTAACATACTTAATACTCTTACGATAGAGAGATTCTCTAAAAAACGAGTAGGATATTTCTTGACAGGTTAGTTTTATCAATTTGAATATAGTATACTAAACATAAAAGATCTGTCACATATCAGCAGATATGAACATAGTTCCAATATATGATGTTATTATGAAATAAAGTCTGACTCTAAATTATACATACATCTATAGATCTAAAAAGAATGGATATACTTTTATTGGGGTTTAGATGTTAGTCCCCATAGAGTCAATGTACATTCTCATTCCTGATCCAAATATTTCCTAAATAATAGTGTTTTCGTTAATAGTAAATAACTCAGCATGGGCTGATGATATGTTTGATGAGTTATAAGAATGAAATATTAATTTCCTTCATAATTACACATAAAATATGGAATTACTGTCAGAGGGTTGTCAATTAGTTTAAGATCATTCCACAAGGATCATATTGTACATCATAGTATAAAGGAATAGAGTGTAGACTATGATATCACATAGATTATGTTATTTCAATATGATGCTTCAATTACCATTATGAGGCCATTTACATATCCTTGGTTGATCCAACTAAACGTAAATATGGTGTGAGTTTAATTTTAGTTTAAATGAGAATGGGTGAATTGTGTGAGGTAAACTATCTTTGAAACATGAAAAGAACATGCATGGTTGGGCCTAACATAAGAGGACATAAAATATCCTAGGAATATAGTGGTGGGAGTGTTCATAGATCCACATGGGGGTGACAAAAATAAATTAAAGCGAAAACTATACAATTAATATGTTTTCCTATAAAATTGAAATGAAACATTGGACAAAATATGAATTGTTCAAGGAAACGATGCCACACTATTTTGTATAATTGGGTAAATGATAATGTTAATTTTGAAATGATATATGAAATCTATGCATAACTATATATCATATGGACGGAATATTAATTAGGACACACATTGTTCTATAAATGGTAAACACCATAGTATGAGAGTTCGGGATTGACCCCATTGTGAATTTATGTATATGTAAACAAGATGGTTGAATTTATGGTGGGCACTCTATAATTGGAAAATATATATGGGTTAAAAAGAATTTACCACTATGGTGTAATGAGATAAATTTAATGGAGAGAGATCATAGAACTATAACTAGTACATTAGATAAATGATTTTTTAAATGTCTTATAAATATAACAATCAATAAACATAAAGATATAAAAAAGGTAAATATTTTTAAGTGAAATGGTATTATCGAATGGTTGAAATAGTCTAAATTTGATATGAATGATTGAAATTACAGTTATTGAATGAGATGTATACTTAATTTAATATGTAAATTTTTTAGGGCATAGGGTTTAATATTTGTCAGTCATAGTGAATCTCATGGAAAAAGGAATCAAGACACACATTATTAAAAGTATGTAAATCCTTACATGAATTTAAGAGAAAAAATGTATGACATAACCAATGTTTATGGAAGAAAATGATTAAAATATAGGTGTTCTAAATCATTTTCATGTATTAAGATAATATATAAGGAAAAAATATTTATATTTTTTAATTAATGTCTTCTAAAAGTCACCATAAAACCATTAATAAATTAGAAAGGTAATAAATTTAACATAAATGTTTGGATTCCATAAAATTTATGTGCATATCAGACTCATTCATAGAAAAATTATGGTCACATAGTCTAATTTCAATCATTAAAGACAATCTATTTAACAAATTTGGTATATTTTTAAGGTCATACTTCATTTAATATGTTGTCATGGGGTAAAGAATTAAACAACCATGTTTTAATCATGCAATATGGACAATATATCATGTAGTTCAAGATATTATGATAAAATTCTATGAATCCATCATGAATTATTTGTCATAGTACATTTCTAAACGAGCGAGGTTGGGATATATTCATGTCATATGAATTGTAGGACACACCAAATAAATCTTGATATCCTAAATCTACTTTTAATTAAAATCTTTAAATTCCAAAAATTACTAAATTATATATCGTATAATTCTATTATTGTGAAAATAAATTGGTAGAATTTTCATAATTTCTCACTTAGGATTCCTGATCATTGGGATATTCTCTAAATTATACTATATAGAAAAGAAAAAAAATACTTGGTCACCTACTCAATCAAAAGGGAATGGACAATATTTGTTTTACCCTTGCAAGATAAATGAATCATACTCCGATATACATAATCAATCCTATGATAAGGGTGTGTGTGTCGAAAAAATTATATTATGGAAGTAACCATCACTATAAATCCTTCATTAATCTACTTATAATTGAAATATTTTATAATGAATCACAATTGGATTATATAGACTTGAAATCAACCATAATGGTAATAGTGGGTATGGAGATTTATGTTATCCTCCTCAACATTTATGATCCTTATGAATTTTATAAAATTAAAATCCATGGACTAAGTGAATTTATAATGAAATTGTTCTTATAGAATGGAATATAACCTATTTCATCATCATGCGTAAAATAGATAGATAAATTTCCCATTTTGCCCCTATATTATTTAGTGTGGGTGTACACCTGGAAAATTAAAAGGACATGACAGATAATATTGAAACCTATTCAATAGAAATTAAAATATTGACATTGCTGATGATTGGAACCGCAAAGGAGTTTCCAACATATTAATGAACACTTACTATCTTGTGAATTGTATGATGATATATGGGTTTGGATAATGTCTAAAAGGAATTATATGTGGCGGATAGTTGTATAAAAATCCCATACCCTATGGTTTAAGTAACTTTATAACTAAAAGGATCCCTTTGTTGGTGGGTTTATCATTAACATCGAGGTCATCTATAGATTAGGAATAATGTATTTTCATGTGGTTAACATCCGTGATGTTCCACTAGAGAGGTTTTTTGTTTAATGGGTTTATGTTTTTTGGGTCCAATTATTTGGAATCATTTAGACCTCATAGGTTAATTAAATTCTTCATGTCTAGTCATGTTTAATATTAGAAGTATGGATTAAGTTGAAAAATATTTTTAACATGTAATGGTTTCCCAAAGGAACATAATATTAATTTATAAATGAATTTATTTTTAATACTACATCCTAGTGATATGTTCTTCAGTTAATATAACCACAATAGATTTAGGTGGATTTTGAATGGATGATTTGATAATGCATTTTCTCTTGAAAGTGGAATGTTTTGTAACTAAAAGTGTATGATTGAGTCGGAATATAAATTTTTATGTCTTCTTTTGATATCATGTAATAATTCCATATTTTCGTAATTCTAGAAAGGTGATATTTTTTATGGATGCATTATCCCTCACGAGATCATCACTGCCCCAATGTCCTATGTTTTTAACATGTCCTATGGGGGGAAAACTAATTTAAACCATATATAAACTTGATAAACATATTAATCCATGAAATTTAAACATTAATTGTTTTTAAAATGATATTCATGGGAATAATCATAGTTAGACTATGAGTAAAATATTTTTATAGGACTTATGACTATAGTTCCCTTATTATGCTTTTCTATATCATTATGATGAACATGCCAAGGTGGTGCATAAGTTTACGCATTGTAATTAATTGTGATAAAATTACCTTGTACTTACACAATGTTTTGAACTAGTGGGAAAATAAAAAAACTATATTCCTATGGATACACTCATATCCTTTTAAATAATGACCACATTTAGGGACTTTTATTTATGACTAGTGTATCTAAAAACATATTCAATGGTACAAGGGAAAATAATAGGGGTGAATAGACTTAGAAAATTGGAATTATTTCTATCATAAGAATTCATATAAGATAATAATATTTTTGGAATATTTTTAATTGAATTTTATCATTTCCATATTTTGATGTACATGCAATACTGTGTTTAATTTAAACATTTCATTGTATTAAAATATTATTATTCCAAATTATAGTTACCTCATAACCATTGGAAAGGAGAGTATAAATATTATAAACTAAATTATTAAAATATATGGTTTAAAAATTAATTAAAAATTAATTCATTTATTACCAATTAATTAGAAATGAAAATAAGATCCATTTTAAGATTATAGAAATATTTTTCATAAAATATATATGTAGTGAAAAAATGAGTTTTACAACAATAAATTTAAAAAAAACCCATTTATTTGATGATTTAAATGAATTTAATATATTAAATATTCAATAAAATGTTTTAACAATAATCATATATCTTTTCTATAAATGATTTAAGAAGAAATCCAATTTTACGCTGTAAAACTAATTTTATTGAAAACTTTTTTTTTCACTTTTTAAAGATCATATTTTAATTTTTTTTTACTATTATATATATATATATATTTTTGAAGAAATTAATTTTATAATTCATCATATCAAAATTATCAAAGGTTTATTGTTTTATTCCTTGAAAATAAGAGTTTTTTATAAATATTAGAAAATACATATTTTTAATGGAAAACATCATTTTCATATAAATAATATACAAAATAAGTTATATTTAAATTTAATTTAAAATATAATTTGTTTAATTATATATCAATTAATTCTATATAGGTTACAAGAATCATTTTCATATTGAATTTGGTTATAAAAATTATTTAATCTATTGAACGTTTTCTCATTGAAAACCCACTTTCTCATCCCATATTCATGATTAATTTTAAATCAATAAATACGAAATATGTTAATTGCATATTTAGAAATGGATATAAAATGTGGAATCAAAATAATTTATATTATAAAATATTGGAAACATAATTTTTGAGCAAAATTAATACTGAAAAACATAAAAAACATTTTTTGTGGTTATGGTGAAAAAGAGTTTACAGCCGAGTTAAACGAAGAAGATAAGAGTTAAAATGACCTACCATATAATGAGAATCTTATTTTGCAGACTTATTTCAAACTTGTTCTTGTAATTTTTAATCTAGGGTAATTTGGTCAATTTTTTAATCTTAAAAAACTTTAATATTTACAATTATTTTATGAAATTTCCATGTAATTTTCAAGAGGGTTCCCTTTCCCCACTTATAAATGGGAACTCCCTACCCTCACTTATTCACATCGCTAAATAAATTTTTCATCCAAAACATATAAAAATACATCTTTAAAATACTTATATATATATTATAGATATGGTTTTCATCCCAAAATACCATCTTAATTGCCCTTAAGAGGAGATATAATGGTGGTTTCTCTATGGGAAGGTAATTGTCATAACAAAGGTCTTTCATTTTATTTATTCTTTTCCCCCTAAAATTATTTCATAACTAATAATATATAATGAAAATAGTATCCCGAATATAAAAATATTTCTTTATGTTCATGTAATAATAGTAATCAATCCCCACTTTCATTAAATGAGAAATGAAATCATTGATCATGTGTACGGTGGACAACCGCCTAGTGAACCATTATAGTTTTTTTCCTTCACAGAAATTAAAGGATTGATATAATCATTTATTCATAAAAATTATATTATATTTGTATTATTATTTTAATCACATAATTTGAATACCAAATATACAATTTTAGGTTATATTCCATTTCAAATATGATAACGTCGCTAATTTGTAATGAAGACTACCACCTCGTGAAGCGATGTGATTTGTTTCGTAGAAACATATTAAATGGAAGATAATAAGGCTATATTTAGTTAATATACATGGTATACATGAAATAATTATTATATTAATTATATATTTATCATTCTTAAAATATATTATTTTATTTTATTCCTTACCCATTCAATCATTAATGTAATGATGTCATTTCTTTTTTGTATATACTACATATCCTTTCCAGGAAATGATGCAATTAATTTCCATGACCATCATTCAATAAATATTATAAAAAAATATATACGGAATAAATATGAAATTTATATTGTTATTATTATGTATATTTTTGATCAATTTGATATACCCATGAACCATAACTTTTATGACAAAGCACGACTAAGAGAGCTAGGAAATTAACAGATGAAATAATGAGAATAATAAAATATTATTAATTAATGGGTGATAATATTCCATAAAATGACTATTTATTACATTATTATTATTAATATAGTTATATTATAAATTAAGAATATTTTTAAAATGGGTATATATAAAGTTAAATCATTTTCATGTAAAAGGATGCTTGGGGTAAGGGATTTCCATCTCACTTTTTTACTAATGTGAGACACAAGCCATAATTAAAACTAATTATTTTTTTAGTATATACACTTTGTATAAAATTATGTTTTTATTTTTCTCATCAAAATTATGGTGACCTATATATCCAATTTTGATTCACCCGTTTATCAGGTTTACATTTCAAAAATTACCAAAGAAGTAAAAGATTTTTGTATCCAATTGAATCATATATTATTTTATGAACCTATCTTGTATTATAAGGTATATATAGATTAACATTGATAGGTAATATCATAAATATAATTATTTTATAAATATTTGAATTATAATTTATTTTTAGTCCGTTATTGGGGATTATGATTCAATGCTACCAAAAGGGTATGGGTTTCATGATATTGTCTCATAGTTTAATAGAACTGTTTACATTTATGCTTATTATAATGAAATATTATATTATATCTCTTAATAAACTCAAAAAATTTCATCTCATATGGTTATTTTATGAGAATACACGTTTCCCTAAATTTTACTCTCTTTATATACTATTTATTTCAAATTTTTGTTTTTACGAAAAAATGTCTTTATTTATCTCTTCAGTCAAAAACATATTTTCCTTCCAAAACAATTTTTTCTATAATGTTTTTTCTAAAATTATTTTTCCCTAAATTATTTAACAATGAATATTTTTCCCATGAATTAATTGTTTTATAATAAAATGACTAAAATATTCATTTCATATTTCAAAAAATAACCTTTTGTACTTTATATAAAACATTTAAGGAATATTTTTTTAACATATACATTATGAATGGAATTTACTTCCATAATTAAAATTATTTTATTTGAATATTACATTATAAATTAAAAAGGTCACATTCAATGAAATGGATTTTCAAATAAATTTTTTCATTATATAGGTTTATCCAAATTGGAAAGGATATATTCTCTAAGAAATGTTTCATATCATCTTTCAAAATTAGTCTCTATATAAGTGGACATAATTTTATATACATATGATTTGATGAGGATATGAACCAAATTAACCTTTATAATTATTTTTCTAAATTCATGATGATGAAATGTTTTTTTATGAAAAAATGGTTCTATTCCATAGATTATACCTCTATAAAATTCATGTGACTCTTTCATTATTCTATGGGTTGTGTCATAATGAAATGATGGAATGATTATAGAAATGTATCTTTTGTTCAACTTATGATTTGATGAAGTTTTTATAAAACACCTTTCATTTCATGGGTTATGATATAATTAATGTTTTATAATATTATGGCACACATATGTATGATATTCATTATGTGATTGGTGTGAATTATGTATCCCATCAAAAAATTATTAAAAATTGAAAAATAACACGTAAATATTTTATGCATAAACCACATTAAATTTTTTTAATGTTATGCACGAACCTAGTTACATGTTAACTATGTTCTGCATTAACCTGATAAAATTTTCATAGTATTATTCAGAAAACATAATATCATATCTGTTATATTATTTGTGAATCATGTAAAATGTATATAAGTTTATGCGAGGGAATGATTTCATGTCCTTAACATAATTATTGAACTAATCTCTATTTATACAATTTGAAATGTTGTAAGATTATGTCTATACCAAAAATCTATTTCTTGTGAAAACATGATGATCTAATGGATCATAGTATTTTATAAACTTATTATTCACGTCTTATGAATTTCCATTTTTTATTCTGTGAATCAATATTATGATATCTGGTATAAAATGTATGGTTTTGAAATGTTATGCTAATATTCATATAAAAGTTTTCTCATGTTATGCTAACATATCTCCATTTTTTACCCTTATAAAGAATATGACATCATCATTTCTTATGTTTTCTTACCCCCAGTTATAATGAATAGTTTTAATTATTGTATGTATATGAAGAGTAATAATTGGGATGAACTTTATGGGAGATGTTGAAGATATGTCATCAAATTAAAATATTGTCTACCACGTCTCTGGAGAAACTAAAGTATTATGGTCCTAATACATTTTTTTGTGAAATGTGCTGAATATTAATCTAAAAATATGTTTCATATATGTATGAGAAGACCGATTTTCTATAGTTGGTCTAAGGGGAATGTTTTAGTTAACCTTTGGAAACTAGGATGAAAAAAATTAGTGATATACCTAGAGTTATTTTTAAGGATATATTTAGGGATGTCTAATAGGATATGTTTATGTATGTGTCTATATATAAGAAAATATATAGGATTTTTTATAAATAAGTGAGTGAGTGGTTTCCATGAAATTTCATACCATTCTAGATAGTACAAGTAGATTAGGCTATGTCAAAGAGGTACCTAGGGGTAATAACTCTAAAATTGGTGCATTGTGATGGACTAGATTATCACTTGGTGAATGAAAATGGTCCTTATTTTACACCACATATGCCACTCCCATGAGATATTCTTCATAAACTAACAAAATATTTATGTAACATCATGAGGGATTTGAATAATTTACCCGAATGAACATGGTTCAACATAAGGGGTCATAGATTTAAAATAATGTGTTTGTATTTTTACCACTTAAAATTGATTTTTTAGATAATGTTTTTTCCAATATGATTATCATTTATAAATATTTGTTTTTTAGTATGTTGAAGGAATCAAAAGGTACATTCTTAAAATTTAATGTGATAGATTTTTTGATGAGAATCTAAATGGGGAGATTAATGGATTGAAGGATGCTTGTATCATTAATATTTAGTTATCAAAGAAAATTATTAGCATCATACACATTTACCAACTCTGAAAATCACCAATGAATAGTGTGATATAGTTTTTTGAGAGTTTGAGTAGTGGAGACCATAGAAAAATAAATATATTTTTTCAAATATATCATGAATGTGGGAATAATCACTTAAGAGTATGTCTTAAAGGGGTGATAATATGTTTTTAGTGTTGAATGGAAGGACACAAATCATGTAATTGAAGATGGAAAATGATGTTTTCAATTAATGTAATTGATGAGAATAATGGTATCTATAAGATACCATCAATTTTTAAATGTAACGAATGTGGAAATTATGGGAAATATAAAAATCAATGTAAAAATGGGAAAGTTAATGAATAGATTTAGAAAGGTGGTACATGTAATGTTTATACTATTGTTGATGAGGATACTACAAATGCAATATAAAAGGCATAATCATTTCTAAAAAAACATCTGTTAAATATGAGAAGATTGATTAAATTGATATTGATGAATTTAATGACATGATTAATTTGTAATATTATAGGAAATTGGTGTTAAAGAATATGATGATAGAACCTAGTTAATATTTTTTTGAGGAACAATGATTATTGAAGTGTTTATGGGATATAATTCATGAATTATGTTATATAAATTATGAAATATATACTAATTGTCCAGTATTAGTAGTTTGTTATGTATTTAATTGAATATTTTGAATGGTTGCGAGGAATTATAATGTATATTTATTGGAAATGTAATATTAAGTGGAAAACACCTAATTGTGGAAAATATAACACTTAAAATGTTCTTCTTGTTGTGATAATGATGTTTTGATAATGTTATTATGATATGAATAAATAAAATTGGATAGTATGGATTACCAAGAATATAATTAATGATTTTTTTGAAATAAAATTATTCTATCATTGATAAATTAATTATATTATTTGTATTTAAGGAATATATCCAATAATATATGTGTATTTCATAGAATAAGAAATAATATTTGTTTTCAATATTTTTTTAGTAATTTACGTTATTACCATGTTGTAAGAGAATACATGATAAAGTTATTAATGTTTTTGGTATGTTATGATAAATAACCACTTTATAATATATATGTGACTAAAGTTATGTTTATTTTGAGATATTTAGTTCACATATTTATGAGTTTTGAATTTTTTAAGGGTTGTAATGATACATAATTATATAATGGTTTATGTTGGACATTGGATGTGGTTTTATAGATTTATTTATCAACCCATCATATGATGATTTATCCATATTGGATAAATTTTACTTAACATTTTTTTATCGTGATATTAGGAATGATTTATCATTCTATTATAGATCTTATTTAGTTCCCCAAATAAGAAAAATTATTCTCTTAGAGTAGAATATGAAGTCAAAATAGACTAAGGGATAACCAAAGAATGAAATTATGAATAGGAAATAAAACTGTATCAAGTATGTACATTTTTGTATGTTCAAAGTCAAGATGGAAAAGGAATTCAAAAACATTTGGAAAACAATACTTAAATAATATATTTTTTCTATTATCATCAATTTTTATGATATTAATTAGCTTTTACATGCCACTTTCAATTTTTACTATGTACTTATTAATTTTTTCTTAACCATGTTCTCTATAACTCTTCATCATTCTTTGGGTGTTATTTTCCCCTTCTATGTCCATGTTGTCACATAATATTGTTTTTCTGCCTATCTGGAAACCCAATATCTCTTATTCCAAAATAATTTTTCATATCCCTTTCTATTTTTCAATAATATGTTTGTAACCATTTTTATGATGGGGATTTAAGGAAGAAATATTACATTGTTAAACCTTTGATGACTGGGAAAAATTTGAAGGGAGATATTAATTTTGTAAGGGGTTTAATTTAACACCAATACTTATTATGGAATATTATTATTTTTAAATAAATTTAATCTTTTAAATATCTTGTGATACACGAAAAACTATGTTTAATGGAAACACGTCATATTTTTAATATATTATTGTTTAAAATGATAGTTATCTCTATGAAGTTAGAATGGGGGGTACGAATAAGATTTACATAATTATTAAAATATATGGTTAAAATATGTATATAAAACTAATTTTTTGATTACCAATTAATTATATATAAAAATAAGAACTGTTTCATAATAAATGAAATATTTTTAGAAAGGAAATTTTTATGCGCACAAATGTGTTTAACAAAAATAAATTTAAAAAATCAACATTTAGTAAATGATTTTGATGAAATTAATATATTATAAATTCATTAAAATTTCATAAAATTCATATTTTGTATTTTAAATATATAATTTAAGAATAAATCCAATTTTATTATTAAAATTGCATTTCTTAAACAATGTAGGTTTGTTATCCTTTTACACACTTATTTTTGGAATTAAACATTCACCAATTAAGAAAATGCATTTTTAAAAAATACATTTCAATTATGAAATCATCTTTTCAAAATTATCTTATAGTGAATTTTTGAATTTTGTTTAATAAATAGTGAAAAATACTGAATTTTAATTCCAAACTACATTTTCATTTAAATTATATATAAAGTTAAATTTTATTTGAACATTGTTTTAAAGTAAAATTAGACCAAATTTATAATTATTAATAAAATTTAGGTTTTTGGAATCATTTTCATATTGAATTTGGATATAACAACTTTTTACACTTCTGAATTTTTTCTGCTTCAAAAACCATTTTCTCATCGATTGTTCTGGATTAATTTTAAATTAAAATTTTCCACATCTTTGAATTGAATTTGGGAAAATGTATTAAATATTTTTAATAATAATAATTTATTTTATATTATAATTTCAACATAAAGTTTTCCAAAATTAATTATTGAAAAAGTAAAAAATAATTACAATGGTGAAGGTAAAAATGCATTTAATATGGGTTAAACTAAGAAGATAAGGGTTAAAATAACCTACCAAGTTGTGAAAATATTATATCATAATAATATTTATTCCTCATAATTACCATTTCAGAATAAATGGCCATTTAATGTTTTTTTAGTTTAATTTCATTATAATTTTGGATTCTTTTGGGAAATTACCATGTAATTTCCAAGAGGGCACCCATTCCAAACTTTTATAAGAGAACACCCTACAATCAATTATTTACACCCATGAATCCCATATTGTCAACCCAAAAATCACATAATATCTGCCCCAACATCCTTATTCATATTATGGAGCTTTTATACCTCCAAAAATATCAGTTGTAGGGTCTATAAGAGGATATCCAAAGGTGGTTTCTCATAATAAAGTTAATTATCATAAAAATCATAATTCATTTGCTTTATTATTTTTCAACATTTAATTATGGATTAAATATTCCAATATAATAACTATTTTATATAATATATAATTTTATTTTATTATGTTTATGTTATAATATTTATCCTTTTCCACTTCTATTATATAGTAAATGAAATCATTCATCATGTGTTCGATAGATTACTTCCTCACAAACCAATGTATTTTGATTTCCATAACCTTCTTTCTTAGATGGATATAATTAGGACTCATAAAAATGTATATTAGATTTATGATATTATTATACTTTTTTAATTTTAATATCACATATTACTTGTTTACATTCCATTCTATTTAAAATAAGATAATGTCGCTTGTGTCTATAGAGGACTACCACTTCACAAAGTAATGTGATTTATTTTTCACTCACACTTTACATAGAGAATAATAAGGGTAATTTTAAAGAATATATATGATATAAATGAAACAATTATGATATTAACAACATATTTATATGTTATAATATATATTATTTCATTTTTTCCTAACTATTTCACTCTTTAATGGAATTATATCATCACTCATGCGTACGAATGACCAACCGTCTCTATAAAGTGATGAAATTAACTTTATATATCAATTAATCATGAATTTTTTTTAAAATATCTAATTTAAAAAATATTACATTAAAAAAATTAAAATTATTATGTATGTGATGTTTCTATATCATATACCCAAGAGCCATAAAATTCATGAAACATCATGAATGTGAAAACAAGGCAATTAGCACCCAAAATAATGAAAATAGTGAACTACTGGTAATTAATGAGTGATAATATGTTTTAAAAGGATCATATATTCTATAATGTTTTTAATAAGATTTTATAATAAGATAATAAATTTTTTAGAACCATTATATATATGCTTTAGTAACAATCAACCAAAAAGAAGCATGATGTAATTGATTTTTTCTCACTATTTACTTATGTGAGAGACATTCCACATTCACAAAATATTTATTTTTTAGTTTATATTGTTTTCATTAAAGTATTTAATTATGATACTCATTATTATCATGTGTATTGAAGTACCGGTCTTATAATTTTTCTTTAATGGTGTTTATATTTCCAAAGTAACAAAAATGGTAAGGGTTTTCTTATCTGAAATATCCTTTCATGAGACATATGTTAACTTATACACATTTCCACTTTTATTTCGTGTATATATAGTCCCATTGAAATTTAATATCATGAATTTATTTTCACTATGATATTTTATGTTTCATTTAATTTTATTCATTCATTTAGCATAATGATTCAACGTTTCAAATATGGTAAGGTTTTTATAAAACAATATTATCTTTTACAAGAATTGTTCATTTCTATGATTATGATGATGAAATTAAATGTTATAAATCTCATTAAACTCATGAATTTTTTATCAACTGGTTATTTCTTGATTAGGAATGCATTCCATTTATTTTCATCTATATATGTTCATTTTATTTCAAAAGAATGTTTTTATAAAAACAATCTTTATTTCTATCATTGGTCAAAAACCTGTTATTCTTCTAGACCCATGTTTTCTAAAAATGTCTAGTAAATAAATATTTTTTTTCACCAAGTTATTTATTAATGAATTTTTTCCCATGTTTTACTTTTCTAGAAAAAATATAAAGTAATATTCCTAGAATTTTTGAAATATGGATTTTTTGTATATTACTAAAAATGTGAAGAGAATATTTTTTTAACATGTATATCAAGAAAATAGTTTCCTAATGTCATGAAAAATAATTATTTAAGAATAAAATTATGGGTTCTCATTTATATTTTCAAGGAAATAGATTTTAATTTTATTATGTTTTTAAGAGTGTTGTTCAAAATGGAAAAGATTTATTTATCAAAAAATGTTCCATGTGATCAATTAAAATCATTTTCAATCAAATATTACATAATTTGTTATACAATGTGATTTTATAGGGATATGAAACAACTATACTGTTATTATTTTTTAAATAAGTGGTTTATGGTTGAAATATTTTTATAAAACATATTTCACATCCTCGAGATACACCATGATAAAATTCTTGTGAAACCTGCATCTTTTTCCATTACTTGCTCTATGTTGAAATTATAAAATGATTATGAAACCTGTCTATTTTAAACATGTTATGATATGATTACATTTTTATGAAATCCATTTCATCACATATAAAATGATATGATAAATATTTTATGATCTTGTGGAACATATATGTAAGATTTAATTATTTGAGAAGTGTAACCTATTTCTACATTCAATGCATTCGGTAAAGATAGATAACTCATGAGAGAATATGTTATTCATTATCCTGATTACATGTTTTCAATGTTATTCATCAACCTGATTACATTTTCCTAATTTTAGGTAGTTACCAAATTACTAATTCATTGTGTTACGCATGGAACTAAATTTCATGTACCAAATGTTATGTTTGGACAAGGTTTCATGTCTATAAGTTTATTTGAGGGGCTAATTTCATGTAAATTACTTAACGATTGAACCTATATCTACATTTAAATATTATAAATGTTATAAGTTGATGTGTATTCCATGAATCCATGTGTTATGCCAATGTTATTTTCTCTAGGATCATGTTCCTTGATTCTCTTATTATTCATGTCTTATTAAATTCTTATGTTTATGTCGTGACCCAATATTATGATATTTTATATGAAGATTATGATTATAAAATGTTATTATCATGTTCTTATACACTTATGATCATGTTATTCGAACATAACTTCCTCGTTTATCCTTACAAATCATATAATCTCACCATTCTCTTATTTATTTTCCCTTAGTTATGAAGAATGGTTTTATTGATGATATGTTTTTAAAGAGTAATATAAGGGAATATATTTATGGGATTTATTTAATATATTTCACCAATATATAATATTGTGTACCTAGTCTCCATATACACATAACTATTATGATCCTCGGGCATGTGATTATATAATGAATGGAATATTCATCTAAAATATGTAATATCAGTATATGAGAATCCATTGTTGTTATACATCAAATATGTATAGCTAAATCACCCTATAAATTTTAGGACCATATTCTAGTTAGTTATGGATGTCATGAATGTTTTATATATTAGAGTGGTATTGGACCAACCTTCATGGATTTGGAATCTTTTACCATATGAGGTGGCATTGTTTTAATAATTTTATTCCCTTTTCCTATTTGGCTCCTTAATTATTTATATAACATTCTTATGATGTATTATATTGAATATTCAAACTAAAATTATTAACATCCGTTAATATTTTTATATTGGAATTCCATTCCTGGATAACTAAACAAAATTATCACATCTTATATTTCGTGTGATCCATGGATGATGAACTGGTATATTTTAAAATATTATTT
Source organism: Viscum album (assembly GCA_963277665.1). NCBI lineage: Eukaryota > Viridiplantae > Streptophyta > Magnoliopsida > Santalales > Viscaceae > Viscum > Viscum album. Next base: position 1,570,861,094 of record OY728161.1, read on the forward strand.
CACTCATTATGGATACATGTTTGAACTATGGGAGTACATTTTAAGATAATAAGGGTGTTAAAATACCTAACAAAATACCCCTACCAACCTCTAATGACTACATGAGGGGAAACATCATCAATGATTTTTTCAATCACCTTATGGTTATTTTTGCAAGCACCCTAATAGCAAAGGTTTTTCCTCCTAGATTATGGATTACAAACCAAGTAGAGGGCAATGATATCATTCTATCACCATTATATATCATCAATCAAAATGTATCTCATGATCTCAAAATGTGGATCTTATCTACAATTATAGTGATTTCACATCATCCACACTTTCATATAATGGAATGATATATGATTCCTATTAATGAGATAGACATTGAAGTACAATATGGAGGATGAGGGAAGTATAAAACAAGTATTATTTCACCATCCATCTCCCCTAATATGATTTTTTCTTTTTCCTCATATTTATCTAATGGATCGATTGATTTTTCTATCTATTTGGGTAACTTTTCATATATATGATAAAGTGAGGGTAACTTTTATAGGTGTTTTAAACATTTCAAAATTTTAAATGACCTAGTAGGTGTACCATTGATTTTTTTGTTTTTTTCTTATAATCCTACTAAAATAAAGAAAAAAAATTACACAAATGGGTCTCTAGTAATACTAATTTTATATTTAGAAGTATATCATGTAATCAGGGGTTTCTCACCATAATAATAATATTTTTGTTTTAAAGAAAAACTTTTTATGTTTCTAGTAACATGGGGTAAAATACTATATCTATCATTTATTGAAAATATGCATATTACGATCCTTAGAGATGGAATTAATATTCATATATGGTATGATAATACAAGAGAATTCATGTAATTAACTGCAAATTAGTTTGTAATATTTTAGTTGGGTTTCATCATCATCATCATTTTGTGTAAGACTTCTCTAACAGTGTGATTTATCATAGAGAGAAGCACAGTTAATGTCTTTGGGAATATTTTTAAGGATAATAAATCTATATTTTTAGACTATTTATTATAATTAAGTTTGATATATTGGTTAATTATTTTATTTACCTTTAGGAAACCATCATGGTTGTAATCTTATTTAGTACACGATCGATATCCATATCAGTTTAGATCATCATCATTTTGAGGCCCACTATGGATTCTATTTTTTTTATTTTGGGTGTCCCTCTATGAGGTTGTGAATATTACTCACATTGATGTTTTATATTGTATTTAGAGTCATTATCATTGATAGGAAGTCAATAATGGTTGCATTATTTATCATAGGGTGGACCAATATATTAGTTTGATATTCCAACGTTATAGTTAGGACATCGACAATAGTAAGAATTGGATTTAAATTCAATGTTATTGGATTTTTCATCATAGGGTATATTTTAACTCAATTTTATATTTATTCATTGTTGGAGGGTTACCATCATGGTTCAAATGAGATAACCTCGAGGGTTTTGGGATCTTTATAAGTACACAGAAGACCATTATGCTATTTTTTGTCTCATTGTGGGGAGGACCTCCACAACGGTTGATGCTTGTGTTACCATGGGAATATCCACCATAATGGTTGATAAAGTTATCCAAATAAGGAGGACATTATATTAAATTAATTAAATATCAAAAGCGAGATCCCCCGGGGAGATTAATTCTCTATCTACTAAGTGGAAAACCATTGAATTATTGTCTTTATAGGCACATGTATGACCTATCTGCTAGATAGATGTGTTATTATTAGAGAGGCAACTATAGTTATTGATAAAGATATTATTAGGATAAAATATATAACCCTCATTGTTTATTCCTCCATGGGGAGTTCTACTATTTAATTCATCTTCTTTTCTATGAGAATAACCAATTTAGTGATTGATATTCCCCAAAGGGTAAAAATTAGCTAGTTGGGAATTCAAAGCATATATATATTTAAATTTGGAAATTTTACATTATACAACATTTAATGCACCACAAGCTACCATCATATTTTTAGATAAAAATCATAGGATTGATTAAATTTAGAAAAAACTTCATGTTCCTAGATGATGATGGGGGGATTCCTATGATGGGAGATATATCTTTGTTATTAGGTCTGAAGGAATATGGAAGGAAAACACATATAAAATCATCATAGGAAGAATATTTACAATATTCGTGACAACTATGACTTATAGGATAACTTTTAGGTGACTCCGAATTAAGAGAATGAACATTTATAATTTCCTTATTGGATTTATTAATGTATGGGAGGAGGGTGTTATTTAAAATGTTGGAGAGACTATCAATGTGGTTTGAAGTTGTGATGGTGCGGAGGTATCATCCCACTATATAATTATCAAAATGTACCCAACCATCCAAGATTAATATCTTAAATATTATCATAGGCTACAATCAAAGAAAATATTACTCTTGTGAACGTAATTCCACACCAACAAACCAAACATATATTAGTAATTTAATTGTGTTATAGAGTGTTAATTTTGGTGCCTCGTTGTTGATTTGGTAATATATATAGAATCAAAATATCTATAAGGAACAAATATGAGTAAATTACCAATCAAAAAAAAAACTCAATCACCACGAAAATAATCATGATATGGTTTTGTTTTAGGAAACTTTATTATCCTTTTCTGAATAGGATTTTGTGATTTTTACAGAGTGGTAAACAATAATACATGAATTATATTAACTAATAAAGACAAATTTTAAATAAACCACATTGAAATAAAAAGTAATTCATGTTAGGTTCACCATTTCCTTTTTTATCATTTTCCTATCCATCCATTTTATAGTAGTTATGTATAAATTATCTATCAAGGGGTTGGGAGGTTGTCTCACCCTATAATGTTTCTCACTGTCTATTCCATTGCTCTATTATATTTAAAATCATAATCAGGAAATATTAATCAATTAAAATATCAATTACCTTGAATGAAATTTACAAAATACAATTGATCTATTTAAAATAAATCTAAAAACAATTAAATCATCTTGTGATTATTTCACAAGAAATCTCATATTTTTCACATAAGGAAGGGTGGTTTACACTATATTTTATATCCATGTAGGTAAGAACTATATAATCTAAATACATCAAATAAGGTGTATGGTGATGGATGTATCGATTGTGTTTTTATTAGTCCAATTTATGGATTATTATTTATCCTTTTCACAGGAATCCAAAATTGAGAATGTTCAAGGGTGTTGTTTAAAGTCTTATGATTTTTCATGAAACTTATTCCTGATAAATTATTCTTTAAATTGTAGGTTGATCAAGAAAAAATACTAATAGGTTTATGTTTTGGTTAGTAAAATATGGAATTCATCCTCTAATATGATTTATAATGTTCAAATCCATGGATGTGGATATATAATATAGCTTAACGGCATAATGGAAGGGATATCATCATTTATTTTGAACTATTTATATAAATAAAAATTCATATATTTTTCGTTCATGTGGGATGGTCCATTATCATGCCTTATAAGGTCGTGAGGCAAGGACCACTTCATGATGTTTATGTTTCTATGTAAATGGACCTATTTGGTATATTATAATGTCTTATAACTATTAAAAACTATATTAATTATGTAAGAATGAATATTTAAATCACCCGTGCACAAATAAGAACATGAAAATCTGTGATTAATGATAGGAATTAAGTGAGAACTACATACATTACTCCTACCTTGACCAAAAGTGGTGACCAGTGGGGGAAAATTTTAAATTCAATCAAAAAGGATTGGATAAAAAATATTGTCAATAAATTAAGTGAATTTTAGGGAGTACAACTATGAATTTTTTGAAGAGTTTATGGGTGCGCATAATACGATCGAGACTAACACAATATATTATTAGTGAATATTGGGAACCAAAAACCATGACACAGTTGAGTATCGACCATGTGAGGGAAAAAATAAAATGATTATATCATATATATATGTGAAAAAGGTAATATAGTTCATTTAATAACTTCAATATATGTAGATAACCTTTTATGGATGGTTCATGATTATACATCACCATGGAAAACCATGACCATTGAGGGAAAAAATCGTTATAATAGGAGGATTTAGTTGATCACCAAGGTAAAATGGATTGTGATTGTAAAAAAAATGGTGGTGGAATTTTATTTGGTCTAAGACCTTGGAGAAATTTATACTTCAATGTCAAAGATGCTAGTTGGGTGAAATTTCAAGATTTTTCTATGGTAGTTCACATTAATTAATGTTGATGGATTGTAAGGAGACATAGAAGGCTTACAGACATAGATTGAAGCCTTTTAGGATTGGGTGGGCCATATCATAGATCCCATTTAATTAGTCTATTTTAAAATCATTGTTAAAGGGTAACATTATCCAATTTCCTTCCCTCTCCCTTTGATTTTAATTTTTAATTTACCTGAGGTAGTTCAATCATTTTTTAGTCATTCTTATCATGTATTATGATAAGATAATTATCTCATTTAACACCTCAATATCAAATACTTTTCTTATCATTTTTATTTATTTTTGAGTCTAAATTGGATTTTTCCAACCTATTTACGGGGGAGGGGTTTCCAATTATAATTTTCTAGGAAATACCTCCTAGAATTATGTCTATGATATGACATTATCTAATTATGGAACCTCACTCTTTGGGAAGGCTCTCGGGCTCTCGGCTTGGCTCACCTTATTCCACCAACTTCTAGGGTTTCTCTGCGGCGGCGGTGAAACTTCTGCTCTGCTTTCCCACTCTGGGATTCTATTTCTCTCTGCTTTGACTCAGTCTATTCTGGTGCTTGCTTATCTCTCTCTCTCTCTCGATGGATCTGGTCTTCTCATTCTTTCACTGGCTCCGTGAAGGCCTATCTCCTGCTGCCTTTCTGTGCTTTGGCCTCGCAATTCCACTGCTCCTATCTAGATCAGATCTGGAGTGATGGGCACACCTAGGCCTTGGGATAGTGGTTTGGCGATGGAGGGCCCTCTCGACATCACTTCACTTCTTCATTTAGGGTTCCAGTCCACTGGTCACTTTCCCTATTTGTACATTTTTATGGTTCATCCCCTAGTTTCTCCTCTTTTTCTTCGGCATTGTGTTGTCGTTTCTCAGTGGTCGTTAGTGGCATGAGGTTGAAGACTGGTGATAAGATCCTCAGGCGGATCACTGGTTTTTGGTCCATTCATGACTGTATTGGTGGGTTCTGGTGGCTGTCATTGCCAGTGATTTGCTGGTTTGGTGCTAAGGCGTCTGGTGCTTCAGGGTGCTATGCCCATGGTGTCTCCTCCGTGCTTATACTTCCGACATCTTCGATGGCTCGACAACATTGTCTACGACATCGACGAGAGTTTATGTTCATAGAGGTGATGATGTCATCCTCTTCTCCGGCGATGACGGTCTCCGTTGGTTCCTCCCTCGATGAGTTGGTTGTCCTTCCCCGCGTCCGCAATGTATTTTAGTGGTCTTCTTTAGTGAAGATGTTAGTGATCTCGGCGACAACATGAGTCTCGGCGTAGACAAAGATCTGATGGCTACATATTCAGTGTAAGTGTGTGCGTCTCGAGGTGACAGTGAGAGAGAAGTGATGATGGTCTAACTGCATTTTGGTTATCACGTTGCAGGAATTTCGGATTATGATCGGTGACAGATCTATAATGTTGGTTCCTTTTGATTTTTTATATAGGATGGTTGTTTCGTTCATGGCGCGATGATGATTCTATTTTAATTTTTGAAATTTCAACTCTGTAATGTTTTGTTTTGTGAGGGTGTCTTTTGCTGGTGGAATGGTTCTGTAGGTTATCACTTACCCTTAAAATTGGATTGTTAATATAATTAAAATAATGTAATGGTTGTATCTAACTAGGTTTTTTATAGGGTTCTCTATTTATCTTATTCAAAACTCAAGAGAGTACACTTCTTAATGAGAGTTTTCAAACATATTTATAGGCTGAGTATAGTGTATATCCTATTATTAGATATTATCTTATAACTTGTTATCTAAATTATAACTTATCTAAGTGGATTCACACTAATCATTAGGATCTATCATTCTTCAAGTAAGACCATTTGAGAATAGTATTATAAATTGGATTCAACTAACCTATTTATAGACTATATATTACACCTTAGAAAATTAATTTATTACACAGAACTTTAGTTAAGTAAAATAGAATATAAATTTTAACAAAGGGTGTGGGTTCTATATTATAAATTATTTAAATAATTTTCATAAAAATATTAAACATTTTTTTGGCATAGAGATATAGAGTTACATGGTTGGTTTTTGCTTCAATAACTTTTGGAATCAATAGAGTACATCATATAAGAGGTTATCAGTACCATGTTTCAAAATTGGGATATTTTAATGAATCTTCGACCCATATTATGAAATAAAAAATTTGATAGATAGGGATAAAATTTCAAGGGAGAGAGAAATATTTTTCATTAGAACGGGGTCTTGATTTATATGTGTATATCATCTCATTGCCTTCATTGTAATGTGAATGTCACAATTTTTAATGTGTATTAGGATGATTCTTTTTTCTAGGATGTTTTATGGAGTTACTTAATGTTATTTTAAATGAATCCAAAAAATTTGGATTATAATTTATGAAATAATGATAAATAAAAGTGTTCATATAAAATTTAATAAGTTAATTAACTTTAGATAAATTTTCAAAGAATAGAATATGATAATATTCCATGTAATTTGGGCTTGGGTTAATGGTAAGTACCCTGTAATCCTACATGAAAAATAGGGGTTCAAAACACATTATGCGCAGGTACTATAGCTGCGGAAGTACTGTAGATTGGCAGGTACTGTAATGGTAGTAGGGAATTGTAGCAGTGGCGGTACTGTGCGAGACTATAGTAGCCGGATTACTATTCACAGAATGGCAATTGGGCAAAAAAATGGGTCTACGGGATATGTAATGTGCTATAAGCCCGTTGGGCCTTCGGGCTATGTAATGGGTCTCCCTCTAACTAGTTAAAGGAGGACATTGATTTTCTTTAATAATAAAATGTGTCTTCAACCCCAACCATTAAAAAAAAGAATATGATACTATGCCATTTTTATTGAATTATGTAATGCCATCTATGAAAAGGACTTTTTCTATAAAAGACTATATGGTTATCTAAATAGAAAAAATATTATCTATATAAAAAATATAAAATAAAAATATTTTTCTAATATACAAATAATAAGAAAATTTTATATATCTGTTTTAGCAACTAGAAAGGGAATTCTGAAATAATAGGATGTTAGAAATATCATCTTTATAGACTAATAAAAACCATTATTATATTTAAATATGACGTGATAGAGTAAATAAATTTAATAAATTTTATTTATATTCAGTTCATTTTATTCGCTAGTATTCATTAATCAGATATTTTTAAAAATATTTTAAAAATATACTATCATTTCATTGGATTTTGTGAATATTACGTAAAATGGCCGAATTTTGAATTTATTTATTTTATTTAATTTTTGGAAAAAAATTAATATTCTTGCTTATTATAGTTTTTATTTCATGATTTTTATGTTATGTTGAAAACTATACATTTGGGTATGTCTCTACACAAGGAATTTTGATAAGGAAACTAAAAATTTGGAAAAGTACAATTTTATAGATCATTAACTAAAATATATAATAATTTTTTGGATATAATTAGGAAATACTTTTAATAGGTAATGATTATTCCTTTTCTTTTAGAGTAAAAAAACATCATAAATATGAAACCCCATCTGATATGTTGTAAACCCCTTACAGTTTAAGAGACAAGTAAGATAATTTACTTTTACCCAGATGAAAAATGAAGTGATAAATAAGAAATTTTTAACATTTTTATGTTATGTTTACCATGCATAAGATATTTGATCCCATGGGTTTGATATTTGAGTTATCCAGCAAAAAAAATATGTATGTTTTGTATTATGCATAAGTTTTTTGATTATTAATAGGGATTTTCTTAGCAAAATTGATTATAATAATATATTTGGAAAAAATTAAGATGATATGTAAGATTTTATAATTGAGAATGTTTATTCAAAAACCTCATGTATGTGTTTTTTGATATTAAATAATTTTTTTCCTATTTGTCATAACACTAAAGTATGATCCTCACGTTATGAAAATTGTGTTTCTCTAAATAATATATTGATACATAATGATAAATATTTTCAAAACATTAAAAGGAAATATATATATTGATTATCTTATCAGTGTTATATGTATCATCTTGATGAATATAGATCTAGTAGAATATATTTTTATATAAATTATAAATAGAATTAGATAAGTGCAAGGATCACAATCATTTTTTCCTACAAACCAAGGGAAGAGAATATTCAGTGTGTAAATATATAAGGAACCTAACATCTGCTGAGATGAATTTAAAATCCATTTAGAGGATATCATGTGAAATTTGATACATTTTGAAGTTATCAATGCAATTAAGGAATGAATATGGACACTATTAATAAATACGGAGAGGGTATAGAGAGGTTTTGGGAGTCTGTAATGTCTGATTTTATTTTCAAAATTTTTACTATATTTTGGTTGTACTGTTGTTATAACCCAACAAATTGAGAGATTAAACCTTTTTTGTTATTAATACATAAATTGGGTGAACCATTACCTTATTATTGTTTCTGAATATCAATATTAATGTCATCTACTATTATTTGGTCATAATTTCTAATGTTCACTAGATTAATTGAATGTGATTGTAATTAGTTGACATTTTATGAAATTTTATCAACATGGGGTGATAAATTATTTTCTACCTCTTATGTTTTCTCATTTATATACATATGGGAATATACATAGTTTTATTTTAATATTAAAGGCATTATTAATATGGGTCTGTAAGGGATTCTCAAAATTACCTACACATAATTAAGAGTTCAATGTGTAATTTAGGGGAGCCCACTATTGAGATCTTGATGATAGTTTCACATTCTTCCACACTTATAGGAAAGAGGATTCATTATCAGTGATCACTACACACTTAAAACTCATTGGCATTACTACCCCATTGGTGAAAGATATGTTCTTTGGTGAGAGAGAAGATAATATGTATCTATCACTAAATGAATAACCATTATAGGATCAAACAATGTCAGACCATGATAGTATAGAAATCTGAAATAAAACCCTGAACTGATCACACAGTACATCACTTGAATCAATCAATTTTTTGTTTTTTTATATCAGACTCACTTTTTTCAATTCAAATAAATCCCACCATTTTAAAAAAAATTAAAAATGTATTTACACTCTATTTTTAAGAGAACATTTGGTCTCTGATACACTATCATTTAATCTAAGGCAATTAATATATTTTTTCACCACCCATGATAGGTGAATTAAAAATTTTACACAGCTTAAAGTGATGTTGTGTTAATAACATAACAATAATTTACACGACTTTCCATATGAATATCCATTTCATCTCTTATATGATAGAGATTTTGAAAACATTTGAAACTATTATTAGAGAGTTATGAAACTTTAGAAAATTAAAAATTAATATTTAATGTAGATTACATGAATGATAAATTGAATAATCAAGTGTTTGCTATGAGATTGGTAGCTTAGACGATACTCCTAACTAGTACCATGAATATATTTTCACCTCATTTCATAAACCAAAACAGTATGACTTCCATTAATTCATTTCTGGATGATTATGAATTTAAAATTAGTTTGATTCAATGTTTTTTCTAGATTTTAAAGACATAAAAGTGATGATACAAAAGAACACATCAAGGAATTGACCTTGGTTTGTGATACACTGTAGCTAATATATATATATTATCCAAAATTCAAATGTAGAGACTTCCCATTCTCCTAGTAAGAGTAATAAGAATAATATATTTCTAACACGCAACCTAAAGAAGAATTGAAGGATTGAGATGTCCTTAAAAATATTTATCTATAGAAATTCATCCCAACATCTTGTATCAAAACTATTATGAATGATATTTATGTAACTAATAACCACACAAGAGAAACTCTATGGGAATATAGAGTGGTAAATAAAGATATGTGAAACATTCCGACACCAAGTTATATAAGAAACCCATTTCTTAGTTTTTTTATAAATGGAAGTTACATAGTGACAAAATATTCTTAATGTATCATAGGGTGGTTATTTATCTACAAGTATGAAATCAATTATAGATGATTGATTAATAAGATAGCTCATTATTCACAATATTTTGGTAAAATTGGTAGTAGTTCAAGAGCATTGGATGAAGTAAGGGAAACTGAATTACCTTTTCTAGAGTCTATCTAAGAGGATCTAACCACTATGGTTATGTAGATGGAACATTAATAATAATATGATCAAGCCACACTATTAACAGATTTTGGTATTTGTTTTAATATGAATTATTATATTGACTTATGTGATCAGTAAAAAGAAATATAAAATTATGTGGATTCCTATCAATATATGAAATTTCTATATACCAATAAACTATGGAGAGAGACTTCCCATATCCATTATAGATTTGGAAATAAATAAGATGAATCCAAACCACCCTTTCAAAAATAGTACCATGAAACAGTACTATTCATATATCCCTAAAAGCAACCATGCAAAAATACACTACAGACATCCTCTTTATAGTAAATAAAATATGATTTACAAATTTTAAATGGTTAAAAACCACATGTGAAGAACCAATAATATTAAATAATATAAGAGAAATAAAATCATATGGAATAATTAAAATGAATAAAAGAAATAATTTAATAGATGATGAAAAAACCCATTAAATATTTCATCATATCTCATTCTGAATTCATAGTAAAACGTAAATATTATAAAGTCATGGTGTATTATGAATGTATACAAGGGACCTGAAATAGATCTGAAATATAATAAGAAGTCCAATGGGGAGAGGATGATATGCCTAATATGATTAATAAGAAATAAAAAACACAATTCAATAAATAATTTGTGGAAGAAAAAAAAATCCATGATATCCAAAAAATACATTAAAACCTTTTAAATGTAAAATAAATTTATATATATTCTAAATGATCTCTTAAATATTGACAAATATTCTATGTTCATCATGGGCCATTGCACAATAACGGGAGACTTCAAATAAATTTTATATGGATTTTAAGGAGAAATGTTTCAACAATTATGACACAATAAACTCTAACCAAATTTTGAGAAGCTATAGAATTTTATATTCCTTATATAATATTATCTATGAATTTCATAGATGCATTGTGTAATATATGATATTCTACTATCCATATAGTAGATTATATCTTTTATTCTTTGTATATGATAGAACGAAATCCCACATGAGTGGTTATCTAATTATCCCACAGATCCATAACATCCCCATTTAGATTTATTGAATTTGTCCTATTTGGACTTCCAATATGACATATAAAAGAATAACATGAAAGAAGATAGGGAAGCAACTCAGTCATCGATGATTTTTAGCTTATCCTTCCAAAAAATCAATGAAAATTATATATTTCTATAAAGGTATTAAAACAATTGAATTTGGCTAGAATTATTTTCACATTTACCTAATTACTTTAAATATCAATAGGAAGAGTACTGAATTTTTACAGTGTCACATTTTGATTAAATTAATTCACTATGGTAATTTGGTATGTTACATGAATATTTTAGTTTTATTAACCAATAATGATTTGAAAATTATCTAATAAACTGTAGAGAAACATAAAAATTATTTCTAAACATTTAAAGATGTGGTGACTTATTATTTGATTGATTACAATGATTATTTATTAAATTATGGAGATAAAAAACTAAACATCTATATAAGAATTTGTTGTCATTAAGGTAAGTGAACTAAAACTATTTTTATCTTTATTCTATACCCCCAATATGGAATTGAAACCATTATAAGTATATTTAATGTATACATTTTTAATGAATGTATATATGATTCAAATAATTATTTATAGAAACACAAATTATAATTATTGGAAATTGAAATAAATATCTTTAGAGAAAGTCTTAGAGCTATAGGCTATAATTTAAGGACATTTCTAGGATTTGAACTAAAATATACATATACATAATTCTTTTAGAAAGCGATAAAAAACAATGAGGATACCTCAAATAAAACATAACCCAATAATGATTGAATTAGATAATAATGAGATTTAATGATTTATGGAAGCATAAATAAGGTACAAAATATATGATTCACAATGTGCAAGTTCAATTCATATAGTTCCCAAATAAAATTAGATTGGAGATTGCAAAGAATTTATAACATTAATTAATACTTATGGGATTGAAAAATAGCATTAAAATATGTATTTACTATAGAATGTTGATTTATGTTACAATAAAAAATCATTTTACCATATTTTTTTTCACCAAATGGTTGAATGGGTATAGTGAAAACCTAATATTTCTTTTTATATGGATTTCACAATATTTCTACGTTCCCATAACCCATGAGTTCAAATATCATAAAATAGTCACCTATTCGTATTGAATATTTTCTTATAAGAGAATTATATTTGGATTATTCAATAAAAAATGTACATTTGAAGGATGCAGGGAATGTATATTCAATAATTTAATAGATTATTAACAAGATTTTTTTCTTGATTATTTGACTATGTTTGGAATTTTTTTGATTACTATTTTTTATATTTGGATAAAATCCTGAAAAATATTTTTAAAATAATATTCTGTTAAATTTTTAAATGTTTCACTTCACCATTGAATGTGGAATTTTTTATAGATTTTTAATTTCACAAATTTGAATTGATGTTGAAAAATCTAAAATTTATGTTATTAAGTCCTCACTTTACCCAACTTCGGTTAATCACATTCTATTATTTTTTAGAAATATATGCTTTAATAGAGAATTCATTTTGTATTATTTGTAACATTAATTTCAAAAAATCTATATTAAATTTACAATATTATGAGTTTAACTTTGATGATCATTACATTAAATTTTTGGATGAGCTAATGTTTAAAATGATCACACCTTATGTCAAACAAAAACCTAATTAAGAGAACCCATGTGAACTTTTGTGTGACGATTCCAACTATTACGTTAGAGTAGTGTTGTCTTATGAAATTGAAATAAGAAGCCATGTGATTTAATATACCTCTGAAAAACTAAATTAAACAAAATACCATTATATTACCAAATAAAATGAGTTTGTAAAAGTATTTTTACATGATAAATTTTATTGACATCTGATTGGTTTTTAAGGGACTATTTTTATTGAAGTTATAGATCTAATGTACCTGATAGATAATTATTAAGTAAAACGATGGAAAACAAGATTGATGATGTTGCAACTAGAGTTGAATTTCAATAGATATAATATATGGGGAACTACAAATATTGTACTAGATCACATGAGTATGTGTTTCCAACATATATGAGTTAGAACATCCACACAAAGATACTTATAATAAATTAATTCGAATAGAATAAATTTATTTTATTGAAGGATAGATTACATGGTATATTGAAATTGAAATTTATCTTGTAACATCCAATGTTCAATCATATCAGATCCCCTCAAAAATTAATATCCCCAATGATGATCCCAAATTGTTGGTTTGGTATAATAAATATATTTGGATGATTGGTTATTCAAATAATTGTAATACTTTTTCTTGAATATGAATTCAAATTTCCACTAGAGTTTTTCCATACATTAGAATACATAGTACAGTTTAGACCTCAATGAATTTTTATGAATGTATTATAATCTAGAATATACTAGCCTACATTATTTAACTATTCCCCCTAGTTTTTAAAAAATTGGGAGCAACATCAATTCACTAGAGATATTTCACAGAGGTAAAAAATAACAAATGCAAAATGTGTTTTTTATGAAATCATTGATGTATGGAGCAAGGAATTTATGGTACCATCTCTATAATCATTATGATATTATTATATATATTTTATATATGGACTATTTTCCAAAATTTGTGGAAGATAAAGACACTAGAAATGATGATTCCATTATTTTTTGTACTTTTTTTGTACTGATATCTTTTTAATGTTATGAATCCTTTGAGAAATCATAAGTGAAAAATAAAACAATTTTTCAATATGGTAATGGATATTTAATAATGAAAAATAGAGTAAACCATAAAACATTATCCCATTAGAATCCCAACAAAATGGGTAAGGTGAAATTTATAATCGGGATATTAGAGGAATCTAAAAAAAATCAATAAATAAAATATTTAAATATTGGATTAAAAGGGTGGAGGACAATTTTTTATAATCTTAAACATCATATAAAACAATATTTATAATGATCTCATACTAGTTTTTCATTGGGAAAATCTATCACATGTCTATACAGTTATAACACATACCTTAATTCAAAACTACCTTTTCGTTTAAAATATATATAATGTTACATTTTATTTGAACTATGTTTTAAAGTAAAATTAGACCAACTATATAATTATTAAAATAATTTAGGTTTTTGGAATAATTTTCATACTATATTTGGATATAAAAACTTTCACACTTCTTATTTTTTTTCTCTTTCAAAACCGATTTTCTAATCGATTCATCTGGATGAATTTTAAATTACAATTTTCCACATCTGTGAATTGAATTTGGAAAAATGTATTAAATATTTTTAATAATAATAATTGATATCATATAATAATTTCAACTTATATTATAACGAAATTTAATAGTGAAAAATAAAAAATAATTACCATGGTGAAGGTTAAAATGAGATTATTATGGGTTAAACTAAGAAGATAAGGGTTCAAATGACCTACAAACATGTGACAATATTATTTTATAGTAATATTTATTCCTTATAATTACCATTTCTGATTAAATTATCATTGGATGTTTTTTTAGATAAATTTCTTTATAATTTTGGATTCTTTTGGGAAATTACCATGTAATTTCCAAGAGGGCGCCCTTTCCAACTTTTAAAAGTGAACACCCTACGCTCACATATTTACACCAATTAATCCCAATGTTTCAATAGAAAATCACATAATATCACCCTAAAATCCATATACATATTATGGAGCTTTTATAACTCCCGAAATATCAGTTGTAGGGTCCATAATAGGATATCTGAAGGAGGTTTCTCTTATGAAAGTTAATTATCTAAAAAATGACAATTTATTTTCATTATTATTTTTCGACATTTAATTATGTATTAAACCTTACAGTATAATAACTACGGTATAGAATATATAATGATATTTTATTATGGTAATGTTATAATATTAATCCTTTTCCACTTCAATTAAATATTAAATGATATCATCAATCATGTGTACGACTGACTACCGCCTCGCAAACCAATGTATTTTGATTTCTATAACCTTATTTCTTGGATGGATATAATTAAGACTCTCAAAATATATATTATTATAATGATATTATTATACCTTTTTAATTTTAATATCACATATTACTTTTTTACATTCCATTCCATTTCAAATAAGATAATGTCGTTTGTGTCTACAGAGGACTACCACTTCACAAAGCAATGTGATTCATTTTTAACTATCACATTACATAGTGGATAATAAGGATAATTTTAAAGTATATATATGATATAAATGAAATAATTATGATATTAATTACATATTTATAAGTTATAATGTATATTATTTCATTTTTTCCCAAAACTATTTCACTCATTAATGGAATGATATCATCACTCGTGCGTATGAATGACCAACTGTCTCCATGAAGTGATGAAATTAATTTTCTATATCAATTTATCAAGAAAAAATAAAAAAATATCTAATTGAATAAATATTATATTTAAAAAATTAATATCATTATGTATATTATGGTTCTATATCATATACCCAAGAACCATAACTTTCATGACACATCATGAATGAGTAAACAAGGCAATTAGGACCTGAAACATTGAAAATAGTGAAATACTAGTAATGAAGGAGTGATAATAAGTTTTAAAAGGGTCATATATTATATAATATTATTTTATAATGTTCTATAATAAGATAATAAATTGTTTAGAACCACTATATATATATATTAGTATCGTGGAACCAAACATAAGCGTGATGTAATGGATTTTTGTCTCACTATTTACTTATGTGAGAAACATTCCACATTCACAAAATATTTATTTTTTAGTTTATATTGTGTGAGTTAATGTATTTTATTATCACACTCAAGAAAATCATGTGTATTGAAATACTGGTTTTATAAATTTTTTTCATGGGGTTTATAGTTCAATAGAAACAAAAACGGTAAGGGTTTTTTTAATCTCAAATAGCCTTCCTTGAGACATATGTTAGGTTATAATAATATCCCCTTTTATCTGGAGTATATATAGTCCATTTGAAATTTAATATCAAGATTTTATTTCCCCTGATGATATTTTATGTTTCATTTAATTTTATTCATTAAATTGTAATAATGATTCATCGTTACTAATATGGTAATGTTTTTATAAAAAAATCTTTTCTTTTACAAGACTTTTTCATTTATATGATTATGATGATGAAATGTTATGTTATATCTCTCATTTAACTCAATTATTTTATTATCCACTGGTTATTTCTTGATTATCCATGCTTTCCATTTATTTTCATCTACTTATTTTCTTAATAATTCAAAAGAATGTTTTTATAAAAATAGTCTTTATTTCTATCATCGATCAAAAACATGTTATTCTTATAGACACATGTTTTATAAAAATTTATAACAAATAAATATATTTTTCTCCAGGTTATTTATTAATGAATTTTTCCCATGTTTTACTTTTTTAGAATAAATTTAATAGGAATATTCGTAGAATTTTTGAAATATTGCTTGTTTGGTTGTTATTGAAAATGTGAAAGGAATATTTTTTAACATGTATATCATGAACATAGTTTTCTAATTTCATAAAAAGATATTATTTAAGGATACCATTATGTGTTCTCTTGTATATTTTCATGGAAATGGATTTTAATTTTATCATATTTTCAAACGTTTTTTCCTAAATGGAATTGATATATTTATTATGAAATGTACCATGTTATCATTTAAAATCATTTTATATAAAATATTACATAATTTGTTATATAATGTGATTTTATAGGGATATGAACCATGTTTAATGTTATTATAATTTAAAATAGTTGTTTATTATTGAAATATTTTTAAAAAACCTATTTCACTTCCTCGAGATACACCATGATAAAATTCTTGTGAAACCTGCATCTTTTTTGATTAGTTGTTATATGTTGAAATGATGAAATTACTATGAAACCTGTTTATTTTCAATATTTTATGATTTGATAAAAATTTTACGAAACCCATTTCATCTCATGGGAAATGATATGATTAATGTTTTATGATCTTGTGGAATATATATGTATGATTTCATTATTTGAGGAGTGTAACCATTATACACTTTCCATGCATTGGGTAAAGATAGATAACTCATGAGAAAATATGTTATTCATGATCCTAATTACTTGTTTTTAATGTTATTCATCAACCTGATTACATGTTCCTAATTTTAGGCATTGACCAAATTACTTGTTCATTGTGTTATGCATGGAACTAAATTTCTTGTACATAATGTTATCTGTGGACATGGCTTTATGTTTATAAGTTTATTTTAGGGGTTGTTTTTCATGTAATTTACTTAATTATTGAACCTTTATCTATTTTTAATATCCATAATGTTATAATATGATGTGTATGTCATGAATCCATGTATTATGCCAATGTTATTCACTCAAGGATCATGTTCGTTGATTCTCTTATTATTCATGTCTTATTAAATTCTTAAATTTATGCCATGACCCAATATTATGATCATTGATATGAATATTATGATTATAAAATTTTATTATAATGTTCTTATACACTTATGTTAATGTTATTCTAACATATCTTCCTCGTTAATCCTTACTAAGCATCTAATCTCACCATTATTTTATTTATTTTCCCTTAGTTATGAAGAATGGTTTTATTTAAGATATATTTTTAAAGAGTACTATATGGGATGATCTTTATGGGATATATTTAATATATTTCACCAAAATATAACATTGTGAACCTAGTCTATATATACACATAACTATTACGATCCTTGGGCATGTGTTTCTATAATGAATGGAATATTCATCTAAAATATATATTATCTATATATGATATTCCATTGTTGTTATAAATCAAATATGAATAGATAAATCACCCTATTAATTTGTGGAAAATATTCTATTTAGTTATAATGTAATGAATGTTTTATAAATTATAGTTGTATTGGACCAATGTACATGGATTTGGAATCCGCTACCATATTAGGGGTCCTTGTTTTAATAATTTTATTCCCTTTTCCTATTGGGCTCTATAATTATTTATATAATATCCTTATGAAGTATTATATTGAATATTCAATTTCAAAGTATTAAGATCCACTAATATTTTGTTATTGGACTTCCTTTCCTGGATAACTAAATAAAATTATCACATCATAGATTTTGTGTGTTACCATGGAAGATGAACTGGTATATTTTCAAATATTATTTCCCTCATTATGGATACATGTTTGAACTATGGGTCTAAATTTTAAGATAATAAGGGAGTCAAAGTATAAAACAAAATACCCCCACAAACCTCTAATGAGTACATGAAGGAAAAAATCTTAAATGATTTTTTCATTCACCCTATGGTTATTTTTCAAGCACCCTAATAGAATATGTTCTTCCTCCTATATTATGGATTCGAAACCAAGTGGAGGGAAGTGATATCAATCTATCACCATTATATATCAACAATCTAAATTTATCTCATGAACTCAAAATATAGATATAGTCTATAATTATAGTGATTTCACATCATCCACATGTTTATATAATGGAATGATATATGATTCCTATAGATGCGTTACATAATGAAGTATAATATAGTGGATGAGGAAGTATAAAACAAGTATTATTTCACCATCCATCCCTCCTAAAATGATTTTTTATTTTTCATCACATTTATGTAATGGATAGATTTCTATTTCAATCAATATGGGAAACATTTCATCTATATGATAATGTAAGGCTAAATTTTTTACGTGTTTTAAACATTTCAATATTTTAAATGACCTAGTAGGTGTAAAAATATTTTTTTTTGTTTTTTATCTTATAATGCTACTAACATAAGATAAAACTTCACATAAATTGTTCTCTAGAAATAATAATTTTATCTTTAGAAGTGTATTCAGTTATGTGGGGTTTCTTACCATAAAAATAATATTTGTTATCTTAGAGATAAACTCTTTATGTTTATAGTAACATGGGGTAAAATATTATTTCTATAATCTATAGAAAATATGCATGTTATGATACTTAGGGATGGAATGAAAATTATTATATGGAATGATAAACCAAGATGATTCAGGTTACTAACTCCAAAGTAATTTGGAATAACGTAGTTGGGTTTTATCATTATCATCATTGTGTGGAAGACTTCTCCAACAGTGGGATTATTCACAGATAGGAGCACATTTATTGTCATTGGAATAATTTTTATGGATAAGAAATCCATATTTTTTAGATTATTCATTATAATAATGGCCTATATATTGGTTAATTATTAAATTTATCTTTAGGAAACCATCATGGTTGTAATATTATTTAATACACGAAGGATATCTATATCAGTTTAGATCATCATCAAGTGGAAGCCCACTATGGATTCTTTTTTTATATGGGGTGTCCCCCTATGGGGTTGTGATTATTACTCACATTAGGGTTTTATATGGTAGTTAGAATCTTCATAATTGATAAGAAGTCAATAATGGTTGGATTATTTATCATAAGGGGGGCCAATATATAAGTTTCATATTCCAACTTTATACATAGGACATCCACAACAGTAATCATGGGCATTAAATTCATTGTTATTGGATTTTCCATCAGAGGAGAATATTTATCTCACTTTTATATTTATTCATTGTGGGAGGGTAAATATCATGGTTTTAAATGGTAGAACCTCTAGGGTTTTTTGGGTTCATTATAAGTACATGGAAGACCATTGTGCTCATTTTTTGTCTCATTGTGGGGAGGAACTCCACAGTGGTTGATGCTTGTGTTACAATGGGGATATCCACCATAATGGTTGATAAATTTATCAGAATGAGGAGTAATTTCTATTCAATTAATTAAATATCAAAAGGGAGATCCACCAGGGGGAATAATTCTCTAACTTCCGTGTGGAAAACAATTGAATTATTTTCTATATAGGCACATGTAGGACCTATGTGCAAGTAATATTAGTTTTTATTGGAGAGACATGTGTAGTTATTGATAAAGATATTACAAAGATAAAATCTATAACAGTTTTTGTGTATTCCTCCAAGGGGAGTTCTACTATTTAATTCATATTTTTTTCCTTGTGAATAACCAATTTAATTATCGATATACCCCAAAGGGTAAAAATTAGCAATTTCAGAAGACAAAGATTGTATAGAGTGAAATTATGTAATATTAGATTATATAACCTTTAATACACCACAAGTTATCATCATGTTCTTAGATGAAAATAACGAGATTCATTAGATTTATAAAAACCTCCATGTTCCTAGATGATGATGGTGGGATTCCCATTATGAGAGATATATTTTTGTTACTAGGTCTGAAGGAATAGTAAAGGATAACACATATAAAAATTATTATAAGATGAATATTTACAATATTCATGATAACTATGACTTATAGGATGACTCTTAGGTGACTCCCAATTAGAATAAGGGATATTTATAATGCTTGTATTTGATTTATTAATGTAACTGAGGAGGGTTTTATGTCAAATGTTGGAGAGAATCCCTTTGTGCATTGATGTTGTGAGGGTGGGGAGGTATCATCCCACTATGTACTTATCAAAATGCAACCAACCATCCTAGAATAATTTCTTAAATATTAACATAAGATACTATCAAATAAAATATTACTCTTGTGAAAGTAATTCAACACTAAAAATACAACCATATAGTAGTAATGTAATTGTGTTAGAAGGAGTTAATGTTGGTGACTCATAGTTGATATGTTAATATATATAGAATCAAAATATCAATAAGAAACAAATTTGAGTAAATTACCATTCACAAAAAATACTACAATCACCACCAAAATAATCATGATATGGTTTTGTTTCATGAAAGTTGATTATCATTTTTTTAAGATTTTATTGTGATTTCTCTAGAGTGGTAAATAATAATACATGGATTAAATTAACTAATAATTAATCATGATAAAGAAACCACTTTTAAATGAAAATTAATTCGTGTTAGCTTCACCATTTCCTTTTTTATCATTTCACTAGACAACTATTTTATAGTATTGTAGGTATAAATTATTCTACCAAAATGTTGGGAGGTTTTCCCACTCTATAAAGGTTCTCCTTGCCTATTCCATAACTCTATTATTTTTTTAATCATACTCATGAAATATTAATCAATTAAAATATCAATTACAGTGAATGAAATGTACAAAATAACATTGATCAATTTAAAAAAACTACAAATAATTAAATCATCTTGTGATTATTTCAGAAGAAATCACATAATTTTCACATAAGGAAGGATGGTTTACACTATAGTTTATATCCTTGTAGGTAGGAATGATATAATTTAAATATATCAAATAAGGTATATAGTGATGGATGTATCCAAGGTGTTCTGATTAATCTAATTTATGGACTATTAATTATCCTTTTCACAGGATTCAAAAAACAGAGAATGTTCAGGGGTGTTGATTAAAATCTTATGATTTGTCATGAAACTTATTCCTGATAAATTAGTCTATAAATTTTATGTTGATCTAGAAAAAATACTAATATGTTTAATTTTTGGTGGGTAAAATATGGAATTCATCCTATATTTTGATTCTTAATGTTTAAATCCATGGATGTGGCTATATAATATAGTTTATTTGTCGTAAGGGAAGGGATATCATCATTTATTTTTAGGTATTTATATAAATAAAACTGCATATTGTTTGCGTTCATGTAGGAAGGTCCATTGTTAGGCCTTATAATGTCATGAGGCAAGGACCACTTCATGATGTTTCTGTCTGTGTGCCAATGGACCTATTTTGTGTAATATAACATATTAGAACTAATAACAATTATATAATTTAGTTAAGAATTAATATTTAAACCACTCAAGCAGTAGGAAGAACATAAAAATTAATAATTAATGATAGGAATTACTTGATATCTACATAAATTACTCCAACCTCGACCAAAAGTGGTGACCAGTGGGGGAAAATTGTAAATTCAATTAAAAAGGGCTTGGATTAAAAATATTGTCAATAATCTAATGGAATTTTAGGGAGAACAACTATGAATTTTTTAAAGTGTTTATAGGTGTGCATATTACGATTGTGACTAACACAAAATATTCTTACTGAATATTGGGAACCACAAACCATGACACAATTGACTATCGACCATGTGATGGAAAAAATAAAATGATTAGGTCATATATGTATGTGAACATGGTTTTATAGGTCATTAAATGAATTATATATAAGTAGATAACCTTGTATGGGTGGTACATGATTATTCACCACTATAGAAAACCTTGACCATTTAGGGAAATAATGCTTATCATAGGAGGATGCAGTGGATCACCATGGTAAAGGGTATTTTCATGGTAAAAAATTTGGTGGTGGAATTTTATTTGGTCTAAGACCATGGAGAAATTTATCCTTCAATGTCAAAGATTCTAGTTGGGTGAAATTTCAATGTTATTCTATGGTAGGTCACATTAATGAAGGTTAATGGATTTTAAGGATATAGTGAAGACTTACAGACATAGAGTGAGGCCTCTAAGGATTGGGTGGGTCGTATCATAGATCCCATTTAATTAGTCCATTTTAAAATCCTTGTTAATGGGTAGCATTATCCCATTTCCTTCTATCTCCCTTTGATTTTAATTTTTAATGTACTTGAGGTAGTTCCCTCATGTTTGAATCATTCCAATCATGTATTATGATAAGATTATTCTCCCATTTAGCACCTCAATGTTAAAATCGTTTCTTATCCTTTTTATTTATTTCTGAGTCTAAATTGGAATTTTCCATCCTACTTACGAGAAAGGGGTTGACAATTATAAATTTCTATGAAATACCTCCTAGAATTATGTCTACAATACGACCTTATAAAACTAGGTGTTTTATTGGGTGCTCTATTTATTTTATTGAAAACTCAAGAGAATCCTCCACTGAATGAGAGTGTTCCAACATATTTATAGGCTGAGTATAGTTTATTTTCTATGATTAGAACTTATGTTATAACTTGTTATCTAAATTATAAATTATCCAAGTGGTTTCACACTAAAAATTAGGATATATCGTTCTTCAAGTAAATCCTTTTGAACACAGTATTATAAATTGGATTCAACTAACCTCTTTATTGACTATATATTATATCTTAGAAAAAAATTATTACATAAAACTTTAGTTGAGTACAATAGCTTATACATATTTTTAAAGGGTGTGGGTTTTTTATTATAAATAATTATAATAATATTCATAAAAATATTAAAAAAATTGGAGCATAGTGATCTAGAGTTACATGGTGGGTTTTTTCTTCAATAACATTTGGAATCAATACAGTACATCATATAAGAGGTTATCAATACCATGTTTCAAAGTTGGGATATTTTAAAGTATCTTTGACCTATAGTATGAAATTAATCATTCGATATATGGGGATCATATTTTAATGGAGAGATATATATTTTTCATTATAACTGAGTCATGTTTTCTATGGGTATATCATGTCATTGTCTCCATGGTAAAGTTAATGTCGCAATTTTTATCTGTATAAGGATGATTATTTTTTCTAGGATGCTTTTGGAGTTATATAATGTTATTTTAAATTAAACCAATAAATTTTGAATAAAATTTTAGAAATAAAAAAAATGTGTTGTTATAGAATGGAATAAGTTAAATAATTTTAGATAATTTTTCAATGAATTGAATGTTATACTTTGCCAATTTTATGGAATTATGTTATTCCATCTATGAAAAGGATTTTTTTATAATAGACCGTATGGTCATATAAATGGAAAAATATAATCTATATTAAAAATATAAAATCATAAATTTTTTTTAAATATAACAATAATAAGAAAATGTTATAATTATGTTTTAGAAACTAGAAATGTCATCCTGAAATACTAGAAACATACTAATTTCATCTAAATGGACTAATAAAAACCAATATTATATTTAAATATTAATTGATATAGTAATTAAATTTAATATTTTTTATTTAGATTCAATTCATTTTATACCCTCCCATTCATTAATCAAATAAATTTTAGTATATTTTAGAATTATACTATCATTTCAATGCAATTTGTGAATATTTATTAAAATGGCCGAATTGTGAATTTATTTACTTTATTTAATTTATGAAACAAAATTAATATTCATTATTATTATATTTTATTTTCATGATTTGAATGTTAAGATAAAAATAATACATTTTGGTATGTCTATACATATTTAACTTTGATATGGAAGCTAAATTTTTTGAAAAGTGCTATTTTGTAGATCATTATTTAAAATACATAATATTTTTTGGACAAAATTAAGTAATAATTTAAATAGTTAATGATTTTTACTTTTCTATTAGAGTAAAAAAATCATAAATAATAAACCCCGTCTGATATGTTGGAATCCCCTTATGGTTGAATAGACAAGTAATATAATTTCCTTTTACCAAGATGAAAAATGTAGTGATAAATATGGTATTTTTACCATTTTTATGTTATTTTACCTTGCATATAATATTTGATCCCATGGGACTGATTTTTAGTTATCCATCACCAATGATATGTATGATTTGTTTTATGCATAAGGTTTCTCATGATTAATAGTGATTTTTATCAAAATTGATGCCAATTAATATATTTAGAAAAAAATAAGATGATTTGTAAGATTTCATACTGGAGAATTTTTATTCAATAAACTGATGAATGTGTTTATTCATCTTAAATAATATTTTTTGTAGTTGTTAGAACACTTAAGTATGATCTTAAAATTATGAAAATTTTGTTTCTCTAAAGAATATAGTGATAGATAATGATAAATATTTTCAAAACATTAAAAGGAAATGTATATATTAGTTATACTATCAATGTTATATGTATTCTCTTAATGACGATAGATCTAGTAGAAGTTATTTTCATATAAATTATTAATAGAACTAGAGAAGGTCTAGGATCACATACATTTTCTAGGAAACCATGTGAAGTGAATATTCAATGTGTGAATATATAAGGAACCTAAAATCTGGTGAGATGAATTTAAAATACATGTAGACGATATCATTTGAATATTGATACATTTTGTATTTATCAATGCAATTAAGGAAGGATGATGTACACTATTAATAAATATAAAGTGTGTATAGATAGGATATGGGAGTTTGTAATGTCTGATTTTATTTTCAAATTTTTACTATATTTTGGTTATACTATTGTTATAACCCAACACATTGAGAAATAAAACCTTTTTAGTTATTAATACAACATTTGGGAGAACCATTTCCTTATTATTGAGTCATAATATCAATATTAAAGTCTTATTTTATTATTTAGTCTTAGTTTCTAATGTTAACAATCTTAATTGAATGTGACTAAAATTGGATGATATTTGTTGAAATTTTATCAACATTAGGTGATAAATTATTTTCTCATTATACTCTATTCCCATATATATATATATATATTGGAATATACATATTTTTATGGTAATATTAAAGGGATTATTAATATTGGTGTTTAAGGGATTCTCAAAATTACCTACACAAAATTAAGAGTTCATTGTGTAATTCAGGGGATCCCACTAATGAGATCTTGATGAAAGAATCATATTCTTCCATACTTATAGGAAGGAGGATTCATTATTAGTGATCACTACCAACTTAAAACTCATTGTCACTACTACCCCTTGGTTAGATATATGTTCCTTGGTGAGAGAAAAGATAATATGTATCTATCACTAAATGAATAAAAATTTGATCATCAAACAATGTCGGACCATGATAGTATAGAAATTGGAAATCAAACCCTGAACTGATCACAAATTAAATCACATGAATCAATCAATTATTGTTTTTTTAATTTTTCTTAGTTATCTCAAATCAAATAAATCCCACCTTTTTAGCTAATTTTGAAAAAAATGTATTTACACTCTACCTTGAAGAGAATGTTTGGTCTCTGATACACTATCATTTAATCTAAGGTAATTAATATATTTTTTAACCACCCCATGTTAGGTGAATTAAAATTTTGAAACAACTTAAAGTGATGTTTTGTTAATATCATAACCTTAATTTACATTAACTTAAAATGGAATAGGCATTTCATCTCTGATAAAATAGAGATTTTGGAAACATTTGAAACGAGAATTAGAGAATTATGAAAAATTAGAAAATTAAAAATATATTTGTAATGTAGATTACATTAAAGCTTAATTGATGAATCATGTGTTTTCTATGAGATTAGTACCTTAAAATATCCTCCTAACTAGTACCATGATGATATTTTCACCTCATTTAATAAACCAAAATAGTATGACATCCATTAATGCATTTCTGGATGATTATGAATTTAAAATTTGTTTGATTCAATGTTTTTCTATATTTTGATGACTTACAAGTGATGATACAAAAGAACATATCATGGAATAGACCATGGTGTGTGATACACAATAGCTAATGAGTATATATTATAAACAAAAGAAAATTTAGAGACTTTCCATTCTCCTGGTGAGAGGAATATGAATAATATATTTCTAACATACAACCTAAAGAAGAATTGAACAATTAAGATATCTCTAAAAATATTTATCTCTAGAAATTCATCCCAAACTCATGTATCAAAACTATTAGGAATGATATTTATGTAATTAATAAATACACACAAGACACTCTATAATAATATAGAGTGGTTAATAAATGTATGTGAATGTTTCCCACACCAAGTTATAAAAGAAATCTATTTCCAAGTTTACATTTATAAAGTTCAGTTATAATGTGACGAAATACTATCGATGTATCATATGGTGGATTTTTTTCTACAATTATGAAATCAATGCTAGATGATTGATTTATATGATATCTCATGATTCACAATATTTTTGTAAAATTTGTAGTAGTTAAAGAGCGTTGGATGATGTAAGGGAAACTGAATAACCTTTTATAGGGTCTATCTATGAGGATCTAACCACTATGGTTATGTATATGGAACATAAATTATAATCTTATCAACTCACACTAGTTATGGTATGTGGTATTTGTTTTCATATTAATTAATATATTGACTTATGTGATCAAGTACATGAAATAGAAAATTATTTGGATTGCTATCAATATTTGAAATTTCAATATCCCAATCAGCGATGGAGAGAGACTTACCAAATATATTATGTATTTGGAAATAAATAAGATTAATCCAAAACACCCATTCAAAAATAATACCATTAAACTATAATATTCATATTTCACTAAAAGAAAACATGAAAAAAAAACCTTACAGAATTCATCTATTCAGTAAATAAAATCTGATTTACAAAAATTAAATTGTTAAAACCCACATTTGAAGAACCAATCATATTAAGGAATATTGGAGAAATCAAATGATATGGATTAATTAAAATGAATATATGAAATAATTTTATACATGATGCAAAAAAACCCTTAAAAATTTCTTCATCACTCATTCTGAAATCATATTAGAACGTAAATATAATAACATCAAGGTGTATTAAGAAGGTCAACTATAGCCCTGAAATAGATCTGGAATAACATAGGGATTCCAATGGGGAGAGGATGATATTCCAGATATGATTAATAAGAAATAAAAAACATAATTAAATAAATAATTTGTGGAAGAATAAAAAAATTCATGAAATCCCATAAAATTAAATCCTTTTAAATGTTCAAATCTATATATATATTCTAAATACACTAGTAAATATTACCAAATATTTTATGTTCCTCATGGGCCATTGCACAAAAATATAATACTTCAAATAAATTTTATAGGGAGTTTAGGGATAAATGTTTCAGCAATTATGACACAATAAACTCTAACAAAATTTTGAGACACTGTAAAATTTTATATTAATTATATAATATGATCTATTAATTTTATAGATACATTGTATAATATATGAGATTCTATTATTAATATAGTAGATTATATCTTTTATTCATTGAATATGGTAGAAAAAAACCCACAAGAGTGGTTATATGATTATCCCACAAATCTACAACATTCCCATTAGTATTTATTGAATACTTCATATTTGGGCTTCCAATATGACATATAAATTATTAACATGAAAGAATATAGGGATTAAACTCAGTCATCCATGAGTTTTGGATTAACCTTCCAAAAAATTAATGGAAATCATATATTTCTATAAAGGTATTAAAACAATTGAATTTGGCTAGAATGTTTTTCTCGTTTTCCTAATTACAATAAATATCTATAGGAAGAGAACAGAATTTTTACACATTCACAATATGATGAAATTATTTCACAATGGTAATCTGGTATGTTACATGAAAATTTGAGTTCTATTAACCAATAATCATTTTAAAATTATCTAAATAAAATTTAGAGAAACCTCAAAATTATTTCGAGCCATTTAAAGATGTGGTAAATTTTTATTTCATTGATTACAATGATTATTTTTTAAATTAAATTGATAAAAAAAATTAACTTCAATAGCGAAATTTATTGGCATTAAGGTAAGTAAACTAATTATATTTTTATCTTTAGTCCATTCCACAAATATGGAATTAAAACCATTAAAAATTTATTTAATGTATACATTTTTAATGAAATTTAATAATATTGCTATAATTTTTTATTGAAACACAAATTATAATTATGAGAAATTGAAATAATTATTTTTAGAGAAAATATGAGAGCCATAGGATATAATTTAAGAGACATTCCTAGGATAAGAACTAAAATATACATATACTTAATTATCCTAGAAATCGATAAAAAACAATGAGGATACCCCGAATAAAACATAACCCAATAATTATAGAATTAGTTAATAATGATATTGAATGACTTTTGGAAGCATAAATAAGTTACAAAATATATGATTCACAAAGGCGCTAGTCAAATTCATATAGTTCCCAAAAAAATTTGGATTGAAAATTTTGAAGAATTTATAACATGAATTAATTCTTATGGGATTGAAAAATAGATTAGAATATGTATTTACAATAGAATGTTGATTTATGTTAAAATAAAAAATCATTTTCCTATATTGTTTTGACCAAATGGTTGAAAGGGTATAGTGAAAACCTAATATTTGTTTTATATGGATTATCAATCTTTCTAGGTTCTCATAACCCTTGAGTTAAAATAATATAAAATCATCACCTATTCGTATTAAATATTTTCTTATAATAGAATAACATTTCGGTTATTCAATACAAAATGTACATTTCAAGGATGCATGGAATGTATAATCAATAATTTAATAGATTATTAACATGATTTTTTTCTTGATTATTTAACTATGTTTTGAAATATTTTTTATAACAATATATAATATTTGGATAAAATCCTGAAAAATATTTTTAATATAATATTGTGTGGAATTTTTAAAATTTTCACTTCATCATTGAAAGAGGAATTATGTATTGCATTTTAATTTCACAAACTGGAATTGATGTTGTTAAATATAGAATTTTATATATTAATTCCTCACCCTACCCAACTTTTGTGAAACACATCCTATTACTTCTTATAAATACATGCATTTATAGAGAATTGATTTTGTATTATTTGTGACATTTATTTCGCACAGTCCATATTACATTTAGAATATTATGAGTTTAATTTCGATGATCATTACATTAAATATTTGGATGAGCTAATTTGTAAACTAATCAAACATTATTTCAAACAAAAACCTAATTAAGAGAACCCATTTGAAATATTTTATGATGATTCAAACTAATCCATTGGAGTAGTGTTGTCCTATGAAATTGAATTAAGAAGCCATGTGATTTACTATTCATCCAAAAAACTAAAGCAAACATAAATCCATTATATTACCACCTAAAATGAGTTCTAAAATTATTTTTACATGATAAATTTTTAAGGACATATGATTGGTATTGAAGGGGCTATTTTAATTAAACTTATATCTCTAATGTACCTGATTAATAATGAACACTACTAGAAAAACAGGTATTTGCGACGGGGCATTTGCGACGGGATCCCATCGCAAATGGATTTTTGCGATGGGGGCCCGTCACAAATAGCTTGTTTCTGAAAACGGTGTCGCAACAACACTTATTTGCGACTGGCCCGTCGCTAAAGCCGTTTTTTGCGACGGTCATTCTCCCCGTCGCAAATAGTACTTCGTATTTTTGTAAAAAACATTTTAAAAATGTTTTTGCAACGGGTCCCGTTGCAAATACCTTTTGCGACGGTCCCGTCACAAAAACTATTTTTTTTAAAAAAATAAAAAACTATTAATAATACTACTATTTGCGACGGGCATAGTATCCCATCGCAAAGACTATAAATAGTGTTTGCGACGGGACCCGTCGCAAAAAAATATTTTTTAAAAAAAATAAAAAACTATTACTAATACTAGTATTTGCGACGGGCATAGTATCCCATCGCAAATACTATAAAAAAATAAAAAAAATAAATTATTAATAAATTATTTTCATTAATATAATAATAGAATTATAATTCACAAATAAAAATAATAAATTATTAATAAATTATTTTAATTAATATAATAATAATAGAATTATAATTCAAAAATAAAAAATAATAGAATATTAATAAGAGATTTAATTAATATAATAATATTATAATTATAATTTATAAATAAAAAAATATTAATAATTTATTTTAATTAATATAAAAATAATAGAATTATTTTACATTCAAATATTAAAATAATTCAAGTATTACAAAAAATATAATTAAATTATAATATTATAAAATTTTAATATATATATATAATTTAATATTATAAAATATAAATAATATTATTATTCATATTAATATTGTTATTTAAAAATATAATATTATTAATATTTTATAATGAGACAAAAACTACAAATAGAAAAAAAAATAATTTGATTTCACAAATTTTATAACATAAGTACAATCTCTAATCTGAAGGAGGGGGGAGAGGTGGGGGATCTGCAGATGGTGGTGGAGGAAACTCCATCCCTAAAGCATGAGTGAGTCGGCGCATGTACTCCATCTGCTCCTGATGCTGCTGCTGCCACCGACTCGCCTGCTCCTCGTACAGCTGCTGCTGGCGTCGACGCTCCTCCTCATGCTGCTGACGCATCTGCTCCTACTCCTTTCGGAGACTCTCTATCTGTGCAGTCTGAGATCGCAAATGATCCTCATACTGTGTAGTAGAAGAAGATGCACGAGCTCCTCTCGAGCTGGACGCCGACATCGCAGCACTGCCATAATAATCTCCGGGAGTTAGTCGAGAGCTGATACAAACTACCCGGCCCTTCTCGAAGGCATACTGGGTGGCCAGCATCCATGCCGCTTCATCAAACTGACGGGCAGTTGTCTGATCTGATGACTCGGCCTGACTCTCAGGCCGGGCCTGTGACGCTGCGGCCTCATATGACTCCTATAGTTGTAATTTAAAAATAAAATTGTGAATATATTATATGCAGTTAATTTTTAAACTTGAAAACAAAAAATACTGACCACGATGTGATGCTAATGATCACCTCTGGGCTCTCCTGTAGCAGGATCACTATACATCCTCCAATATAAGTCGTACTCTGTAATATCGGGGTGCTCGACAGCCTATAAGAATAAAAAATAAACTGTTAATATTTATAGTTATATAAAATATTTATAAATAATGTACGTACCAGATGTTGTCTATGAGTACTGAAAGGACGACTCCCAGATCAATGAGTCACCTCCTGCCTCCCCCGATTCTGCCTCCCCACCGATGATCTCCTCTGAAAGGCACCACTCAACCAGTGCGCACATAATCCATCCCATACATGGGATGAAATATACTCTGGTCGGTGTGCTCTACATGACTCATCAAACTCTGACACTCCTGCTTTCTTAATCACAGCTTTTCTTAAATTGTGCAAAAAATGACGAAGGCGATCACGCATGGCCACCTCCCATGCCTCGTGGATGGCGTCACACATGGCATCATCGATCGGATACCATAAACCCTACAAATAAATCAAAATATCAAGTTAGAAATGAGATAATTTTCAAAATAAAAATTATTTATTTACGTACGTACCAACCAATGGCCGAACATGGCCTGCTGCACATCAATGGGAATCTGCTCCCATGTGGTCCACGAATGCGAGAAATAGTTGCGCAAAATAGTGCTGCCCTGTCCGACTGCTATATGCGAAAAACTGAAAAAATAATAAACATTTATTATGTGAATGGACTAATGAAATCTTAGTCAAATCCACAGGTTATCACACCTCTGTGTGCGTGGATCAAACCCAAGACGTGGACGTCACTCGGGGACGGGGTCAGGAATCATCAATCGTGAAAGACCGCACCCCCTCCGCGTACTCCATGGAGCGCCTGCAGGGTGAGGGTTATCTGTCAGCAACGCATCCGCATCGAAAGTCAGGTCAGCATCCGCCAACTCACGAAATGTGGCGTCGTCCATCTGAAACAGAAAATGTTAATGTTAGAAAATAATTGATAATTACTATTATATATACATATATACATATTATGATTGTATATAAATACCATGGAATGCTATCAGTGGTCATCTTTATCATCATCTTCATATATGTCAATGTCATCTTCATATTCCTCCTCAACATCATCGATATCCATTCGAGTTACAGTTGCTTCATCTCTTACAATTTCAAATTCATATGTGACATTATTAACATCATCGTAATCACCGACTCTTAAATGTGGGGTGTCGTCATCGATACTCATGTCTCTTTGTAAAAAGGATTGGTTTTGTGTAATCTCTTGAAAAACTTCAATTATTTGCACATCAGTGAAAGCACATTCACTTTGACTAAAATAATTGTCTCGAATTTTGATTTTTATTACACTCCACCAATCAGTCAAGTCTCTTGATGTTGCACAGTACTTTGCATAATAAACTTGATATGCCTATTGAGCCAATAAGAATGGTTCATTTACTGCGAGAATACTTTTACATTTAATATCGATGATTCCATGAGTCGGATGAACATGCACGCCTCTCTCTGTATCCAACCACCGACATTTGAACATGGTTATGTAATGTTGTCCAAGATAAGAGAGTTCAATGATTTCATCAAGTATGCCATAAAAGTCAACTTCATTTTCTTGATGATAGGATCCTCTCAAGCTAACTCCACTGTTCATTGTTTTTTTTTGATTCCCCATATGCATGTGTGTGGAATCGAAATCCATTCACCACGTATGCATTATAAGTTTTAACAAGTTTAGAAGGTGGGTTACTCAATACACACAGCCGTTTGTCAATTTTATCAGCATGTCGAGACACCTGAAAATTTGTGAAATAATTATCAATATAGTAAACTATACATTGAATGAGTTGCTAAAAGATAAAGAATTTATGTTACCAGTTTTTGAAACCACTGAGATAAATTTTTCAGTCGACGTTCTTTGAGAGCAGCTGCTGTAATTTGTGGAATTTGTTTCTTGATATGATTATCATACAACCTATAAAAACCAAAGTTATTTACTGTAACATAAATGATAGAATAAGTGATATAAACACTTACCGTACAACTGATGTCATTTCTTCACAGTTGAGCAGAACATATGTATGAGCTCTCTAATGTTCATCATCTGAAAGCCAGCGTTCATAAACTCAACCAAAACCATGCTCTGACTGGTTGAAAATAGATAATTGATTGTCGATTTCATCAATATTCCTCTCGTTCCGTCCCATTCAGTTGTGTTTTGAAGGATACTCAGATTCAAAATAATTGGAGCAGAAAAAAGATATTTCCTCTTGCAAATAAGCTTCTGCAATAGATCCTTCAACAGATTCTTTGTTACGTACTTTTCTTTTCAATTTTTTCATGCATCTTTCAAATGGGTACATCCATCGAAACTATACCGGACCTCCACATTTGGCTTCATATGGAAAATGTAACATCAAATGTTCCATTGAGTCAAAGAAAGACGGTGGAAATATTTTTTCCAGTTTACATATAATTACAACAACATCTTTTTCATGTTTGTCTAGAGCATCATAATCTGCCGTAGCCGCACAAATTTCCCGAAAAAAATGAGACATGTCTGTTATGGAATCCCAAATCACAGAATTCAACAGACCGCTTAATCCAATGGGTAGAAGTCTCTCCCTTATAAAATGACAATCATGACTTTTTAATCCAGTAATATGACCCTTCTTTACACATCTACCCAAATTAGAAGCACAGCCATCTGGAAGTCTCAAATCTGCAATCCACTGACAAAATAATAAACAGTTTTCTTTAGACAGTGTATAAGCTGCTTTTGGTTTCAGTAACCTTTCTGTTCTGACATTCTGAAATAGTTCCAATTCTGGACGTCTGCAAATTTGGGCAAGATCTAAACGTGCATTTACATTGTCTTTGCTCTTTCCTGGCATATCCAAAACTATATGAAACAAATTATCAAAACAGTTCTTCTCAATATGCATGACATCTAACATGTGTCGGACCAACAGATCAGACCAATATGGAAAATCCAAAAATATGCTATGTTTAATACAATTGTGTTCTTTCCCAAAACCAAAAATTTTCTGTTGGTTTATTGTGGGACCAAAAGTGATGGGAGGTAATGAAAATACAACTGATTTTAACTCCGAACCTGATAGCATTTTTGGAGGTCCATCCCTTTCAACTGTTCCTTTTCTGAAATGAGATCTGTTTCTGCGAAAAGGATGATCAGCTGGAAGAAATCTGCGATGATAGTCAAAATAACAAGGTTTCTTTCCATGAATGAGCATAAATGCTTTGTTCTCTCCCATATAGTAAGGACATGATTTCTGACCATGTGTACTCCAGCCAGATAACATCCCATAAGTCGGGAAGTCACTTATTGTCCACATCAATGCTGTTCTCAATATGAAATTCTGTTTCGTTGCAACATCATATGTACTGACACCAGTACTCCACAATAAATTTAATTCATCAATCAATGGCTTCAAATAAACATCAATATTTTTCTTCGGATGTCCTGGAATTAGTAAAGTCAAAAATATATATGGCTCCTTCATCAACATCCATGGAGGTAAATTGTACGGAGTTAAAAAAACAGGCCAACATGAATATTGACTACCATTAGATCCAAACGGATAGAAACCATCAGTGGAAAGGCCCAGTCAAACATTTCTAGCTTCTAAAGCAGAGGATGGATGCACTCTATCAAAATGTTTCCAAGAATCACCATCGGCTGAATGATTCAAGATTTTATCAGTTGAAATATTCTCTTTATGCCATGACATCATTGTCGCTGTATTCTTAGACATGAATAAACGCTGAAGTCTGGATGTAAGCGGAAAATATCTCAACTATTTTACAGGAATCAAACCAGACTTCCCGTGTTGTCCTTCTTTATATCTCAGTTGCCCACAAGTAGGACAACTATCCAACAACTCATTTTCCCCAGAATATAAAATGCAGTTATTTGAACATGCATGAATCTTCTGACAAGTATGTCCCAAATTTTGAACGAGCCTCTTACACTCATAGTAATTTGCAGGTAAAACATTTCTTTCGGGTAACCGTGTTTTCAGCAAAGAAAATATCTGGTCAAAACAGGTGTTTGACATTCCGTTATCTGATTTGATAGCCATAAATTTTGCAACTGCTTCTAATTTGCTCATCTTGCAGCCAGGATATAATGCATCCTCAGCAGATTTCAACAACTCATAAAATTCAGACGGTGACAACTCAGGATTTGAAGCTATATCAGTCGGAGATTCTGTATGTTGAACAGATGAACCTGCAACATCACGTACTAAATCTTGAAACCAGGATGGATCCGGAATCAAGTTGGTATCACCTGCTCTGGAACTGCGTTCACTGTGTTGATACCAAAAAACATAATCTGGTTGAAAACCAAAACGCAAGACATGTTCTCCCACATTGTCAAACGTATCAAACGTTCTCAATGCACATTTTCTACAAGGGAATTTTATTTTGCCTTATGAAACAAATTCTGAATTTGATGCCGCAAATGATAAAAAAGTCTCCACACCCTCAACATATACTGGATTTAAACCAGAACCGTTTGGATTTCTATGTTGATTTATCCATATACGGTCACCTAATAATGATTGTGGACAACCTCGTTGTTCCATATTTCTCTATAAAATATAAAAGCATTACTGGTTTTGAATAATTTGTTAGAAAAAACACTCAAGTAAAGATTGAATATATTGAGAATAAAGCAAAACATGTTACAAATATTGATAATTTTAATATTATATTGATTTTTTATTATTTTAATAACACTAATATAATTTTTTCATAAACATTAATTATATAATAATAACATTATTACATTATTAGTATATTTTATTATTAATATTAAAATAACATTATTTTTTATATTATATACAATTCTCCTTTCATCTGTGTGTTTAACATTCTGTCTCCACATGTTATATTCGCATTCACTTTCACCTCTCCATTGCCGAGTAGGATGATAATTTTGAAAAAGAATGCGAATATTACATGTGGAGACAGAAAACACACAGATGAAAAGAGAATTGTATATAATATAGAAAATTATATTATTTTAATATTAATAATAAAATATACAAATAATGTACTAATGTTATTATTCGTAAATATTGGTAATTATTTCTAATTATTGGTAATTATTTCTAATTATTGGTAATTATTTCTAATTATTGGTAATTATTTCTAATTATTGGTAAATATTGGTAAATATTAGTAAATATTGGTAAATATTGGTAATTATTGGTAAATATTGGTAATTATTAATAATTATTGGTAATTATTACTAATTATTGGTAATTATTACTAATTATTGGTAATTAATTCTAATTATTGGTAATTATTGGTAATTATTTTTAATTATTGATAATTATTACAAATAATTGGTAATTATTGCTAATTATTACTAATTATTACTAATTATTGGTAATTATTACTAATTATTGGTAATTATTACTAATTATTGGTAATTAATACTAATTATTGGTAATTAATACTAATTATTACTAATTATTGTTAATTATTACTAATTATTACTAATTATTGGTAATTATTGTTAATTATTACTAATTATTGGTAATTATTACTAATTATTGGTAATTATTACGAGTTATTGGTAATTATTACTAATTATTACTAATTATTACTAATTATTACTAATTATTACTAATTATTACTAATTATTACTAATTATTGGTAATTATTACTAATTATTAGTAATTATTAATAATTATTGGTAATTATTCCTAATTATTGGTAATTATTACTAATTGTTGATAATTATTACTAATTATTACTAATTATTGGTAATTATTACAAATTATTGGTAATTAATACTAATTATTGGTATTTAATACTAATTATTGGTAATTAATACAAATTATTGGTAATAAATACTAATTATTGGTAATTAATACTAATTATTGGTAATTATTGCTAATTATTACTAATTATTACTAATTATTGGTAATTATTACTAATTATTGGTAATTATTACTAATTATTAGTAATTAATACTAATTATTGGTAATTAATACTAATTATTACTAATTATTGTTAATTATTACAAATTATTGGTAATTATTGTTAATTATTACTAATTATTGGTAATTATTACTAATTATTGGTAATTATTACGAATTATTGGTAATTTTTACAAATTATTACTAATTATTAGTAATTATTACTAATTATTGGTAATTATTACTAATTATTGGTAAATATTAATAATTATTGGTAATTATTCCTAATTATTGGTAATTATTACTAATTATTGGTAATTATTATTAATTATTACTAATTATTGGTAATTATTACTAATTATTGGTAATTAATACTAATTATTAGTATTTAATACTAATTATTGGTAATTATTACTAATTATTACTAATTATCGGTAATTATTACTAATTATTGGTAATTAATACTAATTATTGGTATTTAATACTAATTATTGGTAATTAATACTAATTATTGTTAATTAATACTAATTATTGGTAATTAATACTAATTATTATTAATTATTGGTAATTATTGATAAATATTACTACTTATTGGTAATTATTACTAATTATTGGTAATTAATACTAATTATTGGAAATTATTACTAATTATTGGTAATTATTACTAATTATTGGTAATTATTACTAATTATTGGTAATTATTACTAATTATTGGTAATTATTACTAATTATTGGTAATTATTACCAATTATTCCTAATTATTGATAATTATTGGTAATTGTTCCTAATTATTGGTAATTATTACTAAATATTGGTAATTAATACTAATTATTGGTAATAAATACTAATAATTGGTAATAAATACTAATTATTGGTAATTAATACTAATTATTGGTAATTATTGGTAATTATTGTTAATTATTGGTAATTATTACTAATTATTGGTAATTATTGATAATTATTACTAATAATTACAAATTATTGGTAATTATTACTAATTATTGCTAATTATTACTAATTATTACTAATTATTGGTAATTATTGGTAATTATTGGTAATTATTACTAATTATTGGTAATTAATAATAATTATTACTAATTATTACTAATTATTGGTAATTATTGTTAATTATTACTAATTATTGATAATTATTACTAATTATTGGTAATTATTGCTAGTTATTACTAATTATTACTAATTATTGGTAATTATTACTAATTATTGCTAATTATTACTAATTATTACTAATTATTGGTAATTATTGCTAATTATTGGTAATTATAACTAATTATTGGTAATTATTGGTAATTATTGGTAATTATTTCTAATTATTGTTAATTAATACTAATTACTGGTAATTAATAATAATTATTACTAATTAATCCTAATTATTACTAATTATTACTAATAATTGGTAATTATTGTTAATTATTACTAATTATTGGTAATTATTACTAATTATTGGTAAATATTACTAATTATTGGTAATTATTATTAATCATTACTAATTATTAATAATTAGTACTAATTATTGGTAATTATTATTAATTATTACCAATTATTACCAATTATTGGTAATTATTGGTAATTATTACTAATGATTGGTAATTATTGGTAATTATTGGTAATTATTGGTATATATTGGTAATTATTGGTAATTATTGGTAAATATTGGTAAATATTGGTAATTATTGGTAATTATTGGTAATTATTGGTAATTATTACTAATTATTGGTAATTATTACTAATTATTGGTAATTAATACTAATTATTACTAGTTATTAATAATTATTGGTAATTATTCCTAATTTTTACTAATTATTACTAATTATTACTAATTATTGGTAATTATTGGTAATTATTGGTAATTATTGGTAATTATTGGTAAATATTTGTAATTATTGGTAATTTTTACTAATTATTGGTAATTATTATTAATTATTACTAATTATTGGTAATTAATACTAATTATGGTTAATTAATACTAATTATTGGTAATTAATACTAATTATTGTTAATTAATACTAATTATTGGTAATTAATACTAATTATTACTAATTATTGGTAATTATTGATAATTATTACTACTTATTGGTAATTATTACTAATTATTGGTAATTATTACTAATTATTGGTAATTATTACTAATTATTGGTAATTATTACTAATTATTGGTAATTATTACTAATTATTGGTAATTATTACTAATTATTGGTAATTATTACTAATTATTGGTAATTATTACTAAGTATTCCAAATTATTGATAATTATTGGTAATTGTTCCTAATTATTAGTAATTAAATGAATAATTACCAACAATTAGGAATAATTATCAATAATTACAAATAATAACATTATTAGTATATTTTATTATTAATATTAAAATAATATAATTTTCTAATTTATATACAATTCTCCTTTCATCTGTGCGTTTTCTATCTCCACATACAAATAATACATGTGAAGACAGCAAACACAGAGATGAAAAGAGAACTGTATATATATAAAAAATTATATTATTTTATTATTAATAATAAAATATACTAATAATGTAATAATGTTATTATTCCTAATTATTGGTATTTATTATTAATTATTAATATTTATTCTTAATTATTAAAAATAATTACTAATTATTCCTAATTACTATCAACTATGAACAATACTAATAATTTAAATTTATTAAGTAACAAAACAATGTAAACATAATTAAATTACAACTAATTAAGAATAATTGAAACTAATAAAAAATTAAAAATAAATACTAAATTAAATTGAACATAAATACCTTGAAAATTGATCTGCTCTGATCGTTCTTCAAAACTTTAATATCACCTCCGGAGAAAAAAATTAAACTGGAGAAAAACTGAACTTTAGGAATATAACTTCGAGAGAAGAAGATGAAGTTTGAGAATGATTTGAAAAAAACGGATTGGGGTATTTATAGGTTAGGTAATTTGCGACTGGTCCCGTCGCAAATAACCACCTGCTGACACACTATTTGCGACGGGGGAATATTCACGTCGCAAATACCTTTTACCGCCGCCGGTTATTTGCGACGGGAATATTCCCCCGTCGCAAATAAGTTTCCTACGATTTGGCACGCAAACCGCGCCAGTCCTTTTGCGACGGGGAAAGCTATCCCGTCGCAAAAGGCTACTTATTTGCGACGGGTAAATAACCCCGTCGCAAATAAGTTTTTAACAGGACTATTTGCGACGGGAATAAATCTCGTCTCAAATAACCCGTCGCAAATGCCAGTTTTTCCCGTAGTGGAATAAGTAAAACAATGGCAGAAAAGATTGATGTTTTTGTTACTAGAGTTGGATTTCAAGACATGTAATATGAGGGGAACTATAAATCATGTACTGGATCACTTGAGTATGCCTTTCCGGCACATATGAGTTAGAAAATCCACACAAAGAGAATTTTAATATATTAATTCCAAGAGAATATATTTATTTTTTTGAAGAATAGATTACATGGTATGTTGATAATTACTATTATATATACATATATACATATTATGATTGTATATAAATACCATGGAATGCTATCAGTGGTCATCTTTATCATCATCTTCATATATGTCAATGTCATCTTCATATTCCTCCTCAACATCATCGATATCCATTCGAGTTACAGTTGCTTCATCTCTTACCATTTCAAATTCATATGTGACATTATTAACATCATCGTAATCACCGACTCTTAAATGTGGGGTGTCGTCATCGATACTCATGTCTCTTTGTAAAAAGGATTGGTTTTGTGTAATCTCTTGAAAAACTTCAATTATTTGCACATCAGTGAAAGCACATTCACTTTGACTAAAATAATTGTCTCGAATTTTGATTTTTATTACACTCCACCAATCAGTCAAGTCTCTTGATGTTGCACAGTACTTTGCATAATAAACTTGATATGCCTATTGAGCCAATAAGAATGGTTCATTTACTGCGAGAATACTTTTACATTTAATATCGATGATTCCATGAGTCGGATGAACATGCACGCCTCTCTCTGTATCCAACCACCGACATTTGAACATGGTTATGTAATGTTGTCCAAGATAAGAGAGTTCAATGATTTCATCAAGTATGCCATAAAAGTCAACTTCATTTTCTTGATGATAGGATCCTCTCAAGCTAACTCCACTGTTCATTGTTTTTTTTTGATTCCCCGTATGCATGTGTGTGGAATCGAAATCCATTCACCACGTATGCATTATAAGTTTTAACAAGTTTAGAAGGTGGGTTACTCAATACACACAGCCGTTTGTCAATTTTATCAGCATGTCGAGACACCTGAAAATTTGTGAAATAATTATCAATATAGTAAACTATACATTGAATGAGTTGCTAAAAGATAAAGAATTTATGTTACCAGTTTTTGAAACCACTGAGATAAATTTTTCAGTCGACGTTCTTTGAGAGCAGCTGCTGTAATTTGTGGAATTTGTTTCTTGATATGATTATCATACAACCTATAAAAACCAAAGTTATTTACTGTAACATAAATGATAGAATAAGTGATATAAACACTTACCGTACAACTGATGTCATTTCTTCACAGTTGAGCAGAACATATGTATGAGCTCTCTAATGTTCATCATCTGAAAGCCAGCGTTCATAAACTCAACCAAAACCATGCTCTGACTGGTTGAAAATAGATAATTGATTGTCGATTTCATCAATATTCCTCTCGTTCCGTCCCATTCAGTTGTGTTTTGAAGGATACTCAGATTCAAAATAATTGGAGCAGAAAAAAGATATTTCCTCTTGCAAATAAGCTTCTGCAATAGATCCTTCAACAGATTCTTTGTTACGTACTTTTCTTTTCAATTTTTTCATGCATCTTTCAAATGGGTACATCCATCGAAACTATACCGGACCTCCACATTTGGCTTCATATGGAAAATGTAACATCAAATGTTCCATTGAGTCAAAGAAAGACGGTGGAAATATTTTTTCCAGTTTACATATAATTACAACAACATCTTTTTCATGTTTGTCTAGAGCATCATAATCTGCCGCAGCCGCACAAATTTCCCGAAAAAAATGAGACATGTCTGTTATGGAATCCCAAATCACAGAATTCAACAGACCGCTTAATCCAATGGGTAGAAGTCTCTCCCTTATAAAATGACAATCATGACTTTTTAATCCAGTAATATGACCCTTCTTTACACATCTACCCAAATTAGAAGCACAGCCATCTGGAAGTCTCAAATCTGCAATCCACTGACAAAATAATAAACAGTTTTCTTTAGACAGTGTATAAGCTGCTTTTGGTTTCAGTAACCTTTCTGTTCTGACATTCTGAAATAGTTCCAATTCTGGACGTCTGCAAATTTGGGCAAGATCTAAACGTGCATTTACATTGTCTTTGCTCTTTCCTGGCATATCCAAAACTATATGAAACAAATTATCAAAACAGTTCTTCTCAATATGCATGACATCTAACATGTGTCGGACCAACAGATCAGACCAATATGGAAAATCCAAAAATATGCTATGTTTAATACAATTGTGTTCTTTCCCAAAACCAAAAATTTTCTGTTGGTTTATTGTGGGACCAAAAGTGATGGGAGGTAATGAAAATACAACTGATTTTAACTCCGAACCTGATAGCATTTTTGGAGGTCCATCCCTTTCAACTGTTCCTTTTCTGAAATGAGATCTGTTTCTGCGAAAAGGATGATCAGCTGGAAGAAATCTGCGATGATAGACAAAATAACAAGGTTTCTTTCCATGAATGAGCATAAATGCTTTGTTCTCTCCCATACAGTAAGGACATGATTTCTGACCATGTGTACTCCAGCCAGATAACATCCCATAAGTCGGGAAGTCACTTATTGTCCACATCAATGCTGTTCTCAATATGAAATTCTGTTTCGTTGCAACATCATATGTACTGACACCAGTACTCCACAATAAATTTAATTCATCAATCAATGGCTTCAAATAAACATCAATATTTTTCTTCGGATGTCCTGGAATTAGTAAAGTCAAAAATATATATGGCTCCTTCATCAATATCCATGGAGGTAAATTGTACGGAGTTAAAAAAACAGGCCAACATGAATATTGACTACCATTAGATCCAAACGGATAGAAACCATCAGTGGAAAGGCCCAGTCAAACATTTCTAGCTTCTAAAGCAGAGGATGGATGCACTCTATCAAAATGTTTCCAAGAATCACCATCGGCTGAATGATTCAAGATTTTATCAGTTGAAATATTCTCTTTATGCCATGACATCATTGTCGCTGTATTCTTAGACATGAATAAACGCTGAAGTCTGGATGTAAGCGGAAAATATCTCAACTATTTTACAGGAATCAAACCAGACTTCCCGTGTTGTCCTTCTTTATATCTCAGTTGCCCACAAGTAGGACAACTATCCAACAACTCATTTTCCCCAGAATATAAAATGCAGTTATTTGAACATGCATGAATCTTCTGACAAGTATGTCCCAAATTTTGAACGAGCCTCTTACACTCATAGTAATTTGCAGGTAAAACATTTCTTTCGGGTAACCGTGTTTTCAGCAAAGAAAATATCTGGTCAAAACAGGTGTTTGACATTCCGTTATCTGATTTGATAGCCATAAATTTTGCAACTGCTTCTAATTTGCTCATCTTGCAGCCAGGATATAATGCATCCTCAGCAGATTTCAACAACTCATAAAATTCAGACGGTGACAACTCAGGATTTGAAGCTATATCAGTCGGAGATTCTGTATGTTGAACAGATGAACCTGCAACATCACGTACTAAATCTTGAAACCAGGATGGATCCGGAATCAAGTTGGTATCACCTGCTCTGGAACTGCGTTCACTGTGTTGATACCAAAAAACATAATCTGGTTGAAAACCAAAACGCAAGACATGTTCTCCCACATTGTCAAACGTATCAAACGTTCTCAATGCACATTTTCTACAAGGGAATTTTATTTTGCCTTATGAAACAAATTCTGAATTTGATGCCGCAAATGATAAAAAAGTCTCCACACCCTCAACATATACTGGATTTAAACCAGAACCGTTTGGA
This sequence comes from Viscum album, assembly GCA_963277665.1. Lineage (NCBI taxonomy): Eukaryota > Viridiplantae > Streptophyta > Magnoliopsida > Santalales > Viscaceae > Viscum > Viscum album. The sequence goes on from OY728161.1 coordinate 1,570,905,848, forward strand.
TTTCTATGTTGATTTATCCATATACGGTCACCTAATAATGATTGTGGACAACCTCGTTGTTCCATATTTCTCTATAAAATATAAAAGCATTACTGGTTTTGAATAATTTGTTAGAAAAAACACTCAAGTAAAGATTGAATATATTGAGAATAAAGCAAAACATGTTACAAATATTGATAATTTTAATATTATATTGATTTTTTATTATTTTAATAACACTAATATAATTTTTTCATAAACATTAATTATATAATAATAACATTATTACATTATTAGTATATTTTATTATTAATATTAAAATAACATTATTTTTTATATTATATACAATTCTCCTTTCATCTGTGTGTTTAACATTCTGTCTCCACATGTTATATTCGCATTCACTTTCACCTCTCCATTGCCGAGTAGGATGATAATTTTGAAAAAGAATGCGAATATTACATGTGGAGACAGAAAACACACAGATGAAAAGAGAATTGTATATAATATAGAAAATTATATTATTTTAATATTAATAATAAAATATACAAATAATGTACTAATGTTATTATTCGTAAATATTGGTAATTATTTCTAATTATTGGTAATTATTTCTAATTATTGGTAATTATTTCTAATTATTGGTAATTATTTCTAATTATTGGTAAATATTGGTAAATATTAGTAAATATTGGTAAATATTGGTAATTATTGGTAAATATTGGTAATTATTAATAATTATTGGTAATTATTACTAATTATTGGTAATTATTACTAATTATTGGTAATTAATTCTAATTATTGGTAATTATTGGTAATTATTTTTAATTATTGATAATTATTACAAATAATTGGTAATTATTGCTAATTATTACTAATTATTACTAATTATTGGTAATTATTACTAATTATTGGTAATTATTACTAATTATTGGTAATTAATACTAATTATTGGTAATTAATACTAATTATTACTAATTATTGTTAATTATTACTAATTATTACTAATTATTGGTAATTATTGTTAATTATTACTAATTATTGGTAATTATTACTAATTATTGGTAATTATTACGAGTTATTGGTAATTATTACTAATTATTACTAATTATTACTAATTATTACTAATTATTACTAATTATTACTAATTATTACTAATTATTGGTAATTATTACTAATTATTAGTAATTATTAATAATTATTGGTAATTATTCCTAATTATTGGTAATTATTACTAATTGTTGATAATTATTACTAATTATTACTAATTATTGGTAATTATTACAAATTATTGGTAATTAATACTAATTATTGGTATTTAATACTAATTATTGGTAATTAATACAAATTATTGGTAATAAATACTAATTATTGGTAATTAATACTAATTATTGGTAATTATTGCTAATTATTACTAATTATTACTAATTATTGGTAATTATTACTAATTATTGGTAATTATTACTAATTATTAGTAATTAATACTAATTATTGGTAATTAATACTAATTATTACTAATTATTGTTAATTATTACAAATTATTGGTAATTATTGTTAATTATTACTAATTATTGGTAATTATTACTAATTATTGGTAATTATTACGAATTATTGGTAATTTTTACAAATTATTACTAATTATTAGTAATTATTACTAATTATTGGTAATTATTACTAATTATTGGTAAATATTAATAATTATTGGTAATTATTCCTAATTATTGGTAATTATTACTAATTATTGGTAATTATTATTAATTATTACTAATTATTGGTAATTATTACTAATTATTGGTAATTAATACTAATTATTAGTATTTAATACTAATTATTGGTAATTATTACTAATTATTACTAATTATCGGTAATTATTACTAATTATTGGTAATTAATACTAATTATTGGTATTTAATACTAATTATTGGTAATTAATACTAATTATTGTTAATTAATACTAATTATTGGTAATTAATACTAATTATTATTAATTATTGGTAATTATTGATAAATATTACTACTTATTGGTAATTATTACTAATTATTGGTAATTAATACTAATTATTGGAAATTATTACTAATTATTGGTAATTATTACTAATTATTGGTAATTATTACTAATTATTGGTAATTATTACTAATTATTGGTAATTATTACTAATTATTGGTAATTATTACCAATTATTCCTAATTATTGATAATTATTGGTAATTGTTCCTAATTATTGGTAATTATTACTAAATATTGGTAATTAATACTAATTATTGGTAATAAATACTAATAATTGGTAATAAATACTAATTATTGGTAATTAATACTAATTATTGGTAATTATTGGTAATTATTGTTAATTATTGGTAATTATTACTAATTATTGGTAATTATTGATAATTATTACTAATAATTACAAATTATTGGTAATTATTACTAATTATTGCTAATTATTACTAATTATTACTAATTATTGGTAATTATTGGTAATTATTGGTAATTATTACTAATTATTGGTAATTAATAATAATTATTACTAATTATTACTAATTATTGGTAATTATTGTTAATTATTACTAATTATTGATAATTATTACTAATTATTGGTAATTATTGCTAGTTATTACTAATTATTACTAATTATTGGTAATTATTACTAATTATTGCTAATTATTACTAATTATTACTAATTATTGGTAATTATTGCTAATTATTGGTAATTATAACTAATTATTGGTAATTATTGGTAATTATTGGTAATTATTTCTAATTATTGTTAATTAATACTAATTACTGGTAATTAATAATAATTATTACTAATTAATCATAATTATTACTAATTATTACTAATAATTGGTAATTATTGTTAATTATTACTAATTATTGGTAATTATTACTAATTATTGGTAAATATTACTAATTATTGGTAATTATTATTAATCATTACTAATTATTAATAATTAGTACTAATTATTGGTAATTATTATTAATTATTACCAATTATTACCAATTATTGGTAATTATTGGTAATTATTACTAATGATTGGTAATTATTGGTAATTATTGGTAATTATTGGTATATATTGGTAATTATTGGTAATTATTGGTAAATATTGGTAAATATTGGTAATTATTGGTAATTATTGGTAATTATTGGTAATTATTACTAATTATTGGTAATTATTACTAATTATTGGTAATTAATACTAATTATTACTAGTTATTAATAATTATTGGTAATTATTCCTAATTTTTACTAATTATTACTAATTATTACTAATTATTGGTAATTATTGGTAATTATTGGTAATTATTGGTAATTATTGGTAAATATTTGTAATTATTGGTAATTTTTACTAATTATTGGTAATTATTATTAATTATTACTAATTATTGGTAATTAATACTAATTATGGTTAATTAATACTAATTATTGGTAATTAATACTAATTATTGTTAATTAATACTAATTATTGGTAATTAATACTAATTATTACTAATTATTGGTAATTATTGATAATTATTACTACTTATTGGTAATTATTACTAATTATTGGTAATTATTACTAATTATTGGTAATTATTACTAATTATTGGTAATTATTACTAATTATTGGTAATTATTACTAATTATTGGTAATTATTACTAATTATTGGTAATTATTACTAATTATTGGTAATTATTACTAATTATTCCAAATTATTGATAATTATTGGTAATTGTTCCTAATTATTAGTAATTAAATGAATAATTACCAACAATTAGGAATAATTATCAATAATTACAAATAATAACATTATTAGTATATTTTATTATTAATATTAAAATAATATAATTTTCTAATTTATATACAATTCTCCTTTCATCTGTGCGTTTTCTATCTCCACATACAAATAATACATGTGAAGACAGCAAACACAGAGATGAAAAGAGAACTGTATATATATAAAAAATTATATTATTGTATTATTAATAATAAAATATACTAATAATGTAATAATGTTATTATTCCTAATTATTGGTATTTATTATTAATTATTAATATTTATTCTTAATTATTAAAAATAATTACTAATTATTCCTAATTACTATCAACTATGAACAATACTAATAATTTAAATTTATTAAGTAACAAAACAATGTAAACATAATTAAATTACAACTAATTAAGAATAATTGAAACTAATAAAAAATTAAAAATAAATACTAAATTAAATTGAACATAAATACCTTGAAAATTGATCTGCTCTGATCGTTCTTCAAAACTTTAATATCACCTCCGGAGAAAAAAATTAAACTGGAGAAAAACTGAACTTTAGGAATATAACTTCGAGAGAAGAAGATGAAGTTTGAGAATGATTTGAAAAAAACGGATTGGGGTATTTATAGGTTAGGTAATTTGCGACTGGTCCCGTCGCAAATAACCACCTGCTGACACACTATTTGCGACGGGGGAATATTCACGTCGCAAATACCTTTTACCGCCGCCGGTTATTTGCGACGGGAATATTCCCCCGTCGCAAATAAGTTTCCTGCGATTTGGCACGCAAACCGCGCCAGTCCTTTTGCGACGGGGAAAGCTATCCCGTCGCAAAAGGCTACTTATTTGCGACGGGTAAATAACCCCGTCGCAAATAAGTTTTTAACAGGACTATTTGCGACGGGAATAAATCTCGTCTCAAATAACCCGTCGCAAATGCCAGTTTTTCCCGTAGTGGAATAAGTAAAACAATGGCAGAAAAGATTGATGTTTTTGTTACTAGAGTTGGATTTCAAGACATGTAATATGAGGGGAACTATAAATCATGTACTGGATCACTTGAGTATGCCTTTCCGGCACATATGAGTTAGAAAATCCACACAAAGAGAATTTTAATATATTAATTCCAAGAGAATATATTTATTTTTTTGAAGAATAGATTACATGGTATGTTGAAATGGTAAATTATCATGTAACATTTAATTTTCAATCATATCATAAGCCCCAAAAAAATATATCCCTAATGATGATTCCAAATTTTTGGTTTTCTATAATCAATATATTTGGATGATAGGTTGTGATCAAATTATTGTAATATTTTTTCTCGAATGTGAAATAAAATTTTAACTAGAGTTTTTCCATACATTAGAAAATATAGGAATCTTTGGACTGCAATGAATTTTTACAAATTTCTTTTAATCATGAATATACTAGCCTACATTATTTAACAATTCCCCTGAGTTATTTAAAAATTGTGAGAAACATCAATTCCCAAGAGAAATTTCAAAGAGGAAAAAAATAACAAATGAAAAATGTGTTTCTTTGTGAAATCATTGATGTTTGGAAAAAAGACATCATGGGACCCTCTCCATTATCATTTAGATGTTGTTATATATTTTTTATATACAAATTATTTCTCAAAATTTATTTATGATAAAGCCACAAAAATGAATATTCCATAAATTTTCTTTCTTTTTTTGTACTAATATCTTTTGAAAAATTTGAATCCATTGAGAAATCATAAATGAAAAATAATCCAATTTTTCAATATGGTATTGCGAGATTAAATTTTGAAAAATATAGTCAACCATAATACATTAAGCCATTTGATTCCAAACATAAATGGCTAAGGTGAAATTTGTAATCAGGATATTAGAGGAATCTAAAAAAATTTCAATAAATAAAATATTTAAATATTTGATTCAAAGGGTGTAGAACAATTTGTTATAATCTAAAACATCATATAAAACCATAATTATAATTATTTCATTACCAGTTTATCATTGGTAAAATCTATTACATGTCTATGGAGCTACAACACATACCATATTGGGAAATTATAGAGATGAACATAGATATATAAAAACCTGGATAGGAGTAGAGAATATAGATTTATAAATTTAAACAAATAATGAATGCATTATTTGAAAATTATATAATATAAAAGGAGATAACAAGAGTGGCACATGAAATGTTAAAACAACTAAGAGACTTTCATTCCAAAGAATAATAATACATTATAATTCCATAGTGAAATTAATGATTGGTAATCTTCAATTTAGATGGGAAGGGAACTTTATAATGTAAAATACCTACCCAATCAGTGTTAAGTATATATTAAAATAATTATATAATAACTAATTCATTATCAGTGGAAAATAACTAATAAAACATTTTTCCATTCTCTAATAGGCACGAGTGGTGGAGATGAAACGCCATTAAACATTATACAAGCAAACCCCCAATATTACCACTTTCTTTAGTCTTTTCGATTGTTATCCTTTTATAAAATCTTCTTGAACTACTATTACTATTATAATTCCTCATAGACACATCATGATTCATGTGTGGGGGACAGTAAACCTTTTGTAACTTTAATTTATTAATCATTATCTTAGTAATATTAGTTCACTTTGGTTTCATTAGGTATGTTTTGGAAACTACTGACATCAAATTTAATGAAATTTTTTATTTATGACATATTACAATTCTATGAAACTAATTTATGTTTGGAAATTAAACATAAATTATTACAAAAATTAACTTATATTTAAATTAAATGTTTGGGAATTCATTAAAGAAACACAAAATTTTAAATTTCTTGCCAGGAAGCCCAGTCTACATTGAAAATAAATTACATATGAGGATTCTCATCCATTATTAAATATTAATCATAATTCCCTCATTTCATGAGATAACTAACACATTCTTTAACAACCACACATTTTTATGAATTAATGCCAAAACCATTGGGAAGTAATGAACTTGTGATGAAAATGATTTGATTATTCATTTGGAAGAAAATCAGTTTTTAATAATAAAATTATATTCTATTCTATATTGAAATAATACTCTTGTTATCATCTATGGAGATAGGAATAACAAACTAGGTATCCAAATTACTGGATGAATATCCATTCCTACCCTATTATTTATTAATATCACAAATTTCATCAAAATAAAGAGTTTATGGGGTAGTTGTTATTGTGGATTCATGGGTGGAAGGTTTCATTAATTGGATGATTATTAAGGCATTCCATCATTTATAGGGGTATAATAATTTTATTTATTAATATTAACTCATTTCTACCATTTTTCTGTCAATATATATAAAAATATATACATAAAAATTTGATATATAAAAAAAGTAAAAAAATCATAGATAGAGAGAATATGATGGGTATAACATTATAGACACACTACAATGTAGAAATCCATTATAAATTGAATTGTGGGTTATAAAATCAAATTTAATGGGATTGAGTGGGTAACATTTAGTTAGTGTCACACTTGTTTAACCATGAATGGCTCTTTAATGATTCAAACCACCGTATTCTACCACGAAATTTCAAACAATAGAACCAACCAACCATTATCCAGTAAAAAAACCTGCATATTTTCACTAATATAAATATGTAAATTATTCATTAAGAAGGTATTTAGAAACTCAAAAAAATCTATAGTGACCCTTAAATGAGTTTGAAGTGAGAAAAAATTTCTTAAAATGCATACGTTGCATGATGCGAGAAATACTTCTAGAAATGTATGTATGAATTAGCTTCAGAGGATGAAAGAAATGAAATTACTTTAAATATTCCTCATATTTTACTAGAATTAATAACATGTATAAGTCATGATAATCTTGTGTGCCATGGATATTTTACAATAGACTCACATTTGATTATGTTTTGAATATTTATTTGGTAATATTTTTTTTATTTTCAACAATCAATGAGCCCGTGGATTAAGTGTGGGGGAATTTAAAGAGTAAATAAATTTATTATTTATTTATAAAATTATTTCAATACATTAACTTTCTTTTTTAAATTATTTTTGGGTTTTTGGGATTATAGTTCCTTTCCATTAGAATTTATGAGTATTTCTAAAAATAGACTAATTAGGAATTTAGTTTTATTTATTTATTTATGGAATAAAATTACTGGTTATACTTCTCAATATATTTTTTAAATTATTTTTCTGGTTATGTAGAATACTTTAAATATGGTTCATCCTATACATAAAGAATAATGTAAAGGAACCTGTCTATTCAACATTATACTGGGAAATTGAGTAATTTGAAGATTTCAAAATATTTTTCATATATTATATAATTAATTGTCCTTATGTATAATTTTTTTTCATTTTACACTACTATTGAAATCATTATATATATATAATCCCATATAATACTACAAATGTCTCTAAATCTCAAGATATAAAAAAGATAATTTCCTATTCCCTTTTGTAGAAATAAATAGATATGTTATATTTTTTACCACGCATAAGATAACTTATCATGAAAAATATATTTTACCATGAATAAGATATTATATCAAATGAAAAAATATATTTCTATTGTCTAGTGATAAATATATGTAAGATTTTGTTCTCATGTGTAAAAGTATTAATGGTGTGTAAGGATTTTTGAGATGCACTATTGAATCAAAAGATATTTGGAAGTAGAGAATACATATGATTTTGTACATGGGAAATTTTTTCAATACAATCATGTAATATTTTTAGGATCATATATTATATTTTTATTAGCTCCTAAAAAATTTTTGTATGATTCCTCCCTTTATGAAAATTATATAATTCCAATAAATATAATGTTTCAGAAGGTTGAATATTTTATGATTACTTGGAATGAATCAACACAATATTGATCATATCAGTGTTACATAGGGTTTATGAATACCTAGTGAACTAGGATATAGTCTCTGTATATTAATGATTAACTAAATTAGGGAATTTCTATGATCAATGTCTTGTGTTTAACAATCCTCTAGAAGACACCATGAATGTTAAGAATTTCTAAAAACCTAAAATCTATATAGAACCATTAATAAAAACATACATGATATATTTTGATTATATATACACATGGAGTTATAACTGGAACAATGGATAGAAGAGGGAGGCTATTTATGTAGCTAGAGGGGTTGTAAATAGACAACATAAATATGTAGGTTTTGTTTTTTATTTCAAATATTTTATAATATTTTCATTCTTACATGGAAATAAACCTAAGTATAAAGGGAAACACCATTTTTTGATTGGTGAAATGGGGAGGGGAACCTTATTCTTATTTATGAGTCAAAATATCAAAATTAAATTTTTTTCAGGTATTTGATACTAGTTTATAATTTTGAGATGTTATATTTAATATGACTGCATTTGGTTGGTAATTTTTGCACTGTTATCATATTTGGATGAAAAAATATTGTATACATCTACATGATCATTCACATATATGAACAAATGTGTATTATTTTTTGGATAAGAATATCGAAACTGTTGATATATGTTTAGAAGGAATTGTATCTTTCTGAGTTTTTTAGGAGTACGATCATTTAATAATGAGTGTATTGAATAATCATGGGGATCCAATTTTTGAGAATAAAATGATCATTTTGATATCATAACACCCTCATATGATAGAGGATCAATCAATAGTGATCAAAACTATCTTGAAACAATCACTAACTACCCCATTTATGAGGGTTAATTGATTGCAGATTCTCTCACTTATTCAAAAACTATAAATTGGTCATCCAATTTCATACTAGGATGGAATGGACATTGTTAATACAACCCTTGATGAAATCACCTATTACATCACATGAATCATTATTTTTTTTCTTTTCAATTATTCCTAGTATTATAAAAATAAATCAAACAACTATTTCTATTAAAATAATTTACAAAAAACAAATATTTCATCCCTCCTTTGAAAAAACTTATGGTTTATGCTATATTATAGTTTAAACTTATATACTGGATAGATTTTTTAACCACACCAAAAAATGTTTAACCACCTAACAATAAAGTTAATTTTAATTAATTATAATGTTATCGGTATAAGATCATGGATATATTCATAGTGTTCAAGGTTATCCTTTTGAAGTATAAATGTAAAAAGGTTATCTATATTTCTAAAAATTAATTTGTTTGTTTTAAATTGACAAAAGAAAATAATATTGGTTTGGAATCTAATAAAATATATATAAGGATAAGATAAGGTGAATAACATAAAAGACTAACAGAACTCATCCTTAAATGGAATTTTAGATACAATATTTTATAAAAATGGATTTCACATTTATGGATAAAATAAAATTTTTTACATAAAGTTTTTTATATCAATTAGATAAACAGAGCCTAAATTCTTACAATTATATTAAAATAATTCTAAAAAAAATCGAAGCTTGAGGTATATATTTTAATGGATTTGGATATTTTATCTTTTCAAGTGATACTAAATTTCATTAACATATGCAAAAGAAGAAAAATCACCACTTTTATGTAAGAATATAATGAATGAGAAATTATAAACAATATTTTATTCATGAATAAATTTGTGCTATATAATATATCATTATACACATACAAACCTTTGAGAAACTAAAAGTAATTTATTTCATTAATCTATATCCTTATAAAAGTGACATACTAAAACCATGGAAATACAAAATATTATAATTGAAAAAAATATTAAATACAAAGAGTATAATTGGAAAACATGGATCATTATAATCTATTAGAATTATCACTCCCATAGAGAACACTATAGAAAAGAAAATTAATATTAGTAAACAAATTGAGATTGTAGAAAATGAAAATATAAAACCTTGTGTGGAATTATATTGAATTATTTATTAAGGATTGTATATATATTTATATGTGTTAATACAACTATTTGAATAGTATTGTGATCATATGAATAGTAACATGATCATTAGAAATAATAAGATGACCATTAGCAATAGTAACCTCCTCATTGGAATTTTAACTTTTCCTAAAAATAATAAAATATGACAAAAATAATTTTTCATATGAATATTTACAAAAACAAAAAAAATTTAATACCATAAAATAAATAAAAATATTAAAATATCAATGAAATTTTACAAAACATTTAGTATATTACATTTTAATATATTGAATAAAATTCATAAATTTTATTATTATAATTAAAATTCAATATGATAAAAAATATCTCTATATGATACATGTAATTGTTTAGAATCAATAAGTTGGAATTACCAAAGGGTGGATTTTTTTTAATTTTATATGTAATTTATATTTTTGCATGAATTGTAAAAATAATGTTATTCGAATATTGCATGTTTGATGAAATAATAATTATGTAACAATGGAATAATTACATTTAAAATGATTATTTCATTAAAAAAAATTAAGGATATAAATAGGTCATTTTTTAAATAATAATTTTTTTTTCAAATCAAAAATGTAATTTCAAAACTCTAAAGTCTAATATGACCCTTTAAATATGCATTTTTTAATTTTATCCATTTATTATAAAACTAATAAATTAAAATTATATTTTGATTCAAATTACAAATATAATTTAATTTTATTTAAATGTATTTCAATATTGAGAAAATGTTACTATTTAAATGTATATATTGGATATTATAATTTATTCAATATTTTATAACAAAACCACCCATCTCCTCATGTATAAATAACAATTCACCTTTCATTTGGAAAACCTCTTACCTTCTAATTACAAAATATAGTTATATACTCAAATACCCTCCATTAAGACCCTTATAATCCTAATTCATTTTATGGATTCACTAAACTACAGGAATTAAAGGAGTTTAATGTTATAGAAAAGAATGAAGAATGAGAAGAGGGTATATTTTCAATCATTCTATCATTTTCTTCTTCTCTTACTCTTTTTATATATCCCTTTATAACTGAAAGTATATAAGATTAATTGGTTATAATGTCAAAATTATTTTAATTATTTTAACAAATTTCGATAATTATATTTACACCATATTTTTGTTTCATACTTTTTCCCCCTCCTTAAAAAATGTCCCATGAATGGTCAGTTAACTACCCACAAGGACATCATCAACTCTCTCATTGTCACAAATGTTATGGATTATTATAATAAATTATGTATAAAAAAATTTTAACATGTTTTTTCTGTGTTTTTATAGTTTATATTAATAAATTTTAAATATGAATAAAGAAACACCATTAAATTAAAGCATGTTGGAATATTTTAAGCAATATATGATTCCAAAATTAATCATCATTAATAAATGTAATTAATGAATATAATTTAATGATTATAATTTATCAAAAGTGAAAAAATGAACATAATTCAACTATGGTTCCACGTTTTAATAAACCAATGATTATTACTAAGGAGTAAAAAAAGTTATGAAAAAAGTATGATTTATGGTATTCAGATTACCAAACCCAACTCTTAATTTTATGTCATAATTTATTTACATAGTTCTAATTTTGATTATTCATCTAATGTATATTAAAAAAATCACTATTATTTCTATTTCCATACCTACATAATAATATTCTTACCCTATCATGATGATTTCCAATCCAATTTTTGAGAATCTAGAAAATGACAAGGTTTTCCAAAAACATGAAATTGAGTCATCTTGTGCTATTTCATATCCAATAACGGATGATAATGTATTATTATAGATTATTATTTCACTTATTCATTTGGTAATCCCAAGGGTTATTCTCTGAGGTATGATATATAAGATCTTTATGAAAACATTTACCACCTTTTTTTCATGACTATGAATGTCATACATTCTATGTAGAATGAATTATTATTAGAATTTTATTGTGTAATTGGTGGGGAAAAAATTCTATATCCCTCAAATGCATTGGGTAATGTGATATTTCTCATAATATACTATGATTGAACGCGATTATATATTTTTTCACAATTAGGATTTATCTATTCAATAATATTTTTTCTGGATGGACACGATGCTAGCTTTGTTCACAACCATGTGTGGTATTTGAAAACAATGTTATTATGTTTCATTTTTATTCATATTCCACATCCCATTCCTTCATCAAATATTTACATACTCCTTATGGTGATGATCCTATTCAATTAATTGGGTGATGATAATATTTATACCCAATAAATATTGATTCATGTCACTTTTACATCTATTTTATCCCAACCCTCATTGGGATTTTAAATCTCCTATTTATTTTATGTATATCTTCTAGTGATTACATGTACAAATATGATTGTGAAATTTTTTAGGAGGATGAAGAATAAGGATTTAAATATTGTTAATATTTTATTATATAAATGTGATATGTGATCCTAATTTCCCCAATATAGTAATCCATTTTATCCTTAAATTCATCACAATTATATTAATTACCTAAATTTTTTGTAATATCCACATAGAAAAATGTTGGGTTTCTGTAGATAGTATTAGAGGAGAATTATTTAATTCGGGAATTAGGGTTAGGAAACCTTAGTGGAAACCAAAAAATATGTCCATGTATTGGTGAACATCATATGTTTTGGTAAATTATAAGAAAAAATATTTTTTGATAAATGAAATCCTTTAAAGATACTAAAACTATATAAGGATTGGAAAGATATGTTCATAAATGTAATAACAATAAATAGGGAAGATTGGGTATTAAACCAACCATCACCTAGTGAATTATAAAGTGGAATCACATCAGACTTGGTTTGACACTCCCATGTGATATTTTCCAATGAACCACAAACATTATACAAGCCATTATGAAGGATACAATTAAAAATTAATTATTTAATTCAATGATAAAACATATTAAAGTACATAATCCTAGATGCATTATTTTATAAAAATGATAAATAATGGTATCAAATAAAAATGACATTAGAAATAATTTTCTTGTGATGAAAAATTATGTAGTCATTCATTATTGACTAGTATTTTGTTCAAACATATTCTATTTTAAAAAATAGTGGGAACAATGATAAACTTGAAAAAACAAATATGTGATAGAAAATACAATGATTTCTTGAATGAAATTACCAATGTAATGGTATGTGGTGTTAAAAACTACATATAAATTCTTACCCAACATATCTACTAATAAAAACAACCTTAACCCTAGGGAATGTAACCCATCACACATGAATTATAAAATTTCAATTTATTTTTTTCATTATAATGACCATTAATGTTTATAGTATATTATAACCCAAAACTCAAAAAATTGTGGCATAAGTCATTAAAGAACTTATTTTTTTATGATTGACATTTATGAGGAGGATAAGTTGACCGTATCCCTCTATCATTTAGATATAAGGGTTTATCGATGTTGAGCACTGATAAAAAAATGAATTTGAAATATGAAATGGGAGAAATGGAATATGAATACATTATAATGATATATCTTAAACACTATTTCCCATAATATCTTGGAATAAATATTGATATTTAATTTCTAGATTTTAAGAAAAAGGTTAGTGAATATATCATCTCCTATAATGAAAATTTTAGAGGGATTGAATGATATGCTTCAGGTTTTTTTTATAAAAAATGATAGTAAAATAGATATATTAAATAGAGGTTTGAAACCACACAATTGAAATGATATATAGATATAAGACATTGGATGTTAAAAATTTGTTTCTCAATATGCTCTCTTAATATAGATTGATTTTAGAGAATATTTTCTTGGACATGGAGATAATAAAAAATCTAAATTAGAACAATCATATTACATGAGAATAAGAGGAATGATGAACCAGCAAGAAAAATTTCAAAGATATGTGATGAGAAATCATGGTAATTTCATCAAAGTTAAAAGGAAATACTTCTGGTGTGGAAGAATTACCCACCAAGAACACGAATTTTGAAGAAACACGACGAATAAAACCAATGTGATCAATGAATAGAAGACATGTCCCAATGCACCACCAAAGGATAAATTCTTGAAATTTAGGGATAATGGGAAATATGGATATTATCACACCAAACTAGGGTTCATTAAAATTATTAGGTCTTAAAAACCATCAAAGTTTATGAATCAATGGAAATAATATGCCATCAATACCGCTGGAACTACTGTAAATATGTACTTTTCAGCGGTAGGAAATTGAATTTACAGTGCTAAAAAGGTGCTAATGATTGGGGTGAAAATAAACGGTAGGGGTCCCATTTAAATTGCTAAAAAAGTACTGATAAAGTCACATTTTATGAAAGATAAAAAGTGTTTATAAAAGGGGTCCATTATTAGTGAAAAAAACTGCTGATAAATGTGTCCTTTATCATTGCTTTTTTTAAAAGCGCTGATAAATGTTATAAAAAAAATTAAAAATATCTACAAATCAGTTAGGAGATTCATAATCTCTTGAATCCCCTTTTAACTATACCCCCATGCCTAGCCTGTACACCCAAGCCAGCCCCACTCGGCCCACACACCCCAGCTACGACCCCACCCCATTTAACAATGCTATAAGCTATTCTACCCATGTGTGCGACCTACCTCTTCCAAGATTCAAACCCAAGACCTTTTACATAAGTTTATAAGCCTTTACCACTCCACCATATTGCATTTCCATCCATTTGTTAATATACACATTTATTTATTTACATATATTGTTATATTAACTCATATATTAATATATATTTATATTAATATATATATATATATATATCTAACTATATATATTTAGTTATATTAATATATGTATACCCATATATTGATTCATTGATATATACATATATAATTATATTCATATACTTATATTTATATATTTATATATTTATTAGTATATTAATATATATTTATATCTATTTATTTATATATATTTATATTGTTTATCCTTATATTTATTTTAAAATTAATATATATTTATATGATCAGTTTTAAATACATTTATAAAATAAGCTTTTTGTGTGTGTTTATAAATAAATACATACATATATACAACACACACACATGTATATATATTATATGTGAATCAATAAGTATAATTATACATATTTATATATATATATATATACAAAGATTATATATTAATATGTATATACATATGTTTAGAATATATAGATATATATATCATTTTGTCCATACATACGCACACAAATACACACAAACACACAAACACACATCATATAGGTATATAAAAATTAATATATTTGTATTTCAAATAAAATTTATATTTTATTTTTATTTAGATAAGCCTTATATATTGATAAATTTACTTTATATGTAACTATGTTTAATTATATATTTATAAAATTCAATTTTTATGGGTGAATATATATATAATATTTATATATTGTTATATAATTGAATATAAATTACATTAAATTGTGAAAAACAATAAAATTTCAAAGCCATAATATCATTATAAATGTAACCCCTCAGAAAAAATTCAGTCCCTGGTGATAAAGGTCAAAAATACTACCTAAAACGTGGCTAAAATTACATTGAATGTCAAAAAAATGGGGTATCTGGACTAAAAACTCAGTTTATGAGGCCTTTTGGGCCTTTTGGGCATCAAAATATGTGACAGAAGGTTCACATGGGTAACTAGAGCATAGAACTTGTTGCATGATTTGATTTGATATATTGTAGTTTTCTAACGGACATCGAGATCAAAATTTATTGTTATTTGATTTTTGAGTTACATTTTCAACTTATTTTAGAAATTTTATTAATTTTTTGTTTTTTTGTTTGTCTTAAACATATTATTAAATAGTGATTAGTCTATGATAATTTTACAAATACTAATTAATAATTATTTTATAATATTTTATAATCCATTTTCACTACAAATCTTATAAATTAAGTTGAAATATTTATTTATACTTACTTAAAATATATATAAAACATATATATATTATATTTATACAAATATAAGCAAACTTATATATTTATATATCAATATGTTATTTTTTATGAAATATAGTTTTCTTAAATATACCCTTTACCAGCTCTAGGGAAAAAGGCACTGATAAGGCTCCACATTAATCAGTGCTACTAAAAACGTGCTAATAAAGGGGGAACCATTAACAGGTCTAAAAAAGTGCTATTAAAGGGGAGCACTACATAAATCTTGTTTTGTGGTAGTGTAAGGTGGAAAATGAAAATGAAGTCATTCAAGTTACACTTTATATTCAATAAAAAAGTAAAAACTACTATTAGATTATAGTTATATGGATTCCTTTATTTTATATAAATTTTATAAACCTATTAAATCGCATATTAGATACCTAGAATTAGATATATCGTTAAAAAATATAGTTGGTATCAATGAAACATAATTATCAAACACTTTTCATTTCTGCATCTCTCATAAGATTCTTATATTGAATCTTATAATCATTATAATCTAGTAAATCCCTCAATAGTGTGGGTGTGGATATCAACGGAAGAAGTACACCCATCCAGAATGATTGTGTTTAAATAAATTGACAACCTTGGGGAAATTCCCATTCTATGTTAATATTCTGATGTATGTCCCAATAAAATTACTTGAACATCCACCAGAGTTTGTCGTAGATTTATAAATAGAGCTAATACTTACATCTAATCCTATCTCGAAATTAACCTTTTAGATTTCCATAATAATATTGTAGGAGTTGAGGAAGTGGCATCAGGATAATTTTGATGACAGTTTCTTATGCCATACTGCATTCGTTTAGGGTTTTTCAGTGATATTTGTCAATAAAATGCACGATCAATGTGGTTGTGTATCAATTTTTGGGTTCTCAACAAGGTAACCCTAAAAAAGTATCCACTGGTGACTTTATTTTTACTGATTGAGAATATTAATACTTCTTAATGGTGAACCATTATTTTTGATATCATCTACTAAAGGAGAAGAAGGAATATAATCAAAATACAACCATTTGTATAAGGTATGGACACTATGAGTTCATAGTGATTCCATTTAGACATACTAATTCCCCAAATATTATAATTTATTCAATGAATATATATTTTATGGAATACCCTTACAAATGTTTTGCAGTATTTATTATTGATTATCTCATTTAGTCCAAGATAAATGTGTAATATGAAGAGTATCTAATGATTTTTCATGAAATATCGATAAATAAGAAAATGTATATGATTTTTATAATATTCAACTTTTGGTTGAAAAAAGACACATTCATGGGGAACATAATCACAAGTAATGGAATTTATATATAACCCTAGAAGATAATGGAAAAATATAAGTGGAATTGAACCCTAAGGGTCATAGAAATTCAATGTATTCTTAGAGTAACTAATAACTCTAGACATTATGTGAAATATTTCTCATTAGTTAATAACCCTCTTACTATGTTAACATGGAAGGAGGTAAAAAATGTATAAGTATAATAATGTGAAGAATTATTTATGGAGCCTCAAAAGTTTCCAATCATAATCGGTATACTCACTCTAACCTCATGTGAATAAGGGGTTTTTATATAGAGTGATATTTCAAGGAAACACTTCACTTTTGTGCTCATGAAAAAAATGATGTATTATGCTTCAAGATAGTAGAATATCCTTGAAAAAAAACTAGCACAAGATCAGATGATATAAGGTGTGATCTTCTCCTGGATGATTTTGATGGACTACTTTTTTGGTATGATGTGTGTCATATATACTAATCGTAACAGTATTATGTTTACATTCACATAGAAATTGATGAATACACATAAATTTATATTGTTAGATCTAATCTACGACTAATATTTCTCTATTCACTACTATATTTAAAAAGATAAAATGATTATTAATTTAATTAGAATAAAATAACATGCTATACTATTCATGGTTCAGATTGGGATATACCATATATTCGTTTTCATAAAATGGATGGATCTAGATATCATAATTGTATTGATTACACCATACCTATGTCAAATGATTTATTTACCATATAATTAAGAGAAGATCAATTAGGCCTAAAGGTATGATTTGGTGCTTTAAAATAATATGGAAATAGCAATGGAGCAGAATATTTATGGATTCCACATCGATGAAGATTGTGTATTTTAGTTTGGAACTAGACATTGGGTTCCTACATGACCTAATATAAAGAAATAGATATTGTCTAATTCTCAAATGTCATATTTCTCAATGCATAATATATGTACCGATATGTCCCATGATATTTTAGAGCTCATATAGAGGGAAAACATGAACAAGTTAATCACTAATTATAACTCATTTTTTTGGTATGTCCTCAATATAATGAATAGAAATAGAAGTCCAAGCTTATGAATAACCCATTACCAATACCAACATGTAAATTGAATTACATCATTGTGTATTTCTCCTTGATCCCCCAAATTCATTTAAAGGTATAAATTCTATATGGGTTTTCATGGATTGACTAAAAATGTCTTCCCACATTGTAAATAATCATAAATAACATGAAACAAATTCTATGATATATGTAAATAAAGTGGTGAGTACATTTGGAACAATATTTTAATAATACATATTCATCACACACAGTTCTCCTCTAAATTTTAGATAAGTATTCAATATGATATGAATATTGAATTAAATTTTAGTATGTACTATCAACCCTAAAATGTTGGCCAATATGAAAGGGATATTTAGACACTTGAGGAATCACTTAGATATTTCTTAATGATGTTTAAAGAAGTATGTCATCAATGTCTCAAATTAGTTTAGTACTCATTCAATAATAGATTCTACTCAAGTATTTAAATGGATAAGGTTGAAGATCTACATGGGAAGTGATGTAGACCTCATACATGTTGGGATGGAGTTGCTGAATAGATGGTACATAAAACTGATATTGTTGAAGAGATGATAGAAAATGTTCAATCCATCTAACATCATATTAAATATTCTCAGAGTTGGTAGAGGAGCTTTGCTAAAAAACATCGACGTGACATAGAGTATGATGTTGGTAATAATGGTTTTTTTTGAATATCACCAATATGATAGTAAGCTAGTTTGTAAATTATTTATATCATAGATGCAAGACAATTTGACCCTTTGAGATCATTAATCACATATGAGGAGTGGCCTATCAGCTAGAACAACATCCAAATATGGCTCATGTTCCTAATGTATCCCATGTATATCAACAGATGTGGTATATAACTAATCTAAAACATGTAATTAATCTAAAGGTGATATAACTATAGCATAACCATTGTTCTTATGAGAATTCTATGGAACTCATAGACCAAAAATGAAAATCTCTACCAAAAAGGACAACATACCTTTCTAATGTTTTGTGGTATAACCATGACTATGAATTGTTGACTTGGGATCTTGAGGAATCAATAAAACAAAAGTACCCTCATATATTTTCAAAAAAAATATAAGTAGAAATTTTGGGTGTGAAATTTCTAAATATGGGAATAAGTAATGAACCAGATGTTATAAATGATACTTTTTCCTAAATATATTCATGTTTTATTATATAAAATTGTATAAATATAATAAATAGAATAAGTAATAGAATATTGTTTTATTAATATAGAAAATTATATTACGTAGAAACAAGACCGATGAAAATAAAAAATATTACAATGGGTAAAAATATTAAATAGAAAACATTGAATGGAAAAAAGTGGATCACTCTAATTAGATAGAATTATCACCTCCATGAACAATGTTGTAGAAAATAATGAAAATATTTGTAAAAAATCTAAATATTATAAATTGAAATTTTAGAAACATGAGATTAATTGTGGATAATGATGTATAAAGGAATGAATATGTATTTATAGAAGATAATGTGGCTTTGGGATTAATAATGTGACTATTTGATTAGTAATCTGGTTGTTTGGAATTATAAAATGATCAATAAGAATTGTACCATGGTTATTGGAATAGTAATTTTAACTGAAAATAATAAAACATAATAAAAATAATATATTTCTTGAGAAACATAAAAAAAATATAAATATTTAAAATTTATAAAATAAATACCATTAATGAATAAAGTGATATTATATACACTTTTTAAATAAATTTTATTTTAATGTATTTCATAATCATCCTCATATTTATTTTAATAATTAAATTAATTAATTATAAATTATTATTTTGATAAAATGAATAATATTTTGAGAATGTTAATTTTTAAATTTATGAAGGGAAAAATGTTTATAATTTTCTAAAAAAAATCAATTTTAATGTGAATGGAAAAAATTCTATTTTACAAATACCGCATGTTTTAGGAAAATATTTTAAAGTAATAATGAGTTAGTTAATGTTATATTGGATATTAGAGATGATGATAAATTTAATATGATAAATGTGTCATTTAAAAAATTTATTATTCAATTAAAATGGAAATTTCCAATGTATAAATGTAGAAAGTGTCCATTTAAATATTTTTTTTCATTTTCCTAAATTTATTTTGATTAAATTAACAAAAATGAATTATAAAGTGATTTAAACTACCAAAATCATGTAATTTTATTCATATATATTTCATAATGTCCAAAATTTTAATATTTAATGGTTAACATTAGATATTATGACTTATTAAATATTTTATCCCCAATATATCCCTCTAATCATATGTAAATAATCACTCTCACATCCCTTGAAAAAACACATACCATAAAATTAAAAAGAAAATTCTCAACTAAAAAACCATCTCCTCGGTCCCTTATATTCCATAGTGATTTTAGTGATTCCCTCAACTCCATGAGTTAATGTTTTTTATTGTCATATAATAGAGTTACCACATAGAGGACGATATGTTTTCACACATTCCCTAATTTTCCCCTTCTCTCCACCTCATTCGATCCCTATCAAACAAAAATATTTTAATATTAGTTATGTGTTACATTAAAACTATATTTTTTATTTTATCAGACAATAATTACAACATTAACTTCATATTAATATGTCATACTTCTCTTGCCCCCATATTTTGACAATATCTCATTCAGAGTTAGTTAACCACCCTTGAAGAAATTTTTGACTACCTAATTACCAAAAATTTTAAGTATTATTATAATAAGTTAAAACAATATAAAAATTTATATATATAGTTTCATAACCTTCCATTGAAAAACATTGTAATTTTTAAGTAGAAATAAAGAAAAACTATTACAAAAATGAAAATAAGATATTTTGTCACGAACCAACCCGGGTCGACCCTGAACCGATCACCCGAGCCGGTTTGCGACATGACCCGAGAGGCGTTCCCGATCCTCTCGGGCTGGCGACAAGCACCAGGGCATCAATAGAGGACAAGTGGGAATGATTTCGCCCAACAAAAATAAATAAATAAACAAAGCAGTGGAAGGAAAAAAAATGACACGAAAATGGAAGAACGACCAACAAAAACACACTAACCTGGTCTCGGCCAAAAACTCCTCGCGACTCCGAGAGTCGCTCACCAGACCACAACCAACTCTCGCCCACGGTGAGCAAACTTGAGCCAGCCTACAACAAAACTAAAAACAGGAAAACACTATAGGCGTGAGTATTAAAACTCAGTAGGCATGCCCAACAAACTATTCCCAATGCACTACCTTTAAATGAAGAATTTACCAATTACAGGTTTGAACTAAATATACAAAAATATTGGTTATCACACACACACACACTTTAATTTCTAAAACAAGTATCAGTCCATTGCCGTTTTTAATTTTAAAACAAGTTTAATGTTTGAAAGGAATAAGTACATTTCGTTTTTAAAACATTTTTCTACGAACAACTTAGAAATCTAGACTTCGGTTATCAACCAAAAAGGAAAACCACACATAACACACATAACACACAACACATACCAAGGGCAATGGGAAAAGTGGCACACATAGGCCAGCAACCGAACTTGACCTCTCGATCGTCTGCCACACACAGATACACAATAATGAAAACATGGGTCGAACCTAGGAGATCGTGAACAATCCAGAACGTACTATACATCTGACGGATCCTGAAGGCATGCCCTAACTCGATGACGTCATAACGCCCTAACGCCCGGCATAGCCCTGCATGGCCTAACCGAGGGGCCCAATCCCCATAGCAGTAATAACTCAGTATTCCCCTGCTATGGGGCCACTAGCCAGTGCGTAATCTAAACTATTGCAGCAATCGTTCTCAGAAGATTCACTCACTATGCCAGGTTCCCATGTCAACACATGAAATAAACAGGGGTGCGTCCACAATGTAAAACAATCAGTCACGATGCACCAACATCACATACAGCTCACGAAAACAACTCACACCAAAGATCACCCCCGAGTGGGTTTTCCAAAATAATCTATTTTTATTAAAGTGCCAAACCGGCCTTCGCCAATTTTAAAGTAAAACTTCATTTCTCAAAAAGCTCAAAACACTTGTTCAGAAGAATTCATTTATCTTTAAATCTATAAGTACATTTGAAATGCCGTGAATTATGTTTTAAGGCCAAACATGCATTCTTTCAAAACTAGGTGTCCGCCCGTCAAGAAAATGTTCCAAGTGTTCGGTATAAAATAAACGGCTCTTTTCACACTAAATAATCATTTAAAATTTTATTATCTAATATTATTTATCATTAATTAAAATTCACAAAACATCTAGCAATTAATAAATTCTAAATTTAAAGGTAAGTGCAGTGGGGGACCTACCTCGACTCGCAGTTCGGTTACGAAGATGACGCGATGCGTCTCACACTCGCGCACAAGTACGCACAGGGCGACGACTACAGTACCGTGGGAATACGTCGCTGATGTGCTGCAACACCCACACAAAAAATAAAAAAATAAATAAAAACACAAACTCATAATAACCAACAAAGAAGCAGCACAAACGTTACCTTGGCGCAGGGCCGGCCTTGACCAACATGGTCACACGAAAGGTTAAATGGTCAGGCGCGGTGCTGCGGTTCACTGGAAAGGTCACCGACGCCGTCAACGGCAGCGCAAAGACTCGGGCAACTGACAACAGGCCTGGTCGAAACAGCTGGGGGGTTGTGATGCGAGAAAGTTGAGGTCAATGCCAAAAACTCGGCAAGGGGGTTTGTTGGGCTGGAAAAGCACACGATGACCGGAAAGGAGGGTTGGCGGCGGCCGGAGCTGCACCAATTATTCAGAGCTACGTCTAAAGAAGGGTGTTCGGTCGAGGGGCTTCGTGCTGGACAACAAGGGGTTGTGCCGAAGGGATTCGTGTCGGTCCAATGGAAAAGGGCAGTGCCAGATAGGAGGAGCCAGGGGCTGGCCAGCTGGGAGGGTGTGGTGGCGCAGATCAAGGCATGAGCTCGGATAGAGGGGGAAGCGCCGTAGGCCGGTCGGAGGCTCGACCAGGGTTGTTCACAGACCCGGCAGGAAGGGGGTCTCGACCAGGGATTAGGTGCACCGACGGGTGCTCTGAAGGAGCCGACAGGAGGCACGACTGGAGGGGAGCACTTCAAGGGAGACAGGTTTGGTGCGGGAGAGATGGGGTGCGGGGCAGCAGCAGGCAAGCTGCTGGTGCACCGCTGACTGTAGGCAGGCTGAGGTTTAATGGAGGATAGAAGCAGAGCAGTGGGGAGTCCGAGTAGGAAGGGGGCAAGGAGAGTCAGAGGATCTTCACGCTGCAAGAGAGAAGAGAGGAGGGGGTTGCGTGGGTGGTCGGCTGGGCATGTGCGGCAAGGGGATGAGGCAGGGGTGCCATGGATCTAGGTCCGGAGGGCATGCCGGAGGGAGTTGCAAGAGATGGTGCACCGAGGTGAGCCAGCTGGCTGTAGGGGTGCACAGCGGAGAGAGGGGAGTGGCTGTGAGGGAGGAGAGGAGGCCGAACAACCTGCTATGCAGGGGAGCACCGGCGGAAGAGGTGCTGCTGCTGTGTAGCTGAAGCCGGAGGAGGGCCGCGGCTCATCCAGGGGAGAGAGAGAGAGAGAGCTGGGGCGGGTTTCGTGCGGACTGGCCGAGCAGGGCGAGGGCAGTGCTGTGCGGGGCGGAGGCTGTGCCGCATGCAGGGGGTTCGCCGGGCGGAGAAGAGTGCGGGGGAGCCAAGGTCGCGGGTTGGCTGGGAGCTGCGGATGGGGAACCAAGCTGGAACTGTTCAACCGAAGTGGGAGTTGGGCTGGCGTTGTACAGCCGAAGCCGGAGGTGGCGGAGCCGGCTGGAATGCGAGGCAGCTGTGGGAGGTTTGGGCGGAGGCTTCAGCCGGACTGCGGGACGGCGCTGCTTCTAGTGCGTGAGGAGAAGAAAGAGGGACACCCTATGCAGGAGACCAGATCTGGAAAAAAGTGGAGAAGAAGCCGCGTGGAAGAAAAATGCAAAAGGAAAAGAAAGAAAGAAGGAAATAAGAAAGAGAAAGAGAGGAAGATAAAAATAAAACAAAAAATTAATAAAAATATGACTAATAATAGTAATAAAAATTCTAATAATAATAATAATAATAATAATAATAACAATAATAATAATAACTTTAATTATAATAAATGTAATAATTAAAATTAATAATCGTAACCATAATAAAATACAAAACATATTAATTTAAAATTTTTTTTGAAGACCGACGGACAATGTCGTTGCATGGGCGAAGCCGCGCGGCGTTGCCCTCCGCCCGTGCGTTCAATGGCGTCGAACCCAAAACATGCATTTTTTTGACAAAGCACAAAAATCTGGTTCTGGAATAAAAGCAACAAATAGGTCGGGTGTGACAATTATCCCCACCATAACTCTTCCCGTCCCCGGGAAGCCACAACAAGACCTAGACCATAGAAGAAACTCCGTAAGTGTCAATAACCCCCAAAAGTTTAAGCACCTCCAGTTGATTGATCCATGTAGACACAAAAAACCCCTGACACGCAACTTATCCTCAAAACACAAACACTTTAAACACCACCCAAAACGATACCCGAGAAGAAACTCTGATACTGACACGGGGAGGCCCGAACGGACTCCCCACCATAGGAAACAAGCCAACTGAATTCAATGAGACCCGTGATCATACTCCCAATCGTATGGAATGACTAGGGTAACCAAGCTTGAAGATTTTCCACACTGTCCAAAAACCCCCCACCACAAGGGGGAGAAGGGAAGGGGCCTACGGGTAGAGCATCGAAACTACCGTCACCGTCACTCCAACGATGTCACACCCTCAGAAGAACACAAACCATACAACCCTAATGATGAAGATTAAACTAAGGCCCTTCTTTACCGCTGGGGTTCACCTGACTACGCACCAGCTTCACTCCGGGACCTATGGCTGGAGCTCTGATGATTGAAGCATCTCCTGCCTCGTAGTCAGGCTTCAAAAATTCCCGAACAAGAATTTTACCAAACACACATCCATTAGAACAAAGGATTCAAAGAGGTTCAGCAACAACCATTCTTACAACTGAAAGAAATGAAACACCACAAAACGGTACATGTGACGACTACTACATCCAAGAAACACTATAAAGAGAAAACCCCAAAATGATCTCCAAACACCATCCTACTCCTGCGGACGGGCTGAGGTGACCTTCAACGATCCCGGTATGGATCTAGCGTGCTTCTTGAAAACACCTCGACAGAATCGATGTAAGTGGGCCAGACTTCCACAGGTGTGGCAGGGTTTTGGAGCATTCAGGCACATCGGCCTCTTGTGCCCTCGCTTACCGCACTGGTGACAGATCAAGGCATTGTCCTGTGAGGAAGACGACTGAAGGTCTGAAGGCCTCTTGATTCCTCTAGTAGTTCCACCATCATCATGTCGCTTCCCTTTCTTCTTATCGCTATCTTCTGTACTGTTTCCCAAAGCCGGAGGGGGATTCGTCACCTCATGTCCTCCTGCTAACTCACCTTCGACAAGGAAAGCTTGTCTCACCACATCAGGGAAAGTGATCACGTTGAATTTTCCCACCTTCGACTGCAGCTCAGGACGTAATCCAAGCTCAAAATGCCGAGATTTCACAGGATCATTTCCTATATACCCCTTTTCATACGGAGCCAGGTCCAGGAAACGAAGAAAGAATTCAAACACCGATCTGACACCTTTCTGGAGACCACACAACTCCATCCTCTTCCTCACCTTTGTCACTTCAGAGAAGTACTGTTGAATGAATGATGACTTGAAGAACTCCAAAGTGAGATCTTTCCGAGGTTTATCTTGAGACATGTACTTCCACCATTTCCAGGTTGGACCTTCAAGCATAAAGGTAGCCAACTTCACCTTTAACGACTCAGGCAACCCAATGAAACTGAACTTCCTCTCAATCTTCCGTAACCACTCCTCTGCCTCAAGAGGATCTGTCTGCCCATAAAAGAGGGGAGGGTTCAACTTCCGAAACTCGAGGACGTAGTACTTGGGATGATCAACTGGGGTATTTTCTAAGGATGCACCACCTGAAGTTGCACCTCGGGCATCCATCGAACCTTCGTGGGGGCGAACACTAAGGAACAAGAAAACCGGAAGATGGGTCAAACATGGTCATTGTCATTTCAAATACCAAAATAACACTTTTCAAAACAATTTTTTTTTCAGAAATAAGGAAAATCCAGAAGAATCACTAGAGGGAAACTAGTGATTATGGGTGACTCGACCATATGGTTGGCGGCCATACGACAATCACACCACCGTCACTGAGAGCATTCTAGGGTAAAGTCTCCAGCACCACATGGCTTGCCAGACCATGTGAGCTCACAGAGGTCACTTTCCCAACTCTCATTTCATTTCCCAATACCAAACAAACCATAAGAATCAAAAGACATCGACAACCCAAACATCTGATGGTAACCCGAGTTTCGGAACAAGCAAGGGATCATGGCGTCCTTCTCGTCTGTGTGCCTCAAGCCCCGATAATCATACACCTTCTACCATGAAAACCCCAGCTAACAATGGGTGCTCTGAAAAACAAGGTCCGCTCAGGAGCTGACCTCCTCTAATACCATTTTGTCACGAACCAACCCGGGTCGACCCTGAACCGATCACCCGAGCCGGTCTGCAACATAACCCGAGAGGCGTTCCCAATCCTCCCGGGCTGGCGACAAGCGCCAGGGCATCAATAGAGGACAAGTGGGAATGATTTCTCCCAACAAAAATAAATAAATAAACAAAGCAGTGGAGGGAAAAAATGACACGAAAAAGGAAGAACGACCAACAAAAACACACTAACCTGGTCTCGGCCAAAAACTCCTCGCGACTCCGAGAGTCGCTCACCAGACCACAACCAGCTCTCGCCCACGGTGAGCAAACTCGAGCCAGCCTGCAACAAAACTAAAAACAGGAAAACACTATAGGCGTTAGTATTAAAACTCAGTAGGCATGCCCAACAAACTATTCCCAATGCACTACCTTTAAATGAAGATTTTACCAATTACAGGTTTTAACTTAATATACAAAAATATTGGTTTTCACACACGCACACACTTTAATTTCTAAAACAAGTATCAGTCCATTGCCCTTTTTAATTTTAAAACAAGTTTAATGTTTGAAAGGAATAAGTACATTTCGTTTTTAAAACATTTTTCTACGAACAATTTAGAAATCTAGACTTCGGTTATTAACCAAAAAGGAAAACCACACATAGCACACATAACACACAACACATACCAAGGGCAATGGGAAAAGTGGCACACATAGGCCAGCAACCGAACTTGACCTCTCGATCGTCCGCCACACAATAATGAAAACATGGGTCGAACCTACGAGATCATGAACAATCCAGAACGTACTATACATATGACTCATCCTGAAGGCATGCCCTAACTCGATGACGTCATAACGCCCGAATGCCCGGCATAGCCCTGCATGGCCTAACCGAGGGGCCCAATCCCCATAGCATCAATAACTCTGTATTCCCCTGCTATGGGGCCACTAGCCAGTGCGTAATCTAAACTAGTGCAGCAATCGTTTTCAGAAGATTCACTCACTATGTCAGGTTCCCATGTCAACACATGCAATAAACAGGGGTGCGTCCACAATGTAAAACAATCAGTCACGATGCACCAACATCACATACAGCTCACGAAAACAACTCACACCAAAGATCACCCCCGAGTGGGTTTTCCAAAATAATCTATTTTTATTAATGTGCCAAACGGGCCTTCGCCAATTTTAAAGTAAAACTTCATTTCTCAAAAAGCTCAAAACATTTGTTCAGAAGAAGTCATTTATCTTTAAATCTAGAAGTACATTTGAAATGCCGTGAATTATGTTTTAAGGAAAAACATGCATTCTTTCAAAACTAGGTGTCCGCCCGTCAAGAAAATGTTCCAAGTGTTCGGTATAAAATAAACGGCTCTTTTCACACTAAATAATCATTTAAAATTTTATTATCTAATATTATTTATCATTCATTAAAATTCAAAAAACATCTAGCAATTAATAAATTCTAAATTTAAAGGTAAGTGCAGTGGGGGACCTACCTCGACTCGCAGTTCGGTTACGAAGATGACGCGGTGCGTCTCACACTCGCGCACAAGTACGCGCAAGGAGACGACTACAGTACCGTGGGAATACGTCGCCGATGTTCTGAACACCCACACAAAAAATAAATAAATAAATAAAAACACAAACTCATAATAACCAACAAAGAAGCAGCACAAACGTTACCTCGGCACGGGGCCGGGCTTGACCAATAGGGTCACACGAAAGGTTAAATGGTCAGGTGCGGTGCTGCGGTTCACTGGAAAGGTCACTGACGCCGTCAACGGTGGCGCAAAGACTCGGGCAGCTGACGACAGGCCTGGTCAAAACAGCTGGGGGGTTGTGATGCGAGAAAGTTGAGGTCAATGCCAAAAACTCGGCAAGGGGGTGCGTTGGGCTGGAAAAGCACACGATGACCGGAAAGGAGGGTTGGCGGCGGCCGGAGCCGCACCAATTATTCAGAGCTACGTCTAAAGAAGGGTGTTCCGTCGAGTGGCTTCGCGCTGGACAACAAGGGGTTGTGCCGAAGGGATTCGCGTCGGTCCAATGGAAAAGGGCAGCGCCGGATAGGAGGAGCCAGGGGCTGGCCAGCATGGAGGGTGTGGTTGCGCAGATCAAGGCATGAGCTCGGATAGAGGGGGCAGCACCGTAGGCTAGTCGGAGGCTCGACCAGGGTTGTTCACAAACCCGGCAGGAGGGGGGTCTCGACTAGGGATTAGGTGCACCGACGGGTGCTCTGAAGGAGCTGACAGGAGGCACGACTGGAGGGCAGCACTGCAAGGGAGACAGGCTGGGTGCGGGAGAGCTGGGGTGCGGGGCAGCGGCAGGCAAGCAGCTGGTGCACCGCTGACTATAGGAAGGCCAAGGTTTAATGCAGGATGGAAGCAGAGCAGTGGGGAGTCCGAGTAGGAAGGGGGCAAGGAGAGTCAGAGGATCTTCACGCTGCAAGGGAGAAGAGAGGAGGGGGTTGCGTGGGTGGTCGGCTGGGCATGTGCGGCAAGGGGCTGAGGCAGGGGCGCCATGGATCTATGACCGGAGGGAATGCCGGAGGGAGCTGCAAGAGATGGTGCACTGAGGTGAGCCAGCTGGCTGTAGGGGAGTACAGCGGAGAGAGGGGAGTGGCTGTGAGGGAGGAGAGGAGGCCGAACAACCTGCTATGCAAGGGCGTACCGGCGGAAGAGGTGCTGCTGCTGTATAGCTGAAGCCGGAGGAGGGCAGCGGCGCATCCAGGGGAGAGAGAGAGAGAGAGCTGGGGC
This sequence comes from Viscum album, assembly GCA_963277665.1. NCBI lineage: Eukaryota > Viridiplantae > Streptophyta > Magnoliopsida > Santalales > Viscaceae > Viscum > Viscum album. The sequence continues at coordinate 1,570,936,149 of OY728161.1, forward strand.
GGGTTTCGTGCGGACTGGCCGAGCAGGGCGAGGGCGGTGCTGTGCGGGGCGGAGGCTGTGCCGCATGCAGGGGGTTCGCCGGGCGGAGCAGAGTGCGGGGGAGCCATGGTCGCGGGTCAGCTGGGAGCTGTGGATGGGGAACCAAGCTGGAACTGTTCAACCGAAGTGGGAGTTGGGCTGGCATTGTAAAGCCGAATCCGGAGGTGGCGGAGCCGGCTAGAATGCGAGGCAACTGTGGGAGGTTTGGGCGGAGGCTTCAGCCGGACTGCGGGATGGCGCTGCTTCAAGTGCGTGAGGAGAAGAAGGAGGGACACCCTATGCAGGAGACCAGATCCGAAAAAAAGTGGAGAAGAAGCCGCGTGGAAGAAAAATGCAAAAGAAAAAGAAAGAAAGAAGGAAATATGAAAGAGAAAGAGAGGAAGATAAAAAGTAAACAAAAAAATAATAAAAATATGACTAATAATAGTAATAACAATTCTAATAATAATAATAATAATAATAGTAATAATAACAATAATAATAATTACCTTAATTATAATAAATGTAATAATTAATATTAATAATCGTAACCACAATAAAATACAAAACATATTAATTTAAATTTTTTTTGAAGACCGACAGACAATGTCGTTGCATGGGCAATGCCGCGCGGCGTTGCGCTCTACCCGTGCGTTCAATGGCGTCGAACCCAAAACATGCATTTTTTGACAAAGCACAAAAATCTGGTTCTGGAATAAAAGCAACAAATAGGTCGGGTGTGACATATTTTATAGAAAACTTGATATCCAAAAAATTTTAATATAATAATGGGAATCAAGGAATATAAACAAATTATTATAATTGATAAAAAGTTACGAAATAGGGCATAATTCACATCTCTTTGATGGTTTTAATGGACCATTTTTTTTATTATAGATATGGAAAAGTGTCTAAATATAGTAAGATTTAATGTATTGTGTTTCTCAAACCATATACATTCTTTTATGTTAACTATAATTTCACAGTGTATTTTTATTAATATTACTCAAATTTCCATAAAATTATTTTTCACTATTATTTACAATTTATTTTTTGTATATACATGTTTTTACCCAGTACAAATTTATTCTCATCAAATTTCACATATTCTAGAAAATGTCATTATTTTCCAAAAACATTTCATCAAATAATCTTGACTATTTCCCTCTCCACTCAAGGATGATTATTTTTTATGAAAATAATAATATTTCCCTTAATCATTTGAAAACCCAAAAGGATTTTCTATGAACTAAGATATTTAAAATCCATGTGAAAAGTATTCATTCCCATGGTTTGTTTATGAATATGATTGTTATAAATTATCTGTGGAATGATAAATTATGAACATTTTATGATGTAACTGGTGGGGGAAATATTATATATACCTCAAATTAATCATGAAATTTTATATATCTCGTGATAGTTTTTGTACTATGCGTGATCATGATGATAATTTTCCTCATAATTATAATGTTATGATTTATGAAAAAAAGATATACGTAGACATGAAGAAATCTTTGTTCATAAAAATTTGTCTTATTATGCCAATATGTCATTATAATTCATTGTTATGAATATTCCACATTTCTTTCCACTATTAATTGTTTCCTATATTCTTATTCTTATGGCCCCATGCTTATGATATGGTAACGATGACTATTCTCAATGATATGCTATTTATTCATGTTTCTTCTTTAGTCTTTGTTATATCTACCCTAACAAGGATTTTTCCTCACCCCTTTATTTGAGGTATATCCTTAGGTTAATAAATTTACTAAGAAGAATGTGTGATCATTTATTAGGATAAATTAGATTTATTTTTATAATAATAATTTTTTATTATGTATTTGTTCTTTTTGAGTCTAATGTTCTATGAATACTACTCCTACTGACCCATGAAAGTGTAATGATGATGTTAATTACCTTTAAAAGATTTTATATTAATGTAAAAAAATTTATGCCCGTAATAATACACCAATAATATTTTTTATATATTATCATTTGTATCATTATTTTTCATGTATTTTAATATGAATTAAAATTTATGAGTATTTTTGAGTCATATTTTTATGGGATTAAAATGATATATCATAATTTATTGTATAAAATCTATATTAACAATATAATTGGTGTCTTTTTAAAGATCCAAACACATAAAGGACTAGTTAGTCAAATTGACGATGAACTATATTAAATATCCAAATTTCAATGTATATGTCTTACATTATTTAACTAGAGAGGGATTGAGAGATGTATGGGATAATTGGTTTATTACACATATTAACTTGTGAGAAAATTTGAATCTATAATGTTGATTTATAGATTAATTTAATTGGAGAATAATTTGTAACATGGTCAACTAATTCACCCACACTCATTAGTGTACCCATACAACATATCACTTCGCATTTGAAGATAATATTTCATTACAATTTATTTTCTTATTTAACATTGTATAATATTAAATTACTAAATAGATTATTATTTTTACTTAATAGATACACATGAGTATACCAACATTTTTATCAGTAATAGTGATAAATTATTATTTAGCTAACCTTTAGAGATAAACCATTAATTTTCATTTTAACATCATTATATGAAATAATTATATACTTCATTCATCCTATTTAAAAATTTCCATACAATTTTAAATATAATGAATAATACGTATCATTATTCAATGTATAATTGAGTTTAATCATGAAATTTAATTTCATTATTCTATGTAATATGTTTATGATTCAAATTTTATAGATTTTAATTCTATAAATTATATTTATTAAAAAATTATGTAAAATATATAATTTCATCAATTTAGTTTTATTTTATTAAATTAAATTTGATAAATATCCCTTAATTAAATATATGGTATACCCATAGAAAATAATTTTATTTTAATTAAATTAATCTTTAAATTTACCATTTCATTAATGTTAAATATAAAAAAAAGATCCTTCAAATTTCTGGGTTATGAAAAAAATAAGTCAAAGTGTTTGCATTTCTAAATGTAATTTTGATCACACCAATTTCCATTCCCTTCACATTTTGAGTCCCTATATTTCCTATGTAGATATATTCATCAAATTTCAATAGTTTATAAGATTAAATAAAATCATTGTTCCTTGATAATTTTTTTGAGTAACACACTCACTCGATAACAAGTTATCAGATAAAATTCTAGAATACTATATTTCTGTATCAAAGTTTTTATTTTAACTGAATTTTAAATTCGTATTGCCACTTTGTTTTTTATTTCAAAAAACATTACACTATTTAGTATTGATTTTTGAAAATTTTCACCCATTTTTATAATTATTTGATCATTTTTTCCATAATTATTTTTCTTATTTCAACTCTAAAACGATTTATTATATATCTCGTATTTAACTACGAGGCTCAGTTACTTTTCTTTTCCTTACAATTTCACTAATGATATTGATTATTATTTATTATATGGTAATTTAATTAAATATTTCACAGTCATTTCTTCCTTCATATATTTAAGTTCGTTATAATAAGTATTATAAGGAATTGGTTATTTTCCAATAATATTTAAACCCAATAATGTTTTGTATAAATTATATCATTTGGAAATAATTTTATTAATGATATGTTGTGTCATGACCCATCCCAATGTGGTCCATTAAATTATGTCCCCAAACCTACCACTAATAGGCTTGGGGATGGTCACTAGCAACATGTAGGTATATCCCACAAATAAGAGGCATTTCTATAAGTACATGTACACACGCACCCATGTCATTCCCCAAAATGATGAAATGTAAAAAGATTGAAAAGAAAATGCATCCATAAACTACGATACCAACCACAGATTATTAAAAAAGGAAACATAAATGTAAATAGATCTAGATTTCAATCCCATGCAAGAATGAGTATGTAAAATTAAATACACAACTTCCTAAAACATATCTGCAGAAAACCCTACTCGAAGGGTAGGTGTAGGATAGTTTTCTTAAACCATAGGAGCACACCTCATCTATTCAATCACTCTAATAAATTCCTAGTCCAAGTCTACCTTGAACTCTTTTAAAGTATCAATTGTCTTCACAAGGCCCGACACGTGTGGAAAAATCATGTGTAGGGTTGAGTAAAATAATTTTTAGAAGGAAACCCCCAAAACCATAAATAAATACCAATATGAAAAACATGAATTACACAATAAATGAATACATGAAGCATACTATAATGAATTACATGATATAACACAAATAAATACATGGTATACCCAACAGGAAACACACGATTTAGTGTCATCTCAAATAGGTATAATCCTAATGCATGAAAATCAATTTTATCAGACGTAGTGCACAGATCACCAAGTATCAGAAACACATGGAGTGTCGATAAAACTAAAAGTGTTGATAACACACATAATATCGATAACACATGGTGTGTCCATAACACATGGAGTGTCAATAAGAGATGGTGTGTTGATAAATCCCGGATTGTCTATAAAACCTGGAATGTTGATAACACAAAGATTTTCCATAATTCATACAGCTCCCCATGTCACATAGTCCTAATGTCCCAACCAGCCACATGATCCCACTTGTAGCACACTTGTATTGGGAGAAACTACTCTTCAAGACCATAAGTCTCTAGGGTGTGGGCAAGATTTCCATGGGGGTGGTCGGGGTGTCCAGGTGGGTGATCTGGCTATCCATGGGGGTGGTTGGGCTGTCCAGGGGGTAAGGGGTGTCTAGGGGGTGGGATGGCTGTCCACAGGGGTGAGCGGGGCTGTCCTAGGGGTACGGATTTTCCAAGGGTGGGGGTCTGTCCACAGGGGGAGGGGCGGGCCAGGGGGTGAGCGGGTTGTCTACAAGGGTGGCGGGGCTGTCCCGAGGGGGGGGGGGGTACGAGGTGTCCAAGCGGTGGGGGATTTCTTGGTGAGGGGTGAATCAGTAACAGAAAATAATAAAATCAAGTTTTATTATTTATAGATAAAAAATAAATATAATGTGACTGTTCTAATCACACATATATTCAAGCACAACAAATCAATAAACATCAATGGTTAGTAATATCGGCCAAAAATGTAACGGATCAATATGTCCCTCATCACCATCATTATCACCCTTACCCTCGTCCCCATCATCATCTACATTATTGTCCCCTCCCTCCTCAATACTCTCCTCCTCTCCCTTGAACTCACCTTGGTCCTCCTCTTTGCTCTCCTCTTTTTCCTCTACCTCCTCCTCTCATTCCAACATTGCCACAACCTCCTCCATGGCCCTCTCCTCCACTGCCTCAGCCTCCTCCTCGCAATCGTCTCGACCACCACTATAACAACCACCTGGTTCACCATATATAGAATGCATCAACAACATATATTCATCAAAAGTAGTGTTGGCCTCTGGTGGAAGTGTTGGATTTAAAACCTCCACCAGTTTCATAAATGTATTGTTTTCCCTAGTAGAAAGTTCGACCATATTTGTGGACCTTTTTTCAGCCTGTTCTACATGTTTCTTAACCAGGTACCACTTAGTGGCCCTAAAACCCATTCAAAAATTGGTCCAATACCTCATCAGAACAATACTCTTCCCAGGTGGGAAGCGTACTCCACCTGGGTTCTAAACTCCAACTCCTTAATTATAAATAGGATACCAATAATTTATATTTTAACTAAAATTATATAAAAACATTTTCAATATAATAAATTATGGAGGAAGAAATAGAAATTGCAACTTGTAATGAATGATTATACACTGTCATTCTTGTTATCTCTCAGGATTTGGGATCGTAGTACATCCCAATGAGTGGATTAATTTCATAGAATAAATGATTTTTATTTCTTCTAGATGAATCTTTAATAAAATTCAATAATTAGTATTAACGAAAAACATTAAAATTTTCTTTTAAATACCTAGAATGTGATTTATACCATAAATTGTATATTCATCTAATGAGTAATCATCTATAGATACTTTTCTAAAAGACAATCATCCACGACATGGGCCTCCTATAACTTTGTTCCCAATCTAGCATTCCAGCTAATGTGCAACTCATGCTTATAAGCTCCCTAAATATCTCCTAAATCCTTTAGATTCGTATTCCGTGCACATTCTCCATCGATGAAATTAAAACATAGCTGACATCAAAATATTAATTAAAATAAATAAAAAAATAATTTATTACATTAAATACAACATATTTTTTCCCATATCACTACCCAGACATCATCCTTGACTTGATTTGGTAGCTGTATCCATGAGAGTGGGATGACATGAATGGTGTAGGAGTATTTGGCATGCATCTCTAAAAAACTCCGACATTGATGCCCTGATTTTTCAATCATCTGATTATCTTCATTGTAGTCCACCATCAACTGTGTCTGGTCGTTCAACATGGCACGCATGCCTGTACACCCCCACACCTTCCTCCTATCAGTATATGTATCTATTATGAAATAAAATCAAATATTTTATCTATTCATGTTATAATGAAAATAAATAATGGTGTAATTTTATTAGGGTTGTATAAGTATATCTTTGGTGGTCTGATCAATGGACGCCGATGGATCTACAGAAAATGAAGGAATACCATGTATAGATGGAGTGGGTGCCAATATATTCTCTATAGGGATAGACTCTTGAAGAGAGGTAATCAAAGAAGATGGAATATAAAATCCTGGAGATAATAAATTAGATGTAAAAGAAGATGACACTGATGGATGGATGAATACAAAATAGGGAGTGGGAATAATCATTGGATATGGTATAGACGGGTTAGGAGTCTCATATGTAAATGGTGGTGAAAAAATTGGAGGGCCTAAATATCTCATTGTTCATAATGAAAAACTGGGATCAACATGTGGGATGGATGGTATTTTAGTGGCAGGGGCAGGGTCTAATCAGATATGTCGATCAGATCATCTAGCTCTCGTACCCCCCCCCCCCCCTCATACGAACACCATGAGTACAGAGAGCACTACTAGGATACTCATAAAATAACTGTCAACTAATAGATGGATCCTTGAAAAATGCTAAAAAATAGTAATCACATGATATTATATATTATTTAAATATATATATATTTGAAATAAAATACTCACTGCATGAACTAGTGGTGGAATTCCCTACTCAGTCGTGCGATGATTTTTGTCCACAATATGTTTTCTTTACCTCTCTTCAATTGGTTTCATTTCCTGCACTTGAAAAAAAAATATAGAAGTAAATAGAAAATAATAACTATTGTTTAACCCAAAAACATATATGAGAGGCAATATGGGGATTCATGGATAATTTCACGAACCATTGTTTTATGAGAGCTTAAAAAAATATATAATGAAGTAAATAAATCATAAAATATGTAATAATGGAATTTAATTTTTAGATTGATGGTTATTTACGAAGTTTTATCAGTCTATTAAAAGCATGGATCATTGATTCTACCATATTCATAAATAGTAATGCAGTTGTTG